>OX637533.1:73612390-74353640 GCA_951800035.1 Linnaemya tessellans | reverse complement strand
GATGTTGGGAGCTGCCACAACCGTAGCACGTACCTGGCTCACGTTTCGGCTTCTTGCATTCTGCGGCAAAATGTCCAGTTGAATTGCAATTGAAACATCTTAAATTGTCCTTATTATATTTTGTTACAGGTGCGCCTTTGCGTTTTAGTGTTATTTGTGCGAAAGCACGTTGCAGCTGCATCTTATCGCTATAATTCTGCATAAGCGCCTGCGTTTTCAATTGAGTATCAGGAATACCTTCTATCAAGCAATCAATTAGTTCTTCATCATCAAGTTTTATTTGGTTTGCTAAGATTAATTTCTCGTTAAAATATTCGGTAAATGTCTCGCCAAAATTCCATTTACGGCTTTCAAAATTTTTACGTAACGTATATTTACTTTCCTTTGTACCGAATATTTCTTGTAATTGGCGTAGAAGGCTTTCGGCAGATTCCGATGCATAGCAGGGTTTGGATTGTAACCAAGCGAGCGCTTTGCCCTTAAGCTTGCTCATCAACAAGGCACGAAGCATATTATCATTTACGCCATATGTTTCGGCCACGCTTTTCAGTTGAACACACCATAACCTTACGTTACTGCTGCCATCATATTCCGGCACAAATTCGCGAACCATACCAAAAGAAACACCTGAAGCAACCAATTGCGGTTCGTCCCCGGCAATGGACGTTTCTTTATCACTCGCCTCTTCGACATCAACAGATTTCTTTAAGATTTCGTTTTCTCTTGCCAAAAGATCGCGTTCTTTACGTATTAATTCTATTTCCTTTCTCAACATTTGCATTTCGTCGCCTTCTTTTTCGTTATTGAAAGTCACTGGACACTCACCTCGTTCATCTACTGGAACCTCATTTAATCTGGCTGCTAATGCACTCTTGGTGCCAGAAGTTGGCAACGCCAGTTTTGCTAACCACCCTTTGAGTTGCACCAGGGTATACTCGTCTGCATCGATCATATCACTCATTCTGTTTTATTTCGTTTAAATTAAATTTGTTTACTTAAGTTCTCACAAAATGTACGAAATGTTTTTTTTCAAAAAAAAAATTTACTTAAGACTGTTCACGGAAAATTTTTCTTAAAGTTTCTTATTAATTGTTTTGTTTAAACTGAATTTCGCTTCTAAAAATTTTCATAAAATTTATTTTATTTTCCTTACTTTTCACCAAATTTTCTTAATTTTTTTTCTTTGTTTAACGTCTTTATTTTCTGTATTATTCACAAAAATTTTCGTGCTTTTGTTGTCTTTTTTTTATAGTTTTTTTTTTAGAGACTTTCTTTTGCCGTTGTACTTAAGTTTGCATAAAAAAAAATTCAATAAAATTCTTCATAAATTTCGTTTGACTTCGTTTCTTAATTTTACTGTTCTTCGTTCGTAAAAGAAATTTTTATAAATGCACACACATAACTTCTCTTTCTTAAAAGTTTTCTTAAATTTTTCATAAAACAAAAAAAATTTTTTTCTTTTGTGTTCGTGAAGTGTCTTTTCTTTAAAAAAAAACTGTCTTTTACACCTTGATAATTATTTAAATTTTTATTTGTTGTAGTTTTTTTTTATAGACGCTTATTTATATTCATTTAAACTTCTAGAAAAATTCTTTACTTTTATGGTGTTTTAAATGCAGTACAATCCCACTTCTGAGAAAACTGTAATGTACCGAATCAAATAAAACACAACTTTCCTTTTTGATTTACCAAACTAGAATGTATGTTCTTTATTTTCATCAACAACAGCGAAGTTATAATTTACATATACAAATATAGCTTTATATAAATGAGTAAAATAGAAGAAATATTGAGAGTATGTACATAATAACATCAAAAGCAAACGTACAGAAACATCGTTAATTTCAAAAAAATAACAAAAAGAGAGAATGAGTTGGCGTATGTAAATAAATACAACAGCTTCGTGAGTCGGCGAAAATACTTAGAGTTACATACATATATTATTCAAATAAATAGGCACAAATACAATTGCGCGACAAACTCACAAAGCTGTTGAGAAAAATAAATGATACAGAAATATGCCCATCGTATTGCGTCATATTTTTAACAAGCATGAATGTATGTATGTATGTATATTTAACAAGACAAAAGTCAGGCAAAGCACCAGAAATAAATGCGTGCTGTACAAATCAAACCTTAGAGAAAGAAAAAGAAGGAATATGCGTACATACATAACATGAATGTATGCATATTCTGTATTTATATTCGGATTGTAAAAAAATAAATGCGACTACATACATGCATGTATAAGCAAGTATGGTTCATAAAAGCAAATTGAAATAACTGAGTTAAAGTGATGAACAAAAGTAACGATACACAGAAATACTGCTACACTGGTTTCGAGGTTTCTTTTAGTATGGGATTGTATGGGAGCAGTTAATCTCAACGCTTTGCAACGCCGTAAAAGTTCAATCTATTTCAACTTTTTCGGCGTTGAAACGCCGTCAACTGCGTCGAATTTAACTCTAGCATAACTTAAAATAAGTAAAACACAAAAATAAAAACATGTATTCAATATAATATTGACTACTACACTGTAAGTTACAAATAATTCTAAAAACATTAATAATATCATTGTATCACTGTAATTTGTAATATTTATGTATTTTCTTTTATATTAAAAAAAACAAAAGCCCCTGGAGAAGTCGACAAAAAATTGACGAAACGTTGGGTAAAAAATGTAATAAATTGATTTTATTAACATTGAATACGTTAGGCCTGATTAGCTCAAGATAAATACATACCTACATTGTAAGGGAAAACAGGAAAAAAAAGTTAATATATATTTTTATATATATTCTATTAAAATTCTACTCAAAGCTAGTTCATAGTAGTACTAACCGAAAAGTTTAAAAATTAAACTACGACCCATAGAAATACGTCAAATAAGAGCTTAATACGCATAAATTATTTTTTGATGTGTTAACATCTATACGCGCGCCTCTAGGGCAGTAAACTATCAGTTTTAATACATACGCAAGTGTAAGGTGTAAGATGCAAGAATATGTGTTTGTTCGTTGCTTGGCAGTCGGTATTGAAAGTGATTATTCATTGCAAAGAGAATAGTGACGTGGTTATACGTACATATATAAAAATGAGATAGCAAGACAGCAACGTATGTAGCTTATGTACAAACATAACAATGTATGTATTTATGTACATTTGTCTGTTGCTTTGCATTCTCTTTGTTTTTTGTGGGTTTAATATAAAATAAATAAACAAAAAGGTGTTACCACATCGCCCGTGAGTTCGAACACTAATTGATTTTTTATAAATAAGGTCTTTATTTTTTAAGCCTTTAATAGTGAATTAAAAAACAAATGAATTTGGATTTTAATAATTTGAATTTGAAAAGAATAACATTGAATTAGAAATGAAAAAAATTTAATTTAAAAAGGAAAATGTTTAATTTGTGTTATTCAAATTACTTTGAAAAAAAGTTAATTTGTTTTGAAAATAATTTAATTTGGAAAAAGTTGAATTTGTTCCGAAAATGTGCTAATTTGAGAGTAAAAACCTATAATAGAAAAATACAATAAAGTTCGTAAGAGCGAAAAGGACAAATACATTTTTTCATTCAATTTTTTAACGGACAAAACATTCACAATTTTTTCAGCCTTAAGTTATGCAATCGATTTCTAATAAATAAAATTGTAGCGTATTTAATATTGTTGACCTGTGTAATTTGTGTGTAAAGATTTTTGTTCGGCTAAAGGTCCAATATTATGAAAAAACAAATTTGTTTTTATTTTATAACATTTGTTTATTTTTCCAATATTTCGGTTAACAACGTTAACCGTTTTCAAGGAATCTATAATATTACCATAAAATATTATTAATTTTAAAATAAACAATAAAACACTAAAAAAATATAATTACGTACATTTAACAAAATTATGCGGCCTAACAAGTCCTTAGCTACTATCCCTTGTATTGTAATTAAGCTACTGAAAAGCTATTTCTTCTTATATTTGTTTACAATGTGTCGATACAATTGAGCGCAATTATCTGTGTCTTTTTTGTAATTGAGTCTTTTATCTGTTGGTATGTTGACGATATTAAGCATTTCCAGACAAAATCTCTTTTTGTAATTATTCTCATCTGCTAGAATTCTTACTCTCTCAAAATCTGGTTTGTGGGAGTTAGTGATACAGTGGGCAGCGAGCGCCGTTTTTTGCTCTAAAGGTTTGTAGACACATTTTATGTCCGATTTGTGCGAAGACATTCTGGTTTTTAATTTTGTTTGTGTTGTCCCAACGTAAGTTTTGTTACATGGTTGTGAACCATCACGCTTGCAATCAATTTTATATACCACATTAGATCTATCTTCAGTTTTTAGTATATCTTTAGTCTTGGTATATAAATTTTTCAAAGAATGTCTCGTTTTCATGGCCAATTCGTAGTTTTCGTTGTCATAAATATTTGCATTTTTCAATCTTTCTGATAAGCCTTCAATGTAGATCATTGATTTATTTATTTTCGGATCCTTATTGTTATTTGTTTCATTCGATATTACATGTTTTATAAGCTCCATTATGGTTTTATGTGGGAACTCATTTTTCTCTAGTGTATTTTTAATTTTGCAAATATTTGTCTGGTGAAAATTTTCATCACTAATATCCAAAACTCTTTTAATGAAATTTGTAGCGGTGTTGATTATCATATTTCTGGGGTGTTTGGAATAAAAATTAATGAGCCTACTGGATGCTGTAGGCTTTTGGTACCAATCCAGTTTGATTGTTCCATCCTCTCTTTTCAAAATTGCATCTAAATATGGGAGTTTGTTGTCATTCTCTACCTCTTTGGTAAACTGAATTTGACTATTGTAAGAGTTTAATTTGTTGAGCGTGTCGTCAAGTGAGTCTGTTTTGACAATAGCGAACAAATCGTCAACATATTTTGTAAGTAGTCTTGGCTCCCGTTCCATTTTACTTATAGTTACTTGTAAAATATCTTCCATGACTATGTCCGCTATAATTGGAGATGCTGGTGAACCCATGGGCATTCCTTTCAATTGTTTATAGGTGTTTCCATCGTATTTAAAGTATCTTGTATCGTTGATACAAAAATCAATTATGTCCATAAATAAATCCCTAGGCTTATTGGTGTGTTGTTGCAAAATATTCCATTTATTTTTTATAATGTTGAGTGCAATCTTTTCCGGAATGCTCGGAAACAGAGATATGACATCAAATGATATTAATACTTCATCGTTATCAATTTTCGAACCATTTTTTTAGCTTTAAACTCTATGGCATCCTTGACATTATATGGAGATTCTTTCGTCAAGCTTTTCAGAATTTTAACTACATATTTACAAAGTTCATTACCTGGTGAATTGATCGATGAGCATATAGGTCTCAATGGTATTCCAGGTTTGTTGTAGTGTGCTTCACTAATGTACAATGCATACCGCTGATTTGTAGTGTATTTTACAAAGTGTAACACACAAACACTATTCTTTCTCACCAATATCAAATTGGTAATGAAACTACAAAACGCTGATCAATCAGAATATTTTGAGTGACACTAATTTAAGTGTTTAAATAAATTGAGTGCATTCCAATGCAATGTTCTATGATTGGTCAGTATACAGAAGTAATTCGAATCTTTTCACGTTTTCATAAATGTGAACGAGACGAATAATATATTTAATAATATTAAAATAAGTTAGAAGGGCTAAGTTAAATTTGTAAAACTAGTATTGTATATAAGCCAAAGAAAAATTTAAATAAAACAGACTTGATTTTTTAACGTAATCCGGCACACTCCTGCCTAGTTTTTTTAAGTCTCCAATATTTCGGCATTCCTTTGAACGCCTAGTGTCGAGCTGGAACCCTTCAGCTGTATAAAATAAATAAAGGGCTACAGGGAAAACTCCAAACACAAAATAAAGACACACATTACATGGCGATCCTGCAAACGGACCGGATGCTCTGATCCTAAGGACTAAGATCCTGCAGTCAAACCAAACCAAAAAAAAAATTCAAAAACAAAATACCAAATTGAATAGAAGAAGAACTAAAAAAATTTTTTCAACGTTGGGAGACCTACCTACAACAAGAGTACAATCCAGACCCCGTGGACGAATCAGCGCCGAAATACACACCACTACCAAAGACGGCTGGACCAAAGGCAATCTCCATTGAAGAATATAGAAGGCGAAACCACCAAAACAACCGTTGGGAACCAACGATACCAAAAGCTAATCCACAAAGGAAGAAAAGAGGTGGAAAGAAATTTAAAATCAGGAAAGCCAAGGCACTCCTGTTTAAAGAACTAACATTGGCCACCACTAAAAAAAGAACAGCAGGACATAAAAAACAAAATCAACGCGCTGCTATGAAATAACAAAAAAAAAAATCTTATAAAAAATAAATTAGTTGTCAAAAAAAAACAAAATTTTTAAATATATGTATAGTTAAATAAACATTAATTACAATTTAACGTAAAAACAAAAAAAAAAACAATTTATATTAATAAAATACGCAAATGGTAGGTCCTATTTGGGGCAACAGAAGAGACAATAAAATGGGTAAACCACAAAGCAAAGTGGAAATCCAAGAAAACATAGTAAATAATGGAGATGGAAACAACTATAAGAATATAATGCCAGAATATATGAAAACTCTAATAATAATAGCAATATTGTTATATGTAGTCTACAGAATTAATTTTTATTTTAAGAATTACGTATTAAAACACAGAGACAGGCGCAACACAAATAATTCTATTACTGATGTTTAATATTTTATTAAAAATACACAAATAATTGCTAATCTACTGTTTTCAAGGTATATCTAGGTATAAATAATATAATAATAAATAATTATGTAGTAATAATAATGCAATAACCAATTTATAAACAAAAAGAAAAATATATCTATAAAACAGAAATTCAACTAAATTAAATGGAAGAGAATGTTTTAAAATTAAAAGATATATGGACAAATTTAAAGAAAAGTCCAGGAAAGACATATACAGAAAAAACCTTACAAAATAAATTAGAATCTATTAAAGAAATAAGAAAACAATTTGAATTAACGGAAATTGAAGAATGCTATAGCATTAAAAATAGAATTTAACAATATTTTTAAAAACATTAAAGATGTTTGAGTAGTGACTTTTAGCTAATTGACCAAAAATTCATCTTTAATGTAATTAAAAATTCCTTTTAAATACAGTTTTTTCCCGACGTTTCGTAGATTCTTTGTCTACTTTTTCAAGGGAACGTCTATTTAAATCAATAAAAACTTTTATGAATATACAATATTTATGGATATTTTTATATATTACTTACAGTTGTAGGAAATTAAATAACATTTTAAAAATTGTGTTAATTATAAATAGTTTAACATAATTAAAAATTTGTTTGTTCAAATTTTTTTGTCAAAAAACCACTTTACACATCTTAGAAAGCTTTCGTATAAAATTTAACTAAAGTATACTTAAATTTTATTCGTTTAGAACCACCCTGTAATTTGCGTTAATATTATCCGTGTCTTCTTTTAAATTCATCGTTTTGCTTATTTTCTGTTGTATCCGTAAGCTTTCAATTGTGTATCTCTTTTTCGTGATGTTCTCTGTGTCCAATATTTTAACATTATCAATGTCAGCTGCATGTCCAGTTTGTATCATATGTTGTGCCAATGCCGTTGTCTCTTTTTTCCTTGTGATATCCAGTTTATGTTCTCCCATCCTCGTTTTCAAACTTCTTTTTGTTGTGCCAATGTAAATAAGATCACAATTATCATTATTTCCACCTTTACATTGTATTTCGTATACAACATTACATTTTTGTTCTTTTGCTATTGGTGTTTTTGTTTTTGAGAATATTGTGTTTATTGTTTGATTTGGTTTATATGCAAAACATATGGTGGGTGATTTGATTGTTTTTCTTATTGTTGTATTATCAATAAGATTAGGTATGTACGGTACGCTGTAATATTTTCTATTTTGTGTTGTAGACGTTGTGTTGTCATTGTGTAGGCTTGTATATGTTGGTTGGTTTTGTGAATTTTCGATTAATAACTTACTGATATCTGTGGGAAAACTATTTTTCTTTAATGTTTCGAATATTATGCTTTTATTCTTGTTGTGAAATTGTTTATCACTGATTTGAAAAACTCTTCTGATAAAGCTTTTTGCGGTATTCATTATTTGGCTTTTGGGCTGGTTGGTGTGGAAATTCATTATTCTTCCAGAATACGTATCTTTAGCAAACCAGTCGAAAACGATTTTATTTTGTACTCTATGTAACATTGTGTCTAAGTAGGGAATTTTTCTATTATTTTCAATTTCCATGGTAAATTGAATCTTTTGGTGGTAATTATTAAGCGCTGTCAGAATGGCATCCTTATCTTCACGTTTTATGACTGCTAGGAAGTCATCTACATATTTAACGATATATTTAATATTAACGTTATTCTTTCTTAATATATCTAATGTGCTGTCCAATAAGTTATCAAGAACTATATCTGCTATTGTTGGGGAAAGAGGGTTCCCCATGGGCATTCCAAAAATTTGCTTATACGTTCTTTCGCCATATATAAAATAATTATTTTCGTTTAAACAAAATTTAAGTATATCCAAAAAATTCTTTCGTGTTATTTTTGTAATTTGTTGGATTTCGTCCCATTTTCCCATAATGTTTCTAATTGCCAAATGTGTAGGGATGTTAGTAAAAACAGAAACAACATCAAAAGAAACCAATATTTCATTTTCTTCCAATTTAATGGCTGCCATTTGTTCTTTAAGTTGCATTGCATTAGTGATATTGTATTTATCAGAAACGGTTTTCCTTAAAATGGTTCCCACGTATTTTGATAGTTCATAGCAAGGTACTTGCATTGATGATACTATTGGCCTCAGGGGTGTATTAGGTTTATGTATTTTAGGTAATCCGTATATTCTTGGGGCTGTAGCTGCTGAGCGAATTAGTTTTGATTTTTGCCAATTATCAATACAGCCATTTTTGAATAATTGTGATACTATTTTGTTATTTTCTCTTAGTAATTTATTTGTTGGATCATCTCTAATTATTTTATATGTATCTTTGTCGTTAAGTAGTTTAGACATTTTTGTTTCATACTCCTCCTTATACATTAACACTGTTTTGTTACCTTTATCAGCTTGGGTAATAATGATGTTATCATGTCTTTTTATAAAATCCCTTGTTTCTCTAAATGCCGACAAAATGAGTTTTTCACGTTCCGTGTTCCGGATGTTTTTCTTAAAAATACTAAGTCTATTCGCTAATTTGATTCTAGCAACTTCTTTTTGTGTGTTTTCTTCTAGCGATTGTATGCATTGCTCTACATCTGCTATAACGCGTACGGTTGAAAAATTTTTTGCGGTAATTGGTAATGCGAATTTTTTCCCCAACGATAGTATCCACTTACATTGCCATGGTATATCCAATTCAGTGTTGTTTACAAACCAATCCTCGTTATATACAAAACCTAGTTTTTTAAACTGATTCTCTTTAAGTGCAAATAACTTTTTATTTTGCGTCTCCCTAATATTTGCTTTTATATGCTTTTTTTGAATAAACAAAAAGAAAGGGAAAAGCATATAAAAGCAAATATTAGGGAGACGCAAAATAAAAAGTTATTTGCACTTAAAGAGAATCAGTTTAAAAAACTAGGTTTTGTATATAACGAGGATTGGTTTGTAAACAACACTGAATTGGATATACCATGGCAATGTAAGTGGATACTATCGTTGGGGAAAAAATTCGCATTACCAATTACCGCAAAAAATTTTTCAACCGTACGTGTTATAGCAGATGTAGAGCAATGCATACAATCGCTAGAAGAAAACACACAAAAAGAAGTTGCTAGAATCAAATTAGCGAATAGACTTAGTATTTTTAAGAAAAACATCCGGAACACGGAACGTGAAAAACTCATTTTGTCGGCATTTAGAGAAACAAGGGATTTTATAAAAAGACATGATAACATCATTATTACCCAAGCTGATAAAGGTAACAAAACAGTGTTAATGTATAAGGAGGAGTATGAAACAAAAATGTCTAAACTACTTAACGACAAAGATACATATAAAATAATTAGAGATGATCCAACAAATAAATTACTAAGAGAAAATAACAAAATAGTATCACAATTATTCAAAAATGGCTGTATTGATAATTGGCAAAAATCAAAACTAATTCGCTCAGCAGCTACAGCCCCAAGAATATACGGATTACCTAAAATACATAAACCTAATACACCCCTGAGGCCAATAGTATCATCAATGCAAGTACCTTGCTATGAACTATCAAAATACGTGGGAACCATTTTAAGGAAAACCGTTTCTGATAAATACAATATCACTAATGCAATGCAACTTAAAGAACAAATGGCAGCCATTAAATTGGAAGAAAATGAAATATTGGTTTCTTTTGATGTTGTTTCTCTTTTTACTAACATCCCTACACATTTGGCAATTAGAAACATTATGGGAAAATGGGACGAAATCCAACAAATTACAAAAATAACACGAAAGAATTTTTTGGATATACTTAAATTTTGTTTAAACGAAAATAATTATTTTATATATGGCGAAAGAACGTATAAGCAAATTTTTGGAATGCCCATGGGGAACCCTCTTTCCCCAACAATAGCAGATATAGTTCTTGATAACTTATTGGACAGCACATTAGATATATTAAGAAAGAATAACGTTAATATTAAATATATCGTTAAATATGTAGATGACTTCCTAGCAGTCATAAAACGTGAAGATAAGGATGCCATTCTGACAGCGCTTAATAATTACCACCAAAAGATTCAATTTACCATGGAAATTGAAAATAATAGAAAAATTCCCTACTTAGACACAATGTTACATAGAGTACAAAATAAAATCGTTTTCGACTGGTTTGCTAAAGATACGTATTCTGGAAGAATAATGAATTTCCACACCAACCAGCCCAAAAGCCAAATAATGAATACCGCAAAAAGCTTTATCAGAAGAGTTTTTCAAATCAGTGATAAACAATTTCACAACAAGAATAAAAGCATAATATTCGAAACATTAAAGAAAAATAGTTTTCCCACAGATATCAGTAAGTTATTAATCGAAAATTCACAAAACCAACCAACATATACAAGCCTACACAATGACAACACAACGTCTACAACACAAAATAGAAAATATTACAGCGTACCGTACATACCTAATCTTATTGATAATACAACAATAAGAAAAACAATCAAATCACCCACCATATGTTTTGCATATAAACCAAATCAAACAATAAACACAATATTCTCAAAAACAAAAACACCAATAGCAAAAGAACAAAAATGTAATGTTGTATACGAAATACAATGTAAAGGTGGAAATAATGATAATTGTGATCTTATTTACATTGGCACAACAAAAAGAAGTTTGAAAACGAGGATGGGAGAACATAAACTGGATATCACAAGGAAAAAAGAGACAACGGCATTGGCACAACATATGATACAAACTGGACATGCAGCTGACATTGATAATGTTAAAATATTGGACACAGAGAACATCACGAAAAAGAGATACACAATTGAAAGCTTACGGATACAACAGAAAATAAGCAAAACGATGAATTTAAAAGAAGACACGGATAATATTAACGCAAATTACAGGGTGGTTCTAAACGAATAAAATTTAAGTATACTTTAGTTAAATTTTATACGAAAGCTTGCTAAGATGTGTAAAGTGGTTTTTTGACAAAAAAATTTGAACAAACAAATTTTTAATTATGTTAAACTATTTATAATTAACACAATTTTTAAAATGTTATTTAATTTCCTACAACTGTAAGTAATATATAAAAATATCCATAAATATTGTATATTCATAAAAGTTTTTATTGATTTAAATAGACGTTCCCTTGAAAAAGTAGACAAAGAATCTACGAAACGTCGGGAAAAAACTGTATTTAAAAGGAATTTTTAATTACATTAAAGATGAATTTTTGGTCAATTAGCTAAAAGTCACTACTCAAACAAATTAAGAAACTGTCCATAAGAACATTTTTAACAACATTAAAGATTATTTGCTAAACAGTTCTAAAGAAGTAAGAGAAAACAATAATACTACAATGGCAGCATTCAGTTTAGAAACGACTTCAAAAGCACTCCCGCTTTTCTCAGGCAATTTCATAGAATTAGAAAGTTTCTTAATAACAGCGGAATTAATCAATAAGACTTTATCCGCCGAGGCCAAAATAGATTTTCTACAGTACGTATATCATGCTAAATTGACTTCTAATGTCCGAACAGCGATAGGAACCTACACACAACCTGAAAACGTTGAAGAATTAAAAAATCTATTAGAACAGAGATATAAGAGCAGGGAAACAATACAGGAGCTACAAAATAAATTAAATGCATTATATCAAGGCAAAATGGCAATAAATACATTCAGAGAAAAGATAACAGGTATTACAGATAAATTAAATAAACTAGGGAAACTAGGGGGAACTAGGAAACAATGCCTCTCAGCCAGAAAAGAATGTCATCGTTAAATTAAATAACAAACTAGCTCTAGACATCTTTAAGAAAGGCTTAAATGAAAACTGTAAATCGACCATATATGCTGCTCGACCAAAGGATATGCAAGAAGCATGTGAACTCGCATTGGAATTGGAAAGTGAGCAAAAGGTAAATCATAGCTCAATTCTACATTATAGAAGAAAACAAACACAATTCCAACAGCAAACATTTAACAAGCAAAATCATTATAATTACACTAGAAATAGCAATACTTTCAAACACAACCCTTTTAGAAATAACAATCCTGAGTTCTCTAGAAACAACAGAAATGATATGTATAAAAACTTCAACTCCAACAGATTTAACAACAATAATAATTTCAATACAAACAACAGAAGTACACAAAACCACAATTACAGAAATAATAACACACGCATACACGCCGTACAAAATTCGGGAAACACAATGGGCTCGGAATACATAGATATTCCGGACATCCACAATTAAAAATATGGAAAATTTCAGATAATTACACTAACTTCATAATCACTTCTTACAAAAATAAACAACTAACATTCTTAATAGACACAGGTGCGGACATATCACTCTGCCGCATGCAACCAGATTTCGAAGGTGAACTATTTAAGGACAAATGCAAATTAACAGGCATAACTACAGAATAAATAAATTCTTAAGGGACACTAGATTTAGAAATAACATTAACAGAAGAAAAATGCATTCAGAATTTCCACTTAGTAAAAACAGATTTTCCAATAGAAACAGACTGAATAATAGGTAGAGACTTTTTAAAGAAATACCTATGCAAAATAGATTATGAAACATTTACAATAACTCTATTTATAAATAATAATACCATAATTCTTCCAATGCATACAAGAGCATTGAACTCACTACAAATAAAAATACATCCAAGAACTGAAATAATACAAGCGATAAAATTAAATTTAGCTGAAGACAGCGTAATTTTCAATGATGAAATAAAACCAGGTTTATTTCTAAGTAACCCAATAGCACCCAGAAGCGGCATGACACACATAAAACTTTTGAACACAACGAACGAGACAATAACAATACAGGGCATTAAACTTCAAACAGATTCACTTAAAAATTACAGTATCTTAAATTACACCAGTGCCAACAACCCCAAACGTTTTGAAAAAATTCTAGCTGAATTGCAAATTAATAACAACGACAATTATGCTCAAGCAGAACTAGTAAACATTTTCAAAAAATATCAAAATATATTTCACTTAGAAGATGAAAAATTAACCGTCAACAATTTTTATACCCAAGAACTCATGACCGCAGACAATACACCAGTGAATATAAAAAACCACAGACTACCACATTCACACACAAACGTAATAAATGAACAAGTAAAAACAATGCTTGATGACGACATAATAGAATCATCAGTCAGCCCATATAATGCTCCACTTCTCTTGGTACCCAAGAAAAACATGGAAGATAAAAAGAAATGGAGACTGGTGGTAGACTTTAGAAAACTGAACGACAAAATTGTAACCGACAAATTCCCTCTAACTAGATTAGAAGACATTTTGGACAAACTTGGCAGAGCCAAATGGTTTTCTACACTGAACATGACTAGCTCATTTCACCAAATAGAATTAAACAAACAATCCAGACCACTAACAGCTTTTTCCACACCACAAGGACATTATCAATTCAAAAGACTTCCATTCGGATTAAAAATATCAAAGAATGCTTACAATTGCATTATCCGGACTAGAATCCGAAGCATTTCTTTATGTAGACGACATTATCATATACGGATGTAGTTTGAATCACCACAATAGAAACCTAATAAAAGTATTAGACAGACTACAACAGTACAATTTGAAATTAAATCCAAAAAAATGTCAATTTTTAAGACTAGAAGTCACTTATCTTGGACATCTTATAACTAAAGACGGAGTAAAAACAGACCCATCAAAATACGACCTAATTAAGAATTATCCCACACCAAAAAATGCAGATGAAGTAAGACGATTCGTTGCATTTTGCAATTACTATAGACGATTCATACCAAACTTTGCAGACACAGCTAAAGACTTAAACCAACTATTAAAGAAGAACACGAAATTCAAATGGACGGACAACTGCCAAAAAGCTTTTGATGACCTAAAGGGAAAACTGATAAGTCCCCCAGTATTGCAATACCCTGATTTTGACAAAACCTTTATATTAACAACAGATGCTTCAAATTACGCACTAGGAGCAGTGTTATCACAAGGCGAAATAGGTAAAGACCGACCAATTTCATATGCAAGTAAGGCATTGCAGAAACATGACATGAACAAACCAGTAATCGAAAAAGAACTGTTGGCAATTCACTGGAGCATTAACTATTTCAAACCATATTTATACGGTAGAAAATTTACGGTAGTAACTGACCATAGACCATTAGTATCACTATTTTCCCATAGAAATCCTTCTTCAAAAATGACAAGAAATAGACTTGACTTGTGTGACTACGACTTCGACATTGTTTATAAAAAGGGAAAGATGAATACAAACGCTGACGCACTATCTAGGATAGAAATCAATTCGGATATACTAAAACAGATGATACCAACAGAAGATGACGAACAGGCTAAGAAAGTATTAGTAACTACAAGGGCTATGAAAAATAAAGAAATTGAGGCAAATAAGAAATTAAATAATAATAAAGAGGCAAATAAAATAAAAGAATATGACGACACGCGTGTAAGAAACGATGATCCTCAGAAGTCTGATCAACTTCGCATATGGGAATGTACATCAATAAATGACGTCAAGAATATAAGAAGATTACAATTTAATAATATAGACGATATAAAAGAAGAAATTATATTTATAAAAGATAATATTGTGCACATAGGACGTGACGATAATTCTGCGGAACCAGTTTCGAATATGAAGAAATCACGCTCCAAAAATACATATGAAAAAGAAAATGATAAAAATAAGCTAGCAGTGTTGCCGCCGTTTATCTCCGCAGATTATACCCTTATATTAATTTGTATCATTACACACATTTCATTGCTATACTTCTCTTAAAACTTATTAAAACAGTCTCAACTTAGTTACGTCACATTCATACATATGCACGTGCGTGAGTATATATTTATGCGTGAATGTATTATGTACCTTTGTCCGAATCTACCTGTATTCACATATGTACCGTATTTCTGATGTAAAACGAATTAATCGTATGATTTGTTAAGAAACAAATTAAAAGGAATAAATAAAAGAAACGGTTTACTTATGTATCACGTAGATCTTAAATATTTCGCGCTGGCATAAGTTTTTCTTGACGGCAGTTGGTTTTTGGAGACGAATCAAACAAATTGTTTTAAAGCGCTATATATTCTCTACCGCAAATTGTAAAATATATTCAATAAATTAAATTGATTACATTGCACAAGAGGTGCTATTAAATATTTGTTTAATAACCGGCTTATTTCTTAAACCGTGCGCGAACATTCTTTAAAACAATTTTAACAAAAGGTCTAAAATAAAAGTAAAATGGCTACTGCCCAAGAGACATATAGTGAATTTAATTGCAAAACATGTACTCAAGTGGATAATGATCGCATGGTGCAGTGCGACAAGTGTAATATGTGGTATCATTTCGATTGTGTCGCTGTTAACAGTGCCATATCTGATGAAAGCTGGAGCTGTGAAAGCTGTAACGTGCCTAATGTGGGTTCTGCAATTTCTATGGTCAATCAAGCAAGTCAGCCGAAAGCAGCATCGTCACCCAAAGTAGGGGACAAGACGGACCTACAGTCAGAAACTAGAATCAAGGAAAATCAAATTTCAACAGGCCTACCCACGACCTCAATACATCGGGAAATTAATACACCAAACTATACGACGGCAGCCAGAAATTACACACAAACAACACAAAGTCAACCATACATTATGAAACCACCGATGGGTGCTCAAAAATGCACATTACCTGTTCCTACGAGTACAATGTTATTTCCTCTCACTAAACCGAAACAACCTAATGACCACGCCAGCTCGCAAATAAATTTACAACTCAAAATGCTCGAAGAACAACAATGGCTTCAACAAGAATTCATTGAGAAGAAGTACCAAATATTATCTCAATTCGACCAAAGTGGAGTGACATTTAACGAAGTAGGTAGCATGACTTCAAATTGTAATTTTGTAGGTGGGCCAACAGCATCTCAATTTGCTGCAAGACAAGCCATTCCAAAAGAGTTGCCGCAATTTTATGGTGATCCGGAGGAATGGCCCTTATTCATTAGTAGTTTCGAAACTAGCACTTCAATCGCAGGGTATTCTCATTCTGAGAACTTAATACGGCTCCAATCATGTCTCAAAGGGAAAGCCAAAGAGTTGGTGAAGAGCAAGTTGATGATGCCCACAATGGTGCCAGAAATTATTCAGACCTTAAAGATGTATTTTGGGCGGCCTGAATATATTTTGGAACGATTAATTGAAAAGGCCAGAAAAATGCCACCACCAAAAGAAAAACTAGAAGCAGTTATTGAATTTGCTTGGCATGTAAAATGGATACACATTTACATAATCCTATTTTGGTTAAAGAATTTGTGGACAAATTATCTAGCCAATACAAACTCAACTGGGCTATGTACCCTAAAGAAGACCAGACTCCAATAGTGAAAACTTTCAGCGATTGGATATTCCAGATCGCTGACGCTGCAAGCTCTGTCGTTTCAACGGCTCCCTCCATAAAAAGTGCAACTGTAAACTCTCATACTGACAATAAACGTCAATTCCATATCAAATGTTTCGTGTGCGAAAGCGCTGATCATAAAGTGTCGGTATGTAGTGACTTTAAAAAACTATCACTAAACGAAAAATGGAATGTAGTAAAAAAATTTAACCTATGTCGCCAATGTTTGAACAAACACCGTCGTAAATGTTTTGTGAACAATGAGTGTGGCATTGACGGCTGCAGCGCTAAGCATCATCACTTACTTCATAACAATAATAAAAATGTTCAGCCACCAAGGTCCCAGGGAAATTACGAAGTTGAGCGAAGTGCCTGTAGTAGCAGCTCCATCAATTCTCACTCTTTCACGAAGCAAGAAGAAAATTCTCTTTTTAGAATTTTACCTATACGCATCAATAAGAAAAATAGTTATGTGGCCACCTTTGCGATTCTAGATGAGGGGTCATCAGTGACATTAATTGAAAGAGAATTATTCGATATTCTTGATATTAAAGGTACGAAGGAGCCACTTTGCTTAAAATGGACCGGAGACACTACTCACATAGACGATTCATCGGTAAAGGCTTCAATTGAAATCGCAAACGCCAACAATGGTGCGCAATTTATATTGAATGGAGTCCACACTATAGAAGGACTAGATTTGCCAACGCAATCACTGGACATGAAGGAGATGGTTTTGAAATATCCGTATTTGGCCGGCATTCCTATAAAGTCTTACGAGCATGTGAAACCAACCATTCTAATAAGAGCAGATAACTGGAATATTGCTGTGCCATTAAGAATACGCGAGGGCATGTGGAACCAACCAATTGCCACGAAGACGAGAATAGGATGGACAATACAGGGCGCGAATGGTGCCATCCGACATACAAACTGGCTCAACATCCATAATTGCAATTGTGAAAGAAAGTACGACGAACTACACCAGATGATAAAAAAATAGTTTTAACCTTGAAGAGTCAGCGGAAAAGTCACTAGAATCTATAGAAGATCACGAGTCGATGAAAATTTTGAAGACTACATGCAAAAACGTTGGTGGACGGTATGAGGTAGGTCTCTTGTGGAAAAAGGGAGTCCATCAATTACCAGAAAGCTACGGTAATGCTTATAAACGCCTAACGTGTCTGCAAAAGAAGTTCCAAAAAGATAAAAACTTAAAGGTTGTTCTACAGAATCAAATCGATAATTTGTTACGAAAAGGTTATGCCAAAAAATTAAGTACAGAAGAATTAAACTATACCTCCAAACTAGTGTGGTATCTACCAACGTTTATAACCATAAACCCCAATAAACCCGGCAAAAAGCGTATGGTGTGGGATGCAGCCACCAAATCAAATGGAGTTTGCCTTAATGACTTCATGCATTGCGGGCCGGACCTGCTTAAGCCGCTAATAAATATTTTGATAAGTTTTCGTATCGGAAAGGTTGCAGTATGCGGCGATATAGAAGAAATGTTCCACAGGATCAGCATGAGGGAACGAGATATGCACTCCCAAAGATTCCTATGGTGGGATAGTGATGATGATGCTGAGCCACCTAGCGTCTACGTGATGCGCGCTCTAACTTTCGGAATCTGTTGTGCTCCCTGCATTGCACATTATGTTCGTGACCAAAATGCCGAACAATTTAAGTCCGAATATCCAAGAGCGGTAGAAGCAATTCAACAATATCACTACGTAGATGATTTTATCGACAGCGTTGACAACGGTCAGCAGGCAATTGAATTAGCATCTCAGGTAAAATTTATCCACTCTGCTGGTGGATTTCATATTCGTAACTGGGCCTCTAACGATAGTGCAGTCATGAATCATTTCAAGGACGACACGTCGCACGAACAAGAGCCAAAAGATCTTGCTACAACGGAAAAGGTTCTCGGTATGTTCTGGGATCCTAATAAAGATTGTTTTATTTATATTTTAAGATTCGCCAGACTGCGTCAAGACGTCCTTAAAGACAGCAAAGTTCTCACAAAAAGAGAACTACTCCAAGTACTTATGTCAATTTATGACCCCCTTGGATTTTTATCGTGTTATACAACAACATTAAAAATCCTCCTCCAAGAGATCTGGCGATCTGACATTGACTGGGATACTAATATATGCGATTCACAAAATACAAAGTGGGTAAAATGGAAAGTTCTGCTAGAACAAATATCTACTATGCAAATTCCAAGATGCTACTCTCCATATCTAAATGGAGCTTCAGTGATTGAGCTGCACACCTTCGTTGACGCTGGTGAGGATGCATACGCCGCCGTGTGTTACCTACGAATTATGCATCGAGAGAACTATTCAGTTTCACTTATAGCTGGGAAGTCAAAAGTAGCTCCATTGAAACCCATCTCAATACCTCGACTCGAACTTCAAGCTGCCGTTGTTGGTATTAGGCTTGCGAATAAAATAGCGAAAAATCAAAGATTAAAAATTACAGCAAAAAGCTTCTGGTCAGACTCTAAAACAGTCTTGCAATGGCTTCGAATAGATCCAAGAAAATTTCAACCATTCGTGATGCACCGTGTAGGCGAAATCCTGGAAGAAACAAGCGTTACACAATGGCGATGGGTCCCTTCAAAGGAGAATCCCGCAGATTTTGCTACTAAAGTTCCAGTAAGGAGAGATACTTCGATGTGGTTTAACGGACCCGAATTTCTATATAAAAATGAATCAGAGTGGCCAGTTTGCACAAATTTCAAAGTATGTGGCAATGAGGAAATGAGACATCATATACTCCTTGTTATGAAGACCAAAAGGGGCATCAGTATTAACTGCGAGTATTTCTCTAATTGGAGACGATTGTATCGAGCACTGGCGACATTTTTACTCTACATGAGGAAACTTAAAGCAAGGTGTGACAGAAAACCTATGCCCGAAGAAATTTCGTATGAGATGATACAAAAGGCGAAGACAGTTCTGTTCCGTTATGCACAAGAAAGTACATTTGCGGAAGAAATATGCTGCTTAAAAAATGGTAATAGTATTGAGATAAGAAGCAAACTAATAGGTTTCAATATATTCTTAGACGATGAGAGCGTATTAAGAGTGAAAGGAAGGGCATTATATTTGAATCACCAAAACCCAGTAATATAACCTACTGCACACCATATAACCGCCTTACTAGTTCGCTACACTCACGAAGGGTATCATCATATATCACACGAAACAGTAATCAATACAATCAAAGCTCAATACTACATACCTAAATTACGAGTTCTGTATAGAAGTATACGCCGATCATGTCAGTATTGTAAAAATGTGTCCGCAGAACCAATCGTACCGCAAATGTCTACACTGCCACCAGCCAGACTGGCAAGTTTTGAGAGACCATTTACATTTGTGGGCATTGACTATTTTGGCCCACTGTATGTCAACGTAGCGAGAAGAAAAGAAAAGCGATGGGGCGTACTTTTCACATACCTTACGGTGCGGGCTATACATATAGAAATAGCTTACAGCTTAGATACAAGTTCATGCATAATGTGCCTAAATAATTTCATCGCACGCAGAGGAACTCCACGAGAAATATTTACTGATAACGGCACAAATTTCAAGGCAACAGCAGAAATATTTGCACCTGAAGCAAAAAATGTGAAGCTGAAGAAGGTAATCAGCAGATTCGATTTTATAAAGTGGCACTTTAATCCACCCGCAGCCCCGCATATGGGCGGAGCATGGGAGAGACTTGTTCGCTCAGTAAAAACTACTCTCCACAACATTTGCCCAAACATGAATTTCAATGACGAAACTCTGAGAAGCGCAATGGCCGAAGCAGAATCCATAATAAACTCTCGCCCACTAACTTTCGTTTCATTAGATTCATGTGATGATGAAGCATTAACGCCTAACCACCTACTACTGGGATCGTCATCTGGTGGCAAACCTTTGGCACATACAGAAATTGACCTCAGACTACGATGTCGACTAACTCAAGAATTCGTGAAACAGTTCTGGCGTAGGTGGATAAAGGAGTATACACCTATTCTCACAAAAAGAAGCAAATGGTTCCAGAAAACTGCACCTCTGCAGGTAGGAGATGTAGTTGTCATTATCGACGAAAATCAACCGCGTCGTTGCTGGCCCAAGGGCAGAATAATTGATACCATAATAGCCAAGGACGGACAAGTACGCCAAGCCACTGTGAAAACACAGTTTGGTATTCTTCAGCGACCTTCAGCTAAAATAGCCAAGTTAGAAGTCGGCAATAACAAGGAGTAAACTCATCATAGCCTCGTTTATGGGGTGGAGAATGTTGCCGCCGTTTATCTCCGCACATTATACCCTTATATTAATTTGTATCATTACACACATTTCATTGCTATACTTCTCTTAAAACTTATTAAAACAGTCTCAACTTAGTTACTTCACATTCATACATATGCACGTGCGTGAGTATATATTTATGCGTGAATGTATTATGTAACTTTGTCCGAATCTACCTGTATTCACATATGTACCGTATTTCTGATGTAAAACGAATTAATCGTATGATTTGTTAAGAAACAAATTAAAAGGAATAAATAAAAGAAACGGTTTACTTATGTATCACGTAGATCTTAAATATTTCGCGCTGGCATAAGTTTTTCTTGACGGCAGTTGGTTTTTGGAGACGAATCAAACAAATTGTTTTAAAGCGCTATATATTCTCTACCGCAAATTGTAAAATATATTCAATAAATTAAATTGATTACATTGCACAAGAAGTGCTATTAAATATTTGTTTAATTTCGAACCGGCTTATTTCTTAAACCGTGCGCCAACAAGCAGGATTCAGCGATAACTTAGCGAAACTAGATTCGATTCTGAGGAAGCTGATATCCAAATTATTGAAAGAAAATATATATGAAGTAGCATTACGTAATGATGATAAAATATTTAAAATTTATACAAAAGAATATATAAAAGAAGCATATGCAAAGATAAAAATAAACAACAAAAGTCCTCAACTAAAAATATTAATATACAACGCCCCAAAAAGAATATCAGAGGACATATTAAAATACAAACTAATTGACGAGTTTCATAATACCACACACGCAGGCCACTTAGGAATAAGAAAAACAATCAGTAAACTAAAACAAAGGTATATTTGGAAAAATATGAATAAGATGGTAAAAAAAATGTTTACATATTGTGACAGTTGTAACAAAAACAAACAAACTAAACACACAAAAGAACCACTTACACTAACAGACACACCAAACAATAGCTTTGAAATGATTTCAATTGATACTGTAGGTCCTCTTCGTATTTCAAATGATTACCGATATATTTTGACAATGCAATGCGAGCTGACAATATTTGTCATTGCACACCCAATGCCGACAAGAGATGCACTTACAACAGCAAAAACATTAGTTGAACAACTAATTCTAAAATATGGTCAATTTAAGGTACTTAAGTCCGACAGAGGAACAGAATTCACAAATGAAATTATGCGCAACATATGTGAACTATTAAAAATTAAACAGATCTTTTCAACCCCTTATCACCATGAAACATTAGGTTCAATAGAAAGAAACCACAGTGTTCTAAATGAATATTTACTAACTACAGCAAATGACCACGAATAGGACAAGTGGATTCCATACTTTACTTTCGCGTATAACACAGCAAGACACATAGACACAGGGTATACACCATTCGAATTGGTTTATGGAAAATTACCACACTTGCCATCCGATCGTTTAGATACTGAAAGAATAAGAAGAAACAATGTAAACACCACTGTAGATTATAATGGTACAGAAAAGGAAATTCATAACAATAACCTAAAACCATATAAATCATTGCTAAATAACTCATAGAATTAACACAAAAAACAAAAAAAAAAAACAAAAAAAATCAAATTAAACATAAAATATATACATAAATAATTAATATAAGAAAACTTATTAGAAAAAGTTAAGACATCCTAACATATTTTAAACAAAACCTATATAATTGTGTGCTACTTTATAAATAAACAAACCTAATTAAACCTATTACTAAGCAAAACATGTACATATATGAATATTCAACTATAATTGTAATTTAATATATTGTGAAAATTTAAAATGGAAGGAAAAATCACCTCCATAATTTTTCTCTTAAGGGTGAGGGTGTAGTGTAGAGCTGTGTCGTTCGTGAACGAACGGGTCAATTTGAACGAATCAGTACACTGAACGAAGTGAGCCGGTTACTTTACTGAGCCGTTTTGGCTCAGCAGTACTGATAACAACTTCAATTCACTTGGGTTCGCTCATTTCACTTTTTTTATTTATTGGCCACGGATTTCTTTAAATATGTATGTGTCGAACTGCACACCATCGAAATAAGAAATCTTAAAAACTTTTTAAACTTTCTCACATTCTATTTTTGTTTATATGCAATTAAATACTTTTATTTTATAAAAATTATCACTTATTATTTTTTTCTTTTTTGCATTTGGTGTTGTTTGTTTTGATTATTTTCCTTTTTATTGACCGAATCATATGTTTCTTTGTTTTCATTTCGTATTTCATAAAAAGAGCGAACGAACGAGGTCTTTCTTAAAGAATGAACGAAAATGACCGGTCACTTGAACGAACGATTTGGCACAGCTCTAGTGTAGTGTGCTTCACTAATGTACAATGCATACCGCTGATTTGTAGTGTATTTTACAAAGTGTAACACACAAACACTATTCTTTCTCACCAATATCAAATTGGTAATGAAACTACAAAACGCTGATCAATCAGAATATTTTGAGTGACACTAATTCAAGTGTTTAAATATATTGAGTGCATTCCAATGCAATGTTCTATGATTGGTCAGTAAACAGAAGTAATTCGAATCCTTTCACATTTTCATAAATGTGAAAGAGACGAATAATATATTTAATAATATTAAAATAAGTTAGAAGGGCTAAGTTAAATTTGTAAAACTAGTATATAAGCCAAAGAAAAATTTAAATAAAACAGACTTGATTTTTTAACGTAATCCGGCACACTCTTGCCTAGTTTTTTTAAGTCTCAACATTCCTTTGAACGCCTAGTGTCGAGCTGGAACCCTTCAACTGTATAAAATAAATAAAGGGCTACAGGGAAAACTCCAAACACAAAATAAAGACACACATTACATTGTGTATTTTAGGTAAACCATAGAGTCTTGGAGCTACAGAGGTTCTATTTGTTAGTCTTGATTTTTCCCCGTCGTCAGTCACTTTTAAAGAATGTAATCTATTGACTAGCTTGTTGTTTTTAGTTTGCAAAGAAAAGGTGGGATCCTGTTTTAAGCGCCTGTATGTGCATATGTGCACATATTCTGGAGCATTTGTTTCATTTCACGCCTGTAGTGTTCTTTAGTTATCGCTACCGCTTGTTCCCTTTGTCAGAATTTAAAATATATATGTCTTTATTTTTGTTAAGAAATTTTCTTGTCTGTCCCACTGTGTCCAATATTAATTTATCTCTCTGATTCAAATTCCTTTTGTTTAGATGACTTTCAATTAGAGACGTCAATTTGCTTCTCGCCATTTCTTCCTCTTCCTTGTTCTCCAAAGTCTGAATTATATTTTCACTGTCAGCTATGCATCTTAGTATTAGAAAGCTCTCCTTTGTGTGGGGTAGTGCGTACTTGGCCCCAAGTGATAACAACCAACTAATGTGTGTTGGTATATTTATGTCTGTTGTATTCACAAACCAATCTTCGTTTATTTTAATGTTTAATCTTTCCATCATCTGTGTTCTCAATTTTGTCAATTTCTTAGTATGTTTTGTTTTTATTTCATTTTTGAGAGTTTCAAATATTTTGTTCTCACTTTCCAAAAGAGCCACTAGATCATCCTGATCCAAAAAGTTTTTCATCGTTGTCTCTTCTATTATTATTTGCTTCTTGTTGGTGTCGACTTGTTTGTGCTTATATTGTATCATCAAATTAGGTATGATACTATGAAACCTAAAGATACACTTTTCTAGATCTGTCCTAAATTTTATATTAGTTTTGTCAGTAAAGTTGAAAATATTATATACATATGTTCTTAGTGGAGTTACTAATAAAATTTGGTATTATACCAAGTTTTTTACATTTCATCAAAAAGTTCGTAGAGGATTTTAATTTTATTAATGTTTTACTGTATTTAAAAAAATTACTAATGGTGTTGATGGTGTTTTTGTTACCAAATACCATTGAGACCTATATGCTCATCGATCAAATCACCAGGTAATGAACTTTGTAAATATGTAGTTGAAATTCTGAAAAACTTGACGAAAGAATCTCCATATAATGTCAAGGATGCCATAGAGTTTAAAGCTAAAAAAATGGTTCAAAAATTGATGACGATGAAGTATTAATATCATTTGATGTCATATCTCTGTTTCCGAGCATTCCGGAAAAGATAGCACTCAACATTATCAAAAATAAATGGAATATTTTGCAACAATACACCAATATGCTTAGGGATTTATTTATGGACATAATTGATTTTTGTATCAAAGATATGAGATACTTTAAATACGATGGAAACACCTATAAACAATTGAAAGGAATGCCCATGGGTTCACCAGCATCTCCAATTATAGCGGACATAGTCATGGAAGATATTTTACAAGTAACTATAAGTAAAATGGAACGGGAGCCAAGACTAATTACAAAATATGTTGACGATTTGTTCGCTATTGTCAAAACAGACTCACTTGATGACACACTCAACAAATTAAACTCTTACAATAGTCAAATTCACCAAAGAGGTAGAGAATGACAACAAACTCCCATATTTAGATGCAATTTTGAAAAGAGAGGATGGAACAATCAAACTGGATTGGTACCAAAAGCCTACAGCATCCAGTAGGCTCATTAATTTTTATTCCAAACACCCCAGAAATATGATAATCAACACCGCTACAAATTTCATTAAAAGAGTTTTGGATATTAGTGATGAAAATTTTCACCAGACAAATATTTGCAACATTAAAAATACACTAGAGAAAAATGAGTTCCCACATAAAACCATAATGGAGCTTATAAAACATGTAATATCGAAGGAAACAAATAACAATAAGGATCCGAAAATAAATAAATCAATGATCTACATTGAAGGCTTATCAGAAAGATTGAAAAATGCAAATATTTATGGCAACGAAAAGTACGAATTGGCCATGAAAAATTTATACATATACCAAGACTAAAGATATACTAAAAACCGAAGATATATCTAATGTGGTATATAAAATTGATTGCAAGGGTGATGGTTCACAACCATGTAACAAAACTAACGTTGGGACAACACAAACAAAACTAAAAACCAGAATGTCTTCGCACAAATCGGACATCAAATGTGTCTACAAACCTTTAGAGCAAAAAACGGCGCTCGCTGCCCACTGTGTCACTAACTCCCACAAACCAGATTTTGAGAGAGTAAGAATTCTAGCAGATGAGAATAATTACAAAAAGAGATTTTGTCTGGAAATGCTTAATATCATCAACATACCAACAGATAAAAGACTCAATTACAAAAAAGACACAGATAATTGCGCTCAATTGTATCAACACATTGTAAACAAATATAAGAAGAAATAGCTTTTCAGTAGCTTAATTACATTACAAGGGATAGTAGCTAAGGACTTGTTAGGCCGCATAATTTTGTTAAATGTACGTAATTATATTTTTTTAGTGTTTTATTGTTTATTTTTAAAATTAATAATATTTTATGGTAATATTATAGATTCCTTGTAAACGGTTAACGGCGTTAACCGAAATATTGGAAAAATAAACAAATGTTACAAAATAAAAACAAATTTGTTTTTCATATGATTGGACCTTTAGCCGAACAAAAATCTTTACACAATAAATAGAATTGTTATTGTCTATTTTTTCACTAAAGCGAAGTTACTTTCATACAAAACGTAGTTGTGGGCTAGCTTTTGATTTTAAATAAAACGATATTTTCAATAAAGCGATGTTTAGCTAAAGCGAAGTGAATAGACTAGCTGCGTATAAAATCAGTGCGGGGACTTGCATCGCTTTAATTAATCCGATTTTTTTCAGTAAGGCGTGTTGCGCTAAAGCTGATTCGACTGTATTATAATATTTAAATGATCCGCACAATAAACAAGTGAACTTGTGTATATTTCATATACATGTACATAAATGATTTTTTTGTCTTTCTAATAGAACGATACAAAGTAATGATGAACGCTTCATACAAGTATGTGTGAGAAGACTCGAGATCGAACATCTTTTACTGACATCATACATGAAAGTTTTTATTCTCTTTTGACAACGCAGCAAAAGAGATTGTTGAATGAAAACAGTATCATATCGGCGAACGCATCGTTTGCTTAGACCAGGCATGCTCAGAACAATTCCCTCACTTATACAATAACATAATTGAGTCAAACAGAATCCACAATGGATCATACCTATTAATTTGGTTGTTTTTCTATATTTGACTCAGTTGTCGCTGAAGCGGCGAGGAATGTACATGTGAGGCGGAGGTTTGTATGTTTACTTTTTAAATATGATGTTAAAAAATGTCAAAGAAAAAATTTTCACTATTTTTCTGTATTCTATATTGGAAAAATATATTATAGAATATACATATTATTGTAAACGTAATTGTTGTACAAGATTTTTGTAAGAAAAAATGTGTGTTAAATTAATTGTTTCTATCTAAATAAACTTAAATGATTTTTTTAAAGATTTTTTGCCATAGAACACATCATTTCTTGTGTAAAAAATTTGTCTTTTCTTTAGAAAACCCTATTTTTCTATAGAGAAAGGTATTTTAAGTTAGGAAAATTTATGCTTATTAGAAGCATATAATTTTTTATGGAAGATTTTTTTTTTGTAAAATAGTATATTTTTCTATATAATTTTAATTCTTTAGCATACAATACTTTTTCATATAACGTACGGAATATCTCCCATTGTGTATGGGTAAAATGAGAAAAAATTGTTCTCAGAGAAGAATAAAATAAGAGAGAATAAGAATACGTGTGACTTCGAGTGGAAAATACGTTCTTCCTTCTGAGCACCCCTGGCTTAGACTATGTCCAAACGATGAAACATTTGCTGCAGAGAATGGCGTGCTCAACAAATGTTTCATGTACATGAAACACCGCACCCTTTTCCACTCGTCTTTCCCCTCTCATCAACAAATACAATGTTTCTGCAGCAAATGTTTCACCGTGTGGACATAGTCTTAATTGTCCGTCTGGTAATCGAATATGTTTTATTCAAGAGTTTATGCAAACAAGAGTTGACTTCAGGGATGAAAAAGGGCTATTTTGATTTTGTACCAATTAACTAAATAAAATGAACTTTTCATACCATGACGGTACCATTTTTTTATATTTCTATAAATAGAAATTCAAAAATTTCTCTACACAAGTATACAACAAAAAAATATTATATACATAAAAATCTAGGAATCAGTTGATTAAATTTTATTAAAAAAGTCATTCAATTTAAGATAATAAATTTTCTGGTAGTTTAAAATTGAGGCAACGAGACATTGATTGAAAACTTTTTCGGTATTTGGAAATCAATTATTATACCCTTTTTCAACGTGATTGTTTTTGAATCAAATATGTATAAGGCAGCCTAACGATGAAAAATGTTTCTGTTGCGAAAAATTATAGCATATAATTGTAACTCCGTTACTTAAATGAGTCATAATTTAGCAGAAATATGAGACATAAGACACAATTTTGAAAGATTCGGGTCTAAAAAACCGTTTTCTCTCGAAAAAACAATCATTTTCAAAAACAAACGACAAAATAAATATATAGAACCAGCAGTTGACACAAAATCTTTGATTATGTAACCGTATAATTCACAAAAATATTTTATGCTTATTAACTGATTCACTGAGAAATTAACAAAAATTTTCAA
Organism: Linnaemya tessellans; assembly: GCA_951800035.1. NCBI lineage: Eukaryota > Metazoa > Arthropoda > Insecta > Diptera > Tachinidae > Linnaemya > Linnaemya tessellans. The sequence goes on along the minus strand of OX637533.1, from coordinate 74,324,556 downwards.
GCATAAAACGTTTTTATGAACTAGGTGTAAGCTTTTGATTGAGATATTTAAATTGTACCAAATTAGTCGTGGTAGTACCACGGTACCAACAAAGTCTAGTTGTGCCAAAAAAAGTACAATTGTATCATGTTTTCCATCCGTGGTTGATGTTGAATAAAATCAAAGCAGAGGAGTTACACCCCTTTCACACACATCAGGTCATGGTACAATAAACAGGTATATGCATCAGCACAGGTGATAGTGAACAGATTGTCAAAATTTGTTAAATTCGCCGCAATTTTATGTTTTCTTTTTACTAATTGTTTTGGTTGTTTGATATTTTTAAAATAAAAAAATAAATAATAAAAAACAATAAAAAATTATAAAATATATATTATATCAAAGCATGAACACATCCCCAAAACAAAGTGAAGCCTTCAAATGATATCAGACTTACTAATTTAGAAGACCTATTTTCCAAAGACACTAAAATGCAAATGATTTTCTTTTTTTTCAAAAATGGGATTTTTTTTAAATTGCTAAAGTTAGAATTCACAATAAAAATAAATTTGTATTCAAATATTTAATGAAAATGTTTTCAAACAATATCCTCAGGATCTGTAAGTAGAAGCGAACAAAGAACATATAAATAACGTTAAATTCTAGCTTTTGTAGGAGTACTTGAGGCAGTTGCTACGCACAAGTCGGTGACATGATTTCCTGATTCACGTGATATACTCTAAAATTACAAATTTCTTTCAATAAAAATTATTAGCTAATTATAAATGCTTTACCAACCTTAACGTGTGTATTACTTTTGAGTATGGCTGCTCTTAAAACCAACATGCGAGAACGGCTTTGATATTTCTTGCCCATGGAAATAGTTCATTCGAGAGTACTACTGCGTTGATCAGCCTGCTTTGCATACAATATTTTATTGTGCGAGTCAATACGAGCCTAAATTTGTCCTTCTGAAATCAACTGCATCACCTCGTTCTCCAAAGCCTCAAAAGTACGATTGAAGGCGGTGGCCATTTTACGCATGTCGTCAGATAGATAGGGACTAAAGTACTGAATCAGTGCACGATATCTAATCTTTGTATACAAATTATTGACATGTGGGGCAATATACATATCAATATCCCTCAGTTGTGGTTCTAACTATAGGAATAGCTTAAATGATCTTGAGGAGATTACATTTTTTTGCAGTTCCTGGCGATCGAATGCGGCGAGAGCACAAAGTCCTTCGTACATAGTGACATTATTTGGTGAAATCATTTCGGGAAATTCACAATGATCGAAATTGGCCAACAAAAACATTTTTGGCGGCCGATTTGTACATTTTGGTTTGTAATTCAGCCAAGCCAGCTGCACATTTTAGACCCGTCAGAACAGCCTAAAACAACAAAGTTAATCATATACGTAATTCTTTTTAGCCTTTTTCTCACCTGGTTTGCATCCTTGGATCACTCGTTAAAATCAGGTGTACTCTTTGCTTTAGACACGTAGCTGCGCCAACAGCAGTACTGCTGACATACACATAATTTAGCTTTTTATGCAACGCTTGATACATGGTCACATTGTAAGTGGTCATGTCAAAATTTTAGCCATTTTTAAAGCTTCCAAGCGCAACGAAGGACACACATCAGACACAAAAATTAGCCGATACAAGCGGGCCAAGCCCATATAAGAATTTACGCAGACTTCCAAATCCAAAGTGGGATTCTCAACAACTAATTGACGTTCTTCATTATTGTCGTCCTTCATTGGGGCATCTACTTTTATTTATCTTGTGGACATACACTTCATTTCCATTAATTTTTTTTAGTTTAAAATTTAATGTTTTTCACAACAATGAATGAAACTAATTTTGTTCACATAACATTTTATTTTATTTAACAAAGGCGAATTAAATAGTTCGCCTTGTATTTGACATTGTGTTTCACAAAAAAGTTGCTTTGTTGTAATGAATTCACTTTGCATATACCTGATAATTGTACCATGCATTAGGTTTAACTCGTCAAGTTTTGTCCTTTTAGGAGAGAGCGGTGAAGATCGTGAAAAGGGGTACAGACTTGACGGTACTAGTCAGTGTTTATATTCTCTTTTGTTTTATCATCCGTAATATATTAAATGTATGTTTAGCAATGAAGAAAAACTTGCCATGACGTTTCGTGTGTGAACGTAAATGCAGGTTCGAAAGAACATTGAAGATCAAGTATACCTGATGTGTGTGAAAGAGGACTTAGTTTAATACACAAGTTATTTTAATACACAGCAAGCAAGGCAAATTCATAACATTGTTTATGAACAAACCATTAAAAATACATAGTACTACTTAACACTCAAAAGGCCAACTTTAGAATATGAAAAAAACCACTTTCAATATAAGAAAACAATAAAAGTGCTTATATTATATTCTGTAATATATCCAATAATCGATCTATTATACGATCTATTATTATTGGTATTATTTAATGGTTTGTTCATAATAATTTATCAAAAACTATAAACACAAATTATAAAAAGTTTAATGTATTTTAATGAATTTATTATAAATAAATATACAAACAATGAAATTTTAAATAATACATTACTACTCTTATAACTTCATTTAAGTTTTATTTTCCTAGTTAGATATTTTAGTATACTTTTTGTTTGTGTTTGCTGCTTATCATTTATATTCTTCATTTAATAATTTTATCTTATCTTGTTTTCAAAAACAGTTCAAACGTTTAAATATTACTTTTTGCTACATTTCGTAAACAATAATGATTATTACCCTCTGCTAAAGACTTGGGAGAAATATACATAACTTTCTCCGGGCCGTATTGGGCACGTCCGCCAAGCTCTCGTGGGGTTAAAACTTCGGTTTGCCGCAAAAGCATTTGATGCGACAATTTCCTTTCCTGGTGGGCATAATCAAAACGTTCTATAAGGTCGTCAGATTCTAGAAAAAGGAAAATAATATAAGTTGGAAAAACATTATGGTATTTAGCAAGTTCCAGTTACTTAACATCCATAACAACAAATTTAAATCCATATATGACCGAAAAGCCCGCACTAAGTTATCGTCCATCGTATAGACTACTCATCAAAAAGTTGTTTAGCGGTATTCTATATACATAAACATGTCTGGAAACAGGCACTGTATATGTCGTATAGACTTCTCATCAAAATGTTGTTTAGCGCTATCCTATATACATAAACATGTCTGGAAGCAGGCACTGTATATGTTAGACTATACCACGGTTGCCACTCTAAATTTTTCTTCGGGACCAAAATCCACAAAAAAAAGAACCAAAATAAAAAAAAAGAGAACCAATTTTTTCAATTTTATTTGCATACCAGCAGTTTTTACTATTTTATTTAACAAAACATTTATTTAACAAATAATATACATATGTACATAAGAATGCATCGTCAAGAATTCTAAACAAAAACTTAAAGTGCTTTAATTCAATTTGCACGTACCTGCATAAAACAAATTAACAAAAAGATTTAATAAACAATAACTAAAGGTGCTTTAATTCAATTTGCACATACCTGCATAAAACAAATCAACAATAAAATTTAATATAGTATTTAAAAATACATATACATATATTTATATGCGTATATAAATGTATATAATGCATACATAACTAGTATTAAAATATGCCTATGCCCAGCCTATGTCTTTCACTGACCAAACGTAATGAGGCCCTGACTTTTGCGCACAAAGTTCTTTGGACAACATTATATTATTGATTGAACTGAACTCTAATTTATTCCTTAATTTGGTTTTAATTAGAGATAGTTCAAAAAATTTACGTTCAGCTGCCGCCGAACTATGTGGAAGGCTCATTAAATCATAAATAAAGTCGGTCAATTCCTGAAAACATTTCTCATTCATACCATTTTTATATAAACTGACTTTTTCCCAAAATGTGCAAACGTCCATATCAGGTTTCAGATTACTATTTAAAAGTCGTAGGAGTTTCCATTGTGTTATAATAATATCTATATCACATTTAATTAAATGAGAAAAATTACTTACTAAAAATTTAAAATGTTTGTTTTAATTGTGATTCGTTGCGAATCCGTAAAGTTAACGCTTTCAAGAAAGTTTTCTGCTCTACTACCTATAAAAATATTTTTGTTTGTAGATACTTCGTTTTGTCGTCTATATTAAAATTTTCCAGACAATCAATATTTTTTACAAAGTCGTTATGCATAAAATTGCTCAAAAATAGTTTAAAATGTGCTTCTATTTGGGAGTACAAAAATGGTAAGCGAACTTTTTCAGATTGGAACTCTTTATTTAGAGTATTAATTATCTTTAATGCGTAGGCCAAAAACAACATATAAGCTTTTAATTCTGGATCAGCCATGGAGTTTGCTAATTCTATTGCTTTAATACCACTTACTTCAAGACATGAGGATAAAAAATATAGTCGAAGAGCTTCCCACTGTTCATTAATTCGTGCAATAACAGTTTCCAGAGCGAGCCAACGAGTAAAAGAAATTCCAAGTATTTTGTGTGGTTGTACACCACAGTAATCCTGGAATTCCTTGAACTCTTTAATTCGCTTTGGGCTGTGTGAAAAAAATTTGTATATGCGTCTACATTAGTCTTCAATTTTCGCTGGTAGCTGTTTGCAGGCGTAGCTTGAGCACAAATGTAGTGAGTGTCAAGTGCATTTGATGTAAAATAGATTAGTATCATTTTTTAATTTAGTTTTTAGCCCATTAAACTCGCCGGTCATCGTATTGGCTCCGTCAGTTGCTAGTCCTATCAAATTACTTAGAGGCACACTGTGATTTTCAAAAAATGTCTTTATCGTTTGGTATATTGTATCAGAATCGCTTTTGCTAAGTTCAATTAGTGACAAAAATCTGTCACGAATAGTATTTGATAACTTGTCAAAATACCTTACAACGAGAACCAAGCATTTTTTTGTTGATAAGTCCGTGGTTTCATCCACAATCAAAGAGAATTTACACGTTCTGAGAACCGATATTATTCTGTTCATTGATTCGTTCGCTAAAAGCTCTGCTAGCTGGGTTGATTTTGTTCTGCCGCAGCGTATAGACTGAGCTATTTTTGAGTCCGGACAACACACGGCTAGCAATTGTGGCAAATAATCCATGATGATAAATGGAAGATTATGTGCCATAACGAACATCACTAAATTGAATTCTGCGTTTCGGATCTGCTTTTCTAAAGTATCATGCTGTTCTTTAAGAAAAGAATCTAACTTCACTTGACCCTTCTTCTTGTTTACATTTTGCACATGACTTGATTGTTCTGAGTGTTTTTTTAGATTGCCTATGTGATTTACCATGGACTTTTCGCAAGCAATGCAGAATGCACTCCCATTTTGCTTTTTAAGCCAATTAAATTGGCTTAGCCATTCTTCTCGAAATTTTCGTTTTGAATCCTTTTTTTCGCCAGCAGTGTCGCTAAATATGGAATGAATAAATAATTACATGTTTTTTATGAAATAAGTATGTATGTATGTCTTTATTACTTTTCACTGCTATCACTTTCGACTGACTGCGTGTGATCCTCCTGTTGTGCAACTTTCGCCTTCTTTATCAAAAATCTAAAATAATAAATATATGTATGGACATATTAATGCAAAATATCAAATTTCTATGAATCTTTAATTTACTTGTCCATGGGAAATTATTTGTTAGTTTTATTTTTGCACAAAGAATTATAACACAATACTTTTTACACTGAAGTCAAATTGTCAATTTCTGACTTGTAAACAAAAGTAACAATCGATCAGTGTTGCCAATATAGCTTTTTGATTTACTACTGTGGGTAGCTAACAATCGATTACTATCAAGTGTTGCAAACGAATCAAATCTTTTAATTTATGTGAAGAGTAATAATTTTCGTAAATATGTACATTTTTATAGGCATGATAAAACTTTCAAAATTTGTTTATACTATAATCGTTAACTTTTCATAAAAGAAAAAAATGGACCAGCAAAGAAAAAAATGAACCAGCGAACCAAACGTAAAAAAAACAACCATTTTTGGTTCAATTGTACTTCAGTGGCAACCGTGGTATATATATATATATATATATATATATATATATATATATATATATATATACTAGGCAGGGCTGCCAGAAATTTTTCGTGAAAAATCAGCAAATTCTCCAAAAAAAAATCGGCATTATCGGCACTTTCATTTTTTAAAATCGGCAAAAAATCGGCATTAATTAATAAACTTATTTTGACATTTAAACACCTTTTTATTAAAGAAAACAAAAACAATTCAATATAATTTATTAAATATTATACATAAAACAGCATGTATAGATCAATAAATTTTGCACCTCACAAGGTTTAAAATTATTTTGGGGTTTCGTTTAATCTGCCAATTGGCAATTTAAAAGAAACGATTTATTATTTTATTAATTTAGAATGACTTTTACTTACAAAAAATACATAAGATCAACTTGCTTTTTATAAAACACTATAAAATAATTAAAAAAGATGTGTGGTGTCGTGGGACACCGGATAGGAACGAAGTTCCTTATTATAAAAATATTCACCGGGCTTAAGTTCGAATCTGCACGACTGGAAATGTTTTTTTATTATTTTATTAATAAATGAATTTGTTTAAATTATATTTATTATTTTTATATTAGGGTTGGGGAATTTCGTACTAACCAAAAAGGTAATAACTTAAAAATATGAATGTGGGAACTTCTCATATTCAATTTTCGTTAATAACATTGGTTAAATAGTTGATATTCCTACTAACTAGCACCACTTGCAAAAGTGGAAAAATTGAACAAAGAACGCTGATGAGATGGCGTAGCGGCCTCGAAATCAGTACTGATCCGTTCTGCTGGTTTGATGATTATTGAAAATATTCTTAATATTCCAATCTTAATATAAAAAAAATAATAAATAGAATTTGAACAAATTCATTTATTAATAAAATAATAAAAAAACATTTGCAGTCATGCAGATTCGAACTTAAGCCCGTTGAAAAAATTAACAATTTACATAATAAAGTTCGACTAATAAAAATGCATACATAATTTAAAAAATATTCACCCCTATCATGAATAATTTTTCCCTCGAAATTTTTCCCTTTCCCCTAAAATTGCTATCATGAAAATATTCCCCGTGAATGATTTCACGCTAAAATTAAATTCCCCTGATGGTGAATGATTTTTTTCTGCGAGTTTTTCACTTTTCCTTTTAATTTAGTTTTTGATGGGGAATAGAGGAGAAAATGTAAGTATTTTCTATTATAATTCGAATATTAGAGTTTGCAAATTTTATTTTAGTGGCAAGACCCGTTAATAACACACAAACTTATATTTTTTGCAGCTTGTTGCTTAAGAAAATTTTTAATTTGTTTTGTCTGGTTCTCAAAACGTATCCAAATTATTTGACTTTTTATTTATTTTTTTAAAATATTGTGTAAACTTAAATTTTTCAACTCAAATTCTTTGAGTTTTCATGTTGTTTTCGGCTTCTTCTCTTTTTTTAGCATTCACTGAGAACTGATAGCGGGAATAATTTCTCACGGGAGATTCACGAAACTATTTTTCCCTTCGAGTGGAATAAAAATTTCATGTGAACGAAAATTCCCCTTGCTATTCGCGATAGGGGTGATTAATTTTAAGTTCTATTCGAGGTATAAAGAAAATAATTATTCGGGTATACATATTTTATTAGGAGTTTTCTTTTCGCCGACCAACGAAAATACAGAATCAATTTTGTTCCCAAACGAAATTGAATTCTGTCACGGCCCGGCTGCGTATTAATATTTGTTTGTATGGAATCGTATTAATCATACGTCTTAAACATTATTTAGAAACAAAATATCTTACGTTACGGACGTTTCTTCCCGGTTAGGGTACCCCTCCGCATCTTCTCATAAGGAACTTCGTTCCAATTAAAATATATACGTCTTTCCTAATAGTATTTCAAAATTTTGCTTTTATATTTCAGAATTTCCTAAAAATTAACTCTAGGTTCTAAAATAGGATTTACAAAATACATACAATTAAAAATTTAGAATATTATCTAATATGTAACTGTAAATTCTAAAATTTTTGAACAAAATTCGTAAATATAATTCAAAAATTCTGAAAAACAATTGGAAATAATGTGGTTTTCATAAATCAATCATAAACATTTCATTTTGACATTTTTATTAAATTGTTATTTATTTCACAATTAGAGTTTTTCATTTTCAAATAATCTTTAGAATAAAGAGTTCCTTCTTTTAAAGTTTTATTTTCTAAGGAACATCGGAATTTCGTGCACACCTACAACAAGGCAATTGAATTGTTATTTTACTATTAAGCTTGACATTCGAAAGAACTTGTTTTGGTATTTACATGTGTATGTATGTACATACAGACGTAAAGAAAAAAGAAGAATTATATAATAATAGATGTACCACACTGTTATTAAAAAATTGGCATTTTTTAGGGGTAAAATCGGCAAATCGGCATATTGAAATTTTTTAAGTAAAAAATCGTCAAAAAGCGCTCGCATTCGCTGTTAGAAAGTTTCCCAAAATATTTAATAGTCGTCAGTTCAGAGGGAAAAAAGTTCCCCTAAGAAGAACTAAACCAACCTCTAAAAAACAACATGGTTTCTAACGTTTTCTTGTAATTTTGTTAAGCAAATGATATATTTTTATATTAAAGATGGTCCAACGTGTTAAACTTGGAGCCATAAAATAAATAAAAAATCATTTTTGGTCCCCACCCCCTTTAGTGGGCGTTATTATATACAAAAAAAGTTTAAAAATTTAACAAATTGTTTTACTTTAGTCTACATTTCTTAAAAATAATATTTTTAAGCTTTAATGACGAAGCTGAGAAATGATGATGAATTATTAAATTTTGTATAAATTATCCTAAGCATTTATTTTTAGAGTTTTATTATAAAGGTGAAATGTGTCCCCCACTGCCCTTGCCAGAGCGACAACGCCAAAATACAGTTAAACATTTTAAATTTACTTTCTTATATTTGGAGGGTATTTAAGATTCGACCCGGTTGAATATAACGTTTTTATTTGTTTTTATTAACATACGTAGATATGCACTCATACTATTTTTATATAGGTACACTTGTTATAACACTTATTCCAAGCGCGGATCAAGGGCTAGCTCAGTACTGCTATCTATTTATTCTAAACTCATTGATAAATAAAATAAATACATATTACATAGGTATTTAAAAAACTATTTTTTAAAATAAATATTGTTTTGATGATGAATAAAAAAATGTCTGCTCAGCAACAAGTATTTTTATCATGAATAAATCACAAAAAGCAAAAATTAGCCCGTATGAACGAGTATTCATATACAACAAAAGCAAAATTATGTATATATGTACATACATACATATGTAGATAAGTGTTTGCTTGCTGTGCAAGGTATATCAATATAAGGTAGATTCGCGGCGAAGGCGAATTAATATGATCTTTTATTGTCAAACAGCTTCGAATGTCAAACTAGTATTTTGACATTTCTGGATGAATTGAAATACCTTGAGCACATTTATTTTAGAAGTGTTTGTAAGCTAATGTGAAAAAATCGAGTTGAAAAATAACAAAAATAAAGTGGGATTCTTATTTCATCAGCAACCACCCATTCTAAATTTAAAGAGGTGAATATTTCAAATTTATGGACAACCAATTCCAAAAGATTTTAACATAATTTCGAGTGTATATTTAGTGTTTAGGCTTCTTCTCGAAGGTTGATGGCGGAAGAACAGTTAAAAAAACCATTATATGGTATTTTAGTTGCATGCTTAAATACCCACAAGATGAAAGCTGTGTATAGTCCACGGTTGCCACTATGGTACAATTGAACCAAAAATGGTTGTTTTTTTACGTTCGGTTCGCTGGTTCATTTTTTTCTTTGCTGGTCCATTTTTTTCTTTTATGAAAAGTTAACGATTATAATATAAACAAATTTTGAAAGTTTTATCATGCCTATAAAAATGTACATATTTACGAAAATTATTACTCTTCACATAAAGTAAAAGATTTGATTCGTTTGCAACACTTGATAGTAATCGATTGTTAGCTACCCACAGTAGTAAATCAAAAAGCTATATTGGCAACACTGATCGATTGTTACTTTTGTTTACAAGTCAGAAATTGACAATTTGACTTCAGTGTAAAAAGTATTGTGTTATAATTCTTTGTGCAAAAATAAAACTAACAAATAATTTCCCATGGACAAGTAAATTAAAGATTCATAGAAATTTGATACTTTGCGTTAATATGTCCATACATTTATTATATTAGATTTTTGATAAAGAAGGCGAAAGTTGCACAACAGGAGGATCACACGCAGTCAGTCGAAAGTGATAGCAGTGAAAAGTAATAAAGACATACATACATACTTATTTCATAAAAAACATGTAATTATTTATTCATTCCATATTTAGCGACACTGCTGGCGAAAAAAAGGATTCAAAACGAAAATTTCGAGAAGAATGGCTAAGGGCCTGTTCGTAAATGCATCACTGCGCTGCAAATGGAAATTTAAATGCTCTAAACTGGTTCACTGAAGTAGATAACGCACAAATAAATGTCAAATATGGTGTACAAACATGATTACTACTAAAAGAAATTATCAGCGAACTTCTATTGCATTTTAAATAAAAGTTTGCACGTATGATGCAGAGCAGTGATGCATTTACGAACAGGCCCTAAGCCGATTTAATTGGCTTAAAAAGCAAAATGGGAGTGCATTCTGCATTGCTTGCGAAAAGTCCATGGTAAACCACATAGGCAATCTAAAAATACACTCAGAACAATCAAGTCATGTTCAAAATGTAAACAAGAAGAAGGGTCAAGTGAAGTTAGATTCTTTTCTTAAAGAACAGCATGATACTTTAGAAAAGCAGATCCGAAACGCAGAATTCAATTTAGTGATGTTCGTTATGGCACATAATATTCCATTTATCATCATGGATTATTTGCCACAATTGCTAGCCGTGTGTTGTCCGGACTCAAAAATAGCTCAGTCTATACGCTGCGGCAGAACAAAATCAACCCAGCTAGCAGTGCTTTTAGCGAACGAATCAATGAACAGAATAATATCGGTTCTCAGAACGTGTAAATTCTCTTTGATTGTGGATGAAGCCACGGACTTATCAACAAAAAAATGCTTGGTTCTCGTTGTAAGGTATTTTGACAAGTTATCAAATACTATTCGTGACAGATTTTTGTCACTAATTGAACTTAGCAAAAGCGATTCTGATACAATATACCAAACGATAAAGACATTTTTTGAAAATCACAGTGTGCCTCTAAGTAATTTGATAGGACTAGCAACTGACGGAGCCAATACGATGACCGGCGAGTTTAATGGGCTAAAAACTAAATTAAAAAATGATACTAATCTATTTTACATCAAATGCACTTGCCACTCACTACATTTGTGCTCAAGCTACGCCTGCAAACAGCTACCAGCGAAAATTGAAGGCTTATGTAGACGCATATACAAATTTTTTTCACACAGTCCAAAGCGAATTAAAGAGTTCAAGGAATTCCAGGATTACTGTGGTGTACAACCACACAAAATACTTGGAATTTCTTTTACTCGTTGGCTCGCTCTGGAAAGTGTTATTGCACGAATTAATGAACAGTGGGAAGCTCTTCGACTATATTTTTTATCCTCATGTCTTGAAGTAAGTGGTATTAAAGCAATAGAATTAGCAAACTCCATGGCTGATCCAGAATTAAAAGCTTATATGTTGTTTTTGGCCTACGCATTAAAGATAATTAATACTCTAAATAAAGAGTTCCAATCTGAAAAAGTTCGCTTACCATTTTTGTACTCCCAAATAGAAGCACATTTTAAACTATTTTTGAGTAATTTTATGCATAACGACTTTGTAAAAAATATTGATTGTCTGGAAAATTTTAATATAGACGACAAAACGAAGTATCTACAAACAAAAAATATTTTTATAGGTAGTAGAGCAGAAAACTTTCTTGAAAGCGTTAACTTTACGGATTCGCAACGAATCACAATTAAAACAAACATTTTAAATTTTTACGTTGAATTTTTAAAACAAATTCAACTACGCTTTGACTTTGGAAGAACTGATTTAAAAAATTTATGCATAATTACACCCGACAAAGTTTTATCAGATACAGAAACTTCAATAATACCTTTAGTAAGTAATTTTTCTCATTTAATTAAATGTGATATAGATATTATTATAACACAATGGAAACTCCTACGACTTTTAAATAGTAATCTGAAACCTGATATGGACGTTTGCACATTTTGGGAAAGAGTCAGTTTATTTAAAAATGGTATGAATGAGAAATGTTTTCAGGAATTGACCGACTTTATTTATGATTTAATGAGCCTTCCACATAGTTCGGCGGCAGCAGAACGTAAATTTTTTGAACTATCTCTTATTAAAACCAAATTAAGGAATAAATTAGGGTTCAGTTCAATCAATAATATAATGTTGTCCAAAGAACTTTGTGCGCAAAAGTCAGGGCCTCATTACGTTTGGTCAGTAAAAGACATAGGCTGGGCATAGGCATATTTTAATACTAGTTATGTATGCATTATATACATTTATATACGCATATAAATATATGTATATGTATTTTTAAATACTATATTAAATTTTATTGTTGATTTGTTTTATGCAGGTACGTGCAAATAGAATTAAAGCACTTTAAGTTTTTGTTTAGAATTCTTGACGATTCATTCTTATGTACATATGTATATTATTAGGTCAAATAAATGTTTTGTTAAATAAAATAGTAAGAACTGCTGGTATGCAAATAAAATTAAAAAAATTGGTTCTCTTTTTTTTATTTTGGTTCTTTTTTTTGTGGATTTTGGTCCCGAAGAAAAATTTAGAGTGGCAACCGTGATATATACATATATATATATATATATATATATATATATATATATATATATATATATATATACATATATATATATATATATATATATATATATATATATATATATATACATATATATATATATATATATATATATATATATACATATATATATATATATATATATATATTTATATATATATATATATGTATATATATATATATATATATATATATATATGATGGTTATGGCGAAATCCAGACGTACTGGAAACTGTAATCGAAGGGCTAATCGTTGGAAATTATTGGAATTCATGGTATGAGCACATCTCCTTTACATTTACCGCTAATGATTGTGACTTCGATTACATTCGAGGATAGTTTCTTAACCCCAAGTCTTGTTCTATTGCACAATTTCGGTAGGTCTAAGCTGCGAATGAGCATCAACGGTGAACCGACTTTTAAAATTAAAATGCATGTCGGCATTCCAGATGGTTTCAAGGAGTTTAGAAAATCTATTGGATAGTAGACAGCTTGTTCTTAATAAATAACAGTGTCAATCGGTTTATACTTAGCAACTTCATTATTTATTTTGTTGACATCATCATTCTTCGGAGCCAAAATTGCTTATTTGCAAAGTCAGTTATGGTTTTTGAAACTGTTTGCAATATAGTTAAAAACTTTCTGCACAACTTTTTGAATAGATGACTGCATTTGTCCAAAGTGTTGCGGAAAAGATATTTCACTTGTAATCGGATCAAACGGAAGTTTTCCATCGCAAATATTTAGAAGCGGTTTGGCGTATGTATGCTCAGCAACATCTTGGAGTAAATGCACACGCATATTAGTCAACAATGTAAGTTTAACTACATGGCTTTCAAACATGCATTTAGCTCATCGGCAGATCTTGATCTTGAAATTACTGGCAAAGTTTGTCGAAAATCACTAGCAAAAAGGAATAGAGTTCCACTCATTGGTCGGTCATTTTCTCTGAAATCTTTGAGGGTATGGTCAAGAGCTTCACGAGATTTATTGTGCGTCATGTATTCATCCCATACAATAAGCGAGCTTGTTTTCAACACTGCAGTTATCCCGAAATTTTTACCTATCTTACATATTGGAGTTTCGGTATGGTTTACATTTAATGGAATCTGATCGGTGTATTTCAAATTTGTATGTCGCCTATGAAGTATGATGTCCCGTCGATCGAATACCGTTCCAACCATAGCGACTGCCACTTCGTTGATCGTCGGAGCGTTAAAGCGTCGTTCATGCTCACCGGATGGTGTTTTATCGGCTTTTATAGTAACTTCATAATCGTCCGACGGCACACAGTGCTTGAGCTTCATATGATTGGTGGAAGGAGACATCGTAAGTCTTGAATTTTGGTATAGACTAATATTGGGTTGTGGTAAACAAATACTGCAAATATGAAAAAAATCCGAGCACAACCACGCCTACTTCCCATATAACAAAAAAGTTAAAAATCATTGTAGTCACAATTTTTTGCTCATTGCAATTTTATGATAATATTAATGAATGGTGAAAAATTAGCAAAATCTGCCAACAGCCACGCCCACCTCTCACATAAAATGCAATATTCTTCTTGTTAAAAAATCTAGAGAGCTTAAAAAAGCTATACAGATTTAAATTTTCGTGTTTTTTATTTAATTAAAATATAAATAAAATACATATGAAAATATCTGCAAATAAATCGAAGAAAATATAAACAAAACTGCTATCAAATTTTTATTTGACATTTTGTTGTGACAATACTATTTTAAATGAAATTTATTTGTTGGTGGTCAAACAATGTCTATATGCATTTCATTGGTGCTTTACCAAATCATCAGTAGACTTTAACCACAGTTTTGAAAAGTTAAAAACCTCTTATCTTATGCATATACTTCTGAAAACCATCTGAAAAAAAACAAAGTAATTCGTGTACCTTTATTAACATAACAAATTTTTTACTTCATCACAAAATCAGGGTGCTGTTGGCTGAAGTAGTAGAACACGAGACTATGAAGCGGAGAGTCCTGAGTTCGAGCCCCAGCTGAGTCATAAAATATTGTGTTGAATTCTTCTGATCAGCATTAGTGCGTGGTTGTGTTAGTTGTTGCCAGCCTGTTTTCAGTGATGAAGGCATAGTACTGATCACTGGACAATTACTGGCAGCGACTGACCCAATCATGTACTAAAAGCAGAGTAACAGCACCCACCTTCGTCGGCCCTGTAGCAAAAATTAGCCGGCGAAGTAAAAGGTTGAAATAGCTACAAAAAAAAAAAAAACAACTGTCTATCTTCGCATCTTTCCTAATCTGTCCCCTCAATACTATCCCCTCGTTTTCAGTTCCAGCACAATGCATTGCATATATAGGGGACATCCCCTGAGTGCTGGTCCTACTCCTAAAAAAAAAAAAAAAATATATTCTTGAACTGTTTACCGTATGAATTTATATATGGATCTGAAGATGCTACTAACATATGCATGATAAAAAATGTTTTAAATTGATTTACCTTATTGATTGATAAATTCTTATTATTTGTTGAAATAATATCGCAAACTACATTAATGTTCTTATCACAATTTAATATAAGATCAAAAATTTCATAATAAGATAACTAAAAATCATCCATATTTAACGACTTTTTTACTATTTGTCACTTAAAAAATCAGAGCTCATAAGAAATTCCAAACAATAAACTAATAACCTATAATCACAAAAACAGAGCAACTAATAATGACAGCAACGCATCGTAGTGAACAAGCAAAAAAACAAAGTTCTTATGGCATGCGCAATAAAATGATTGTACCTAAAGGAAATTATTCCTAACTTTTTTAAGTTTTTTATACCGGAATTGCTTAAGAGCAAAATTGAGCAGCTGAATTTTTAATAAATCGTTAGTTGAGACTTCAGGCTTTAATGTGATATAAGTCTGGGTCTAGAGGCAGTTGGAGATCAATAGATACAAGCCATAGAAATTAGAGAAAATAAATATTTTTGGACCATTTTTAGTAGTAAAAAAATTTGTTTTTTATTTTGAAATTTTTTTTATATGTATAAATATATATAATGTATAGCATCCACATGTATATAAAAAAAGCATTATGTCATTATAAGAGTATTTTAAAAGCACGAAGCGATAGAAAGTAACATATATAATACGTTCATTTGAAGCTCATTCACTTAGCTCAACTTTGAATGTCTCTGGACAAAAAATTAATAAAGATATAATAATTTAAAGATATTAACCTAATATTTTTGGTACATGATAGTTAGATTCTTTATTACAAATTGTAAAAAAATCAGCTAAATCTTCTCCTGAAAATGAATTAATGCCGCTCTTGAACCAATGTGCGGCATTCGCTCCAAAGCGACTATGAATAAATTAACCAAATGATTATGCTGGTGGAAAAACGTTGCAAATTTGAAATAATTTCGCGTCTTGTTCCATTAATACCAGAACAGCTTTGATTAGCTTCTTCTTCATCTCCTGTGAAGTAAATTTGCAAAACCTTGAATCTTGATATGATGTTAGTAGAAGCGGTCTGATTTGATGCATTTGAATGTTAACATAAAGCCTGTAGAAATATTATATTTTTGAAAAAAAAGTTTAGATACAAAAAAGCAGAAAATCCTGTATTGCTTCCAATGTTTGTATCTTTGAACGAAGTCATTTGGAAAATCGAATTGTATTTCTGAACGTTTTCCAAAAAATTCTTGGACAACGCTGTGGTGCCAGAGACGTAGCTTATAAGTCGTTGAGGTGGCTGAACCAGCGGTGACAACTTGACTTTCCTTTTTAAATTTCATTGCGTACAAACGAAGAGATCTCATCGGTCCAATCACAACATTGGGACTATTGCTGTAGTCGCAGTTTTTGTCATAATAGAAAGCTGCCAACTGACAATCGGTATTTTGTATTGATAGTGCCGTTTGTAATCGAATACCTTCAAGACGATTTGCATGCTGTTGAGGAGTTTCAGCAACTTTTGCTGCAGTAGCTCTGGTTCGAACTTGTTCTATACGTGTTTGATATTGTTCGGGTGTTTTTGCTGCTCTTGATTGGAGCTCTGTTAACCTATTTGACTATAATCGTAATCGTTGTTCCGTTGTTGCGACAGTTCTTGACTTCTGATCTCTTCCCCGTTTTGACTCCAAACGCAATTTTGTGTTGTACTGTATTACTTTTTATATGTTGATAGTTTTGTTTGTTCCACACAAAGCGGAAAAATACAATTAGGCACAATTTTAAAGTAAAGCACATTTTCATAAGGGATGGTAGATAAATTTCCAATAAATTCAATATTTTCAAATGCCATAAAGTTTCCATTTTCCATTGAAAACTACAAAAATTATTTTTTGGAAGAGAAAACAAAATAAGTCTCTTCGGAAAAAAGGGGAGACATAACCATTGTCCCTGGAATTGTCGATAGCTCCAGAACGTTTCGTCCCTTTGGGATGAGAATGGTGTGATTAGAAAGCCAGAGAAATTTCCTTGATGTTTCCGGGTCCGCAGCAAAAGTTCCGATTTATGGCCCATTAAATGCAAAAAATCGGAAAATGTTTGAATGCGAAAAGTGGAAAATCGGTTTCATGAATAGATGGAATGTGCCTATTCATAGCTTTAGTGGTCTAAAACCATCCTCAGTTTATTGCCTTCCTAATGAAACTGATTTGAGGCAAAATGGTTGGATGATTTAAGAGTCTATAAGGGAAATACATAGATAGAAACAATGTTTCTATATTTAAAGGGCTATTAGACACCCATACTTGTCTGCAGACATGTACGATGGCATACTTCGGGTTTTTCTACTACAATGTAGAACGCTAACGGCATACTTCAGTACACAGCAAGTACTTCAAAATCACGGTTTTTATACCCTCCAAAAAAGAATTTGGAGGGTATATTCACTTTGTCATTCCGTTTGTAACGCATCGAAATATCCATCTCAGACCCCATAAAGTATATATATTCTTGATCAGTGATGAAATCTAAGACGATCTGAGCATGTCCGTCCGTCCGTCCGTCTGTGGAAATCACGATTCAAACGAAAAGAGCTAGACCCTTAAAACTTGGTATAGATATATTTTGAAGCTTAGAGCAGGTTAAGTACGAAGATGGGCTAAATCGGGCACGAGGGAAAAAAGTTCCCCTAAGAAGAACTAAACCAACCCAGAAAAAACAACATGATTTTTTAAGTTTTTTGGATATTTTGTTAAGCAAATGATATATTTTTATGTCAAATACGGTCCAACACCTTAAACTTGGCGCCATAAAATAAAAAAATTGGACCCCGCCCACTTTAGTGGGCGTTATTATATGCAAAAATAGTGTAAAAGTTTAACAAATTGTTTTACTTAAGTCTATATTCTTTAAAAATAACATTTTTAAGCCTTAATGACGAAGCTGAGACGTAACCTGGTACTACTCTGCCCTACCCCCTCCTTCCCCTTCACCCTCTACATGACCCTACCAAAAAAAAATAAATTTTTTTAAATTTTGTATATAATCATCCCAAGCATTTATTTTTAGAGCTTTATGACTGCCGATTTCTGCCCTACCCCCTCCTCCCCCTTTGACCATTAAATGACCCTATCAAAAAAATTTTTTTTTTAATTTTGTATATAATCATCCCAAGCATTTATTTTTAGAGTTTTATGACTATCTGTATCTGCCCTACTCCCTCCTCCCCCTTTGCCCCTAAATCACCCTATCAAAAAAAATATTTTTTTAATTTTGTATATAATCATTATATACAAAATCATTTATTTTTAGAGTTTTGTGACTGCCTGTTTCTGTCCTACCTCCTTCCCCCCTTTGCCCCGTAAAATATATAAAATTTTATTTTGTATACAATTATCCCAAGCATTTATTTTTAGAGTTTTATGACAAAGGTGAAACGTTTCCCCCACAGCCCTTGCCAGAATGACCCCGCCAAAATACAGTTTTTATACCCTCCAAAGAGAATTTGACCTTATAAGGTAAATATGTATATTCTTGATTAGTGATGAAGTCTAAGACGGTCTAGCAATGCCCATACGTTCGTCTGTGGAAAACATGATATTGTCTATTTTTGAAGCCCGCCTCCTTTAGTGGAGGAACACTGTTCCAAAAAGTTAAGCATTTTAAATTCACTTACTAAATATTTGGAGGGTATTTAAGATTCGACCCGGTCGAGTATAACGTTTTTACTTGTTTTTGTTCATTTTAAAGATTAAAGACAAATTCATGATGATTAAAAATTATATTCATTCCGCTGTACACATAAAATTCTGATTATGAGTAGAATTAGCAAAAGCATTTTATGAACAAGATCGCACAGGCTAGAGAAGGGCTTGCAGTAAATTCATCGTGTCCAAACCAGAGCTCCGAAATCTTCGCTCGAATTCGAGTAGAGAGTGAAACTCGCTCGAATTCGAGCGCGAGTACTCCTGCGAGTGAAAAAAAAAATATCGAGTGTACTCTATTTTTCTATGCCACTCGAATAAGAGCGCATATGCTTTGCTCGATTTCGAGTAAAATACGCTCGAAATCGAGCAGATTATACTCTTGCCGAGTACTCTCTCAGTCTTTCTCATACAAAAAAAAATTTCCACTTAATTTTTTTCCACAATTGTTAATTTCACAAATTGTGTTTTTTCCTTCAAAGTCACAACGAAAATATTTTCGCGTTTCATTATTTATGTCTTTATTGTTCATTATAATATAGAAAATATAAGTAAACTTTTAAAAATATAATAAATCTTTTTTTATAAAACCAACTACCAAGTGCACACGCGCACTGTATGGAAAGACTGAAAGAGTACACAAAAACCACACGCACACACAAGTCAGCACAGACAAACAGTTTCTATTTTTCCACTCGATTTTACTCTTAAGAGTAAACTTTCACTCTATTTCGAAGATTTTTACACCCACTCTTACTTTTTAAAAACCTAAAACAAACGAGTGGAGAGTAAACTTTTTGTAACACTCGTAATCTTCGAGTACTCTTCTTCGCGAGTATTTTTCAATCGCGAGTAAAATCGAGTAAATCTGAGCTCTGGTCCAAACGCTCTTATTTTCATTAACTCTGTGTGGCTGGAGCAATATGATAATACGAATAGTGCAAACAACATAACCAATTCAACATTGATACATGAGTGGAGGTACAGGTTTAGTCTTTATTTGAATTTGTTCATCAAAAACAAAGTTAAAGGGAATACACATGGGCCAATGCACGGTGGATTATGAGACTTTTTTTTACAAAATTGAAACAAATGCAAATGTGTGCACAAGTTTGATCATTTGCAAAAAGACGCTTGTCTATTGTTTGTTTTTTATTGTTAAACATGCGTCCGATTAATAGATCAAATTTAGTTGAATTGCATACGCATACATGCAAATATGGCAAAAGAGAAAAAAATTTTGTTTAAGTCAAATTTCTAAGAACGTTTACACCTTGCCGCTGCGACGTAAGGTAAAAAGTATAATATGGTCCATATTAAGTGAAATAGTTATGAAAAACGAGCAAGTGCTGGAGGGCTACTTATACTGCTGAAAATTTCTGTTTCTTAATTTAACTTAATAAAAAATACAAATTAAATAGCACAAAAAATTCCACACACCACTGTAAAGGAGAACAAATAAAAATAAACATATATAATAATAGATATTATTTGCAATCGAACTGCAAATAAAATTAATATTTTCTTACAAAAATTTCCTATTTTGTCATAGACCTCATAAACCACTGTAAATTAAAATAAAAAACAAGTAAAAGTGCTATATTCGGCTGTGCTGAATTTTAAATACCCTTCACAGATGTAATTCTTCTTTCTTGCGAAAACAGAAAGTAGGTTTAATTAAAAAATCAAAATGATGTTATCGCTTACTTTTATATTTAAGAAAACGTTTAAATTTTTCGGCTAGGAAGCTAAAAGTTTGGCTTTTCTTATTTCTAATACCTCCAATTTAATTCTTAGCAAAGTATAAAATATGTTTAATTCACTAAAAAAAACCAAAGCTGGGAACTTATATGGTTACTTTTATGTACCGAAGAATTTCAATTTTCCAACCCTGGCAACGAATTTTTAATACCAACTTAATTTTTTCTGAAGTATAAAATAGGTTTAATTCACTAAAAAAACAAAATTTGGAATTTATGTGGGTATTTTTAAACCAAATAAATTCGATTTTCCAACCCTGGAATCGAATTTTTAAGTTATCAATACTAATTTAATTTTTCCTGAACTATAAAATAGGTTTAATTCACTTAAAACACAAAATTAGGAATTTATGTGGGTACCTTAATGTACCAAATATATTTCGATTTTCCAACTCAATGCAATTCTTAGTGAGGTCTTAGTTTTACTTGACAAAAAAATTTAAATTTTTAAATTTTATGGTACATGAACCATAAAATATTTCATTCGTCCAACCCTGGAGTCGGAATTTTGATTTTTTAAGATTTTAATACCAATTTTGTTCTTCCTGAATTATAAAATAGTTTTAATTAGCAAAAACAACAACGTCAATTGCGTTTTGACTACTTTTATGCATAAAAAATATTTCAATTTCCCAACCCTGGAAACGAAATTTTAATTTTTTTACCAATGCAACTCTTAATGAGGCATGAAATGGTTTTATTTAAGGAAAACTTTATATTTGTAACCATTTTGGTCACTTTCATGTACTACAATATATTACATGTACCACAAAAAACTTTCAATTTCCCAACCCTGGAAGTGAAATTTTAATTTTTTGTTTGTTTTTTACGAATGCAACTCTTTATGAGGTATAAAGTAGTGTTATTTATGAACAATTTACAATTTTGAACCATTTTGGTCACCTTCATGAAAAATAAAATATAGCACTTGTTCAACCCTGGATTCGAAATTTAGATTTTTTTTATCAACGCAAATCTTCATGAGGTATAAAGTAGTTTTGTTCAAAAAAACTCAAATTTTTTAACCATATTAGTTATAACATGTACTACAAAATATTGCATGTACCAAAAAAACTTTAATTTTCCCAACCCTGGAAGCGAAATTTAAATTTTTTTGTTAATTTTTTTATCAGTGCAACGCATCATTACGTATAAAGTAGTTTAATTTAAGACAAATTTACAACTTTAAAAAATTTAGATTTTTTTTTTTTGGAAATTTTGATACCAGTTTTGTTCTTCCTAAATCATAAGACAGTTTTAGTTAGCAAAAAAAACAACAACATCAGTTGCCTATTTGATTACTTTCACGAATAAAAAATATTCAATTTCCCACCCCTGGAAGCAAAATTTGAACTAAAAAGTTTTTTTTGGCCAATGCAAATCTTCGTGACGTATAAAGACGTTCTGTTAAAGAAAAATTTAAAATTTATAACAATTTTAGTTACTACATGTACTTCAAAATACGGAATGGGCCGAAAAAAAATTTTTAATTTCCCATCGCTGGAAATTTTTTTTTATTTTTTAGTTTTTAATAGACCATTGAGGCTTCCCAAAGCACGAAATAGGTTTAATTTACAAACATTAAAAAAAAATAATTGATTTTTGGTATAAATTTTGCGTCGAGAAATAGGAGTAAGCTTCCCAGCTCTGGAACCATAACTCGGATCTTTCTGAATTTCAATACCATTCTATTTAAGCTCATTTCCAATTCAACGGTCTAAGAACGAAGTCTAGCTTTTCTGAGGGCTTGGAAAACCGATTTCACGTACAGACGGACGGACATCGCTCATTCGTCATCGCTATACATAAGAATCCAGAATATATATACTTTATGGGGTCCTATATTGATATCGAAGAAATTACACACGGAATGACAAACCTATATATAGCCTTTCACTTTTTTGTGAAGGGTATAACAAACGTGCTTTTGTTGATTGGAATGAACAAATTCATACAAGTTAAATGAAAATATGTTTAATTGTTTCGAGTACTTGACTACGACTCAATTTGTCGTTGTCATTTTCTTTATTTAACAATTCAAATTTCTTATTAATAAAATACAATGAAATGGAATTCTTTCGAACTTGCGTTTTAATTTAATGATCATTAAGCCAACTGCAAGATTGCATTAAAATTGTAAGAACAGAATTCCTTATAATTTTGCAGTTTGCTTCAGTGTTATTTTAGGTAAGTACAAATGACACACAAACAATACAGGAAAAGCTGCGGACATAGTGTCAGCAAAAAGTTATTCAGGTTGATATTATAATACAAAAAAATTTAAAAATTTTTGTGTCTTAACTCTTCCCCTCTCAAATTTCAGCGTCCATGTTGGATGGGAAATGAATGTAAGTATTTGATGTTTCAACTGGATGCTCTGGCTCGTTGTTGATTTTAACATTTTTATCAAATGCAAGATTAAGCAATACGATCGTTAGGGCTCCTAACAATCCCATGCTGGTTTTATAATTAGTAGCTAGTCTTTTAATTTCACCGGCGTTGTTGATATGAATATCTTTAAGCATTTCCAATGATAGCATTTCTTCGTTATTTGCAATAGTGTCATCATAGTAATTTCCTTACTGGAATGGGCTCTTTTCGCTATGGTAATTGTAGGTAATATAGGTACCATGCAGATTCATTTACTTATTTTCTATCCATATTGATCCATTATAACCGTTTAATATAATTAGACCCGGTGTGATTTCTTTTACCATGGGTATATGTTGGTTGTTAGAGGTCGGACAATTTGTTGGCAAGCCATTCAACAATCTCGACAAGCAATTCGATTCTGACATATTTTCCAAATTACAAACAGCCACATCATTAAACACCTTGCATGCGGATTTTACCTCGAGGAGAAAGTTTTTACATAATACAAAATTTTCTGTAAAATCCCGATAATCCCAGAAACGATCTGAGCTCTTTAATGGTAGTCGGAGGACCCAATCTCTTTATGGCGCTAACTTTCTCCGAGTTAGTTCTTATACCTTTACTTGAGGTAATAAATCCCAGATACTCTACCTCTCTTTTCATGAAATCGCACTTCTTGAGCTGTACTTTTAGATTCGCTCTGCATAAATATTGAATATTGTATCAACATTTTTCAGATGCGAGTCTTCGTCTTTCCCGAAAACTATTATGTCATCTATATAGACGAAACAGATTTTACCGATGTGCTCTCTTAACATGTCATCCAATGCGCGTTGGAACACAGCAGGAGCATTTTTCAGGCTGAAGGGGAGTCGTACGAACTCATATTTAAAAAAAAAGCGGAAAAAGCTGTTTTTTCGATGTCTTTATTTCTGAGCGGAATCTGGTGAAACTCACTCTTTATGTCTATTACAGAAAACCATTCTTTTTGTCCAAGCTGTGCCAGAACTTCATTGATTTCCGGTATCGGATATCTATCCGGAATGGTTACAGCGTTAAGCTTTCTGTAGTCAATGACCATTCGATATTTTTTCTCAATAGACGCATCCATTTTCTTTGGCACTATTATTTATTTATTTAAATTAGTCTATAGACAATTGCCTTACAGAGTATTTAAGCAGAATAGTATCTAATTCAATTAAATCAATACAAATTAAATATTGCGCTATTTAAAGAACATAGTAAAAGTTAATGATTAAAAAAACATATGACGTTACGTTTGATGATACAAAGGTTCTGCGAAAAATCTATAAAATGATACATTTCATTAAACCAAGTACATAGTTTTCTAAGAGGATCTGACATTTCATAGTTAGTACGACAAGCTGCAACATAGAGTGGGTTAAAAGAACGATGTGAACGCTGAGGACTATTGAAACATACTTTAATGTTTCTTTTAATTAAAGTTCACACGACCACTCTTTGTTACTGAGCTTACATCAAAGATATCCCTTATTGTCTCATTCTTACTTAAGTACTACAAAGTAAAGTATTCACAATAATGTAGGGTTGTATATGTTAGGATTAAATAGTGATGGCACTACACCTCCTTTTTTTTAGAAATTTTATATTACTAAAGTTAATGTTAAAATTTAAAATAAGATATAAAGTTTCTTTTTGTGTACTTATTATATTTACATGTTTTTGTGTTATTTAATTTGTTTCTATTTTTTCATAATTTATTTATTTATAAAAGTTTGGCATAATAGGTATTGGCCCTACCTATATACCTCCCTTTTCAAAAAAAAAAAATGTGGAATCGAACTAGGTGATCAATCTTGTTAGGTTCAACATTTTCTTCGATTTAAATTAGTTAGTTTAAAAGAAATTATTTTTATATACGTATATACAATATTTCTGTATATATGTATGTACATTCATATATATGTAATTCATTTGGTTAAAATTTTGTAACAACTGTTTGTATTTTTGTATTTTGATTTTTTTTTTTGTTAACATTGGATATATATTTAAGAAATGGGTTTTATAAAATTTTGGAAAGCCTTTTTCTCTAATTATAGTATAAATGACATACAATATGTATTCATTGTTGGTTTTATTTAATGTACAATATGTATTTATTATTAAATAAATATAATATGCATCTATCATTAAATAAATACAATATGTATTTATTATTATTATTATTTTATTTCAAGTTTTCCTTATTCGGTTCTTATGAACAGTTTTTTCTTTGTGTGTTAAATCATTACGAATTGTTACATTAACTCCATTTATACTTTTAACAATATATGGACCTTCGTATATGCTTTTATGGTTTTCATAAGGTTCTTTTTTCAATAACACACTGTCATTCACTCGAATTGTTATTGGATTTGCGAATCTGTCGTGAATTCTTTTGTTCCTTTCTTTGTGTTTTTCTATCAAAGTTTTTGCAAGTCTGTGAGTTTTTTAAAGCCTATACCTGATTTATTTACTGTAATTATCAGTATTGTAGATTGGATCTAGATTGGTCTTTATTTCATGTGGCATTACCGCTTTTTTGCCAAAAACTAATTCAAATGGGGTAAATTTATTGTCGAAAACTGTATTCGGTGTTGTATTGTAATAAAAAGTGAAAAATTTTAGATATGTGTCCCAGTCTGACATGTTTTCCTTTAAGTATGCTCGTATATATTCGTTAAATACCCGGTGGTTACGTTCCACTGTTCCTATGGTTTGGTGGTGGTATGCGCTAGAGAAATTTACATCAATTTTCAAAAATTTGCATAATTCAGTAAATATTTCATTTTTGAATTCGGTTCCTTGGTCAGATTTTATGGTATTAATTTTCCCGTATATCAGAATAAAATTTTCAAATATTGCACGAGCAACAGTTTGTGCTGATTTGTCTGGTATAGAAACGGTATATTTTGTTAGATCACACATTAATGTTAAGGCATACTTATTGCCATAGGTAGATTGTGTTAAAGGGCCTATAGTGTCTAAAACCACAATATCAAAAGCTTTAGTCGGAGTTGGTGTTAATACAAGTTTTTCTGTGTTTCCTGGCCTAACTTTTTTCAAAATACATTCAGGACAATCTTTTACTAATTTTGAAATGTCTTTGGTCATTCTTTTCCAATAGTACTTGGTTCGAATTTTAGCATACTTATAATTTTTTTTGACCGCAATGTCCACCTGTTATTGGCTCATTGTGATAAATTTTCAACAGTTTCAATTTGTCACTTCCTGTCAGAATAATTTCAAGCGTTTTTAAAATTTTATTTCCATTGTCTTTTAATTTTTGTATTGAACAAATTGAAAAAATGGGTCACCTTTGGACCACTCTGTCATGAAAATTTTGTGAATGCCGGCTTCCTTTTCCAGCCTCGAAAGCATTTTGTCTAGACAAATTGTTTCGTTAGCAATTTCGAAATAAAGACAAAATAATTGTTTAAAACGTGTAAATATGTTAATGCGCAATTTTGTAAGTTTGTGGATTGTGTAGAATAATTCCGTTTTAATTTTTGAAACATCTTTGTCGAAATTATGTGAAAATTTATCACATATTTTTAACTGAATGGTATTCTTTTCCTTGGAATGATTCGTACTATCCAAAGTTTTCTTTGACATTGCTCGAGTTGTCATGGAAAGAACTTTGTCAGCAGAATCTTTTAAATCATATATGGAAATTCGAGATACCTTTACCTTTTATGTATTCAATAGCAAAATTATATTCGGAGAGTTCCAATCTGATTCTGGTCAACTTAGAAGATGGGTCTTTCATACCAAACAAATAAACCAACGGTCGGTGATCTGATCGTACGGTGAAAAACGTGCCATAGATATAGGGTCTAAAGTAATTAATTGCAAAATGTATAGCTAAAAGTTCAAGTTCGATTACAGGTTTTTTTTGTTCTGACTGGCTAAATGCCTTTGAAGCAAAATAAATAGGTAAATCGTCGCCATTAATATTTTGGCTTAGTATTGCTCCACATCCGATTTTTGAAGCGTCCACAGTAATTATAAAGGGTTTTTTGAAGTCAGGATAATGTAATATTCTTGGAGATAGTAATGCAGTTTCAATTGATTGAAAAACTCTTGGCATTGTTCAGTCCAGTTAAAATCAATTTTCTTCCTTGTAATAAAATTCAAGGGAGATGCTAGGCTTGCAAAGTTTGAAATGAATTTCCTGTAATAATTTGCAAAAGCTACAAATCGTTTAACTGCCTCTTTACTCGTGGGAGTGGGATAGTTTCGTATAACATCTATTTTAGAATCATCTGGCAAAAGACCTCCTGACGTGCACCTGTGACCCAGAAATGAAACTTCCGGCCGAAAAAAATTACATTTATAAGGATTTATTTTCAAATTATGTCTCCTTAGAACTTCAAAAACGTCCTTTAAATTCTGAATATGATGTTGTTTGCTACATCCAATAATAATAATGTCGTCGATATAAAGGAATGCTTTGTCAGTTTTAAGCCCTGAAAAAGCGATAGACATCATTCTGGAAAATGAATTTGGTACAATATTTAGACCGAAAGGCAAGACTTTCCACCGAAAAGCTCCATCGGTAGTGCTGAATGACGTAATGTCACGTGAATCTGGGTGCAATGGTATTTGGTGAAAACCAGAGTACAGATCTATGGTTGAAAAATATTTTGCGCGGCCAAGGTTATCTAACACATCATCTATTCTTGCCAGAGGGAATTTATCAGCAATTAGTTTTTTGTTTACCCCGCGGTAGTCAACACACATTTTGTATGATTTTTTATAATTCAAGCTTTTCTTTGGTACTAGTATGAGGGGACTATTGTAATTTGAGCTACTAGGTTCAATTAAGTCGTTGTTTAACAACATTTTAACTTGCCTGTTAATCTCGTCTTTTTGTGAGTGTGGTAGTCGATAATTTTTTATATAGACGGGTGTGTGATCATTCAAACGTAGTTTCTATTCATAAAAATTGACAATGGTCATTTTGTCGTCCTTTAAAGCGAAAACATCCGAAAATTGTTCACAAAGTGACAATAAATCATTTCTTACATCTTCTGGCATTTGCTGCTGAAGTATGATTTTAAGTTTTGAAATGCGTTCGTTATCTATTTTATTATCATTAATTGAATATATATAAAAATTTTCCGCTTTTATTTTATAATCATTTATGCATTTTATTTCATCGGTAGTGTTAATCACCCGTAACATTGCTTTTCTTGAGTTTATAATACCTTTCCCTATGAATACTCCCTCCAAGAGTTCTTGGGAATCAATGAACGTAGGTTCGGAAATGTTAGGAACGTCAAAAATTCTGTAGACTTCGCATCTTGGTGGGATTATAAAAGAACAACTATTGGTTCCCTGCAATATTGGTAACTTTAATCTGATATTTCGAATTAATACAGCTATTTCCATGCTATCGTAATCAATTTGGCATTTGTTATTTTTTAAAAAGTCCTTTCCAAGGATTCCATTTGAAGGTATGTTAAAGTCGTCGTTTACTACGTGGAAGGTTTGTGGAATCAGAAAGTTTGAAATGGTTAAGTGTGTATGAAATGTTCCGAGGGACGATATCGCAAAGGTTGTTATACCTGTTATATAAATTTTTTCATTCTCATTTAGCCTAATATTGGGTTTTAAACATGAAACTTTAATTAAGGAAATATCTGCCTGAGAATCGACAAGAAACGTAAGAGGAGTATTTTGATCGGATAAACTTAATTTAATAAAATCAGCATAGTTCGGATTTAAACTGTATACTGATTTGAAACATTTGTGTTTTCCTACTGTTGCGTCTCCTCCCCCAACAACATCGTTTGTTGAGGGGCATCCGCGTTTAAATATCTCACTGAACCCCTGTTTTTGTTATTGTTGTTTGAAACCCTTGGGTAACTTCCTCGAGTGTTGCCATGGTAACTGCTTTGAGATCTATTAAAATTTCTATTTCCGTTATTGTTCCTGAATTGATAATTATTACTTAAAGCATTTCCGCGATTATTGCTACGATAATAACGTTGACGATTAAAATTGTTTCCCTGGCTTAGACTGTTTCTAGAATTAATATTATTCGATCTAACAGTGAGAACTTGGTGCTCTCGTTTTTCTGTTGCCTCTTCAACCACCAACTTCGCAACCACATCTTTAGGGACCGAGAAAACAGATGACGCAAGTATTGACTTGACTAAGTCGGATTTTGCGTTCAAGCGACACGTACTTACAATCTGGTCGATTACTATTTCGTGCGCCTTTTTCTTTGTAATACCTTCTATTTGTAAAGAACGTTCTAATGGATCTGCTAATTCTTCTGCCTGTTTTGAAAAGTCTACATAATCATTATTTTTAACGCTCAATGCTGCAATTCTACCAGTAATTACTTTCGAGTTGTCTGGTTTGATTCTACTTTTAAGGGCTTGTTTAATTTCTTCAACTGTTGTAATATTTTCCCCTAAAGCTTCTCTAGCCTTTCCCTGAAGTTTTGACTTAACGAAACATAGTAGTGTAGTTATAAGGTTATCTTCAGTCAGAGTCACAATTAAATCTATTTTATCAAGAAATGAGTCTAGACGTAATGGATCTCCTTCGTAATTTTCTCTGATAATAGATGCACACATACTAACGTACGCTTTTTTCTGATCTGTTGTCGCCATATTTGTGCGAGTATCTAAATTTTCTTCTTTTTCAATATTTAATTCAGATTCTGTTTCACAGTAATCTGAATCACTATCACTATCTGTTAAAATATCTCTATCTATAATTTGAAATGATTCAATATCCTCAGGAGCTTTTATTTTGCAATTTAGTTTACCAAAACACTTCACTAACAACTCTCGACAGCGTGCTATTTTAGTATAAATTGGTGTTTTTGCAAGAATTGGTAATTTTTTTGAATTTATTTCTGCAAATTCTAGGATTGAATTATAATTTTGAATCAAAAGATTGATGTATTCATTTACTTTGCTTTCTTTAGTTGATATCGGCCTATTTTCTTTACTTTGTTAAATTTGTTTCTTTACTTTGTTAAATTTGTTAATAAGTTCACCAAATTGTTCATCATCAAATTCTGACATATGGTAATATTTTCCAATTATGGTTTTTCCAATAAAGAATTTCCTTAAAATTCATTTGTATCATAATTCATACAAGTTTTTATTTTGTATGTCTTTTATTATTCAAAACAAATCTTTTATGTATTTACACTATAATTGTTCATATAGAAAAAGGCTTGTATGTATAGTAAAATTCATTTAATAATATATATATATATATATATATATATATATATATATATATATATATATATATATATGTAGGTATTTATACAATGTTATTAATTTTAGAGTTAAGTGTAGAATAAAATGTATTTAAGATGATACATAATTTAATCTGAATTCTAGTGGTTAATAATTATATTATGCATATATAAATTTTATTATACAATTATGCACATAGGAATGTCATTAAGTTTAGGAATAATTGTAAATAAATAAGGTGAGTATAAATGTAAATAATTCAATGTTACAACTACGTTAAGGTAAGTATAAATGTAAATAATTCAATGTTACAACTACGTTCCGTTTACTTGCCAACATGTTATTGCCTTTGGTGTTATTTAGCATTTTCTCCTTCCGTTGGGTTCCAAGCTATTAATTTTTTCATTTAATTTTCGTCCCACTTTTGGTTGTCATATTATATTTTCTTATTGTTGTTCTTCATTTTCCGGCTTTTTTTTAATAATTTATTTTTTGCAGTTATTATTTGCATTCTTCTTTTGTTTATTTTCCTTAACACCGTCTTTTAACAACAACATTTATTTCTTTTCTGTATTTTTTTCCATGTTTAAGTATGTATCTATGTACATGAGTATGTCACTTTCGGTTACTATGTTTGTGTTTTTATTTTTGATTCTCTTTTATTTGTATATGCATGTATGATTTTTTTCACTAAATATAGTTGCCAGATTTGACGATTTCTGTTGCTACAATGATGACTTGGCGATTTTTTTTTATTGGAATGATTCTTTCAAAGTTTCCAATTTGTTCTTTTTGTTTTTTTTTTTAATTTTGTGACGTTTTATTGAAATGGAGTTATTCTTTATTATGTGCACATATATTTTAGGTTAACTGCCTATTTCTCATTGTCGAATGAATTCTTTCTTTCGTACAATTATATTTACAACAAAAACAAAATTTTGTAAATTATTTTTGTATCAAATGTATTTATACGAAAGAAAGAATTCATTCGACAATGAGAAATAGGCAGTAAGTAAGCCACTTATGAAAACAAATTTGTGGTACACAAATCACAAAATTGTTTATGTATGGCTTTTTCCTTGTTTGTTAATAGGCGTTTTTGTTTAAGTTAGTGTTGTTTAAAAATTTTTTGTTTTAAATTTAAATTTTTATTCACCATAACCAAATTTTTAATTTTATGTATTACATATGTGATGTATTTTTCCGTTAGGAATTTTTTCCATTTTAAATTCCGCTACAATTATGTATATGCATACTGAAACCGTTGTACATTGTCCATATGCATGTATGTTAAAGCACTTTTCTTCATTTTTCTCCATTAACACGTTTTAATTGAAAATTTATTTTTAGTTTTTATTTTTAAGTGTTTTCAAATAAATTTTCCCACTGCAAGTAAAACCAATCATCTATTTTTTTTTGCCTTCTACCGTTTCACGTGCAGCAACTACTTATGCATGCTCGCTTCAAAGTTTTTTCTCAGATGAATGCTTATTTAAAATTTTTCTTAACTTTTAAAGATTTTAATTGCTTTTATTTCTTTTTTTCACATTAATTTGATTTTCGCCTGTATTACTGGCAGGATCGCCATTTAATGTTTCTTTTAATTAAAGTTCACACGACTACTCTGTGTTACTGAGCTTACATCAAATATCTCCCTTATTGTCTCATTCTTACTTAAGTACTACAAAGTAAAGTATTCACAATAATGTAGGGTTGTATATGTTAGGAGTAAATAGTGATGGCACTACAATACATTGTTCAGTAAAAATTCGGAGTTGATGTTATCACTGATAATATTTACCATAAAAGAGGTGTTGAGCATTGTTCTCCAGCTCTTTAAAGGACGAAAATTAATTTCAGCTAATCTCGTAGAGTATGATGGAAGTGCCATCCGATTTCTATAAACGTTTCTTGGGTAGAAAATTAGAAATTCTTTTTGAACGGTTTCAAGACGTTCAATATGAACGTTATACAGTGGATCCCGAATTGTGCTACCATATTCTTAAATTGGCCGAACTAATGCAATATACAATGTTTTAATGACATATGGATCATTAAACTGTTTTGCCCATCTTTTAATGAATGCAAGGATACTTCGGGATTTATTAACAGTCATAGTAAAGGCTGGTTGTCGCATACAGCTGAAACTGAAACTAAAACTGAAACTGAATTTTTTTAAGTTTCAGTTCTTACTTTTTCAGTTCTAAAACAGCAACTGAATGTTGCGTGGGTTGCAACATACAGCTGAAACTGAATCAAAGCAAATGTAATTTGTCGGCTTTGTTTACGTTTTTTTTTCAACTATTTATACGCGCTATTTAAATTTTACAAAAAAATGCATGGTGAATATTCATTCAAACAAAATAAAGTGATAGTTTTCAAATTTTACATGGCAAAAATTACATTTCAGTCGGACAGCGACTGAAAATAAGTCAAAAGTACTTTTTTTCAGTTCGGTTGCTAATGTACTGAATTCAGTTCCTGTCAACAGCAACTGAAAAATCGGATTCAGCTGCTAAATTCAGTTGCTATTAAGTTTCAGTCGCAAACGTATGGAATTCAGTTTGAGTTTCAGTTTCAGCTGTATGCGACAACCAGCCTTAATGTGTTGGACAAAATTAAGTTTACTATCGATAAAAATTCCTAAATCCATAACTTCGTGAAACGTTGTTAAATTATAACCACCTACATAGGTTATGATTGTGAACAGGGCTGTGGGATCTTGAAAATTGCATATGATTACATTTTTTCAAGTTTAATTGGATTAAGTTTAGTTTACACCATTACAAAAATTGTTTAAATCATTCTGCAAGAACTGTTGATCAGATGGATGTTTTATGTCGCACCATATTTTTACGTCGTCCACATACATCAATATATTACAGTATTTTATTGCTTCTGGTAGGTCATTGATAAACAGAAGGAAAAGAATTGGACCAAGGTCCAATAGATCCTGCAGATCACCAGAGATTACTGAAATGTCCCTTGAAACTGCAGCGTTAAATTTTACCGATTGTGTCCTGTACCTCGTTTCTGTATTTCTCGCATCGTAAAATCTTCCGCATGAAACAAGCGAATTGCAACAAAATCAGTGTAAATTGAAACAAAAAATGGTTTTTCTCACACAAGTGTTTCTGTATCTTTATTTTGCGAGAATTATCTGTCATTTAAGTAAATTTCCAATAATTATTGGAAGAATGTGAGAAAAAGTGTTTCTGTAAGTTCTCACAAGAACTGTCAAAATAAGACACATTTAAAATTGTTGCGAGAAAAACAAAAATATGGAAATATTTTTAATTTCGTTTGCACGAGTATAAATATGGAACGCAAATCAGCCGAAAAGGTAAGTAGCAAGTTATTTTAATAAAATAATTATATATACACATCTACATATGTATGTATGTACACAAGAACTGTTTGTTAATTCCTTTTTTTAATTTGGATAGAAAATAGAAAGAATTTCTAAGCAACAGAAGTAAAAACTAGTGGACCACATGTTATCCAATTTAGAATTTGCTAGAGGGTAGTTCGACAAAATAAATGCAAATTCAAATTTCAAGGAGCAATGGGAGTCACTTAAAGGCAACGCTCAGCGGAAGAGCCGCAACAGCAGAAAAAAACGCAGCCATCGAGCAAGCGCCCCAGGCAGGAGGCTACGGTTATAAATAGGCCTTACAGCGAAGTTGCCAGAAACCCGCAGGTAAGGGCTATTGTTGACCGCATTAACAGCGACGGCTCAATCAACCACGAAAAATGGGGATTGATCTGTCAAAGCTTACTGAATGTCTACCTGCAGAATCCAGAGGGGATTCAGGGGCACTCGCCACAATTTACGGATGCTGGCTGGTTCCAGGGCCACGTCAAACTGGTCTCATGTAGGGACGAGCCGTCGACATCACAATTAAAGGACCTCATTGAGTCCCTAGGGAAAGTGTGGTGCGGCGCGAGGTTGGAATTGATCTCGGTCAGCGACATTCCTCGCCGACCGAGAGCAATTGCGATCATTCCGGCGGAACCACATGACCCTGCGGAAATCCTGTACATCTTCCGGAGAGGAAACCCAGACCTACCTACCAGTGACTGGAGGGTAGTAAAGGTTTTCGAGCCGGTAGGTGCCCGTAGGAAGGCGATCGTGGCCCTGATCAAGGAGACATTGTCTCTACTCCGGGGTAGGCAGGGCCTGGTATACTATGGGTTCATTTGCATCAGGCTCCGTATATACCGGAGTGATGACAAACCCGATCCCAAAAACCCCGACCGAATGGAGGGGTCACAAGGGTCAGCCAATGCTACCACAATGGAGGGAATAGTCGACACCGCGGAATCAGTAACTTCCGGATGTTCCCAAGCAGACTCATGTCTGATTGGAGACCTCCTGGAGAGACTGCAATTCGCGGAAGACGAGAACGCGCTTCTGGACTCAAATCCAGGGGACGCGGAAATCGTTGTCAACTATGACCCAGATGTTTAAAATGGCGAAGGTTATTCAAATCAACCTTCACCATTGTAAGGCAGCGTCTGCTGCGTTGACCCTCCGGCTCTCGGAGAGCGGAGAGGATATTGCGCTGATCCAGGAGCCATGGACCTCCAAAGGCAAAATTCTTGGACTCGGCGTAAAGGGCTACAAACTGCTGTATGCCAAAAACACAGGTAATGATGAAAATAACATTAGATCCTGCATTCTAGCGAAAGCCAACCTGAATATCTTCATCTTATCTAATTATAGTGATGAAGATACGGTGACTGCAGCCTGGGAGACAGGACAAACCTCTGTGTGGTTTGCCTCCTGCTATATGGCCCACGATCATCTGGGCCCACCTCCAAGTAACCTGGTCCACAACTTGGTTCAGGTTGCAAATGCAAAAGGCGCTCCCATAATAATTGGAGCCGACGCAAATGCGCACCACCATATCTGGGGCAGCACAAACACAAATGAAAGGGGTGAGTGTATCTTTGATTGCATTCTAGAAAATAAACTAGTGGTGTCAAATCAGGGTTCAGAACCAACTTTTATTGTATCGAACAGACAGGAGGTGTTAGATATAACACTTGTTAGCGCAAAACATGCCAATTTAATTCGAGATTGGAAGGTCTCCTCTGACTGTTCCTTCTCTGACCATCGCTATCTAACCTTCGCGGTTGGCAACTTAGGTGGTAACATAAGACTGTGCGTCAACAGACGAAGAACAAATTGGGAGGAGCAAAGCTGTATCCTCACAAAGCAGTGGACACACTGACGAATGCGTTCGTGATGGCCACAAGTCTATCCTGTGACCATCTGTACAACGTAACAAGCAAAGACCTCCGTGGTGGACTGAGGATATAGCAGTCACCAGGAGGAACTGTCGCAAACTTTTCAACGTGGCAAAGAGAACGGGAAACTGGACACTCTATAAAGCCTCCTTGAATAGATTCAAAAAGAACGCAAAACGTAAGACCTGGAGGAGCTTCTGCACTAGTGTAGAATCTACCTCCGAGACTTGCAGATTGCGTAAGATCCTAACAGCCGTCGATACCCGGCTACATCCACAAAGAAGATGGCAGTTGGACCACTAATGGTATCGAATCGTTAGAGGTTCTTATGGACAATCACTTCCCGGGTTCCCAATCTGATGTGGTATTACCGCAGGTATATCCCACACATAGCCAGTCTTCCGTTTCCATTGACATAGATGCGGAAGGATATGCTGTGCCATAAATAGTTTCCATTCGTTCAAATCTCCAGAACCGGATGGGATTATTCCCCCGGACGTGCAACACAACGCAGCTTTCGTAATTCCATGGTTACTGGCTTGTGGTAACCATGCTTGGATAAAGCTTGTATCCTTTGGTCATATATTCCAACAAAATGGACTAAATGCGTCGAGATCTTCATTCCTAAAGGAGGGAAGACTTCGCACACCGAGGATTTCAGACCCATAAGCCTGACATCCTTTCTTTTGAAAACATTGGAGAGGGTTATTGATGTTCACATAAAAACATCCATAAATCACTCTCTCCGCGTCTCAACATGCCTACACCAAAGGTAAATTGACTGAGACTACCCTTCACTCGCTCGTGGGACATATAGAAAAGTCTCTTGAGCACAAGGAGTATACTATGGCCGCCTTCATGGACATTGAAGGGGCCTTTAACAATATCGATCCAATGTCAATTATTCAAGCTCTAGGCGAGCTGGGTATTGACGGGAGGACTATTCGGCTTATTGCAAATTTGCTCTCACGCAGAATTATTACTTCCACCCTAGGTACAGCCACCATCACCAGGAGGGCCCACAGGAACCCCGTAGGGTGGGGTGCTGTCACCCTTATTGTGGAATGTAACGATGAATCTGTTGCTCAGAAGTCTGGAGACCATGGGTATTAAAACTGTTGCATATGCAGATGATGTTGCAGTGGCAATATGAGGTTTCCATTTGGACACTATGTCACGAAGGCTGGAGACAGCTTTTAAAGGGGTTAACGATTGGTGTTTGAGATGCGGACTCAGCGTCAACCCGACAAAAACGGAACTGGTACTCTTCTCGAGAAGGTACAAGATTCCCCCATTCATCCACCCAAAACTAAATGGCATTACCCTGAACCTCTCGGATAAAGTCAAATATTTGGGTATTGTGATTGATAGTAAGCTATCATGGACTTCTAATGTCCATGAAAAAGTGAGGAAAACCTTGGTAGCAATTTACGTCTGTAGGAAAGCCATTGGCCCTACCTGGGGCATAAGCCCAAAGAGGGTAAATTGGATACTAGAGACTATGATAAACCCTATACTATTCTATGGTATTGTGGTCTGGTGGAAAGTACTAGACGTAGCGATAAACCGATCCTACATGGAGAGGGTTCTCCGCAGAATGGCACTTATGATAACGAGTGCTCTTAAAACGACGCCAACAAGGGCGCTTTTTGCTGTGCTGTGCTGGCTTCCGGCGGACCTGACTGCTAGGAAGCTGGCTCTACACACTGCAGTCAGAATGAACACAATAGGCGCATGGACCCATAGACCATCCGGTCATGCTAGCATTCTAGACACGATGGGTAATCTACCACATCTTATCGACTACTGCACTTCGGTACCCTACCTCAGGAGGAAATTTAAATTTTCTCTGGCAGAAGGGTTCTCCCCACTGCACGGATCCGTACAGATTTTTACGGACGGTTCCAAACGGGGGTGCAGGGTCGGCGGGGATGTCTTTATTCCAGACTTTGGAATCACGATGTCCTTCAGACTCCCAGATGAGTGTAGCGTATTGCAGGCGGAAATATCTGCTATTATAAGGGCAGCGTTATGGGTAAGGTTTTATCGAACCGGGACATCCAATTCATTACCGACAGTCAAGCTGCAATAAGGTCTCTTACGGGGGTGTATAGCACATCCCTACTTGTCCATGAATGCCGTGGAGCTCTTGATTGACTTGCGGAACATTCACGCATCACCTTGAACTGGGTGCGGGGACATGGGACCACCACGGGCAACATTAAGGCGGATGAACTGGCGGGGAGAGGTACCACACTTCAGGAAGCCGACATTGACCAACTAAGTGGGATTCCACTCTCATCTTGCTGGAGACGCTTTGATGTTGCACTATTCGAATTGGCTCAGGACAGGTGGTTCAGAGAATCCACTTGCTAAATATCAAGAGTCTTATGGCCCCGCCTAGACTCTAGGAGAGCGAAGGATCTTTTGAACTTCGCAAGAGGTCATCTACGTAATATAGTGGCCACACTTACTGGTCACTGCACCTTTGGGATCCATGCCAGGCGCATGGGGCTCCCCTATAACGACTACTGCTCCAGTTGCAATGATGAGGAGGAGGAGGAAAGCATTGCAAACCTCCTCTGCTTCTGTCCTGCTCTGGAGGAGCAGCGCCTACAGTCTCTGGGCAAGGCACGCTTTGGAGACATTTCGGAGATATCGGAGATAGGACTGAGATACATGAGTCTCTTTATTAGGAGCAGTGGCTGGTTCGGCAGCTGACTCCCCTGGGGCGTGTATGCACGACCATAACTCCTGGTTTATGTATCCCAACTTCTTTCTTACTATCCTTCTTACCTTAACTTTCGACTATCCCTACTTCTTCCCTTTTCTTATCTTTTCAATCCTCTTAACAACAGGTGTCACAAAGGGATCAAAATAATTGGACCCAAGTGGGCTGGGCTCTGCTTTTCCTTTCACCAGCAACCTGCTAACCTAACCTAACTTAAAGTTTCTTTAAACTCCTTGGGTGGGAGTGAAAAGAGTGTAGAACAATGGAAAAAGGTAAGATAATAAGGCTTACGTGAAGTTTCCCCAAACAAAATAAAAATTGGCCTATGTCATAGACATTTCTATCACATAGGCTAATTTTAATTTTGTTTGGAGGAACTTCACTTAACTACATTTGCTCCGATTTTTAGTATGTATTCAATAGTAATTGCATCGACTTACTTTATTGTTCTTAGTGTTGGATATACCTCAAATCAGGCGTTAAGAAGACCATTAACACAAGAAGAAAATTCATGAACAGAACTGGTGGTGGTAGCTGGACAGACGTACCCCGTGAATCCATTAGAAGAACAAGTACTTAAGAGTACGACCGTTGACGCCGTAGACGGCGACTCATGTACTCCTGAATCCGGTATTATATTAGAGGTATCAGAGGTACGTACATACATATGTTTTATAAATGTTTAAATTGATTAATATAATATTTAATTTTCTAGGATTTTAAATCCATTGAATTTTTAGAATGCGATGAATTATATATCAGGCCAATTTAAAAGATAAAAATAGGAAAACAATCACCACCATCAAGTTCTGCAAAAGTTTTGCTTAATAAAGTTTCACCCATATCCACAACGAAATCATTTTCCAAATACGCCGACGCTTTAAATGAAGCAAAATCAATGCAAAACGGTGTGATAGAACGTGTTGCTTCGGCAACGTGAAAATTAAAGCACTTTTTAAGAGCACTCTTTATTAATTAATTAAATTATTAAATTTATTTCAAATATTCTTAGTTTCTTAGTTTTCTTTAAGTTTTACTAATATAACAAAAAAGAGAGGCTTTAAAATTTAATGTTTTTTACCGCGTCGTATGATCTTTTTCTCTTTTTTTTTTCTTCTTTTCATAAATGCCGCAAAAGTTTTTTTCTACGTGACTATATAAAAGGGACCGTTACTTTCATATATAAGCAAAGGAAAATAAAGAAGAATGTTTTTGTATGAGAAAGGAGAGTATTGAAAGATAAATAAAAAAGGTTATAATTGCAAATGTGTTTGTGCATGTTTGCAAATTTAAGAATATTAATGGGAAGTATCCCAATATTAATAAATGAATACAAATTAACCGTCTAAATGCTTTATAAAATTCAAATAAACAATAAATGTTAAATCATTATTTAATCCGGAGAATTTCGGCGGTAACATTCTCCCCCTCGTAAATCAGTCCGTGGGGCGAGTTTACCCTTCATTATCGCCGACGTTCAAAACAGCTACTTTTGTCACCGGCCTATGCATTACACCAAACTGTGTCTTGACTGTCACCCTTCGCACCTGACCGTCTGCAGCTACCACGGTGTCGATGATTTTGCCTTTAGGCCAGCATCTTCTTGGAAGATTTTCATCAACTATGATGACGATTGCGCCGATCGACACAGGTGGCACTTTGACAAACCATTTGCTTCTCCGGGATATTATTGGTACGTACTCCTTTACCCAGCGGCGCCAAAAGTGGTCGGCGAATGCTTGCGTTTGCTGCCATCGTTGACGTAAGTTTGCGCTGTCGTCGAAGAACGGTTTATAGCCATCACAAGAGCCGATAAGTAAGTGGTTCGGAGTAATGGCGTCATCATCTTCATGTTCAACTGAAACAAATGTCAGCGGTCGGGAATTGATGATCGATTCGATTTCACACAGTGCGCTTTTTAAAGTTTCATCATTAAATTTTAGTGTGGGATACAAGCTGTTTAGGATGTTTTTCACGGACCTAATGAGCCTCTCCCAAGCACCACCCATGTGGGGCGCATCTGGTGGATTAAAAAGCCATTTTGTTTTGTCAAATTTTGATGAAATGTCGGAAAAATTTATTTGATTGACCTCATTTTGGAGGACTTTTTCGGCTGCTTTAAAATTTGTACCATTATCAGTGTACATTTCACGAGGCATTCCACGCCTGGCAGCGAAGTTTCGTATACACAAAATACACGAACTGGTGTCTAAGCTGTGGGCTACTTCTATATGAATAGCGCGTACTGTAAGGCAGGTGAAAAGCACTCCCCATCGTTTTTCTCTTCTTCTTCCAACGGTTACTACCAATGGGCCAAAAAAGTCTATACCGACAAACGTGAATGGGCGTTGAAACGCGCCTAGACGGGCCGCTGGTAATATTGCCATTTGCGGTGCCTTGGGGGCGGTAGAATTGTTTTTACACATTTGACATGAGCTACGTACCTTTTTGTCCAGGACCCGCAGGCGGGGTATATAAAATCTACTTTTTATTTTGTTAATCACGGCTTCGTGAAAATGATGGTGAAAATCTTCGTGAAGTGAACGCGCAATTAGAAATGTGACATGGTGCTTTGCTGGCAGCACTATTTCGTCATCGTGGTTGTTAAGACGTTGTGTTCGGCTGTGACATCTTATTATTTCATTATCGTCAAGATAAGGGTTAAGTTGGTATAACTTACTAGATTTTCCTACGCTTTCACGATGCTTTAAATCATTAATTTCTTGGAGAAATTCGTTGCGCTGTGCTTCTTTTATAATAAATCGCTGTGCCTGTTGAACCATTTCGTGTGTGACTGTATGATGAAAAATTTGTTTTTTATGCGCGACTTTTAACTTCGCCAAATACAACATGAATGTTGCCACTGCTCGGTAGAGTCGTTTCCAGTTAGAAAAGTACTCAAAATTTATTATATTGTTATTTTTTGAGATTTTATCAATAACTAGCATATGAAGTCTCGTCTCAGAAGAGTCCGATGGTCCTAAATCGTCACATGTGGGCCATCGGATTGGGTCATGTTTTAAAAATTCAGGGCCGTTGAACCACAAATCCATGTTCTTTCGCGTTGTTATTTTTGTTGCATAATCTGCGGGGTTCATTTTAGTCGGCACCCATCTCCATTGAGTAACGTTTGAATGTTCCAGAATTTCACCTACTCGGTGCATTACGAACTGTTGAAAGTTTCTTGGGTCCACGCGTAACCATTGCAGCACGGTCTTTGAGTCCGACCACCAGTGCATTGAAGATATGCGTAAACGCTGAATTTTTTGTACTTTGTTCGCCAATCTGACGCCGATTAGTGCGGCTTGAAGCTCCATTCGAGGAATAGACAGTGGTTTAAGGGGTGCTACTTTGCACTTAGCAGCTACGAGGGTGACCGTGACATGGTCGCCTAGTTGTACTACCAGATAACTAACAGCAGAGTAGGCAAACTCGCCCGCGTCAACGAACGTGTGCAGCTGAATTTTCTCGGCGTTGCATAGCATTTGTGAATAGCACCTTGAGACCTCAACATTTTTGATGAGTGGGATTGTTGCTTTCCATTGGGTCCATTTTTCATTTAGAGATTCATTTAATGGATCATCCCACCCAATGCAAGAATGCCAGACATCTTGAAGTAAAATTTTGAGACCAATAGTGTGACATGACAAGAACCCCAATGGGTCAAAAATTGACATTAGAACTTGAAGGCACTCTCTTTTAGTCGGCACAAGATCGTCGTCAATTACATTGCGGCGTAGCCTTGCAAATCTGCAAATATATTTAAAAACGTCGGTAACTGGGTCCCAATACATACCTAAAACTTTTTCGGTAGCGCCCCATTGTTTGACATCTTGTGACGTCGATGACACATCACATAGTTGAGAACGTAGGCGGAATTAGATGCCCAGTTACGTATATGAAAACCTGCGGCAGCATGGATGTTTGCCACTAGTTTTGCTAAGTTGGCTGCACCTTCTTCAGTATCTTCGCTATCGATAAGGTCGTCTACATAGTGATGGTTCTGGATTGAGTTCACTGCGCGTGGAAATTGTGACTTGAAGTCTTCGGCATTTGTATCGCGTACATAGTGGGCAATGCAGGGTGCGCAGCTGACGCCGAATGTTAACGCTTGCATTACGAATGTGCTTGGCTGATGCAAATTGTCATTTTTGTCCCACCATAAGAACCGTTGAGCGTGCATATCACTTTCTCGTACATTGATTCTGTGGAACATTTCCGCGATATCGCCACAAATCGCGTATTTTCCTATGCGAAAGGCTAGGAGGATGTCCATTAGTGGATTCAGCAAGTCGGGCCCACTAAGCAAGAAGTCATTCAAGGAGGTTCCATTTGATTTTGCGGCGGCGTCCCACACTAACCGAACTTTGTTGGGTTTATTGGGATTTAAAGTTATAAAAATCGGTAAGTACCACACTTTTCCAACAGTGATTGCTAATTCGGCCGGACTTAACTTTTTGGCATATCCCTTTTCGATTAAATTATCGATTTGAGCTTGCATGCTCTGACGTAACGATTCATCTTTAATGAATTTTTTGTTAAGGCACATTAGCCGTCGAAAGGCGTTAGCGTAACTATCAGGCAGTTGCGCAACGTTGTTGTTTCTCCACAGTAAGCCAACTTCATATCGTCCGTCTACCTTTTTGCAAGTTGCATTAAGCGTTTTCATCGCACTGCTGTCTGCTGTAGATAGTAAAGCGGAAGACTTAGCTGCTTCTACGTTAAAATAACTGTTTACGAACTCGTGTAGCTCGTCGTAGCGTTTTTGGCACACACAAGTGTGTATGAACAATCCGTGCTCGGATAAGCATTTCATGTTTCCCCCTTGAAGGGTCCAGCCAAGCCGTGTTTTTGTTGCAATTGGTTGTTGCCAACTGCCTTCTCGGATTTTCGTTGGAACAGCAAGTTTCCAATTGTTGGCACCAATTAAAATCATAGGCCTAGCGTTACAATAAGATTGTATTGGCAGATCGCTTAAATACGGGAATTTTTTAATAATTTCAGGCATATCAATTGTCTATGACGGTAAATCCAAATGTTCGACTGTGTGAACGTCTGAAAGCACAAACTTGGTGTCATTGAGGACACTGGATACCTGAATTGATGTTCGAACAGATTCACTTTCATCACGCGTAGTTCCACCAGTCCATTTCAAACAAAGAGGATCGGCTACACCACTCAAATTTAAACTGTCAAATACACTGCGCTCTACTAAAGTGACGGATGACCCTTCGTCTAGAAAAGCAAAGGTATTAATAATGCTATCTTTGGCATGCAAGCGGATTGGCAAAATACGAAAGAATGGTCTCTCCTCGTCGCCGTTATTGTGTGCATTAATTTGTGCACTCCGCTGCGAATTTTCAATTTTATTTCTACTTACAGTTTGTGATGTTGACTGATTAGCAGCATTGGTGGCCTTGTGAAGTAGGGGATGGTGTCTGTACTTACAGCCCGATACGCCGCATTCTTTGTTGATATTACATTTTCGTTTGTGGTGATTGAGACACAGGCGACACAAATGGTTTGATTTCACAATGTCCCATTTTTCATTCAGTTGTAGTTGCTTGAATTTATCACACAGATGAACTTTGTGCGACTCGATTTTGCATACGACACACATTTTTGGCGAATTGTTATTGGCCTGAATATGAGTATTTACGGAGGCACCTCCTTTACCAAATGTTGGTGTTACAACTTTACTAGCAGCTTCGGCTATACTGTAGAGTAGGGTGGAGCGAAAATGTAGCTTTTTGAATTTTTTTCAAAATTTGATAAGACTTGGGTGGTCAAAAGTTGTTACTACGTATACTGATTGTACCCTTAGAATTTGCAATAAATCGAATTATATCTTCAGGTGCCACGGCGACCTTAAAAATTGTAAAAAAAATTAACATTACGCCAAAATCAATTCTTATGCAATTTGTGTTTCGTTCAAAATATGATTGAACTTGAGCCAAAAATTAAATATTTATGCTATCAGTAACGCCCTGAAAAAATTTCATAATTTCAAACAGATTTCTTGAGGTGCCACAATATTACTGAATAACGAAGATTTAGCACCAAAACCACACATATTTTCCAGTTTTTCGATTTCTTAATTATATAATTATATTTCTTTTATTACGAGTATATAATTATATTTCTTTTATAATTATATTTCTCTTGTTTTAGATTAGGGCAGTAATATACCAAATAAAATGGCAACTTTAACGCGTGCAAAAGATAGTAAATGTCCGTTATTTGGAGTTGGAGTACCATTCAATGAAAATGTTTTACCCACATATTGTGATATATTGAGGCAGTATATATTTACACGTAACTACTTGAAATTGGAAGG
Organism: Linnaemya tessellans; assembly: GCA_951800035.1. Classification (NCBI taxonomy): domain Eukaryota; kingdom Metazoa; phylum Arthropoda; class Insecta; order Diptera; family Tachinidae; genus Linnaemya; species Linnaemya tessellans. Next base: position 74,279,823 of record OX637533.1, on the reverse strand, counting down.
TCAGTTAAAGGAGCCTACGTTTTCAGAAGTAGTCAAAATTATCGTCCCTTCTCTTGAAACTCTTTGGAAGAAAGCGTCCATACCTATAATATCTACTGAACGCATTATTGAAAGAATCCGTGACTACCACTGTAAATACAGAAATCTTATGAAACCTTTCAAACAACGATACAATATTCCCAGTTTTATAAAAAAAACCGAAGAATTTAAAGATAAATCGAAAGGTTTGTTCGACATTGCTTCATGCAAATGTAAAAATTGTGAAAAGTGCATTTGCGAAAAGAACAAAAAAGTTCCTGTGACGGAAAGATTGTTTCTACTAGATCAAAGAACTGCAAGAAAAATGATGATAGGAAATATTGATAACAAAACGACAAAACAGCTCCAAGAACGGGAAAAAAGAAAAATGAAACAAGAACAATCCCTACAAGAAGCCAACAGTTCTAAAATGCAGAAATTGGATAAACCCGATAATGACACATCCGTGGAGTTAGGTGATAGTCTGTTAGATGAGCTAACTATGAATTCAGACTTGCCTTTATTTGATGATATTACCACCACCTCTACTTCATCTGGTATTTCCACGTATGGCCAAATGCGTAAAACTCTGCCAACATTAGCTCGTGAATGTGATCGATGGGGTCTTTCTGACCGTGGTGCTGCTGCTGTTTCTTCTGCGTTATTACAAGATTTAGGCATTGTTCATGAAAACGATACAGCGTCTATTATCGATCGCAGTAAAATTAGACGTGAGAGACAGAAATGTCGGAGTAAACTCCAGTGTGATTCCGGGGAAAATGAGGTGCTAAGATCTATTTATTTCAATGGAAGGAAAGACCCATCCAGAAAAACTATTATAAAAGATGGAGTATATCATCCGGTAACAACTATTGAATAACATATTGTCATTCTTCGGGAACCAAATTCCGAATACTTAGGACATACTCCTCCGTCTGGAAATGCTATTAATATTTCAAACGCCATTACCGATTACTGTTTACTGAAAAAATATGACTCTCAAGAATTAATTGCTATAGGATGTGATGGGACAAATGTCAATACCGGTTATGAAAATGGTGTGATAAGAAAGTTAGAACTCCATTACAACAAATCTCTGCATTGGTTTGTGTGCTTGCTGCACACAAATGAACTTCCGCTAAGACATCTCTTCACTAGTCTAGACGGAGCAACACATGGTCCTAAATCATTTGGTGGTCCAATTGGTAAATCTTTAAAAGAATGCGCTCAGCCCGTTATAAAATTTAAACCAATTGAAGGACATGAAGGATCTCCACTGCCGGAAATTGATTTAAAGGAAATAAGCAATGATCAGAAATATCTGTATAAGATGGTTCTTGCTGTTATATCGGGTCAATGTAATAAAGATCTGGCCAATATTCAACCTGGACCAATATCACACTCCCGCTGGCTCACAACTGCCAGTCGAATACTTCGTTTATATGTCTCCTCCAACGAACCCTCACAAAATCTGATCATTTTAGCTACATATGTAGTAAAAGTGTATGCACCGGTCTGGTTTAGTATTAAAGTTAAATCAGCTTGCTGGGAAGGTCCAAGACATTTGTGGAAACTCATCTTTTTAACTAGATATCTTCCAAAACATTTGAAGGATGTAGTTGATCCAGTTATCCAAAGAAACGCCTATTTTGCGCACCCGGAAAACTTATTATTGGCTATGATTAAAGATAAAAGACCAAATATTCGGAAACTTGCCCTTTGTCGAATAATACGTACAAGAGAGCAACTGAGGCCTAATTCAATACGACAGTTTAAAGTTCCCGTGTTAAATTTTGATGCCCAAGAATACTACGAGCTGCTAGATCCTGAGTCTTTTAAAAATATTGAACCTCCCTTAATAAGATCACTTACAACAGCTGAAATTAAAAATTACATAACTAACGGCGAAGAAATGATAACTTTTCCCAAACTTGTATGTCACACTCAAGCCGTCGAACGCTGCGTCCGTTTGGTGACAGAAGCTGCACCAGCTGTAGGAGACTTAGAAAGAGATGGCTACATTCGATCGAGGCTGATGTCTAGATCTATCATGCCACGATATAATAAGAAATCGGAATACAAACTTATGTAGTAGTCTAAACTTATTATTTTAAATGTTAAATGATAAAAATGCGTTTTTTGAAGTCTTTTTTTTCTCATTAATTTAGTTTATATATTTTATGTATGTACGCCACTGTCGTTGAATATGTCTATGTTTAGTTTAATAGTTCTAAATAAAAATTATAAGAGTTAAGCTAGAGCTTATCTTCCGTAAAAAACATAAACTTAATTTTAATTAAAAGTGATTTTCCTTATTTTTACCAAATTTGGATTCCTTTGTGGCACCTCAAAAGACGACGACACTGTCCTAATTTTTTTCTGTGATCCTTTTCATAGCTTTGAGTACCTATTTTTGGCTCAAGTTAAACTATATGTGATATCGACAAGTAATTAAAACAATTAATACAATATATCAATTAACCTCATTTCATGAAACAATTAAGGTCGTTGTGGCACCTTTAAAAATCGGCAAAAGTTAAAAAAAAATTAATCACAATCTACTGGCATATAGTAGCAACTTTTGCGCTCCCAAGCTCATTGATATCAACAAAAAAAATTTTCGCTCCACCCTACTGTAGAGCCATGCACTAAATGCTTTTAATGCTGGAACATTTTGGTCTGTTGTTTGCATCGCCCAATTCAATTTGTGTTGGTTTGGTAATTTGTCCACAAGCTCCTTCACTAATATGGGGTTGTTGAGATGTGACCCTAAATCGCACGACTCCATAGTTGCACAAATATTTTGTACGTTAATCGCGTACTCAATAAGCCCCTCAAGCTTATCGCGCGGACATGACATTTGCTTTGCTTTATGTATAGCACGTTCCAAAATATGCTCCGGTCGGCCATAGCATAGACGAAGTGTTTTAATAATATCTGGCACTAACGAGGGCAGAAGCAATTTGCTTTTTACTAAATCTCTTGCTTTACCTTTAGGCGCAACAAATTTTCAGCATCTGAAAATCCGGCAAGGGATGTGCTGTTCTGGAAGCTGGCAATAAAAATATGCCACTCGTCTGGGTCGCCGCTAAATGGTGGCAATTCACGCGGTATGGAACGTCTGGCTGCTAGCTGTGCAGGTGTAGGGCCAGGCTGATGAGTATTAAACGCTGTTGCTGCATTTTGTATGCTGCTCACTGAAGGCATATGCGTCCATGTAAGATTCGCTTGATGATTTGAATTGACGTTGTTACAATTTAATTGTCCCGCAGACTGTTGGTAGCCGCTTTCCGACAAAATTTTATATTTTTGATCTAAAAATTCTTTTTGAATTTTTATTTCCTCCTCCAATCGCTCCAGCTCTAGCATTTGCTGCCTTTGCAAACTATCAAGATTACTTTTAACACCTGTTGTTGTAATTTGTTCGTTTGCGTTCATTTGCATTTGCTGCTGTTGAAAATTATTAGGCATTGCTGTTGGTTGGTATGCTGCGCATGCATATGAAGGAATTGTATTTGTATTAGTGTTCATACCAAATAAATTTGTTGTTGGCGGTAGCCTTTACATTCCCGCTGTTGCCGTTACCACATATTGATGAGGCGCTGTATAAAACTGCTGATGCGTTACCATCGTGTTTGGCACGGTCATAGCGTTGAAATATGGAATACCTGTTGAAGTTAACACGGGAGGTGGCGTGGTAGTTACTACGACTGGTGGTGCGGTTGTTGCTGTTGCTGGTGACGATGATGAGCTCGGAATAGCCTCAAAGCCAGTTGCTTGGTTTGTAGCAGCAGCGGCTGGTGTTTGGCCACATAAATCGCAGCTCCAACTGTAGTCTGCCACATTGCTGTTCACTCCTACGCATTCATAGTGATACCACGTATCGCACTTATCACATAACACCATTCTGTCGTCGTCCAACTCGTTGCATTTTTTGCAATTGTGTTGAGTTGCATTTGTTTCCGACATTTTGCGGTAATTTTCACAAATAAACTTATTTAATTTATTTTATTTAAAACGTAAATAAATTTTAAAGAATTGTTGCTTCGGCAACGTGAAAATTAAAACACTTTTTAAGAGCACTCTTTATTAATTAATTAAATTATTAAATTTATTTCAAATATTCTTAGTTTCTTAGTTTTCTTTAAGTTTTACTAATATAACAAAAAAGAGAGGCTTTAAAATTTAATGTTTTTTACCGCGTCGTATGACGTTTAGAATTCAACTGCCTTTTTTTCTTCCCAAAATCTTTTTCTCTATATCGGTATAGAAATTCATAAATGCCGCAAAAGTTTTTTTCTACGTGACTATATAAAAGGGACCTTTACTTTCATATATAAGCAAAGGAAAATAAAGAAGAATGTTTTTGTATGAGAAAGGAGAGTATTGAAAGATAAATAAAAAAGGTTATAATTGCAAATGTGTTTGTGCATGTTTGCAAATTTAAGAATATTAATGGGTGAATATTAATAAATGAATAGAAATTAACCGTCTAAATGCTTTATAAAATTTAAATAAACAATAAATGTTGAATCATTATTTAATCCGGAGAATTTCGGCGGTAACAGAACGATTAAATCGAATTGAAAAGCAAAATTGTGAAATTTTAGAAAAAAATTGACAAAATTTTAGCTACGGGATCTGCATGTGCCTGAATCTCACAGTCTACTTTTTAGAAAGCCTTGTTGTTTATGTCCATATCTGTTAAGGATAGTAATCGTAATGATTAGTAATCAAAAATGTCCTAATAGTGAATTAAAATGTTATCTAATTGATTACACAGCGCAACAGTGCAAAAACAAATACTTAACAGTATAACCCCCTTATTCATAAAAATTATGAGAGTCTAATAACAGCGTAATAAAACAAAATTTCATATGAAATTTGCTCTATTACACTCTTATAAGCCTCTCATAATTTTTATGAATAAGGGGGTAAGTCTTTTTCTTTGGTCGCATAGTTTTAATAACCGTAAAACTACATACATTTTGAATTAAATAACATTTTGAATTAAATTACATTTTGAATTAAATTTTTGGTTTGTTTTGTTGTATGTAGTATATTAAATGAATTTCTTAACAGGTGATCGCAAGATAATTGGTCTCAAAATACCTTCTTAGGATGACAAGATGTGATATGAATTTTATTTTATGTTTTTTTATTATATACTTATGTATACATATGTGCCTTATGTTTTTTAATACTTATGTAATATGAATTTTATTTTATGGTTTTTTATTATATACTTATGTATACATATGTGCTTTATGTTTTTTAAACAAGTAATTTTTCGGTTATAAAGAAATAACGATGTGATTTTTTATTTAATTTTCTTTATTTTTTAAATAAAAATTTATTTCAAATGAATTTTTGTGTATTTCTTAAAAATTTTTCTACTTTTAAAGAAAAAAGTTTTTTTATATAAAAAAAAAATTTTTTTTCAGAAATAAAGTTTTTTAATATACATAAATCGCAAAGCTGATTACAATTATAATTATCTTCGGCTACAAATTCTGGTTTTCAGTCTATCGCGAAGGCGATAAGCTTCACGTAGTGGTTCTTCTATTTCCTCATCGTTAATTAAAACTGTTTCTTCCTCTTGTATAGCTAGCTCATTATCTTCGCGCATCAAGTCATGTTCCCTTCTAAAATCATGTAGAACCGTGCACGCATTTACAATTTTTCCCGCCATTTGTGGTGTGGTGTGCAATCCAACTTGCAGGCACCTAAAAACGTCTTTTAACACACCATTTAAGCGCTCAACACAATTTCTGGCTTTGGCATGTACTGCTTTTCATCCTCAGTTGATGCACGGTATGGTGTTAATAGCCATGGTCGCAAAGGGTAGCCAGAGTCACCTGAATGAATCGATGCAAAATTAGAAATATTTTATACATAAAAAATTTAAGATATGTATTTGAAAGTTAAATTGTAATTGCGATTTAAAGTATTTTTATTTTTATATAAATATACTTATGTATATAATCATATGTAATTATGTATAAAAATATATAATTACATATATAAAATTTTAAAACCTCACTCGACTAATCGAGCAATTCTAAAATCCAAAAATCGATTAATTCTTTACTCGAACAAAACCCAAAGTCATATAATTGAATACTCTAATACATACCTAACAACAAGAATTATTGCTCCTGTCTCTTTCGTGCCGCTGTTGCAATAAAACGCTAATGCGCGAAGCTTCCCAAATATAAGAGTCGTGCGTTGCTCCATCAAACCTTGCAAAACCTCCTAAAATTTTCAAATTATAGTCACATACCTGAAAATGTATGGGAGAATTGGTAAATGCAGTACAATTGTAATCATAATGAGACAAATTCTTACTAGCTGTACATTTTTCGAGTAGTAGCCTTTTCTATTTAAGTAGCAGCCCTCAACTTCTTATTTTGGTCGTTTAATACGAATATGCGTGCAGTCTATGGCCCCTATCACGCCAGGAAACCCAGTTTCTTCATAGAATCTGTAAATGGTGTTCAAAATTTAGATGTTTCAAAAAACATTAACATTTGTATGTAAATAATATTTACTTTTTTTATATATATTAATGTTATGAGCTAGTGAGGCTACGTTCTTATATAAATAAAACAATTTATTTTATTTCATTTTTCCGACGTTTCGTCAATTACTTGTTGACTTTTTCTAGGGTTTTGGAAAATCTATTTAATAATTAAAAACATAAGATAATTATATTGCACATTTTCACTTATTATAATGGTAACTTACAATAATTTGCTTATTATAATTTACATATTAATTTTTTAAAATTTAATTAACAATGCTATGGTTTTCCATTTTATATAAACACAAATTACAGCTTAAAGCTTTTTCACAGCTTTACTCAATAGCTAACTTATAATTAGTGCTTATGTTGTCAGTATCTTCTTTTAAATTCATCGTCCTTTTCCTTTTTTGTTGAATTCTTAAACTTTCTATAGTGTATCTTTTCTTTTCAATGTTTTCTTTGTCTAGTATCTTTACATTTTTAAAATCAGCAGTGTGATTGTTGTCCAGTATGTGTTGTGATAATGCTGTTGAGTGTTTCTTCTTTTCTATGTCTGTCCTATGCTCTCTTAGTCTCATTTCTAAGTTTCGTTTCGTCGTACCTATGTATAACATATCACAGCTGTTATTGTTATTGTCATTGCATTTTATTTCGTAGACTACATTATTTTGTTGTTCCTTATTTATTGGCGCTTTAATTTTTGAAAATATTGTGTTTATTGTTTTATTTGGTTTATATGCGAACTTTGTGTTTATTTGCTTTATTGTGTTTCTGATGTTTGAGTTATCAGTTAGGCCAGGTATGTAACTTACACTATAATACTTATTTTCTTCCTTGTTGTTAGTATTTTCAGGTGTTGTGTTGTTAAATAATTTTGTGTAAGTTTCATTAATTAATTGCGTTATTACTTTTTTAGGGAAACTATTTTCAGTTAGTGTTTGTGTTATGTGCTTGATGTTCTTTTTGTGAAATTGGGTGTCGCTGAGGTGAAGGATTCTGTATATAATGTTCTTGGCAGTGATGATTATTTGATTTCTTGGTTGTGTGGAATTGAAATTTATAATTCTTCCGGATGCTGTTTCTTTTTTGTACCAATCTAGTATTAATTTATTGTGATTTAAACACAATACTAATTGCTTCGAAAATAAAACTAATATTGAGTTCCCAGTTGAATCTAGATGGCTATTATCATTAGGAAAAAAGTTTGCACTACCCGTAGACAAAAATAGTTTTTCGGCACTTCATACAATTGCGGACATAGAACAATGTATTTTGAAAATGGAAGATAAAGAAGACCAGGATAAAGATTTAACACGAAACAAATTAGCGAACAACATAATACGATTTAAAAGAAAATTAAAAAATACTCCAAAAGAAAAATTCATTTTGACTGTATACAAGAACACAAAATCTTTTCTCAAAAAACATAGCAACATCATCATCGTACAAGCAGATAAAGGAAATAAAACGGTAGCAATGTACAAAGAAGAGTACAATAATAAAATGGAACAATTATTGAATGACAAAACAACATATATAAAACTTAGAATTGACCCAACGACAAAACTACAAAAAGAAAATAATAACATAATATCAGAACTATATAAAAATAATGTAATTGACAATTGGCTTAGGAAACAACTACTTTGCCCTGCTGCAAATGCTCCCCGAATATATGGACTCCCCAAAATACACAAGCCAAATGTACCTCTAAGACCAATAATTTCCTCGATACAAGTTCCGTGCTACAAACTCTCTAAATATATGGGAAAAATTCTGAAAAATATCATTTCGGACAAATACAATGTAGTAAACTCCGCAAGTTTAAAAAGAGATCTAAAAAACATCACATTAGAGGATGGGGAAATATTAATTTCACTTGACGTGATATCTCTTTTCACCAACATTCCAGTAGGGAAGGCCACTAATATTATACTGGAAAAATGGACACTCCTTCAAAAATACACAAATATGTCTAAATCATTATTCTCAAAAATACTTCGATTTTGTCTCTGCGAGAATAATTATTTTGTATACGGAAAAGAAATATTTAAACAGACTTTTGGTATGCCAATGGGAAACCCGCTATCACCAACCATTGCGGACATTGTGTTAGATGATTTATTAGACGAAACCTTAAAAAAGCTTAACTTAGTTAACATAAAATTAAAATACATAGTAAAGTATGTAGACGATCTCTTTGCCATAATCAAAATTCAAGATAAAGATAAAATATTAAATATGTTCAACAATTATCACCCCAGAATCAAATTTACCATGGAAATAGAAAGAGAACAATCGATCACTTATTTGGACACAAAAGTACACAAAGAAAACAATAAATTAATACTAAAAAATATGTTTGTAATTTATTTAAATTTGTTTAAAACATTTTGAATTTTGTGGCTAATTATGTATATATGTTTATACGTATAAGTTAATAATTAACATATTTATTTTTAATAAAAGTTCAATTGCTGACACATTTCCCTTAGTTGCAATTAATAATTATTTTACTTACTTTAATAAAGTTCAATCTCCACTGTCGCAATTCAATTGCTGACACATTTCCCTTAGTTGCAATTAATAATTATTTTACTTACTTTAATAAAGTTCAATCTCCTCTGTCGCAATTCAATTGCTGACACATTTCCATTTAAATTTTAATGCCCGAATTTTTTTGTTACAACATTTATTTAAAGTGCTGACGACTTATTTGCACTGAATGCAATTGGAACAGCTCACGTTGCATTTCAAGGTGATGATTGCTGTTCGACAATTCTTGAGTTTTATAAAGTTTAATATTAAGTAAAAATAATGTTAAGAATAGCAGTAGTGAATAATAAGAAGTCCGAATAAGAAGACATAGTCTTCCGGAAAATTAAATAATTAGAAATAAGAAAAGGATAAAGAAGACATAGTCTTCTCCTCTAAATAAATTAGAAATAATAAAAGGATAAAGAAGACATAGTCTTCTCCTCTAAATAAATATAAATTTTTTTAAAAAAATTTAAATAATAAAGAATTTTATTTACTGGCGCCCGAGCAACCGGTACAAAAATAGTGTACTAAAAGAACCCTAAAAATAAAAAAAATATTAATTAAGCCTGTAAGTGTCCGTCCGCAGGCGACCGTCCGTATAAAGTGTCATAAGTGAATCCTTAGTAGAAGTACGAAAAGGACAAAATTCCCGTGATCGGGACGGTATAGTTTAATAACTTTACAATTTAAAATAAGAAAATAGACACAACAAATAAAAAGAACAGTGAACAAATAAAAAGAACAGTGAACAAATTAAAAATTATAATAACAAAAAAAAATATTATAAAAGGAAAAACTATATTAATTAAAAGGTAATAAAGACATAATAGAAAACACTAACCAAGAGAATTTTTAACAACAAATGAAACATAAAGACTTTAGAATAGACCTAAAAACATAATATTCAACAACAGCTTTGTCCTTGCCATTAAAAGCTGCACCGTAGAAGACAACCATTCAAATATCTGGCCGACATCGATAGCTGCAACAAGATCAACAGAATAACATCAGTTAGTCAACACAATGTGTCCAATTCATCTTATACTGTAAGTCATTATATTTCAGAATATTTTTAAGTTATTTCATAAGTGACAAAAACCACCCTTATATAAGAAAAGAAGAAGAGAAAATAAAACAAGATAATAAGAAAGGAAGAAATCTTTTATTTACTGTGAATATCAAAAGTACCCATTTTTATAAATCATAAAATAGAATTTTTTTTATCTCACAAAAATTGTTCCAAAAATTTGCGAAAAATCATGGCTAACCCCAATAACCTAATAAGACCTCCCGTTATTAACGCTCCAAATCCTATTCCCATCCCAAATCCAGCAGCGCAACTCAACGAAGAAGTAGAAAACAGAATAGCCGCTGTTTGCGCGCAACAATGCAGAAACATAGTTCAATCTCTGATGAATCCAAATAATGACCTTAACCACGGGATAGACCAAAACATTGAAGACAGATATAGAAATGACTTGAGTGAATTAGATAAAATACCCGACATAGTAAGAAGTCTTAGAGATTTCTCGGGTAACCCCATGGAATTTAACTCATGGAAAAAAAGCGTGGACAGAGTGTTGCAAATTTACGATTCTAGGAAAGGCACACCTAAATATTATGGTATTTTAAGCGTCATACGAAACAAAATAACAGGCAACGCTGACATTGCCTTAGAATCCTACAATACTCCATTAAATTGGAGTTGCATTGTAAAATGCCTATCTATGCATTACGCAGACAAACGAGATTTAGGGACGCTTGAGTATCAAATGACTTCCTTAATTCAAGGAAGAAATACCATCCAAACATTTTATCAAGAGGTTTACACCCATTTGTCCCTTATACTAAATAAAATTGGTTGCATGGAAATGGGCCAAGAGTCCTTGCGACTTTTAACGCAAACCTATAGGGACAAAGCCCTAGATACCTTTGTTAGGGGCCTGAATGGAGATCTACCAAGACTCCTTGGCATCCGTGAACCTGCGGATCTCCCGCAAGCATTACATCTCTGCTTAAAGCTAGAGAATCAAAGCTACAGAACAGAATACGCGAATAAACATCAAAATCATAGACAACGTCAACTACCACCCCTTCCAATACGGAATGCAAATACAATTCATAGACAACCCTTTTATCCAGAATTGACATTTCAAAATTTTAACCAATACAATAGACCAATGAATAATATGCAACAAAATGCATTCCAAAATCGTCAAACCATCCCCAACATTAACTTCCGACAAAATCCCCAACCGCGTTTTCAATCGCACCAACCTTTTCAACAAAATTTACAACCACAAAGACCAGTTGCACCGAAACCTCAAAGGCCTCAACCTATGGAAGTTGACGAATCAATTCAAACAAGAAACGTAAATTATCAAAACAGATCACGTCCTTTTAATCAACACCAATTTAATAACAAAAGACCTCCATCCCTAAGCTACGTTCCACCACCACATAAACAACAACGCAATTTTCATATAGAAAGTAGACAAGATCTTTCCACGGTACCGAATTACCAGGACGAACAAACTGGAAATTATAATGAAACTGAATACGAGCAATTAATCCAAAACCAAGGAATTGACGAGTACGCCGAATCCTATGATCAAGATCAACAAGATGAAATACCCACTCAAAATTTCACAGATATCCATTTTTTAGGTTAACGAATTCTTCGCTCCCGTATTTTGAGTGCAAAGCGAAGAATGGTAAAATTCTAAAAATTCTTATAGACACTGGATCTAACAAAAACTACATTCAACCATGGCTCGTTAGCAATCCTATCAAAAACGAAAACACCTTTTTTGCAAACTCAGTGTCAGGAGACATTAAAATTACGCACCACACATTCGCAACTTTATTCAATTTACCCGACCACCATATAAAATTCTTCATCCTACCTTCTTTGAAATCGTTTCATGGCATCCTTGGTCATGATAGTTTAAAGGAATTAAATGCAACTATCCATATTAAGAAAGAATATTTGTTAATAAACAATACAACTAGAATAAAAATTCATCAACACAATTCCCAATCAGTTAATAAAATGGAATTCAGAACAAATCATATGAACGAAACTCAAAAATTTCAGTTAGATCAAACTATAAACGAGCATCCCAACCTATCCACGGATCCCAACAAGAAACTTACATTTACTTCTCGAGTTCAAGGAGAAATCCGAACACATTCAGATTCACCAATTTATTCTAAATCATACCCCTATCCCATGGCATTGAAAAGTGAAGTAGAAAAACAGATTAATGAACTCTTAAATGACGGAATTATCAGACCCTCCAGATCTCCGTATAATGCACCCGTTTGGATCGTTCCGAAAAAAATGGATGTATCCGGTGAAAAAAATATAGAATGGTCATCGATTACAGAAAACTGAACGCAGTAACTGTGGCCGATAGATATCCCATTCCAGAAATTAATGAAGTTCTAGCAAATCTAGGTAAAAACAAGTACTTTACAGTTATTGACTTAAAGAGTGGTTTCCACCAGATTCCTTTAAAAAAATGTGACGTAGAGAAAACCGCCTTTTCAGTCAACAACGGGAAATATGAGTTTGTAAGACTTCCATTCGGATTAAAAAATGCTCCCGCAATATTCCAACGTACTTTGGACGATGTCTTGAGAGACCACATAGGGAAAATCTGCTACGTCTACATAGACGATATTGTCATCTTTTCAAAAACTGAGAAGGAACACTTCGAAAACCTCGGAAAAATATTCAAAATACTAGAATCGGCAAATTTCAAAATTCAACTAGACAAGTGTGAATTTCTCAAAACAGAAGTTGAATTTCTGGGATTTATCGTAGGAGCCGCAGGAATTAAAGCCAACCAAAATAAAATAGAAGCAATAGAAAAGAACCAAAATACCACCACCGAAAACCCTAAAAGACCTGAGAAGTTTTCTAGGCATGTCAGGTTATTACCTCATCATGGATTATGCGAAGCTTGCCAAGCCCCTGACATCCCTTTTAAGAGGGGAGGAAGGACGCATTTCGAAAAACGCGTCCAAAAATTTAAAAATTACTTTAGATCAAAATGCTTTGGACGCATTCCAGAAATTAAAAAATTCACTCATCTCCGGCGATGTCATGTTATCTCACCCTGATTTTGAAAAAGGCTTCGATCTGACAACAGATGCCTCTGATTATGCGATAGGCGCAGTACTTTCGCAAAATAGGAAACCCATTACCTTTCTTTCAAGAACGCTCAGCAAAACTGAAGAAAATTACGCTACCAATGAAAAAGAAATGCTAGCGATAATATGGGCCCTCAATTCGTTGAGAAATTACCTGTACGGTTCTGGGAAAGTAAACATTTATACAGACCACCAACCTTTGACGTATGCCCTCAGTAGCAAGAACACAAACAGCAAGATGAAAAGATGGAAGCCCATCTTAGAAGAGTATAATTACGAACTCAAGTGTCAGCCAGGCAGAACAAACGTAGTTGCAGATTCACTATCTAGACCACCACAGATAAATTCGATTACAGCAACGCAACATAGCGATGAAAGTTCCTCAGATAATATGATCCCCGCAATAGAATGTCCAATTAACGTCTTTAAGAACCAACTCCTTATCTTAGTTAGTAACGAAGACAACTACAAATTCGAAATTCCATTCCCAACTTACCATAGGCACTAGGGTGCGCCTTATATGTATGGGCCAAATTTTTTTTCAAAATTTGGATTGTAACTCCCCCCAGAAATGTTATCTATACCAAGAAGATACTTTGTGGAAAGTTATAGTAAGATTGCAACAGGAGAAGGCGTGCCGCAACCGCCCACAAGTTGTAATTTTTTTTTAATTCATATAGAAGAACTACAAATGCTGATTTGAGGGTTGGCTTACGGAATATTCTGACAATTTTTAGGTGAATTATAGTAAATTGAATTGTTCTGTGTATAAAAATGTTCTAAAAATTATAATAAGACTGCGGTTTTTAAAGTTTTGAAATTTTTTCATTCACATGCTCAGCCATATATGGATTTTAACAGTTATTATCAAAATAAGTAAAGTTTTTTGGTTTGTAAGGTAAGACAAGGGATAAAAAATGCATATATAAATCTGGTAGCTCTAGAACTTTAATAATGAATAGTTGTGTAATCTCGCCACAAATTTTAAACAAAACGGTGAGTCCCCCCATTAAAGTGTTCTTTGATTAAATACATTTTTTCACTTGAGAAATAGTACCGCTGTTAGAAAGTTAAAAAGTAAAATTGTTAATAAACAAATAAAAACCTAAAACCAATAAGTCTGTAAGTTTGTAAAATTAAAGAAAAAATAAATAAAATGAACACAAGAGCAAAAGAACAAGTATACCTTCTCGGCTATGATGAAAGCCAAATAATAGGTGCCAAGCTGCCTTCTAATGCTCAAGTCTTGCGTGTATTGTTTTATAACATGAGGAAGGTAAAGCTAGAACTTCGTGCAAGTGCTTCTCTTGTAGTAAAAGAAGTAGAAGTTTTATGGAACAAAGCACGAATCCCAATAAGATCTACTGATAAATGTGTTTTAAAAGTAGAAAGTTTATATTTAGAATGGAGAAATTTACAGAAAAGCTCGAAACGCCAAACATTAGTACAGGAGAAACGTGAGAAGGATTTTGTTGATAAATTTGACGATTTGTTTGACGTTGCACATTCTAATGCATTTATGATCTCTATAGCGGAAGATAAGATTTTTTTAATAAATCAAAGAAAAAAAGGAAGACCTGGAGCAATGATAGGTAGTGACTGCAAATTGGCAAAAAAAGAGAAAGCCAAATCGATTCGAGAGAAGAATAAAAAATGTTTTCAAGACAAACATACGGTCGTATTGCAAGGTAAATTTTTAAGTTAAAGTGTTCTTTGTACTAATTTATTTTTAAAAAATGTAGGCGAATATGACAACTTTGAATCACAGTCAAGTGACGAAGAGGCTATTGACAATTACGAAATTGAAAAAATTCCAGACCCAATGTATGAGATAGGTGCCAGTACTTCAAGAAAAAAAAGAGGTAGACAAAATTTTATAACACCAAAGCTCGTTTCTGTTTTAGATAAGTGTAAAGTTAGTGATCGCGATGCCGTTCGAATTCTAATAGCAACTGCTCAAGCTTTGAACCATGACGTAAATGATTTAGTAATAAATGCCACTTCAATCCGCCGGTCACGTACTAAGTTTCGTTTTGACGCAGGCAAGAAAATTCGTGAAAGGTTTCAAGAGAAACATATAGCAGCAGTAACTGTTCATTAGGATGGTAAAATTTTGCCATCACTAATGGGCAGGGAACGAGTCGATCGTCTTCCTGTAATTATATCTTTTGATGGAACTGAGCAGTTGCTCGGGATTCCGGCGATAAGTTCTGGCACGAGAAAACAGCAAGCAGCGGCCGTCTTTGATTTACTTAAACAATGGCAGCTCGATGAAAAAGTTGAAGCTCTATGCTTCGATACAACCGCAACAAATACAGGAAGAATTCAAGGTGCGTGTGTGCTTTTGGAACAAACACTCAACAAAGATCTTCTGTATTACCCATGTCGTCATCACATATTTGAAATACTTTTGCGGAGCGTATTTGAAGCAAAAATGTTAATATCTTCTGGTCCCACTGTCAAAATATTTCAAAGATTCAGGGATGACTGGAGTAAACTAGATAAAAGTAATTTTAAAGCTGGTGTTCAAGACAAATATGTGGAAAATGTAATCGGGGATACAACGGAATTATGTGAGTTTATTTTAATTACTTTAAGCAAAATGCAACCACGGGAAGATTACAAAGAACTCCTTCAGTTGGCAATAGTTTTCCTAGGAGGGAAGCTTCCAAATTTTACATTTCGAAAGCCCGGAGCGTTCCACCATGCACGTTGGATGTCTAAAGCAATATATTGCTTAAAAATGTATTTATTTCGAGACCAAATATTTTCGTCTGAATATGAGGTTAATGCCATTCGAGATGTATGTATTTTCATTACAAAAATATATTTAAAAGTTTGGATAAAAGCGCCGATTGCAACAGAAGCACCCAACCAAGATTTGACATTATTAAAAAGTTTATATCTTTACAATGATGTTGATGAAAATTTAAGTCGTGAGCTAACTAGAAAGTTCTGCAGCCATTTGTGGTACATTTCGCCAGAATTAGTAGCGCTTTCTTTTTTTGATGAACAAATTTCAAACGACTCAAAACGACTTATGGTAGCAGCTTTAAATCAGCCTGATGAAGATGATAAAAAGAAAGTAACAATTCTTCCCCATCAAATAGATCAGTTTATGAACAAAAATATCGAGAATTTTATTTCGCAAAAGACCTTAAATTTTTTCCAAAGGTATTCAATTTCAAAAGATTTCTTACAGAAAGATCCTGAAGAATGGCAAAATGATAAGTCGTATAAAATTGGGTTGGCTTTTGTAAGTAAATTGAGGGTTGTTAACGATACTGCAGAAAGGGCTGTGAAGCTTATGGAAGAATTTAATCAAGTTTTATCACATGACGAAGAAGAAAAACAATTTATAATGCAAATTGTAGCTGATTATAGGAAACAATATCCTAATGCAAGCAAATCAGTTTTATTAAGTGAATAAATTGTTTCGAAATTTGCTTAGTAAAAATTAGTTAAAAATATTATTTCATAAAAATAATTTTTTTTTAAATATACTTATTCCTTTGAGGAAATGTAATTAGCTAAATAATATTATTTTATTGAAAAATCACAATAAATTAAACACAACAGAGGCTTATTAAAGTTATTTTTTATTATAAAAAAGAATTAATTTTATATAAACTATCGAAATCGGTCTGTTTGCAGAAAAAATGGCATAACTTAAAATAACAGTGTTTGAACACTATTCGTTATAGAACTCAGATTCAGAAGGAATAGATTCATTACATAATTTCCAAGAATATTTAAAATTTCTACTCGAACTTATATTTAAATAATTGATGTGGTAATATTGCATTTTGAAATTTATTTTGATAATATTACTATTTTGTGGGCGGATGCGGCACGCCTTCTCCTATTCCAATCTTATTGAAATTTTTTACAACGTATATTTTGGCTATAGAGAATATTTATAGGGGGAGTTAAGGTTCACTTTTTCACTTTTAAAAATAAGGCGCACCCTAATAGGCACATTATTAAAAAACCTTTTTACACTAAAGACACCTTAATATCAGTTTTTAAAAAATATCTTAACCCCAGCGTAATCAACGGTTTATTTACTACCGAAGCAATTATGGGGCTAATTCAAGAATTCTATCCCGAACACTTTAAAAACTTCAAAGTAAGATTTACTCAGTCACAAGTCAAAGATATCGTAAGTGAAACAGAGCAAGAGGAAATATTGATTAATGAACACCGAAGAGCTCATAGAAATGCCAACGAAAACAAAAATCAGGTAATACAGAAGTACTACTTCCCCAAAATGATGGAAAAATCCAAAAGGATAGTAAAAAATCGTCAAACCTGTAAAGAACAAAAATATGATCGTCGACCCAACAAACCGCAATTTCAGCCTACACCAATTCCAAAAAATCCTGGAGAAATTATTCATATTGACATCTATTCAACTGAAGGAAACCTAGTACTCACAGTAATAGATAAATTTTCCAAATACGCCTTAGGAAAAATTCTGAAATCAAAGGCAGTCGAAGACATTAAAGAACCATTGAAAGAAATAATTTTAGCATTTGGCATCCCCAAGTTTATAGTCTTAGATAATGAAAAATCACTAAATTCCATAACGATAAACTTTCTTCTTAAAGACCAATTCGACATACAAACCTACACTACACCCCCTTACGCTAGTACCGTCAACGGCCAAGTAGAGAGACTTCACTCTACTCTTTCCGAGATGATGAGATGTCTTAAGTCAGACAAACTTCACAATTCATTCCATGACTTACTCACCAAAACATTATACGAATGCAATAAATCAATCCATTCTACCACTGGTAAAAGACCGATTGACATATTTTTTAATATAAACTTTAATAGTGACCCAGGAAAAATAATTTTGGAAAGACAAGAAATAATAAATCGCTTGACTGAAAAACAAAAACAGGACCTGGACTACCATAACAAAAATAGACAAGCACCCAAAACTTATTTACCCGGAGAGAACATTTTTGTTAGGATCAACAAGAGATTGGGTTCAAAATTAACCCCAAAATATAAAAAAGAAATAGTCAAAGAAGACCGAAATACAACTGTATTAACAATGTCAGGCAGAACGGTTTATAAAAGTAACATTAAAAGACAATGACCTATTTTTTCCAGATTATTCTTATCCTACGCACTGACGGAAATCCAAATCATGGATTACACGTCCTCCTACGTTGTCACCATAAATAAGGGTACAGCAAAAATTCAGCAGGGAACCTTCACTATCATTCATCCAATAGATCTGGAACAATACGCAACATCCATAGCCAACACCCACACCTTTATCCAACAAAACATCCCAAATAACCATAACCTATACCCTATCCTCAATCATGAACTCACCCAAATTAACAACATCCTAGAGAATCTAACACCCCTAACATAAAATAAAAGAGCCATAAACACTTTAGGAACAATTTGGAAATACGTCGCAGGGTCTCCGGATCATGACGACTTTGAAATATTAACTAATAACGTTTACGAATTAAATAAAAATAACAATAAACAATTTTATGTTAATGAAGCTTTCAATAAAAGAATAAACAACTTAACCGAAATTATTAATAGAATGTCAAATTTTGTAAGAAAGAATGTTTACTTAGAAAATGAAATAGTTATTAATTTACAAAATAGAATAAGATTAGTCAAGGAAGAGTTAGTAAATATTGAAAATGGAATAGAATGGGCAAAAATTGGAATTGTAAACCCATTAATACTAAATAAAAAAGAAATCGAAGTAGCTATGAAAAAAATCGAAGAAGAAAACATTCCTTTTGTAAACCCAGAGGAGGCACTTCAATTTGCCAAAGTGTCAGTTTTGTATAACAAAAATAATTATAATAAAATATTTTACATGGTTAAAGTACCATTGACAAAAAAGGAAATGTATGAAAATGTAGTTTTAAGACCAGTAAAAAAGAAAACATATGTAATCAAACTTGAATTCCTAGAAATTTTAAAGAATGAAAAAACAATTTATGCTATTAAAGAAAAATGTGAAGAATATAACGATATTATGATTTGTAAAGAAAATCAAATAATTGACATAACAAATAATACTTGTATCCCTAATATTATTAATAATAGAAACTCTTCATGTGTAACGAGCAATAATCATCGCATTTCACCAATTGAAGAAATTGAGTCTGGCATGATCTTACTAAATGGTTACAATGGATCCATTTACATAGACGAAACACATAGATCTTTATTTGGAACCTTTCTCATTAAATTTCACAACTGTACCATAAAAGCTAACAATAGAACTTTCAGTAAAATGGAGGCTTCTCCTCTAAAAATGATACCCGCATTACTACAGCCAACGCCTTTCGAAATTGACCATATCAATCTGTTATCGCTTGAAGCTCTAAACGAACTTCAAATCAACAACACTGAGACAATCTCAACTATCCAAAAAAACCTAGAAATTGGAGGTTGGTCAATATCAACGACACTTTGCCTAATAATCATATTAATTGCGTGTCTGGGTTTTTTCTTTAAACGCACCCGAAAAGTAGTAATTTGGGAACACCAAAACCCACTCACTAGTAGCAAGTTAACCCCGAATGTACTCAGTTTACAAACTATACGCGACCCTCAAAACCCAATAGAGCTTGAAGCTCCAGTCAAACCTCCTAGATTAAACAATATCCCATTTTTCTGAATGATTGGGGACAATCAAATTAAGAAGGGAGGAGTTAATAATTAACATATTTATTTTTAATAAAAGTTCAATTGCTGACACATTTCCCTTAGTTGCAATTAATAATTATTTTACTTACTTTAATAAAGTTCAATCTCCTCTGTCGCAATTCAATTGCTGACACATTTCCCTTAGTTGCAATTAATAATTATTTTACTTACTTTAATAAAGTTCAATCTTCTCTGTCGCAATTCAATTGCTGACACATTTCCATTTAAATTTTAATTCACGAATTTTTTTGTTACAACATTTATTTAAAGTGCTGACGACTTATTTGCACTGAATGCAATTGGAACAGCTCACGTTGCATTTCAAGGTGATGATTGCTGTTCGACAATTCTTGAGTTTTATAAAGTTTAATATTAAGTAAAAATAATGTTAGGAATAGCAGTAGTGAATAATAAGAAGTCCGAATAAGAAGACATAGTCTTCCGGAAAATTAAATAATTAGAAATAAGAAAAGGATAAAGAAGACATAGTCTTCTCCTCTAAATAAATTAGGAATAATAAAAGGATAAAGAAGACATAGTCTTCTCCTCTAAATAAATATAAATTTTTTTTAAAAAATTTAAATAATAAAGAATTTTATTTACTTATATAAGTATATGTTAAAAAAAAAAAAATTATGTATGTTTATAAACTACATATGTATGTATACATTTATATGAATAGAGTGAACAGCTGCTTACAATTTTTGAAATATATATACATGTATACGTTTAAATATTTTGTTCTAATATGTTTTATAAATGTATTTAAATTTGTTTGTAACTTCCAGATTGTTGTTGAAAAATATGTTTATAAGTATATATGTATATGTGTTTTTGTTTATATTTATATGTATTATTAATTTGTATATATATATATATATATATATATATATATATATATATATATGTATATATATATATATATATATATATATATATACATATATGTATATATATATATATATATATATATATAAATGAAATTTATTTGTTGGTGGTTAAGCAATGTCTATATGCATTTCATTGGTGCTTTACCAAATCGTATCAAACATACTTTATTTGTTGGTTTAGTTTTGTATGAGTTGCAAGCCTATGTTCTTGTTCTGTTGTTATTTTTGAAAATAGTTTGTAATTTACAAGTTGTGAATTCTCAGATGGTTTTCGGAAGTATATGCATAAGATAAGAGGTTTTTAACTTTTCAAAACTGTGGTTAAAGTCTACTGACGATTTGGTAAAGCACCAATGAAATGCATATAGACATTGCTTAACCACCAACAAATAAATTTCATTTATATATTAGTATTGTGACAACAATGTGTTAAATAAAGAAACTTAATAATATATATATATATATATATATATATATATATATATATATATATATATACATATATATATATATATATATATATATATCCGCAAGGATATCATCCGCAAGGATATTCGTATATAAAATCCATAAGGATATTTTGTACGGATAACGGGGAGTAACGACCCCGCGGCCCTGAGTTATTATAACGGGTTGGAGGGCTTGAACAAAGATGCCCCAAGAAGACCTGTTATTCAGTGTGGCCCTTTATTTGGCACACTGAGATGGGGCTTTGAAGTCCCTGGCATTAAGACCAAGTCCAGTGCGGTCTTAATTATGGCATTCCTGGGAAAACGATTTGAAATGGTAGAACCCTGGGCTGGTAGATGTGGTATTCTGATACTTAAGTATGTATGAGTGAATTTGTACAGAAATGGCTCTCAGGCTAATGCCACAACTGCCTCCGTCCTATTAAAACTTGGCAAGTCTCAAAGTACGTTTGAAGTTCGTCATCATTAAGTTGGTGGTGTAGGTCCGGATGTTGATTCCCGGTTAGCACGGATCTGGCTCTGGCGGATTGATCCATAAGGTCTCTTCGTCAACCCTCGCATGGACCTCACTGCTTGCAAAGACACCCATGGGATCTAAACGTGACTGCACAACGAACGGAGACAGCGGCTGCGAGCTTGGACCCAATTGAATGAAGATCAATAGAAACATTTTAGAAGCGAAAGCGGAAAGCTCTGGAAATGGCGAAATTGAGAATCCATTCCTGAAGAGGCCGGTGATCGCGAGATCGCCCCCTACGGCGGTGAACACGCCGCATAGGGTAGGTTTTGGCACCACAGACGGTGGTCAGGAACCAAAAGGCAAGGTTGAAAAACTAGGAGAGAGGATAGCAAAGCAATTAGAATTTCTCAAGACAAGATCGAATGTTCACAAGGATATAGTATCGATGTCTCGAGAAATACAGGCATTGTATATGCAGGTGGCAGATGAGCTGAGCAGTGGAACTGGTCAGCTCAAGGTGCCCTGCAATAAGCAGACGCAGACAGGGGTTATGGTAAGACCATCTCCCCCTGTCCCTGCAGGTGCGACCCCGAAGCGTAGGAGAGATGAAAGTACTCTTGGGCCAAAGGGGAATAGGGCTAAGAAGAAGAGGAAGGATGCAGTAGATGCTATCAGGAGTAGTGAAGGTAGCTGTGTGGGATCGGCGGCAGCGAATGGTGCTGCTTTGCCGAATCCAGGCACTAAGGAACCTGGGTGGATAAAGGTCCGTCCCAGGGAAGCGAATAGAAATAGGATTAGGAGTAAGCAGGGGTCACGTTCGGATGCCCTGGTTATTAAAACATGTGGGAACGCTTCCTATGCTGAGATTCTCAGGCAAGTGAAGAAGGACCCTAAACTTAGTAATCTGGGGGAGAATGTGAAGGGCATTCGGAAGACTGGGAAGGGTGAGCTGCTACTGGAGCTCACTAAACCCGCTCACCAGAATATAGGTGTGTTCAGGTCGGAGGTGGAAGCGGTACTGGGTGGGACTGCCGAAGTACGGGCACTATCCCAAGAGGTTAGGATTGAAATTAGGGACATAGATGAGGTGACTTCCAAGGAGGACATCTATGACGCCATAGTTAGTAAATCCAACGATTTTAAGGTACTGCAGTTGACTGCAATTAAATCACTGAGGAGAGCGTATGGGGGAACACAAACTGCCACGATTGGCCTGAGGGCTCCTCTAGCTAGACGTCTTCTAGAGATGTCCAAGATACGCATCGGCTGGGTCGTGTGTCGAATACGGGAAAAGATAGCACCGAAGAGGTGCTACAACTGTCTCGATTTTGGACATAGGGCGACGAATTGTAGCGGCCAGGATCTATCCGGAAATTGCTTGCGTTGTGGGGAAGCTGGCCACAAGATTGCAACATGTTCCAACAGACCTTCGTGCATGCTCTGTAGAAAGGTTGGAAGTACTAATGGTGACCATGTCACCGGATGCGTAGTTTGCCCGTACTACAAGAAGGCGCTACAAAAGCTTAAGGGTTAAACAGTACTTAATAATCAGGATGCGCATATTACAGCTAAATCTCAATCATTGCCAAGCAGCACAGGAGTTGCTTAGGCAAACCGTACGAGACTTAAAGGTAGACGTTGCTGTACTCAGCGAGCCATATAAGAAGATTGTATCTGCAAATTGGGTTATTGATGATACAGATACAGCAGCTATATGGACTACCGGTTCTTTGATATTGAGGGAGAGGTTATCACCGCAATGTGGGTACACGCGGGCCACTGTTTCCGGCATATGTTTGTACAGCTGTTATGTTCCTCCTAGGTATTCTATTGATGACTTTCGTGTTATTATAGACAACATAGTGATGGACGCTGCAGCCAGGAGTCCTATTATAATAGCAGGGGATTTCAACGCGTGGGCTGTTGAATGGGGCTGCCCCTTGACAAATGCAAGGGGAAGGATGCTATTAGAGGCCCTTTCTGCGCTAAATGTTGTGCTCTTGAATTCTGGAGATGAGGAAACATTTAGAGGAGGAAATGGTGGTTCAATTATTGATATTACGTTTGCCAGCGATACCATTATAAACCGTGTATCTGATGTTTATACTCACAGCGATCACAGTGCCATAATTATGGATATACAGGATGATTTTTGAGTAATTTTATGCATAACGACTTTGTAAAAAATATTGATTGTCTGGAAAATTTTAATATAGACGACAAAACGAAGTATCTACAAACAAAAAATATTTTTATAGGTAGTAGAGCAGAAAACTTTCTTGAAAGCGTTAACTTTACGGATTCGCAACGAATCACAATTAAAACAAACATTTTAAATTTTTACGTTGAATTTTTAAAACAAATTCAACTACGCTTTGACTTTGGAAGAACTGATTTAAAAAATTTATGCATAATTACACCCGACAAAGTTTTATCAGATACAGAAACTTCAATAATACCTTTAGTAAGTAATTTTTCTCATTTAATTAAATGTGATATAGATATTATTATAACACAATGGAAACTCCTACGACTTTTAAATAGTAATCTGAAACCTGATATGGACGTTTGCACATTTTGGGAAAGAGTCAGTTTATTTAAAAATGGTATGAATGAGAAATGTTTTCAGGAATTGACCGACTTTATTTATGATTTAATGAGCCTTCCACATAGTTCGGCGGCAGCAGAACGTAAATTTTTTGAACTATCTCTTATTAAAACCAAATTAAGGAATAAATTAGGGTTCAGTTCAATCAATAATATAATGTTGTCCAAAGAACTTTGTGCGCAAAAGTCAGGGCCTCATTACGTTTGGTCAGTAAAAGACATAGGCTGGGCATAGGCATATTTTAATACTAGTTATGTATGCATTATATACATTTATATACGCATATAAATATATGTATATGTATTTTTAAATACTATATTAAATTTTATTGTTGATTTGTTTTATGCAGGTACGTGCAAATAGAATTAAAGCACTTTAAGTTTTTGTTTAGAATTCTTGACGATTCATTCTTATGTACATATGTATATTATTAGGTCAAATAAATGTTTTGTTAAATAAAATAGTAAGAACTGCTGGTATGCAAATAAAATTAAAAAAATTGGTTCTCTTTTTTTTATTTTGGTTCTTTTTTTTGTGGATTTTGGTCCCGAAGAAAAATTTAGAGTGGCAACCGTGATATATACATATATATATATATATATATATATATATATATATATATACATATATTTATATATATATATATATATATATATATATATATATATATATATACATATATATATATATATATATATATATATATATATACATATATATATATATATATATATATATATTTATATATATATATATATATGTATATATATATATATATATATATATATATATGATGGTTATGGCGAAATCCAGACGTACTGGAAACTGTAATCGAAGGGCTAATCGTTGGAAATTATTGGAATTCATGGTATGAGCACATCTCCTTTACATTTACCGCTAATGATTGTGACTTCGATTACATTCGAGGATAGTTTCTTAACCCCAAGTCTTGTTCTATTGCACAATTTCGGTAGGTCTAAGCTGCGAATGAGCATCAACGGTGAACCGACTTTTAAAATTAAAATGCATGTCGGCATTCCAGATGGTTTCAAGGAGTTTAGAAAATCTATTGGATAGTAGACAGCTTGTTCTTAATAAATAACAGTGTCAATCGGTTTATACTTAGCAACTTCATTATTTATTTTGTTGACATCATCATTCTTCGGAGCCAAAATTGCTTATTTGCAAAGTCAGTTATGGTTTTTGAAACTGTTTGCAATATAGTTAAAAACTTTCTGCACAACTTTTTGAATAGATGACTGCATTTGTCCAAAGTGTTGCGGAAAAGATATTTCACTTGTAATCGGATCAAACGGAAGTTTTCCATCGCAAATATTTAGAAGCGGTTTGGCGTATGTATGCTCAGCAACATCTTGGAGTAAATGCACACGCATATTAGTCAACAATGTAAGTTTAACTACATGGCTTTCAAACATGCATTTAGCTCATCGGCAGATCTTGATCTTGAAATTACTGGCAAAGTTTGTCGAAAATCACTAGCAAAAAGGAATAGAGTTCCACTCATTGGTCGGTCATTTTCTCTGAAATCTTTGAGGGTATGGTCAAGAGCTTCACGAGATTTATTGTGCGTCATGTATTCATCCCATACAATAAGCGAGCTTGTTTTCAACACTGCAGTTATCCCGAAATTTTTACCTATCTTACATATTGGAGTTTCGGTATGGTTTACATTTAATGGAATCTGATCGGTGTATTTCAAATTTGTATGTCGCCTATGAAGTATGATGTCCCGTCGATCGAATACCGTTCCAACCATAGCGACTGCCACTTCGTTGATCGTCGGAGCGTTAAAGCGTCGTTCATGCTCACCGGATGGTGTTTTATCGGCTTTTATAGTAACTTCATAATCGTCCGACGGCACACAGTGCTTGAGCTTCATATGATTGGTGGAAGGAGACATCGTAAGTCTTGAATTTTGGTATAGACTAATATTGGGTTGTGGTAAACAAATACTGCAAATATGAAAAAAATCCGAGCACAACCACGCCTACTTCCCATATAACAAAAAAGTTAAAAATCATTGTAGTCACAATTTTTTGCTCATTGCAATTTTATGATAATATTAATGAATGGTGAAAAATTAGCAAAATCTGCCAACAGCCACGCCCACCTCTCACATAAAATGCAATATTCTTCTTGTTAAAAAATCTAGAGAGCTTAAAAAAGCTATACAGATTTAAATTTTCGTGTTTTTTATTTAATTAAAATATAAATAAAATACATATGAAAATATCTGCAAATAAATCGAAGAAAATATAAACAAAACTGCTATCAAATTTTTATTTGACATTTTGTTGTGACAATACTATTTTAAATGAAATTTATTTGTTGGTGGTCAAACAATGTCTATATGTATTTCATTGGTGCTTTACCAAATCATCAGTAGACTTTAACCACAGTTTTGAAAAGTTAAAAACCTCTTATCTTATGCATATACTTCTGAAAACCATCTGAAAAAAAACAAAGTAATTCGTGTACCTTTATTAACATAACAAATTTTTTACTTCATCACAATATCAGGGTGCTGTTGGCTGAAGTAGTAGAACACGAGACTATGAAGCGGAGAGTCCTGAGTTCGAGCCCCAGCTGAGTCATAAAATATTGTGTTGAATTCTTCTGATCAGCATTAGTGCGTGGTTGTGTTAGTTGTTGCCAGCCTGTTTTCAGTGATGAAGGCATAGTACTGATCACTGGACAATTACTGGCAGCGACTGACCCAATCATGTACTAAAAGCAGAGTAACAGCACCCACCTTCGTCGGCCCTGTAGCAAAAATTAGCCGGCGAAGTAAAAGGTTGAAATAGCTACAAAAAAAAAAAAACAACTGTCTATCTTCGCATCTTTCCTAATCTGTCCCCTCAATACTATCCCCTCGTTTTCAGTTCCAGCACAATGCATTGCATATATAGGGGACATCCCCTGAGTGCTGGTCCTACTCCTAAAAAAAAAAAAAAAAATATATTCTTGAACTGTTTACCGTATGAATTTATATATGGATCTGAAGATGCTACTAACATATGCATGATAAAAAATGTTTTAAATTGATTTACCTTATTGATTGATAAATTCTTATTATTTGTTGAAATAATATCGCAAACTACATTAATGTTCTTATCACAATTTAATATAAGATCAAAAATTTCATAATAAGATAACTGAAAATCATCCATATTTAACGACTTTTTTACTATTTGTCACTTAAAAAATCAGAGCTCATAAGAAATTCCAAACAATAAACTAATAACCTATAATCACAAAAACAGAGCAACTAATAATGACAGCAACGCATCGTAGTGAACAAGCAAAAAAACAAAGTTCTTATGGCATGCGCAATAAAATGATTGTACCTAAAGGAAATTATTCCTAACTTTTTTAAGTTTTTTATACCGGAATTGCTTAAGAGCAAAATTGAGCAGCTGAATTTTTAATAAATCGTTAGTTGAGACTTCAGGCTTTAATGTGATATAAGTCTGGGTCTAGAGGCAGTTGGAGATCAATAGATACAAGCCATAGAAATTAGAGAAAATAAATATTTTTGGACCATTTTTAGTAGTAAAAAAATTTTTTTTTTATTTTGAAATTTTTTTTATATGTATAAATATATATAATGTATAGCATCCACATGTATATAAAAAAAGCATTATGGTGTCATTATAAGAGTATTTTAAAAGCACGAAGCGATAGAAAGTAACATATATAATACGTTCATTTGAAGCTCATTCACTTAGCTCAACTTTGAATGTCTCTGGACAAAAAATTAATAAAGATATAATAATTTAAAGATATTAACCTAATATTTTTGGTACATGATAGTTAGATTCTTTATTACAAATTGTAAAAAAATCAGCTAAATCTTCTCCTGAAAATGAATTAATGCCGCTCTTGAACCAATGTGCGGCATTCGCTCCAAAGCGACTATGAATAAATTAACCAAATGATTATGCTGGTGGAAAAACGTTGCAAATTTGAAATAATTTCGCGTCTTGTTCCATTAATACCAGAACAGCTTTGATTAGCTTCTTCTTCATCTCCTGTGAAGTAAATTTGCAAAACCTTGAATCTTGATATGATGTTAGTAGAAGCGGTCTCATTTGATGCATTTGAATGTTAACATAAAGCCTGTAGAAATATTATATTTTTGAAAAAAAAGTTTAGATACAAAAAAGCAGAAAATCCTGTATTGCTTCCAATGTTTGTATCTTTGAACGAAGTCATTTGGAAAATCGAATTGTATTTCTGAACGTTTTCCAAAAAATTCTTGGACAACGCTGTGGTGCCAGAGACGTAGCTTATAAGTCGTTGAGGTGGCTGAACCAGCGGTGACAACTTGACTTTCCTTTTTAAATTTCATTGCGTACAAACGAAGAGATCTCATCGGTCCAATCACAACATTGGGACTATTGCTGTAGTCGCAGTTTTTGTCATAATAGAAAGCTGCCAACTGACAATCGGTATTTTGTATTGATAGTGCCGTTTGTAATCGAATACCTTCAAGACGATTTGCATGCTGTTGAGGAGTTTCAGCAACTTTTGCTGCAGTAGCTCTGGTTCGAACTTGTTCTATACGTGTTTGATATTGTTCGGGTGTTTTTGCTGCTCTTGATTGGAGCTCTGTTAACCTATTTGACTATAATCGTAATCGTTGTTCCGTTGTTGCGACAGTTCTTGACTTCTGATCTCTTCCCCGTTTTGACTCAAAACGCAATTTTGTGTTGTACTGTATTACTTTTTATATGTTGATAGTTTTGTTTGTTCCACACAAAGCGGAAAAATACAATTAGGCACAATTTTAAAGTAAAGCACATTTTCATAAGGGATGGTAGATAAATTTCCAATAAATTCAATATTTTCAAATGCCATAAAGTTTCCATTTTCCATTGAAAACTACAAAAATTATTTTTTGGAAGAGAAAACAAAATAAGTCTCTTCGGAAAAAAGGGGAGACATAACCATTGTCCCTGGAATTGTCGATAGCTCCAGAACGTTTCGTCCCTTTGGGATGAGAATGGTGTGATTAGAAAGCCAGAGAAATTTCCTTGATGTTTCCGGGTCCGCAGCAAAAGTTCCGATTTATGGCCCATTAAATGCAAAAAATCGGAAAATGTTTGAATGCGAAAAGTGGAAAATCGGTTTCATGAATAGATGGAATGTGCCTATTCATAGCTTTAGTGGTCTAAAACCATCCTCAGTTTATTGCCTTCCTAATGAAACTGATTTGAGGCAAAATGGTTGGATGATTTAAGAGTCTATAAGGGAAATACATAGATAGAAACAATGTTTCTATATTTAAAGGGCTATTAGACACCCATACTTGTCTGCAGACATGTACGATGGCATACTTCGGGTTTTTCTACTACAATGTAGAACGCTAACGGCATACTTCAGTACACAGCAAGTACTTCAAAATCACGGTTTTTATACCCTCCAAAAAAGAATTTGGAGGGTATATTCACTTTGTCATTCCGTTTGTAACGCATCGAAATATCCATCTCAGACCCCATAAAGTATATATATTCTTGATCAGTGATGAAATCTAAGACGATCTGAGCATGTCCGTCCGTCCGTCCGTCTGTGGAAATCACGATTCAAACGAAAAGAGCTAGACCCTTAAAACTTGGTATAGATATATTTTGAAGCTTAGAGCAGGTTAAGTACGAAGATGGGCTAAATCGGGCACGAGGGAAAAAAGTTCCCCTAAGAAGAACTAAACCAACCCAGAAAAAACAACATAATTTTTTAAGTTTTTTGGATATTTTGTTAAGCAAATGATATATTTTTATGTCAAATACGGTCCAACACCTTAAACTTGGCGCCATAAAATAAAAAAATTGGACCCCGCCCACTTTAGTGGGCGTTATTATATGCAAAAATAGTGTAAAAGTTTAACAAATTGTTTTACTTAAGTCTATATTCTTTAAAAATAACATTTTTAAGCCTTAATGACGAAGCTGAGACGTAACCTGGTACTACTCTGCCCTACCCCCTCCTTCCCCTTCACCCTCTACATGACCCTACCAAAAAAAAATAAATTTTTTTAAATTTTGTATATAATCATCCCAAGCATTTATTTTTAGAGCTTTATGACTGTCGATTTCTGCCCTACCCCCTCCTCCCCCTTTGACCATTAAATGACCCTATCAAAAAAATTTTTTTTTTAATTTTGTATATAATCATCCCAAGCATTTATTTTTAGAGTTTTATGACTATCTGTATCTGCCCTACTCCCTCCTCCCCCTTTGCCCCTAAATCACCCTATCAAAAAAAATATTTTTTTAATTTTGTATATAATCATTATATACAAAATCATTTATTTTTAGAGTTTTGTGACTGCCTGTTTCTGTCCTACCTCCTTCCCCCCTTTGCCCCGTAAAATATATAAAATTTTATTTTGTATACAATTATCCCAAGCATTTATTTTTAGAGTTTTATGACAAAGGTGAAACGTTTCCCCCACAGCCCTTGCCAGAATGACCCCGCCAAAATACAGTTTTTATACCCTCCAAAGAGAATTTGACCTTATAAGGTAAATATGTATATTCTTGATTAGTGATGAAGTCTAAGACGGTCTAGCAATGCCCATACGTTCGTCTGTGGAAAACATGATATTGTCTATTTTTGAAGCCCGCCTCCTTTAGTGGAGGAACACTGTTCCAAAAAGTTAAGCATTTTAAATTCACTTACTAAATATTTGGAGGGTATTTAAGATTCGACCCGGTCGAGTATAACGTTTTTACTTGTTTTTGTTCATTTTAAAGATTAAAGACAAATTCATGATGATTAAAAATTATATTCATTCCGCTGTACACATAAAATTCTGATTATGAGTAGAATTAGCAAAAGCATTTTATGAACAAGATCGCACAGGCTAGAGAAGGGCTTGCAGTAAATTCATCGTGTCCAAACCAGAGCTCCGAAATCTTCGCTCGAATTCGAGTAGAGAGTGAAACTCGCTCGAATTCGAGCGCGAGTACTCCTGCGAGTGAAAAAAAAAATATCGAGTGTACTCTATTTTTCTATGCCACTCGAATAAGAGCGCATATGCTTTGCTCGATTTCGAGTAAAATACGCTCGAAATCGAGCAGATTATACTCTTGCCGAGTACTCTCTCAGTCTTTCTCATACAAAAAAAAATTTCCACTTAATTTTTTTCCACAATTGTTAATTTCACAAATTGTGTTTTTTCCTTCAAAGTCACAACGAAAATATTTTCGCGTTTCATTATTTATGTCTTTATTGTTCATTATAATATAGAAAATATAAGTAAACTTTTAAAAATATAATAAATCTTTTTTTATAAAACCAACTACCAAGTGCACACGCGCACTGTATGGAAAGACTGAAAGAGTACACAAAAACCACACGCACACACAAGTCAGCACAGACAAACAGTTTCTATTTTTCCACTCGATTTTACTCTTAAGAGTAAACTTTCACTCTATTTCGAAGATTTTTACACCCACTCTTACTTTTTAAAAACCTAAAACAAACGAGTGGAGAGTAAACTTTTTGTAACACTCGTAATCTTCGAGTACTCTTCTTCGCGAGTATTTTTCAATCGCGAGTAAAATCGAGTAAATCTGAGCTCTGGTCCAAACGCTCTTATTTTCATTAACTCTGTGTGGCTGGAGCAATATGATAATACGAATAGTGCAAACAACATAACCAATTCAACATTGATACATGAGTGGAGGTACAGGTTTAGTCTTTATTTGAATTTGTTCATCAAAAACAAAGTTAAAGGGAATACACATGGGCCAATGCACGGTGGATTATGAGACTTTTTTTTACAAAATTGAAACAAATGCAAATGTGTGCACAAGTTTGATCATTTGCAAAAAGACGCTTGTCTATTGTTTGTTTTTTATTGTTAAACATGCGTCCGATTAATAGATCAAATTTAGTTGAATTGCATACGCATACATGCAAATATGGCAAAAGAGAAAAAAATTTTGTTTAAGTCAAATTTCTAAGAACGTTTACACCTTGCCGCTGCGACGTAAGGTAAAAAGTATAATATGGTCCATATTAAGTGAAATAGTTATGAAAAACGAGCAAGTGCTGGAGGGCTACTTATACTGCTGAAAATTTCTGTTTCTTAATTTAACTTAATAAAAAATACAAATTAAATAGCACAAAAAATTCCACACACCACTGTAAAGGAGAACAAATAAAAATAAACATATATAATAATAGATATTATTTGCAATCGAACTGCAAATAAAATTAATATTTTCTTACAAAAATTTCCTATTTTGTCATAGACCTCATAAACCACTGTAAATTAAAATAAAAAACAAGTAAAAGTGCTATATTCGGCTGTGCTGAATTTTAAATACCCTTCACAGATGTAATTCTTCTTTCTTGCGAAAACAGAAAGTAGGTTTAATTAAAAAATCAAAATGATGTTATCGCTTACTTTTATATTTAAGAAAACGTTTAAATTTTTCGGCTAGGAAGCTAAAAGTTTGGCTTTTCTTATTTCTAATACCTCCAATTTAATTCTTAGCAAAGTATAAAATATGTTTAATTCACTAAAAAAACCAAAGCTGGGAACTTATATGGTTACTTTTATGTACCGAAGAATTTCAATTTTCCAACCCTGGCAACGAATTTTTAATACCAACTTAATTTTTTCTGAAGTATAAAATAGGTTTAATTCACTAAAAAAACAAAATTTGGAATTTATGTGGGTATTTTTAAACCAAATAAATTCGATTTTCCAACCCTGGAATCGAATTTTTAAGTTATCAATACTAATTTAATTTTTCCTGAACTATAAAATAGGTTTAATTCACTTAAAACACAAAATTAGGAATTTATGTGGGTACCTTAATGTACCAAATATATTTCGATTTTCCAACTCAATGCAATTCTTAGTGAGGTCTTAGTTTTACTTGACAAAAAAATTTAAATTTTTAAATTTTATGGTACATGAACCATAAAATATTTCATTCGTCCAACCCTGGAGTCGGAATTTTGATTTTTTAAGATTTTAATACCAATTTTGTTCTTCCTGAATTATAAAATAGTTTTAATTAGCAAAAACAACAACGTCAATTGCGTTTTGACTACTTTTATGCATAAAAAATATTTCAATTTCCCAACCCTGGAAACGAAATTTTAATTTTTTTACCAATGCAACTCTTAATGAGGCATGAAATGGTTTTATTTAAGGAAAACTTTATATTTGTAACCATTTTGGTCACTTTCATGTACTACAATATATTACATGTACCACAAAAAACTTTCAATTTCCCAACCCTGGAAGTGAAATTTTAATTTTTTGTTTGTTTTTTACGAATGCAACTCTTTATGAGGTATAAAGTAGTGTTATTTATGAACAATTTACAATTTTGAACCATTTTGGTCACCTTCATGAAAAATAAAATATAGCACTTGTTCAACCCTGGATTCGAAATTTAGATTTTTTTTATCAACGCAAATCTTCATGAGGTATAAAGTAGTTTTGTTCAAAAAAACTCAAATTTTTTAACCATATTAGTTATAACATGTACTACAAAATATTGCATGTACCAAAAAAACTTTAATTTTCCCAACCCTGGAAGCGAAATTTAAATTTTTTTGTTAATTTTTTTATCAGTGCAACGCATCATTACGTATAAAGTAGTTTAATTTAAGACAAATTTACAACTTTAAAAAATTTAGATTTTTTTTTTTGGAAATTTTGATACCAGTTTTGTTCTTCCTAAATCATAAGACAGTTTTAGTTAGCAAAAAAAACAACAACATCAGTTGCCTATTTGATTACTTTCACGAATAAAAAATATTCAATTTCCCACCCCTGGAAGCAAAATTTGAACTAAAAAGTTTTTTTTGGCCAATGCAAATCTTCGTGACGTATAAAGACGTTCTGTTAAAGAAAAATTTAAAATTTATAACAATTTTAGTTACTACATGTACTTCAAAATACGGAATGGGCCGAAAAAAAATTTTTAATTTCCCATCGCTGGAAATTTTTTTTTATTTTTTAGTTTTTAATAGACCATTGAGGCTTCCCAAAGCACGAAATAGGTTTAATTTACAAACATTAAAAAAAAATAATTGATTTTTGGTATAAATTTTGCGTCGAGAAATAGGAGTAAGCTTCCCAGCTCTGGAACCATAACTCGGATCTTTCTGAATTTCAATACCATTCTATTTAAGCTCATTTCCAATTCAACGGTCTAAGAACGAAGTCTAGCTTTTCTGAGGGCTTGGAAAACCGATTTCACGTACAGACGGACGGACATCGCTCATTCGTCATCGCTATTCATAAGAATCCAGAATATATATACTTTATGGGGTCCTATATTGATATCGAAGAAATTACACACGGAATGACAAACCTATATATAGCCTTTCACTTTTTTGTGAAGGGTATAACAAACGTGCTTTTGTTGATTGGAATGAACAAATTCATACAAGTTAAATGAAAATATGTTTAATTGTTTCGAGTACTTGACTACGACTCAATTTGTCGTTGTCATTTTCTTTATTTAACAATTCAAATTTCTTATTAATAAAATACAATGAAATGGAATTCTTTCGAACTTGCGTTTTAATTTAATGATCATTAAGCCAACTGCAAGATTGCATTAAAATTGTAAGAACAGAATTCCTTATAATTTTGCAGTTTGCTTCAGTGTTATTTTAGGTAAGTACAAATGACACACAAACAATACAGGAAAAGCTGCGGACATAGTGTCAGCAAAAAGTTATTCAGGTTGATATTATAATACAAAAAAATTTAAAAATTTTTGTGTCTTAACTCTTCCCCTCTCAAATTTCAGCGTCCATGTTGGATGGGAAATGAATGTAAGTATTTGATGTTTCAACTGGATGCTCTGGCTCGTTGTTGATTTTAACATTTTTATCAAATGCAAGATTAAGCAATACGATCGTTAGGGCTCCTAACAATCCCATGCTGGTTTTATAATTAGTAGCTAGTCTTTTAATTTCACCGGCGTTGTTGATATGAATATCTTTAAGCATTTCCAATGATAGCATTTCTTCGTTATTTGCAATAGTGTCATCATAGTAATTTCCTTACTGGAATGGGCTCTTTTCGCTATGGTAATTGTAGGTAATATAGGTACCATGCAGATTCATTTACTTATTTTCTATCCATATTGATCCATTATAACCGTTTAATATAATTAGACCCGGTGTGATTTCTTTTACCATGGGTATATGTTGGTTGTTAGAGGTCGGACAATTTGTTGGCAAGCCATTCAACAATCTCGACAAGCAATTCGATTCTGACATATTTTCCAAATTACAAACAGCCACATCATTAAACACCTTGCATGCGGATTTTACCTCGAGGAGAAAGTTTTTACATAATACAAAATTTTCTGTAAAATCCCGATAATCCCAGAAACGATCTGAGCTCTTTAATGGTAGTCGGAGGACCCAATCTCTTTATGGCGCTAACTTTCTCCGAGTTAGTTCTTATACCTTTACTTGAGGTAATAAATCCCAGATACTCTACCTCTCTTTTCATGAAATCGCACTTCTTGAGCTGTACTTTTAGATTCGCTCTGCATAAATATTGAATATTGTATCAACATTTTTCAGATGCGAGTCTTCGTCTTTCCCGAAAACTATTATGTCATCTATATAGACGAAACAGATTTTACCGATGTGCTCTCTTAACATGTCATCCAATGCGCGTTGGAACACAGCAGGAGCATTTTTCAGGCTGAAGGGGAGTCGTACGAACTCATATTTAAAAAAAAAGCGGAAAAAGCTGTTTTTTCGATGTCTTTATTTCTGAGCGGAATCTGGTGAAACTCACTCTTTATGTCTATTACAGAAAACCATTCTTTTTGTCCAAGCTGTGCCAGAACTTCATTGATTTCCGGTATCGGATATCTATCCGGAATGGTTACAGCGTTAAGCTTTCTGTAGTCAATGACCATTCGATATTTTTTCTCAATAGACGCATCCATTTTCTTTGGCACTATTATTTATTTATTTAAATTAGTCTATAGACAATTGCC
Organism: Linnaemya tessellans; assembly: GCA_951800035.1. Taxonomy (NCBI): domain Eukaryota; kingdom Metazoa; phylum Arthropoda; class Insecta; order Diptera; family Tachinidae; genus Linnaemya; species Linnaemya tessellans. The sequence continues at coordinate 74,243,427 of OX637533.1, read as the reverse complement.
TTACAGAGTATTTAAGCAGAATAGTATCTAATTCAATTAAATCAATACAAATTAAATATTGCGCTATTTAAAGAACATAGTAAAAGTTAATGATTAAAAAAACATATGACGTTACGTTTGATGATACAAAGGTTCTGCGAAAAATCTATAAAATGATACATTTCATTAAACCAAGTACATAGTTTTCTAAGAGGATCTGACATTTCATAGTTAGTACGACAAGCTGCAACATAGAGTGGGTTAAAAGAACGATGTGAACGCTGAGGACTATTGAAACATACTTTAATGTTTCTTTTAATTAAAGTTCACACGACCACTCTTTGTTACTGAGCTTACATCAAAGATCTCCCTTATTGTCTCATTCTTACTTAAGTACTACAAAGTAAAGTATTCACAATAATGTAGGGTTGTATATGTTAGGATTAAATAGTGATGGCACTACACCTCCTTTTTTTTTAGAAATTTTATATTACTAAAGTTAATGTTAAAATTTAAAATAAGATATAAAGTTTCTTTTTGTGTACTTATTATATTTACATGTTTTTGTGTTATTTAATTTGTTTCTATTTTTTCATAATTTATTTATTTATAAAAGTTTGGCATAATAGGTATTGGCCCTACCTATATACCTCCCTTTTCAAAAAAAAAAAATGTGGAATCGAACTAGGTGATCAATCTTGTTAGGTTCAACATTTTCTTCGATTTAAATTAGTTAGTTTAAAAGAAATTATTTTTATATACGTATATACAATATTTCTGTATATATGTATGTACATTCATATATATGTAATTCATTTGGTTAAAATTTTGTAACAACTGTTTGTATTTTTGTATTTTGATTTTTTTTTTTGTTAACATTGGATATATATTTAAGAAATGGGTTTTATAAAATTTTGGAAAGCCTTTTTCTCTAATTATAGTATAAATGACATACAATATGTATTCATTGTTGGTTTTATTTAATGTACAATATGTATTTATTATTAAATAAATATAATATGCATCTATCATTAAATAAATACAATATGTATTTATTATTATTATTATTTTATTTCAAGTTTTCCTTATTCGGTTCTTATGAACAGTTTTTTCTTTGTGTGTTAAATCATTACGAATTGTTACATTAACTCCATTTATACTTTTAACAATATATGGACCTTCGTATATGCTTTTATGGTTTTCATAAGGTTCTTTTTTCAATAACACACTGTCATTCACTCGAATTGTTATTGGATTTGCGAATCTGTCGTGAATTCTTTTGTTCCTTTCTTTGTGTTTTTCTATCAAAGTTTTTGCAAGTCTGTGAGTTTTTTAAAGCCTATACCTGATTTATTTACTGTAATTATCAGTATTGTAGATTGGATCTAGATTGGTCTTTATTTCATGTGGCATTACCGCTTTTTTGCCAAAAACTAATTCAAATGGGGTAAATTTATTGTCGAAAACTGTATTCGGTGTTGTATTGTAATAAAAAGTGAAAAATTTTAGATATGTGTCCCAGTCTGACATGTTTTCCTTTAAGTATGCTCGTATATATTCGTTAAATACCCGGTGGTTACGTTCCACTGTTCCTATGGTTTGGTGGTGGTATGCGCTAGAGAAATTTACATCAATTTTCAAAAATTTGCATAATTCAGTAAATATTTCATTTTTGAATTCGGTTCCTTGGTCAGATTTTATGGTATTAATTTTCCCGTATATCAGAATAAAATTTTCAAATATTGCACGAGCAACAGTTTGTGCTGATTTGTCTGGTATAGAAACGGTATATTTTGTTAGATCACACATTAATGTTAAGGCATACTTATTGCCATAGGTAGATTGTGTTAAAGGGCCTATAGTGTCTAAAACCACAATATCAAAAGCTTTAGTCGGAGTTGGTGTTAATACAAGTTTTTCTGTGTTTCCTGGCCTAACTTTTTTCAAAATACATTCAGGACAATCTTTTACTAATTTTGAAATGTCTTTGGTCATTCTTTTCCAATAGTACTTGGTTCGAATTTTAGCATACTTATAATTTTTTTTGACCGCAATGTCCACCTGTTATTGGCTCATTGTGATAAATTTTCAACAGTTTCAATTTGTCACTTCCTGTCAGAATAATTTCAAGCGTTTTTAAAATTTTATTTCCATTGTCTTTTAATTTTTGTATTGAACAAATTGAAAAAATGGGTCACCTTTGGACCACTCTGTCATGAAAATTTTGTGAATGCCGGCTTCCTTTTCCAGCCTCGAAAGCATTTTGTCTAGACAAATTGTTTCGTTAGCAATTTCGAAATAAAGACAAAATAATTGTTTAAAACGTGTAAATATGTTAATGCGCAATTTTGTAAGTTTGTGGATTGTGTAGAATAATTCCGTTTTAATTTTTGAAACATCTTTGTCGAAATTATGTGAAAATTTATCACATATTTTTAACTGAATGGTATTCTTTTCCTTGGAATGATTCGTACTATCCAAAGTTTTCTTTGACATTGCTCGAGTTGTCATGGAAAGAACTTTGTCAGCAGAATCTTTTAAATCATATATGGAAATTCGAGATACCTTTACCTTTTATGTATTCAATAGCAAAATTATATTCGGAGAGTTCCAATCTGATTCTGGTCAACTTAGAAGATGGGTCTTTCATACCAAACAAATAAACCAACGGTCGGTGATCTGATCGTACGGTGAAAAACGTGCCATAGATATAGGGTCTAAAGTAATTAATTGCAAAATGTATAGCTAAAAGTTCAAGTTCGATTACAGGTTTTTTTTGTTCTGACTGGCTAAATGCCTTTGAAGCAAAATAAATAGGTAAATCGTCGCCATTAATATTTTGGCTTAGTATTGCTCCACATCCGATTTTTGAAGCGTCCACAGTAATTATAAAGGGTTTTTTGAAGTCAGGATAATGTAATATTCTTGGAGATAGTAATGCAGTTTCAATTGATTGAAAAACTCTTGGCATTGTTCAGTCCAGTTAAAATCAATTTTCTTCCTTGTAATAAAATTCAAGGGAGATGCTAGGCTTGCAAAGTTTGAAATGAATTTCCTGTAATAATTTGCAAAAGCTACAAATCGTTTAACTGCCTCTTTACTCGTGGGAGTGGGATAGTTTCGTATAACATCTATTTTAGAATCATCTGGCAAAAGACCTCCTGACGTGCACCTGTGACCCAGAAATGAAACTTCCGGCCGAAAAAAATTACATTTATAAGGATTTATTTTCAAATTATGTCTCCTTAGAACTTCAAAAACGTCCTTTAAATTCTGAATATGATGTTGTTTGCTACATCCAATAATAATAATGTCGTCGATATAAAGGAATGCTTTGTCAGTTTTAAGCCCTGAAAAAGCGATAGACATCATTCTGGAAAATGAATTTGGTACAATATTTAGACCGAAAGGCAAGACTTTCCACCGAAAAGCTCCATCGGTAGTGCTGAATGACGTAATGTCACGTGAATCTGGGTGCAATGGTATTTGGTGAAAACCAGAGTACAGATCTATGGTTGAAAAATATTTTGCGCGGCCAAGGTTATCTAACACATCATCTATTCTTGCCAGAGGGAATTTATCAGCAATTAGTTTTTTGTTTACCCCGCGGTAGTCAACACACATTTTGTATGATTTTTTATAATTCAAGCTTTTCTTTGGTACTAGTATGAGGGGACTATTGTAATTTGAGCTACTAGGTTCAATTAAGTCGTTGTTTAACAACATTTTAACTTGCCTGTTAATCTCGTCTTTTTGTGAGTGTGGTAGTCGATAATTTTTTATATAGACGGGTGTGTGATCATTCAAACGTAGTTTCTATTCATAAAAATTGACAATGGTCATTTTGTCGTCCTTTAAAGCGAAAACATCCGAAAATTGTTCACAAAGTGACAATAAATCATTTCTTACATCTTCTGGCATTTGCTGCTGAAGTATGATTTTAAGTTTTGAAATGCGTTCGTTATCTATTTTATTATCATTAATTGAATATATATAAAAATTTTCCGCTTTTATTTTATAATCATTTATGCATTTTATTTCATCGGTAGTGTTAATCACCCGTAACATTGCTTTTCTTGAGTTTATAATACCTTTCCCTATGAATACTCCCTCCAAGAGTTCTTGGGAATCAATGAACGTAGGTTCGGAAATGTTAGGAACGTCAAAAATTCTGTAGACTTCGCATCTTGGTGGGATTATAAAAGAACAACTATTGGTTCCCTGCAATATTGGTAACTTTAATCTGATATTTCGAATTAATACAGCTATTTCCATGCTATCGTAATCAATTTGGCATTTGTTATTTTTTAAAAAGTCCTTTCCAAGGATTCCATTTGAAGGTATGTTAAAGTCGTCGTTTACTACGTGGAAGGTTTGTGGAATCAGAAAGTTTGAAATGGTTAAGTGTGTATGAAATGTTCCGAGGGACGATATCGCAAAGGTTGTTATACCTGTTATATAAATTTTTTCATTCTCATTTAGCCTAATATTGGGTTTTAAACATGAAACTTTAATTAAGGAAATATCTGCCTGAGAATCGACAAGAAACGTAAGAGGAGTATTTTGATCGGATAAACTTAATTTAATAAAATCAGCATAGTTCGGATTTAAACTGTATACTGATTTGAAACATTTGTGTTTTCCTACTGTTGCGTCTCCTCCCCCAACAACATCGTTTGTTGAGGGGCATCCGCGTTTAAATATCTCACTGAACCCCTGTTTTTGTTATTGTTGTTTGAAACCCTTGGGTAACTTCCTCGAGTGTTGCCATGGTAACTGCTTTGAGATCTATTAAAATTTCTATTTCCGTTATTGTTCCTGAATTGATAATTATTACTTAAAGCATTTCCGCGATTATTGCTACGATAATAACGTTGACGATTAAAATTGTTTCCCTGGCTTAGACTGTTTCTAGAATTAATATTATTCGATCTAACAGTGAGAACTTGGTGCTCTCGTTTTTCTGTTGCCTCTTCAACCACCAACTTCGCAACCACATCTTTAGGGACCGAGAAAACAGATGACGCAAGTATTGACTTGACTAAGTCGGATTTTGCGTTCAAGCGACACGTACTTACAATCTGGTCGATTACTATTTCGTGCGCCTTTTTCTTTGTAATACCTTCTATTTGTAAAGAACGTTCTAATGGATCTGCTAATTCTTCTGCCTGTTTTGAAAAGTCTACATAATCATTATTTTTAACGCTCAATGCTGCAATTCTACCAGTAATTACTTTCGAGTTGTCTGGTTTGATTCTACTTTTAAGGGCTTGTTTAATTTCTTCAACTGTTGTAATATTTTCCCCTAAAGCTTCTCTAGCCTTTCCCTGAAGTTTTGACTTAACGAAACATAGTAGTGTAGTTATAAGGTTATCTTCAGTCAGAGTCACAATTAAATCTATTTTATCAAGAAATGAGTCTAGACGTAATGGATCTCCTTCGTAATTTTCTCTGATAATAGATGCACACATACTAACGTACGCTTTTTTCTGATCTGTTGTCGCCATATTTGTGCGAGTATCTAAATTTTCTTCTTTTTCAATATTTAATTCAGATTCTGTTTCACAGTAATCTGAATCACTATCACTATCTGTTAAAATATCTCTATCTATAATTTGAAATGATTCAATATCCTCAGGAACTTTTATTTTGCAATTTAGTTTACCAAAACACTTCACTAACAACTCTCGACAGCGTGCTATTTTAGTATAAATTGGTGTTTTTGCAAGAATTGGTAATTTTTTTGAATTTATTTCTGCAAATTCTAGGATTGAATTATAATTTTGAATCAAAAGATTGATGTATTCATTTACTTTGCTTTCTTTAGTTGATATCGGCCTATTTTCTTTACTTTGTTAAATTTGTTTCTTTACTTTGTTAAATTTGTTAATAAGTTCACCAAATTGTTCATCATCAAATTCTGACATATGGTAATATTTTCCAATTATGGTTTTTCCAATAAAGAATTTCCTTAAAATTCATTTGTATCATAATTCATACAAGTTTTTATTTTGTATGTCTTTTATTATTCAAAACAAATCTTTTATGTATTTACACTATAATTGTTCATATAGAAAAAGGCTTGTATGTATAGTAAAATTCATTTAATAATATATATATATATATATATATATATATATATATATATATATATATATATATATATATATATATATATATATGTAGGTATTTATACAATGTTATTAATTTTAGAGTTAAGTGTAGAATAAAATGTATTTAAGATGATACATAATTTAATCTGAATTCTAGTGGTTAATAATTATATTATGCATATATAAATTTTATTATACAATTATGCACATAGGAATGTCATTAAGTTTAGGAATAATTGTAAATAAATAAGGTGAGTATATATGTAAATAATTCAATGTTACAACTACGTTAAGGTAAGTATAAATGTAAATAATTCAATGTTACAACTACGTTCCGTTCACTTGCCAACATGTTATTGCCTTTGGTGTTATTTAGCATTTTCTCCTTCCGTTGGGTTCCAAGCTATTAATTTTTTCATTTAATTTTCGTCCCACTTTTGGTTGTCATATTATATTTTCTTATTGTTGTTCTTCATTTTCCGGCTTTTTTTTAATAATTTATTTTTTGCAGTTATTATTTGCATTCTTCTTTTGTTTATTTTCCTTAACACCGTCTTTTAACAACAACATTTATTTCTTTTCTGTATTTTTTTCCATGTTTAAGTATGTATCTATGTACATGAGTATGTCACTTTCGGTTACTATGTTTGTGTTTTTATTTTTGATTCTCTTTTATTTGTATATGCATGTATGATTTTTTTCACTAAATATAGTTGCCAGATTTGACGATTTCTGTTGCTACAATGATGACTTGGCGATTTTTTTTTATTGGAATGATTCTTTCAAAGTTTCCAATTTGTTCTTTTTGTTTTTTTTTTTAATTTTGTGACGTTTTATTGAAATGGAGTTATTCTTTATTATGTGCACATATATTTTAGGTTAACTGCCTATTTCTCATTGTCGAATGAATTCTTTCTTTCGTACAATTATATTTACAACAAAAACAAAATTTTGTAAATTATTTTTGTATCAAATGTATTTATACGAAAGAAAGAATTCATTCGACAATGAGAAATAGGCAGTAAGTAAGCCACTTATGAAAACAAATTTGTGGTACACAAATCACAAAATTGTTTATGTATGGCTTTTTCCTTGTTTGTTAATAGGCGTTTTTGTTTAAGTTAGTGTTGTTTAAAAATTTTTTGTTTTAAATTTAAATTTTTATTCACCATAACCAAATTTTTAATTTTATGTATTACATATGTGATGTATTTTTCCGTTAGGAATTTTTTCCATTTTAAATTCCGCTACAATTATGTATATGCATACTGAAACCGTTGTACATTGTCCATATGCATGTATGTTAAAGCACTTTTCTTCATTTTTCTCCATTAACACGTTTTAATTGAAAATTTATTTTTAGTTTTTATTTTTAAGTGTTTTTAAATAAATTTTCCCACTGCAAGTAAAACCAATCATCTATTTTTTTTTGCCTTCTACCGTTTCACGTGCAGCAACTACTTATGCATGCTCGCTTCAAAGTTTTTTCTCAGATGAATGCTTATTTAAAATTTTTCTTAACTTTTAAAGATTTTAATTGCTTTTATTTCTTTTTTTCACATTAATTTGATTTTCGCCTGTATTACTGGCAGGATCGCCATTTAATGTTTCTTTTAATTAAAGTTCACACGACTACTCTTTGTTACTGAGCTTACATCAAATATCTCCCTTATTGTCTCATTCTTACTTAAGTACTACAAAGTAAAGTATTCACAATAATGTAGGGTTGTATATGTTAGGAGTAAATAGTGATGGCACTACAATACATTGTTCAGTAAAAATTCGGAGTTGATGTTATCACTGATAATATTTACCATAAAAGAGGTGTTGAGCATCGTTCTCCAGCTCTTTAAAGGACGAAAATTAATTTCAGCTAATCTCGTAGAGTATGATGGAAGTGCCATCCGATTTCTATAAACGTTTCTTGGGTAGAAAATTAGAAATTCTTTTTGAACGGTTTCAAGACGTTCAATATGAACGTTATACAGTGGATCCCGAATTGTGCTACCATATTCTTAAATTGGCCGAACTAATGCAATATACAATGTTTTAATGACATATGGATCATTAAACTGTTTTGCCCATCTTTTAATGAATGCAAGGATACTTCGGGATTTATTAACAGTCATAGTAAAGGCTGGTTGTCGCATACAGCTGAAACTGAAACTAAAACTGAAACTGAATTTTTTTAAGTTTCAGTTCTTACTTTTTCAGTTCTAAAACAGCAACTGAATGTTGCGTGGGTTGCAACATACAGCTGAAACTGAATCAAAGCAAATGTAATTTGTCGGCTTTGTTTACGTTTTTTTTTCAACTATTTATACGCGCTATTTAAATTTTACAAAAAAATGCATGGTGAATATTCATTCAAACAAAATAAAGTGATAGTTTTCAAATTTTACATGGCAAAAATTACATTTCAGTCGGACAGCGACTGAAAATAAGTCAAAAGTACTTTTTTTCAGTTCGGTTGCTAATGTACTGAATTCAGTTCCTGTCAACAGCAACTGAAAAATCGGATTCAGCTGCTAAATTCAGTTGCTATTAAGTTTCAGTCGCAAACGTATGGAATTCAGTTTGAGTTTCAGTTTCAGCTGTATGCGACAACCAGCCTTAATGTGTTGGACAAAATTAAGTTTACTATCGATAAAAATTCCTAAATCCATAACTTCGTGAAACGTTGTTAAATTATAACCACCTACATAGGTTATGATTGTGAACAGGGCTGTGGGATCTTGAAAATTGCATATGATTACATTTTTTCAAGTTTAATTGGATTAAGTTTAGTTTACACCATTACAAAAATTGTTTAAATCACTCTGCAAGAACTGTTGATCAGATGGATGTTTTATGTCGCACCATATTTTTACGTCGTCCACATACATCAATATATTACAGTATTTTATTGCTTCTGGTAGGTCATTGATAAACAGAAGGAAAAGAATTGGACCAAGGTCCAATAGATCCTGCAGATCACCAGAGATTACTGATATGTCCCTTGAAACTGCAGCGTTAAATTTTACCGATTGTGTCCTGTACCTCGTTTCTGTATTTCTCGCATCGTAAAATCTTCCGCATGAAACAAGCGAATTGCAACAAAATCAGTGTAAATTGAAACAAAAAATGGTTTTTCTCACACAAGTGTTTCTGTATCTTTATTTTGCGAGAATTATCTGTCATTTAAGTAAATTTCCAATAATTATTGGAAGAATGTGAGAAAAAGTGTTTCTGTAAGTTCTCACAAGAACTGTCAAAATAAGACACATTTAAAATTGTTGCGAGAAAAACAAAAATATGGAAATATTTTTAATTTCGTTTGCACGAGTATAAATATGGAACGCAAATCAGCCGAAAAGGTAAGTAGCAAGTTATTTTAATAAAATAATTATATATACACATCTACATATGTATGTATGTACACAAGAACTGTTTGTTAATTCCTTTTTTTAATTTGGATAGAAAATAGAAAGAATTTCTAAGCAACAGAAGTAAAAACTAGTGGACCACATGTTATCCAATTTAGAATTTGCTAGAGGGTAGTTCGACAAAATAAATGCAAATTCAAATTTCAAGGAGCAATGGGAGTCACTTAAAGGCAACGCTCAGCGGAAGAGCCGCAACAGCAGAAAAAAACGCAGCCATCGAGCAAGCGCCCCAGGCAGGAGGCTACGGTTATAAATAGGCCTTACAGCGAAGTTGCAAGAAACCCGCTGGTAAGGGCTATTGTTGACCGCATTAACAGCGACGGCTCAATCAACCACGAAAAATGGGGATTGATCTGTCAAAGCTTACTGAATGTCTACCTGCAGAATCCAGAGGGGATTCAGGGGCACTCGCCACAATTTACGGATGCTGGCTGGTTCCAGGGCCACGTCAAACTGGTCTCATGTAGGGACGAGCCGTCGACATCACAATTAAAGGACCTCATTGAGTCCCTAGGGAAAGTGTGGTGCGGCGCGAGGTTGGAATTGATCTCGGTCAGCGACATTCCTCGCCGACCGAGAGCAATTGCGATCATTCCGGCGGAACCACATGACCCTGCGGAAATCCTGTACATCTTCCGGAGAGGAAACCCAGACCTACCTACCAGTGACTGGAGGGTAGTAAAGGTTTTCGAGCCGGTAGGTGCCCGTAGGAAGGCGATCGTGGCCCTGATCAAGGAGACATTGTCTCTACTCCGGGGTAGGCAGGGCCTGGTATACTATGGGTTCATTTGCATCAGGCTCCGTATATACCGGAGTGATGACAAACCCGATCCCAAAAACCCCGACCGAATGGAGGGGTCACAAGGGTCAGCCAATGCTACCACAATGGAGGGAATAGTCGACACCGCGGAATCAGTAACTTCCGGATGTTCCCAAGCAGACTCATGTCTGATTGGAGACCTCCTGGAGAGACTGCAATTCGCGGAAGACGAGAACGCGCTTCTGGACTCAAATCCAGGGGACGCGGAAATCGTTGTCAACTATGACCCAGATGTTTAAAATGGCGAAGGTTATTCAAATCAACCTTCACCATTGTAAGGCAGCGTCTGCTGCGTTGACCCTCCGGCTCTCGGAGAGCGGAGAGGATATTGCGCTGATCCAGGAGCCATGGACCTCCAAAGGCAAAATTCTTGGACTCGGCGTAAAGGGCTACAAACTGCTGTATGCCAAAAACACAGGTAATGATGAAAATAACATTAGATCCTGCATTCTAGCGAAAGCCAACCTGAATATCTTCATCTTATCTAATTATAGTGATGAAGATACGGTGACTGCAGCCTGGGAGACAGGACAAACCTCTGTGTGGTTTGCCTCCTGCTATATGGCCCACGATCATCTGGGCCCACCTCCAAGTAACCTGGTCCACAACTTGGTTCAGGTTGCAAATGCAAAAGGCGCTCCCATAATAATTGGAGCCGACGCAAATGCGCACCACCATATCTGGGGCAGCACAAACACAAATGAAAGGGGTGAGTGTATCTTTGATTGCATTCTAGAAAATAAACTAGTGGTGTCAAATCAGGGTTCAGAACCAACTTTTATTGTATCGAACAGACAGGAGGTGTTAGATATAACACTTGTTAGCGCAAAACATGCCAATTTAATTCGAGATTGGAAGGTCTCCTCTGACTGTTCCTTCTCTGACCATCGCTATCTAACCTTCGCGGTTGGCAACTTAGGTGGTAACATAAGACTGTGCGTCAACAGACGAAGAACAAATTGGGAGGAGCAAAGCTGTATCCTCACAAAGCAGTGGACACACTGACGAATGCGTTCGTGATGGCCACAAGTCTATCCTGTGACCATCTGTACAACGTAACAAGCAAAGACCTCCGTGGTGGACTGAGGATATAGCAGTCACCAGGAGGAACTGTCGCAAACTTTTCAACGTGGCAAAGAGAACGGGAAACTGGACACTCTATAAAGCCTCCTTGAATAGATTCAAAAAGAACGCAAAACGTAAGACCTGGAGGAGCTTCTGCACTAGTGTAGAATCTACCTCCGAGACTTGCAGATTGCGTAAGATCCTAACAGCCGTCGATACCCGGCTACATCCACAAAGAAGATGGCAGTTGGACCACTAATGGTATCGAATCGTTAGAGGTTCTTATGGACAATCACTTCCCGGGTTCCCAATCTGATGTGGTATTACCGCAGGTATATCCCACACATAGCCAGTCTTCCGTTTCCATTGACATAGATGCGGAAGGATATGCTGTGCCATAAATAGTTTCCATTCGTTCAAATCTCCAGAACCGGATGGGATTATTCCCCCGGACGTGCAACACAACGCAGCTTTCGTAATTCCATGGTTACTGGCTTGTGGTAACCATGCTTGGATAAAGCTTGTATCCTTTGGTCATATATTCCAACAAAATGGACTAAATGCGTCGAGATCTTCATTCCTAAAGGAGGGAAGACTTCGCACACCGAGGATTTCAGACCCATAAGCCTGACATCCTTTCTTTTGAAAACATTGGAGAGGGTTATTGATGTTCACATAAAAACATCCATAAATCACTCTCTCCGCGTCTCAACATGCCTACACCAAAGGTAAATTGACTGAGACTACCCTTCACTCGCTCGTGGGACATATAGAAAAGTCTCTTGAGCACAAGGAGTATACTATGGCCGCCTTCATGGACATTGAAGGGGCCTTTAACAATATCGATCCAATGTCAATTATTCAAGCTCTAGGCGAGCTGGGTATTGACGGGACGACTATTCGGCTTATTGCAAATTTGCTCTCACGCAGAATTATTACTTCCACCCTAGGTACAGCCACCATCACCAGGAGGGCCCACAGGAACCCCGTAGGGTGGGGTGCTGTCACCCTTATTGTGGAATGTAACGATGAATCTGTTGCTCAGAAGTCTGGAGACCATGGGTATTAAAACTGTTGCATATGCAGATGATGTTGCAGTGGCAATATGAGGTTTCCATTTGGACACTATGTCACGAAGGCTGGAGACAGCTTTTAAAGGGGTTAACGATTGGTGTTTGAGATGCGGACTCAGCGTCAACCCGACAAAAACGGAACTGGTACTCTTCTCGAGAAGGTACAAGATTCCCCCATTCATCCACCCAAAACTAAATGGCATTACCCTGAACCTCTCGGATAAAGTCAAATATTTGGGTATTGTGATTGATAGTAAGCTATCATGGACTTCTAATGTCCATGAAAAAGTGAGGAAAACCTTGGTAGCAATTTACGTCTGTAGGAAAGCCATTGGCCCTACCTGGGGCATAAGCCCAAAGAGGGTAAATTGGATACTAGAGACTATGATAAACCCTATACTATTCTATGGTATTGTGGTCTGGTGGAAAGTACTAGACGTAGCGATAAACCGATCCTACATGGAGAGGGTTCTCCGCAGAATGGCACTTATGATAACGAGTGCTCTTAAAACGACGCCAACAAGGGCGCTTTTTGCTGTGCTGTGCTGGCTTCCGGCGGACCTGACTGCTAGGAAGCTGGCTCTACACACTGCAGTCAGAATGAACACAATAGGCGCATGGACCCATAGACCATCCGGTCATGCTAGCATTCTAGACACGATGGGTAATCTACCACATCTTATCGACTACTGCACTTCGGTACCCTACCTCAGGAGGAAATTTAAATTTTCTCTGGCAGAAGGGTTCTCCCCACTGCACGGATCCGTACAGATTTTTACGGACGGTTCCAAACGGGGGTGCAGGGTCGGCGGGGATGTCTTTATTCCAGACTTTGGAATCACGATGTCCTTCAGACTCCCAGATGAGTGTAGCGTATTGCAGGCGGAAATATCTGCTATTATAAGGGCAGCGTTATGGGTAAGGTTTTATCGAACCGGGACATCCAATTCATTACCGACAGTCAAGCTGCAATAAGGTCTCTTACGGGGGTGTATAGCACATCCCTACTTGTCCATGAATGCCGTGGAGCTCTTGATTGACTTGCGGAACATTCACGCATCACCTTGAACTGGGTGCGGGGACATGGGACCACCACGGGCAACATTAAGGCGGATGAACTGGCGGGGAGAGGTACCACACTTCAGGAAGCCGACATTGACCAACTAAGTGGGATTCCACTCTCATCTTGCTGGAGACGCTTTGATGTTGCACTATTCGAATTGGCTCAGGACAGGTGGTTCAGAGAATCCACTTGCTAAATATCAAGAGTCTTATGGCCCCGCCTAGACTCTAGGAGAGCGAAGGATCTTTTGAACTTCGCAAGAGGTCATCTACGTAATATAGTGGCCACACTTACTGGTCACTGCACTTTTGGGATCCATGCCAGGCGCATGGGGCTCCCCTATAACGACTACTGCTCCAGTTGCAATGATGAGGAGGAGGAGGAAAGCATTGCAAACCTCCTCTGCTTCTGTCCTGCTCTGGAGGAGCAGCGCCTACAGTCTCTGGGCAAGGCACGCTTTGGAGACATTTCGGAGATATCGGAGATAGGACTGAGATACATGAGTCTCTTTATTAGGAGCAGTGGCTGGTTCGGCAGCTGACTCCCCTGGGGCGTGTATGCACGACCATAACTCCTGGTTTATGTATCCCATCTTCTTTCTTACTATCCTTCTTACCTTAACTTTCGACTATCCCTACTTCTTCCCTTTTCTTATCTTTTCAATCCTCTTAACAACAGGTGTCACAAAGGGATCAAAATAATTGGACCCAAGTGGGCTGGGCTCTGCTTTTCCTTTCACCAGCAACCTGCTAACCTAACCTAACTTAAAGTTTCTTTAAACTCCTTGGGTGGGAGTGAAAAGAGTGTAGAACAATGGAAAAAGGTAAGATAATAAGGCTTACGTGAAGTTTCCCCAAACAAAATAAAAATTGGCCTATGTCATAGACATTTCTATCACATAGGCTAATTTTAATTTTGTTTGGAGGAACTTCACTTAACTACATTTGCTCCGATTTTTAGTATGTATTCAATAGTAATTGCATCGACTTACTTTATTGTTCTTAGTGTTGGATATACCTCAAATCAGGCGTTAAGAAGACCATTAACACAAGAAGAAAATTCATGAACAGAACTGGTGGTGGTAGCTGGACAGACGTACCCCGTGAATCCATTAGAAGAACAAGTACTTAAGAGTACGACCGTTGACGCCGTAGACGGCGACTCATGTACTCCTGAATCCGGTATTATATTAGAGGAATCAGAAGTACGTACATACATATGTTTTATAAATGTTTAAATTGATTAATATAATATTTAATTTTCTAGGATTTTAAATCCATTGAATTTTTAGAATGCGATGAATTATATATCAGGCCAATTTAAAAGATAAAAATAGGAAAACAATCACCACCATCAAGTTCTGCAAAAGTTTTGCTTAATAAAGTTTCACCCATATCCACAACGAAATCATTTTCCAAATACGCCGACGCTTTAAATGAAGCAAAATCAATGCAAAACGGTGTGATAGAACGTGTTGCTTCGGCAACGTGAAAATTAAAGCACTTTTTAAGAGCACTCTTTATTAATTAATTAAATTATTAAATTTATTTCAAATATTCTTAGTTTCTTAGTTTTCTTTAAGTTTTACTAATATAACAAAAAAGAGAGGCTTTAAAATTTAATGTTTTTTACCGCGTCGTATGATCTTTTTCTCTTTTTTTTTTCTTCTTTTCATAAATGCCGCAAAAGTTTTTTTCTACGTGACTATATAAAAGGGACCGTTACTTTCATATATAAGCAAAGGAAAATAAAGAAGAATGTTTTTGTATGAGAAAGGAGAGTATTGAAAGATAAATAAAAAAGGTTATAATTGCAAATGTGTTTGTGCATGTTTGCAAATTTAAGAATATTAATGGGAAGTATCCCAATATTAATAAATGAATACAAATTAACCGTCTAAATGCTTTATAAAATTCAAATAAACAATAAATGTTAAATCATTATTTAATCCGGAGAATTTCGGCGGTAACATTCTCCCCCTCGTAAATCAGTCCGTGGGGCGAGTTTACCCTTCATTATCGCCGACGTTCAAAACAGCTACTTTTGTCACCGGCCTATGCATTACACCAAACTGTGTCTTGACTGTCACCCTTCGCACCTGACCGTCTGCAGCTACCACGGTGTCGATGATTTTGCCTTTAGGCCAGCATCTTCTTGGAAGATTTTCATCAACTATGATGACGATTGCGCCGATCGACACAGGTGGCACTTTGACAAACCATTTGCTTCTCCGGGATATTATTGGTACGTACTCCTTTACCCAGCGGCGCCAAAAGTGGTCGGCGAATGCTTGCGTTTGCTGCCATCGTTGACGTAAGTTTGCGCTGTCGTCGAAGAACGGTTTATAGCCATCACAAGAGCCGATAAGTAAGTGGTTCGGAGTAATGGCGTCATCATCTTCATGTTCAACTGAAACAAATGTCAGCGGTCGGGAATTGATGATCGATTCGATTTCACACAGTGCGCTTTTTAAAGTTTCATCATTAAATTTTAGTGTGGGATACAAGCTGTTTAGGATGTTTTTCACGGACCTAATGAGCCTCTCCCAAGCACCACCCATGTGGGGCGCATCTGGTGGATTAAAAAGCCATTTTGTTTTGTCAAATTTTGATGAAATGTCGGAAAAATTTATTTGATTGACCTCATTTTGGAGGACTTTTTCGGCTGCTTTAAAATTTGTACCATTATCAGTGTACATTTCACGAGGCATTCCACGCCTGGCAGCGAAGTTTCGTATACACAAAATACACGAACTGGTGTCTAAGCTGTGGGCTACTTCTATATGAATAGCGCGTACTGTAAGGCAGGTAAAAAGCACTCCCCATCGTTTTTCTCTTCTTCTTCCAACGGTTACTACCAATGGGCCAAAAAAGTCTATACCGACAAACGTGAATGGGCGTTGAAACGCGCCTAGACGGGCCGCTGGTAATATTGCCATTTGCGGTGCCTTGGGGGCGGTAGAATTGTTTTTACACATTTGACATGAGCTACGTACCTTTTTGTCCAGGACCCGCAGGCGGGGTATATAAAATCTACTTTTTATTTTGTTAATCACGGCTTCGTGAAAATGATGGTGAAAATCTTCGTGAAGTGAACGCGCAATTAGAAATGTGACATGGTGCTTTGCTGGCAGCACTATTTCGTCATCGTGGTTGTTAAGACGTTGTGTTCGGCTGTGACATCTTATTATTTCATTATCGTCAAGATAAGGGTTAAGTTGGTATAACTTACTAGATTTTCCTACGCTTTCACGATGCTTTAAATCATTAATTTCTTGGAGAAATTCGTTGCGCTGTGCTTCTTTTATAATAAATCGCTGTGCCTGTTGAACCATTTCGTGTGTGACTGTATGATGAAAAATTTGTTTTTTATGCGCGACTTTTAACTTCGCCAAATACAACATGAATGTTGCCACTGCTCGGTAGAGTCGTTTCCAGTTAGAAAAGTACTCAAAATTTATTATATTGTTATTTTTTGAGATTTTATCAATAACTAGCATATGAAGTCTCGTCTCAGAAGAGTCCGATGGTCCTAAATCGTCACATGTGGGCCATCGGATTGGGTCATGTTTTAAAAATTCAGGGCCGTTGAACCACAAATCCATGTTCTTTCGCGTTGTTATTTTTGTTGCATAATCTGCGGGGTTCATTTTAGTCGGCACCCATCTCCATTGAGTAACGTTTGAATGTTCCAGAATTTCACCTACTCGGTGCATTACGAACTGTTGAAAGTTTCTTGGGTCCACGCGTAACCATTGCAGCACGGTCTTTGAGTCCGACCACCAGTGCATTGAAGATATGCGTAAACGCTGAATTTTTTGTACTTTGTTCGCCAATCTGACGCCGATTAGTGCGGCTTGAAGCTCCATTCGAGGAATAGACAGTGGTTTAAGGGGTGCTACTTTGCACTTAGCAGCTACGAGGGTGACCGTGACATGGTCGCCTAGTTGTACTACCAGATAACTAACAGCAGAGTAGGCAAACTCGCCCGCGTCAACGAACGTGTGCAGCTGAATTTTCTCGGCGTTGCATAGCATTTGTGAATAGCACCTTGAGACCTCAACATTTTTGATGAGTGGGATTGTTGCTTTCCATTGGGTCCATTTTTCATTTAGAGATTCATTTAATGGATCATCCCACCCAATGCAAGAATGCCAGACATCTTGAAGTAAAATTTTGAGACCAATAGTGTGACATGACAAGAACCCCAATGGGTCAAAAATTGACATTAGAACTTGAAGGCACTCTCTTTTAGTCGGCACAAGATCGTCGTCAATTACATTGCGGCGTAGCCTTGCAAATCTGCAAATATATTTAAAAACGTCGGTAACTGGGTCCCAATACATACCTAAAACTTTTTCGGTAGCGCCCCATTGTTTGACATCTTGTGACGTCGATGACACATCACATAGTTGAGAACGTAGGCGGAATTAGATGCCCAGTTACGTATATGAAAACCTGCGGCAGCATGGATGTTTGCCACTAGTTTTGCTAAGTTGGCTGCACCTTCTTCAGTATCTTCGCTATCGATAAGGTCGTCTACATAGTGATGGTTCTGGATTGAGTTCACTGCGCGTGGAAATTGTGACTTGAAGTCTTCGGCATTTGTATCGCGTACATAGTGGGCAATGCAGGGTGCGCAGCTGACGCCGAATGTTAACGCTTGCATTACGAATGTGCTTGGCTGATGCAAATTGTCATTTTTGTCCCACCATAAGAACCGTTGAGCGTGCATATCACTTTCTCGTACATTGATTCTGTGGAACATTTCCGCGATATCGCCACAAATCGCGTATTTTCCTATGCGAAAGGCTAGGAGGATGTCCATTAGTGGATTCAGCAAGTCGGGCCCACTAAGCAAGAAGTCATTCAAGGAGGTTCCATTTGATTTTGCGGCGGCGTCCCACACTAACCGAACTTTGTTGGGTTTATTGGGATTTAAAGTTATAAAAATCGGTAAGTACCACACTTTTCCAACAGTGATTGCTAGTTCGGCCGGACTTAACTTTTTGGCATATCCCTTTTCGATTAAATTATCGATTTGAGCTTGCATGCTCTGACGTAACGATTCATCTTTAATGAATTTTTTGTTAAGGCACATTAGCCGTCGAAAGGCGTTAGCGTAACTATCAGGCAGTTGCGCAACGTTGTTGTTTCTCCACAGTAAGCCAACTTCATATCGTCCGTCTACCTTTTTGCAAGTTGCATTAAGCGTTTTCATCGCACTGCTGTCTGCTGTAGATAGTAAAGCGGAAGACTTAGCTGCTTCTACGTTAAAATAACTGTTTACGAACTCGTGTAGCTCGTCGTAGCGTTTTTGGCACACACAAGTGTGTATGAACAATCCGTGCTCGGATAAGCATTTCATGTTTCCCCCTTGAAGGGTCCAGCCAAGCCGTGTTTTTGTTGCAATTGGTTGTTGCCAACTGCCTTCTCGGATTTTCGTTGGAACAGCAAGTTTCCAATTGTTGGCACCAATTAAAATCATAGGCCTAGCGTTACAATAAGATTGTATTGGCAGATCGCTTAAATACGGGAATTTTTTAATAATTTCAGGCATATCAATTGTCTATGACGGTAAATCCAAATGTTCGACTGTGTGAACGTCTGAAAGCACAAACTTGGTGTCATTGAGGACACTGGATACCTGAATTGATGTTCGAACAGATTCACTTTCATCACGCGTAGTTCCACCAGTCCATTTCAAACAAAGAGGATCGGCTACACCACTCAAATTTAAACTGTCAAATACACTGCGCTCTACTAAAGTGACGGATGACCCTTCGTCTAGAAAAGCAAAGGTATTAATAATGCTATCTTTGGCATGCAAGCGGATTGGCAAAATACGAAAGAATGGTCTCTCCTCGTCGCCGTTATTGTGTGCATTAATTTGTGCACTCCGCTGCGAATTTTCAATTTTATTTCTACTTACAGTTTGTGATGTTGACTGATTAGCAGCATTGGTGGCCTTGTGAAGTAGGGGATGGTGTCTGTACTTACAGCCCGATACGCCGCATTCTTTGTTGATATTACATTTTCGTTTGTGGTGATTGAGACACAGGCGACACAAATGGTTTGATTTCACAATGTCCCATTTTTCATTCAGTTGTAGTTGCTTGAATTTATCACACAGATGAACTTTGTGCGACTCGATTTTGCATACGACACACATTTTTGGCGAATTGTTATTGGCCTGAATATGAGTATTTACGGAGGCACCTCCTTTACCAAATGTTGGTGTTACAACTTTACTAGCAGCTTCGGCTATACTGTAGAGTAGAGTGGAGCGAAAATGTAGCTTTTTGAATTTTTTTCAAAATTTGATAAGACTTGGGTGGTCAAAAGTTGTTACTACGTATACTGATTGTACCCTTAGAATTTGCAATAAATCGAATTATATCTTCAGGTGCCACGGCGACCTTAAAAATTGTAAAAAAAATTAACATTACGCCAAAATCAATTCTTATGCAATTTGTGTTTCGTTCAAAATATGATTGAACTTGAGCCAAAAATTAAATATTTATGCTATCAGTAACGCCCTGAAAAAATTTCATAATTTCAAACAGATTTCTTGAGGTGCCACAATATTACTGAATAACGAAGATTTAGCACCAAAACCACACATATTTTCCAGTTTTTCGATTTCTTAATTATATAATTATATTTCTTTTATTACGAGTATATAATTATATTTCTTTTATAATTATATTTCTCTTGTTTTAGATTAGGGCAGTAATATACCAAATAAAATGGCAACTTTAACGCGTGCAAAAGATAGTAAATGTCCGTTATTTGGAGTTGGAGTACCATTCAACGAAAATGTTTTACCCACATATTGTGATATATTGAGGCAGTATATATTTACACGTAACTACTTGAAATTGGAAGGTCAGTTAAAGGAGCCTACGTTTTCAGAAGTAGTCAAAATTATCGTCCCTTCTCTTGAAACTCTTTGGAAGAAAGCGTCCATACCTATAATATCTACTGAACGCATTATTGAAAGAATCCGTGACTACCACTGTAAATACAGAAATCTTATGAAACCTTTCAAACAACGATACAATATTCCCAGTTTTATAAAGAAAACCGAAGAATTTAAAGATAAATCGAAAGGTTTGTTCGACATTGCTTCATGCAAATGTAAAAATTGTGAAAAGTGCATTTGCGAAAAGAACAAAAAAGTTCCTGTGACGGAAAGATTGTTTCTACTAGATCAAAGAACTGCAAGAAAAATGATGATAGGAAATATTGATAACAAAACGACAAAACAGCTCCAAGAACGGGAAAAAAGAAAAATGAAACAAGAACAATCCCTACAAGAAGCCAACAGTTCTAAAATGCAGAAATTGGATAAACCCGATAATGACACATCCGTGGAGTTAGGTGATAGTCTGTTAGATGAGCTAACTATGAATTCAGACTTGCCTTTATTTGATGATATTACCACCACCTCTACTTCATCTGGTATTTCCACGTATGGCCAAATGCGTAAAACTCTGCCAACATTAGCTCGTGAATGTGATCGATGGGGTCTTTCTGACCGTGGTGCTGCTGCTGTTTCTTCTGCGTTATTACAAGATTTAGGCATTGTTCATGAAAACGATACAGCGTCTATTATCGATCGCAGTAAAATTAGACGTGAGAGACAGAAATGTCGGAGTAAACTCCAGTGTGATTCCGGGGAAAATGAGGTGCTAAGATCTATTTATTTCAATGGAAGGAAAGACCCATCCAGAAAAACTATTATAAAAGATGGAGTATATCATCCGGTAACAACTATTGAATAACATATTGTCATTCTTCGGGAACCAAATTCCGAATACTTAGGACATGTTACTCCTCCGTCTGGAAATGCTATTAATATTTCAAACGCCATTACCGATTACTGTTTACTGAAAAAATATGACTCTCAAGAATTAATTGCTATAGGATGTGATGGGACAAATGTCAATACCGGTTATGAAAATGGTGTGATAAGAAAGTTAGAACTCCATTACAACAAATCTCTGCATTGGTTTGTGTGCTTGCTGCACACAAATGAACTTCCGCTAAGACATCTCTTCACTAGTCTAGACGGAGCAACACATGGTCCTAAATCATTTGGTGGTCCAATTGGTAAATCTTTAAAAGAATGCGCTCAGCCCGTTATAAAATTTAAACCAATTGAAGGACATGAAGGATCTCCACTGCCGGAAATTGATTTAAAGGAAATAAGCAATGATCAGAAATATCTGTATAAGATGGTTCTTGCTGTTATATCGGGTCAATGTAATAAAGATCTGGCCAATATTCAACCTGGACCAATATCACACTCCCGCTGGCTCACAACTGCCAGTCGAATACTTCGTTTATATGTCTCCTCCAACGAACCCTCACAAAATCTGATCATTTTAGCTACATATGTAGTAAAAGTGTATGCACCGGTCTGGTTTAGTATTAAAGTTAAATCAGCTTGCTGGGAAGGTCCAAGACATTTGTGGAAACTCATCTTTTTAACTAGATATCTTCCAAAACATTTGAAGGATGTAGTTGATCCAGTTATCCAAAGAAACGCCTATTTTGCGCACCCGGAAAACTTATTATTGGCTATGATTAAAGATAAAAGACCAAATATTCGGAAACTTGCCCTTTGTCGAATAATACGTACAAGAGAGCAACTGAGGCCTAATTCAATACGACAGTTTAAAGTTCCCGTGTTAAATTTTGATGCCCAAGAATACTACGAGCTGCTAGATCCTGAGTCTTTTAAAAATATTGAACCTCCCTTAATAAGATCACTTACAACAGCTGAAATTAAAAATTACATAACTAACGGCGAAGAAATGATAACTTTTCCCAAACTTGTATGTCACACTCAAGCCGTCGAACGCTGCGTCCGTTTGGTGACAGAAGCTGCACCAGCTGTAGGAGACTTAGAAAGAGATGGCTACATTCGATCGAGGCTGATGTCTAGATCTATCATGCCACGATATAATAAGAAATCGGAATACAAACTTATGTAGTAGTCTAAACTTATTATTTTAAATGTTAAATGATAAAAATGCGTTTTTTGAAGTCTTTTTTTTCTCATTAATTTAGTTTATATATTTTATGTATGTACGCCACTGTCGTTGAATATGTCTATGTTTAGTTTAATAGTTCTAAATAAAAATTATAAGAGTTAAGCTAGAGCTTATCTTCCGTAAAAAACATAAACTTAATTTTAATTAAAAGTGATTTTCCTTATTTTTACCAAATTTGGATTCCTTTGTGGCACCTCAAAAGACGACGACACTGTCCTAATTTTTTTCTGTGATCCTTTTCATAGCTTTGAGTACCTATTTTTGGCTCAAGTTAAACTATATGTGATATCGACAAGTAATTAAAACAATTAATACAATATATCAATTAACCTCATTTCATGAAACAATTAAGGTCGTTGTGGCACCTTTAAAAATCGGCAAAAGTTAAAAAAAAATTAATCACAATCTACTGGCATATAGTAGCAACTTTTGCGCTCCCAAGCTCATTGATATCAACAAAAAAAATTTTCGCTCCACCCTACTGTAGAGCCATGCACTAAATGCTTTTAATGCTGGAACATTTTGGTCTGTTGTTTGCATCGCCCAATTCAATTTGTGTTGGTTTGGTAATTTGTCCACAAGCTCCTTCACTAATATGGGGTTGTTGAGATGTGACCCTAAATCGCACGACTCCATAGTTGCACAAATATTTTGTACGTTAATCGCGTACTCAATAAGCCCCTCAAGCTTATCGCGCGGACATGACATTTGCTTTGCTTTATGTATAGCACGTTCCAAAATATGCTCCGGTCGGCCATAGCATAGACGAAGTGTTTTAATAATATCTGGCACTAACGAGGGCAGAAGCAATTTGCTTTTTACTAAATCTCTTGCTTTACCTTTAGGCGCAACAAATTTTCAGCATCTGAAAATCCGGCAAGGGATGTGCTGTTCTGGAAGCTGGCAATAAAAATATGCCACTCGTCTGGGTCGCCGCTAAATGGTGGCAATTCACGCGGTATGGAACGTCTGGCTGCTAGCTGTGCAGGTGTAGGGCCAGGCTGATGAGTATTAAACGCTGTTGCTGCATTTTGTATGCTGCTCACTGAAGGCATATGCGTCCATGTAAGATTCGCTTGATGATTTGAATTGACGTTGTTACAATTTAATTGTCCCGCAGACTGTTGGTAGCCGCTTTCCGACAAAATTTTATATTTTTGATCTAAAAATTCTTTTTGAATTTTTATTTCCTCCTCCAATCGCTCCAGCTCTAGCATTTGCTGCCTTTGCAAACTATCAAGATTACTTTTAACACCTGTTGTTGTAATTTGTTCGTTTGCGTTCATTTGCATTTGCTGCTGTTGAAAATTATTAGGCATTGCTGTTGGTTGGTATGCTGCGCATGCATATGAAGGAATTGTATTTGTATTAGTGTTCATACCAAATAAATTTGTTGTTGGCGGTAGCCTTTACATTCCCGCTGTTGCCGTTACCACATATTGATGAGGCGCTGTATAAAACTGCTGATGCGTTACCATCGTGTTTGGCACGGTCATAGCGTTGAAATATGGAATACCTGTTGAAGTTAACACGGGAGGTGGCGTGGTAGTTACTACGACTGGTGGTGCGGTTGTTGCTGTTGCTGGTGACGATGATGAGCTCGGAATAGCCTCAAAGCCAGTTGCTTGGTTTGTAGCAGCAGCGGCTGGTGTTTGGCCACATAAATCGCAGCTCCAACTGTAGTCTGCCACATTGCTGTTCACTCCTACGCATTCATAGTGATACCACGTATCGCACTTATCACATAACACCATTCTGTCGTCGTCCAACTCGTTGCATTTTTTGCAATTGTGTTGAGTTGCATTTGTTTCCGACATTTTGCGGTAATTTTCACAAATAAACTTATTTAATTTATTTTATTTAAAACGTAAATAAATTTTAAAGAATTGTTGCTTCGGCAACGTGAAAATTAAAACACTTTTTAAGAGCACTCTTTATTAATTAATTAAATTATTAAATTTATTTCAAATATTCTTAGTTTCTTAGTTTTCTTTAAGTTTTACTAATATAACAAAAAAGAGAGGCTTTAAAATTTAATGTTTTTTACCGCGTCGTATGACGTTTAGAATTCAACTGCCTTTTTTTCTTCCCAAAATCTTTTTCTCTATATCGGTATAGAAATTCATAAATGCCGCAAAAGTTTTTTTCTACGTGACTATATAAAAGGGACCTTTACTTTCATATATAAGCAAAGGAAAATAAAGAAGAATGTTTTTGTATGAGAAAGGAGAGTATTGAAAGATAAATAAAAAAGGTTATAATTGCAAATGTGTTTGTGCATGTTTGCAAATTTAAGAATATTAATGGGTGAATATTAATAAATGAATAGAAATTAACCGTCTAAATGCTTTATAAAATTTAAATAAACAATAAATGTTGAATCATTATTTAATCCGGAGAATTTCGGCGGTAACAGAACGATTAAATCGAATTGAAAAGCAAAATTGTGAAATTTTAGAAAAAAATAGACAAAATTTTAGCTACGGGATCTGCATGTGCCTGAATCTCACAGTCTACTTTTTAGAAAGCCTTGTTGTTTATGTCCATATCTGTTAAGGATAGTAATCGTAATGATTAGTAATCAAAAATGTCCTAATAGTGAATTAAAATGTTATCTAATTGATTACACAGCGCAACAGTGCAAAAACAAATACTTAACAGTATAACCCCCTTATTCATAAAAATTATGAGAGTCTAATAACAGCGTAATAAAACAAAATTTCATATGAAATTTGCTCTATTACACTCTTATAAGCCTCTCATAATTTTTATGAATAAGGGGGTAAGTCTTTTTCTTTGGTCGCATAGTTTTAATAACCGTAAAACTACATACATTTTGAATTAAATAACATTTTGAATTAAATTACATTTTGAATTAAATTTTTGGTTTGTTTTGTTGTATGTAGTATATTAAATGAATTTCTTAACAGGTGATCGCAAGATAATTGGTCTCAAAATACCTTCTTAGGATGACAAGATGTGATATGAATTTTATTTTATGTTTTTTTATTATATACTTATGTATACATATGTGCCTTATGTTTTTTAATACTTATGTAATATGAATTTTATTTTATGGTTTTTTATTATATACTTATGTATACATATGTGCTTTATGTTTTTTAAACAAGTAATTTTTCGGTTATAAAGAAATAACGATGTGATTTTTTATTTAATTTTCTTTATTTTTTAAATAAAAATTTATTTCAAATGAATTTTTGTGTATTTCTTAAAAATTTTTCTACTTTTAAAGAAAAAAGTTTTTTTATATAAAAAAAAATTTTTTTTTCAGAAATAAAGTTTTTTAATATACATAAATCGCAAAGCTGATTACAATTATAATTATCTTCGGCTACAAATTCTGGTTTTCAGTCTATCGCGAAGGCGATAAGCTTCACGTAGTGGTTCTTCTATTTCCTCATCGTTAATTAAAACTGTTTCTTCCTCTTGTATAGCTAGCTCATTATCTTCGCGCATCAAGTCATGTTCCCTTCTAAAATCATGTAGAACCGTGCACGCATTTACAATTTTTCCCGCCATTTGTGGTGTGGTGTGCAATCCAACTTGCAGGCACCTAAAAACGTCTTTTAACACACCATTTAAGCGCTCAACACAATTTCTGGCTTTGGCATGTACTGCTTTTCATCCTCAGTTGATGCACGGTATGGTGTTAATAGCCATGGTCGCAAAGGGTGGCCAGAGTCACCTGAATGAATCGATGCAAAATTAGAAATATTTTATACATAAAAAATTTAAGATATGTATTTGAAAGTTAAATTGTAATTGCGATTTAAAGTATTTTTATTTTTATATAAATATACTTATGTATATAATCATATGTAATTATGTATAAAAATATATAATTACATATATAAAATTTTAAAACCTCACTCGACTAATCGAGCAATTCTAAAATCCAAAAATCGATTAATTCTTTACTCGAACAAAACCCAAAGTCATATAATTGAATACTCTAATACATACCTAACAACAAGAATTATTGCTCCTGTCTCTTTCGTGCCGCTGTTGCAATAAAACGCTAATGCGCGAAGCTTCCCAAATATAAGAGTCGTGCGTTGCTCCATCAAACCTTGCAAAACCTCCTAAAATTTTCAAATTATAGTCACATACCTGAAAATGTATGGGAGAATTGGTAAATGCAGTACAATTGTAATCATAATGAGACAAATTCTTACTAGCTGTACATTTTTCGAGTAGTAGCCTTTTCTATTTAAGTAGCAGCCCTCAACTTCTTATTTTGGTCGTTTAATACGAATATGCGTGCAGTCTATGGCCCCTATCACGCCAGGAAACCCAGTTTCTTCATAGAATCTGTAAATGGTGTTCAAAATTTAGATGTTTCAAAAAACATTAACATTTGTATGTAAATAATATTTACTTTTTTTATATATATTAATGTTATGAGCTAGTGAGGCTACGTTCTTATATAAATAAAACAATTTATTTTATTTCATTTTTCCGACGTTTCGTCAATTACTTGTTGACTTTTTCTAGGGTTTTGGAAAATCTATTTAATAATTAAAAACATAAGATAATTATATTGCACATTTTCACTTATTATAATGGTAACTTACAATAATTTGCTTATTATAATTTACATATTAATTTTTTAAAATTTAATTAACAATGCTATGGTTTTCCATTTTATATAAACACAAATTACAGCTTAAAGCTTTTTCACAGCTTTACTCAATAGCTAACTTATAATTAGTGCTTATGTTGTCAGTATCTTCTTTTAAATTCATCGTCCTTTTCCTTTTTTGTTGAATTCTTAAACTTTCTATAGTGTATCTTTTCTTTTCAATGTTTTCTTTGTCTAGTATCTTTACATTTTTAAAATCAGCAGTGTGATTGTTGTCCAGTATGTGTTGTGATAATGCTGTTGAGTGTTTCTTCTTTTCTATGTCTGTCCTATGCTCTCTTAGTCTCATTTCTAAGTTTCGTTTCGTCGTACCTATGTATAACATATCACAGCTGTTATTGTTATTGTCATTGCATTTTATTTCGTAGACTACATTATTTTGTTGTTCCTTATTTATTGGCGCTTTAATTTTTGAAAATATTGTGTTTATTGTTTTATTTGGTTTATATGCGAACTTTGTGTTTATTTGCTTTATTGTGTTTCTGATGTTTGTGTTATCAGTTAGGCCAGGTATGTAACTTACACTATAATACTTATTTTCTTCCTTGTTGTTAGTATTTTCAGGTGTTGTGTTGTTAAATAATTTTGTGTAAGTTTCATTAATTAATTGCGTTATTACTTTTTTAGGGAAACTATTTTCAGTTAGTGTTTGTGTTATGTGCTTGATGTTCTTTTTGTGAAATTGGGTGTCGCTGAGGTGAAGGATTCTGTATATAATGTTCTTGGCAGTGATGATTATTTGATTTCTTGGTTGTGTGGAATTGAAATTTATAATTCTTCCGGATGCTGTTTCTTTTTTGTACCAATCTAGTATTAATTTATTGTGATTTAAACACAATACTAATTGCTTCGAAAATAAAACTAATATTGAGTTCCCAGTTGAATCTAGATGGCTATTATCATTAGGAAAAAAGTTTGCACTACCCGTAGACAAAAATAGTTTTTCGGCACTTCATACAATTGCGGACATAGAACAATGTATTTTGAAAATGGAAGATAAAGAAGACCAGGATAAAGATTTAACACGAAACAAATTAGCGAACAACATAATACGATTTAAAAGAAAATTAAAAAATACTCCAAAAGAAAAATTCATTTTGACTGTATACAAGAACACAAAATCTTTTCTCAAAAAACATAGCAACATCATCATCGTACAAGCAGATAAAGGAAATAAAACGGTAGCAATGTACAAAGAAGAGTACAATAATAAAATGGAACAATTATTGAATGACAAAACAACATATATAAAACTTAGAATTGACCCAACGACAAAACTACAAAAAGAAAATAATAACATAATATCAGAACTATATAAAAATAATGTAATTGACAATTGGCTTAGGAAACAACTACTTTGCCCTGCTGCAAATGCTCCCCGAATATATGGACTCCCCAAAATACACAAGCCAAATGTACCTCTAAGACCAATAATTTCCTCGATACAAGTTCCGTGCTACAAACTCTCTAAATATATGGGAAAAATTCTGAAAAATATCATTTCGGACAAATACAATGTAGTAAACTCCGCAAGTTTAAAAAGAGATCTAAAAAACATCACATTAGAGGATGGGGAAATATTAATTTCACTTGACGTGATATCTCTTTTCACCAACATTCCAGTAGGGAAGGCCACTAATATTATACTGGAAAAATGGACACTCCTTCAAAAATACACAAATATGTCTAAATCATTATTCTCAAAAATACTTCGATTTTGTCTCTGCGAGAATAATTATTTTGTATACGGAAAAGAAATATTTAAACAGACTTTTGGTATGCCAATGGGAAACCCGCTATCACCAACCATTGCGGACATTGTGTTAGATGATTTATTAGACGAAACCTTAAAAAAGCTTAACTTAGTTAACATAAAATTAAAATACATAGTAAAGTATGTAGACGATCTCTTTGCCATAATCAAAATTCAAGATAAAGATAAAATATTAAATATGTTCAACAATTATCACCCCAGAATCAAATTTACCATGGAAATAGAAAGAGAACAATCGATCACTTATTTGGACACAAAAGTACACAAAGAAAACAATAAATTAATACTAGATTGGTACAAAAAAGAAACAGCATCCGGAAGAATTATAAATTTCAATTCCACACAACCAAGAAATCAAATAATCAACACTGCCAAGAACATTATATACAGAATCCTTCACCTCAGCGACACCCAATTTCACAAAAAGAACATCAAGCACATAACACAAACACTAACTGAAAATAGTTTCCCTAAAAAAGTAATAACGCAATTAATTAATGAAACTTACACAAAATTATTTAACAACACAACACCTGAAAATACTAACAACAAGGAAGAAAATAAGTATTATAGTGTAAGTTACATACCTGGCCTAACAGATAACACAAACATCAGAAACACAATAAAGCAAATAAACACAAAGTTCGCATATAAACCAAATAAAACAATAAACACAATATTTTCAAAAATTAAGGCGCCAATAAATAAGGAACAACAAAATAATGTAGTCTACGAAATAAAATGCAATGGCAATAACAATAACAGCTGTGATATGTTATACATAGGTACGACGAAACGAAACTTAGAAATGAGACTAAGAGAGCATAGGACAGACATAGAAAAGAAGAAACACTCAACAGCATTATCACAACACATACTGGACAACAATCACACTGCTGATTTTAAAAATGTAAAGATACTAGACAAAGAAAACATTGAAAAGAAAAGATACACTATAGAAAGTTTAAGAATTCAACAAAAAAGGAAAAGGACGATGAATTTAAAAGAAGATACTGACAACATAAGCACTAATTATAAGTTAGCTATTGAATAAAGCTGTGAAAAAGCTTTAAGCTGTAATTTGTGTTTATATAAAATGGAAAACCATAGCATTGTTAATTAAATTTTCAAAAATTAATATGTAAATTATAATAAGCAAATTATTGTAAGTTACCATTATAATAAGTGAAAATGTGCAATATAATTGTCTTATGTTTTTAATTATTAAATAGATTTTCCAAAACCCTAGAAAAAGTCAACAAGTAATTGACGAAACGTCGGGAAAATGAAATAAAATAAATTGTTTTATTTATATAAGAACGTAGCCTCACTAGTTCATAACATTAATATATATAAAAAAATTTGGAAGTGGCTATAACAAATCAACAATATTTACTTTTGTTTTATAGATTTATATTCAGAAACTGCAGGAAACTTAATCCATTTAGCCACAAATTTAGTTTCCAAAATACCTGCTATCTCATGAACACAGCGGCAGACAACACTTTTGCTTACAGAAGCCGTAAAATCCTGTCCAATGTCTCTGTAATAAGAACCAGTAGCAAAAAAATGTAATACTGTGCACATTCGAATGGGTTGCTGTATAAACGTTTCTTTCACACCTTTTGCCATGTAGGGACTTATATCATTGAACAGTACAAGAGCTGCGTCTCTGCTCAAACGATATAAATCCCTGAATCGTTGCTCCGGAATGCTGAATGGATCTGTTGCATCTCTGAGTTGTTGGGGATAAAGCCGCAACATATTTCGGCGATCAAGCTGTTCAGCAGTTATTAGTGCAACACTATACATTTTTTTATTTAACAATAGAAACTTTGTATATTTTATTTAATATAACAAAAATACACAAACCACAGTAATAATTATTTATTTTAACTTTTTGGCTTTTCGCTTTTCTTTTGTTCAGATTTCACTTGCATTTGACAATTAATAACTGGAAATATTCCAATAAAAACAGAATCAGTGTTGCCTGTTCTCGCATTCAAATACAAAAACACTTTTTTCTCACAAATCGAGAAACGATGGAATTTTTCATTTCACACTTCATGTGAGTAATTTTACGATGCGAGAAATACAGAAACGAGGTACTGTTTAACAAATAAGATTTAATGCAGCATAATAAATTATTATTAAAACCCATTATGTTTAATTTCTTTAAAACCAGCGCATGATTAATTTTGTCAAATGCCTTCCTGAAATCAGTGTAGATGACATCCGTGTAATAACCTTTCCCGAAAGCTGCATTCACTAAAGTTGTTAACTGAAGAATATTAGTAATAGAAGAAAAACCTTTACCAAAACCATGTTGAAGTGGTGCCAATAAGGTAGAAATTTGATGACTATCCACCATACATTTTTCAAAAAGTTTTGGAATTACACTCAGTTTCGCTATTCCTCTGTAATTGCTTATTTCAGATTTATTTCCTGCTTTAAACAGTGGTATAATATAAGGAAAATGACCACAATTTATAGATGAATTACATATTATAGGCAATGGAGTTAGTAAAGCAGAAGCACAGTTAATTATGATGCAACTTGGAATGCCATCAGTACCACTAATATGTGACGATTTAACACTTTTTAAACAATTTAAAATATGGAGGTAGTTATATTAAATGTATGTATATTATTATGAGCAGCTATTTTGTAAGGGTAGATGGTATTAGCATCGAAATACAGCATCAGAGTATGTGGAAGCAAAAAAGATGGGCGAATTGTATGGGGATCTCGATGGTCTTATTGTCCTATTATAAAGTAACTCATTAATATGTTTCTCCACTTCGTCTTTTATTGAAACGAGGTATGGGTAACCGCGAATATAGCGTCATCCGTTGTTGTCCGTATCTCTGCTTTGACCGTTGCCGTGTACGTCAGTTTTTCGTCCGGATCCAAAAATAATGAGGAATATCTTTCGCATATGTTTATTAACATCCCTGTCTGTCCGTCTGTTAAATGATCTGATCTTATGTTCAAGCTATTAACCGATTCTGATAACTGTTGTTTTATATGTACTTTTAGAGAACCGTTAATTATCATATAGTTCTTTGAGGTAAAAATAATTGCGTTTAATTTTTTCAAACTATCGTTACCGAGGATACCGTGAAACGATCTCAATGGAGGTTAAAAAAAAATTTCAAATTCTGTGATCGTACTCCAAATAAGTTAATTAAAGTGTGATGGGTGATGGTAACTTGCCTGAAATTTTGTTGTGTTAGGTATCGGGAATATAGTTTTTATTGGACACTGTGTCAATTAAAAACTTAAATATCTTGCCGTTGCTGGTCCTACAAAAAAATTAATATCTGAATATTCAGTATACTCGTATTCATCTAGCGTATCAAATTGTTTCAGATATTCTGTTAAGTCCTCAATTTCCTCGTTTCCGTGTTGAGTTTCAGATGTGCGCAGCAATGTCGGTCTCAATTTCTTGATCGTTTGGATAGGGTTTTGGATCATATTGGTCAACTGCAATGTGATTTATTCGTTGATGTTTTCTTGGTTGGTTAGATTGCATTGATTGCGGTAAGGGTCTAACTCCTGCAAATCTATTGTCCCCTGTGGGTCGGTTCATATAGTTGACCATTTTGGATTGCATGGAAGTGTCAACTTCCATTGGGATTGGGGGTGCATAAGGTCTGGGGTCCAATTCTGGCACTCGTGAACGGAACTGTATTCGATTGATGTATAATATCGATTGCTCTTAATTTTCTAGTTCTGTCATTCGATACTAAACGAATCGAAATGTTTCTTTAGTGTTGCACAATAATTGTATATAAATACTTTTTATAACACTAAAAAATACTCAAAAATATAAACAAACAAAGTTATTTGAACACAAATAAAGTTAAAAAAGTTTTATAATAAGTGTTTAAGAAAGATTAGTGTTACAATGAATCCCGAATTTATTTATTATTCATCATCCTCCGAGAATGAAAATGCCAATATTATTCGGAAAAGGATACGAGAAACTACAAATCCCTTAAATTTAGCAAATAATGAGTAAGTACTACAGACACATAAGAATGTACATACTCGTATATATATTGGATATAAATAAATTCATATGTTTATCTTCCCAAAAGGTTTAAAAAGCGTTAATTTATCTTGTTTGTGTTTGAGCTGCAATATTGAACACAATTTTTTGGTTGTTTTTAATTTACTAAAGTTTATTTTTTGTTAAATTTTTGGTAAGAAATTTCAAATCGAATGACTTTTTACTAACGACTAAAAACTCGAATGGTTGCATTCGAATGACAGCTCGATATCGAATGCCATCATTAGAAATGTCGATACATGTTACTCGATTACGAGTAATAGAATCCCAAAAGTTAAAAATATCGAACATTCGATAGAAAACTCGCTCGTATACGTATGCCAGAATTAGCCCCCTGCTGATTAGCATTATTTGTATAAGAATTCTGTCTATACGGGATTTGATATTTATTTCTTTGATCGTAATGTGAATTAAAACCTGACTGATTGGGATATGCATTTCTATGAAGATTCATAGTAGGTTGAGGGATATGTGGAAGCTGTGGGTAAAAGTTTTGATGATGTCTATTGTTATTATATTTTTGCGAAGGAATATGTGATTGAATTCTGTCGCGTTGTTAGCATATTGAGCTCTTAATTGCTGGTTGTCGAGTTTCATGCAGAAGTGTAAGGCTTCGTTCAAACCCTTGGGTTTCCTGATTCCCAAGAGTCTGGGTAAGTCACCTCTGAAGACTCGGACAAAATTGTCGAGTGCTTTATTCCTATAATTCCTTGTTAGCAACTGAATAGCCTCTTGACTTTCTTCTAAACATGCACAGAATATGTGCCCTGAACCATAGAAGTGAGCTGGTATTGTAAAGTTCCCAGGTCTCTTTAATCTGCATAGTGAGTTGTTAAACATTTAATGATGCACTCCCAATTTAATGGGGTGGTATAACTTTCTAAAGCCATATCCGCATCGCCAATAATTTTATTTCGGATCACGTTCAATATTCCAAAATACTTTGCCGTACCTTTTAGTGGTTTTTTTTTCATGAACTAAATTCAATCCTGTTTCCTGAAAATTTTCTCAGTAAACGTACCACGCCCGGAATTTTGTCTATATCTGTTAGGTCAATATTACGGTCAATTCCCTGATCCACTAGTCTTGGTTCCGTTCCTCAATAAGAATTCTAAGTACGATACTAGCTATCCCGATTTCATTTTCGGGTGTTATAACAAATTGAGCCTGAGCTGGTTGAGGAGGATTATTTAAATTTGGTGGAAGATTATTTAAAATTGGTGCTCTTATCAAATTATTTGGATTTGCCATATTTGAAAAAGGAAATTTGCAAAATTACAAAATCATTTATTTTGTTTCTTTCTCGTTAGACCTAGTTTTTAATTTATAATTCACTTATAAAGATTTCTTTTCTGTTTTGATACAAAATTATTTTAAAAAATAGGTAAACAATAAATCTTAACACTAAAATAATTATAATATTACATAAAAAAAGGTCATCTCCATCATGATGTTTGCTTCTCTTCGTTGGTTTTGTTGATTTTTGTTGTTGTTTGTTGCTGTTGATGATTTTTTATTCACTTGATTTTGATGGTTTTTTATTTTTTAATCTTCTGGATGCTGTTGATGATTTTTTCTTCTGTTGATTTTGAAGAACAATTTTTTTGATGCCATTGATGATTTTTTTCTGTTGTTTTTGATGATTTTTATTTTTAAAGTTGTGTTTTATATTTTAATGTTCGTGTTTTCGGAGGATTTTTTATAATTGCAAAAAGTATTAATTCTTCAAAATGTTTAAACTCATGTTTGAATTTTCTTGGCTAAAAATGGGTTAAAGTTTTCTCTTGTCTTTATTTAACTTTCTTATGTTAAATGTTCTTTTTCTTTTTTTATTTTAGTTAAATATGTTTTGTTTTTAAAAACATTTTATTTTAGAGTTCTCCTTTTATTTTAGCACTTCTCCCATTTAGTTTATTTAACGTTTTACATTAATGTTGTTTTTTTTTTAATTTAAAAATTTAACGTTCTCTATTATTTTAATTTATATAAGAAGGATTTATTTTAATGTTCTTTTATTTTCCCACTTCTTTCATTCAATTTCAAATTTAAAGTTGTTCTTTATTTTAATTTATAAAATATGTATTTTAATGTTATTTATTTTACCACTTCTTTTATTTAATTAAAAAAAATATTTAACGTTTTCTTTCAATTTAAAAAAAATTTATTTTGATTTTAGAAAATGTTGGTGACCGAGAATGTGCCCTTTTCATCACTTTACTGGGGTTCTCCATTTCACACTTACACACTATTTAATTTTACGTTGGGCGCCAGTTAAATTAAAATATGTTTAATTGTTTCGAGTACTTGACTACGACTGAATTTGTCGTTGTCATTTTATATTTTTAATAATTCAAATTTCTTATTAATAAAAAACAATGAAATAGAATTCTTTCGAATTTGCGTTTTAATTTAATCATTAAGCCAACTGCAAGATTGCATTAAAATTGTAACAACAGAATTTCTTATATGTATGAATTTCTATTTTAATAGTGAACTTTATTTATGTAAATTGTATTACAGGATGTTAATTTTCTCAACAGGCTATAAGTTCAACTCTGCCAAACTGTAAGTTATTTTTTATTTTCATTTAATAAATGAATGTGTTTACATTCTATTTATTTTTCAGAGTGGAATATTAAGAATATTTTTCATAGCTATTAAACCAGCAGAACGGATCCCTTATAATTTTGCAGTTTGCTTTAGTGATATTTTAGGTAAGTACAAATGACACACAAACAGTACAGGAAAAGCTGCAGACATAGCATCAGCAAAAGTTATACAGGTTGATATTATAATACAAAAAAATTAAAAACTTTTTATGTCTTAACTTACACAATGATTTCTTACTTTTTGTACTTCAATGTTGATCAAAATTTTGTGTGTTGAGTGGAAAAGACAAGTACACAAGTTGACAAGTTTGATTCGACCTATGATAAAAATAAGAAAGTATTCAACCTGCAAGTGGTTCGATTGCCTTAAAATGAACAACGTATATAATAGTTTGAGCTTGTTTGATTAATTTATTGATTCCTAGCTTAAAGAAGATTATTGTTGTGAGTCAGCCGATGTGTATACCATCAGAACTCATGAATCAAATAAACAAGATTACGCATTGCGCAGGTCCGTTAGTTTCATTGCTATGAATCAGCTGTTTGCGTGACGTAGACAAAGACCTTTGTGTTTTGTTTTGAAAGCAAAATAACATTTTGCAGCAAAGTTGAGAACAAATAGAGAAAAATATAAATAAAAAATAAATTAAAATGAGGTGCGCAGTGAAAAATTGCAATAATAATAAAACAAAACCGTGCACAATAAGCTTTTTTAACTTTCCATCGGATGCTAGATTATTGAAGCAATGGAAAAGTTTTTGTGGCCGCGACATTAAAATGAATGTGAAGACGTCGCAAATCTGTATGGAACATTTCAAACCAGAGGATTTCGAAAATAATTTACAGTTTAAAATAGGGAAGTTATGAGTTACACACATGTATACAAATTGAACTGATTAATTTTTACATATCCTCCATAAGGCTTTACAAAAAGACGATTTTTTAAGCGCGGTGCTGTGCCTACTGTCTGTAAATTGTCTTCTGTGGAGGAAGAGCTTCATAAGGGCCGTGTTCAGCGAGTCCAAAAGCGTGAAAACAAAAAAATTGTTGAAATGCTTATTAAAGAACACGATGCCAAATCTGCTTCGGCCAATGGTAAGAAAATTTTAAAAATTTTAACTTACATATAACAACTCTACATTACAATTATTTTTTAGTGAATGTAAATGAACCATTATTTCAGCCTATGGAAGCTGAAATTTCGATGAAACCCTACTTTCATCCAGAGTCTGAGGTGCTTTTGGAGCGCGAGAAGGAAATGAAATGGAATGTCTCAAAAAGGAAATGTATGTACATAGTATGTATTTCAGATTTGTTTAGTTTCAATAATTATGTTCACTTTTAGAGAACGGCTTCGTAAAGAAAACTCTGCCCTAAAGGAAACCTCAAAAAGACAATCAGCTGAATTAAGATCTTTAAAGGAAAAAAAGTGAACAAAATATATAAATATAACCTAGATGACTTAAAAACTCGGTTAATGAAGGCTAATTATGAATTGAATAATTTGGAAGAAAAACTTTTAAGTATTTTTACTAAAGGTCAAATTGCAAAATTGAAAGCAGGCGTCAAGCGCACAAAATGGACCGAAGAAGACGTAACCCAAGCAATTACTTTATATGCAGCCAGCGCTAAACTTTATAAGCTGCTTCATAGAAACCATTTCCCCTTGCCTGCTGTACGTACCCTGCAAGCATGGTGTCAAAAAGTTGATGTCACTCCCGGCCTATTGGAGCCAGTATTCAAGCTTCTCTCTGCTTCGACACATATGACAGAAATAGATAAAATATGTGTTTAAAGTTTCGACGAGGCAAAAGTTCGAAAAAAGTATTGCTACGATAAGCCCTCCGATACAACTCTAGCTCCTGTGGACTATGTCCAGGTTGCAATGATAAGAGGTCAACAAATCTTGATATTCAAATTGAAAACTATTATACTAATGATTTTTTATCAGGATCCCTCGTATAGGGGTCATCCCCTGAGTGCTGGTCCAAGATAAAAAAAGGGCAGCCAGCCAAGGTCAGCTTGAGGGTTTAAATTGGGAAGAATGTCATCGACTGTTTAAATTGGTAAAACTATTACTATTCGATACCATATGCATATATTTTACTGGTAATAAATAAATAATAATGATATAATTTGTCCAGACTAATGATTGGTTTGATGTGATGAACGTCAAAGTTCCTTACTCTGACGCCAGGAAGCGCTGCCAGTTCAATCAAATAACGCCATAAAAGGGCTATACGAAAACATGTTGTCACGGTATAATTTGAAATTTATTCCCATTTACCGCATTAATCAGGACGTTTTGGAAAAATTTTTCGGTGTGATTCGCACTAAGGGAGGTCTGCATGATCATCCCGATCAACTTGAATTTAAATATCGATTAAGGTCGTATATTCTTGGACGAAACCATGGTATCATATCAGATGGTGGAAATGTTGAAAACGATGATACTCCAGACTTAGAAAAGTCTCTAACCGGTAATTTGTAATTATCATTAAAAGCTTGTCAATTGCTGATGTAACATCTTTTTATTGCAGGCAAAATAATTGGAGTTTTAAATATTGATTTTAACACCGAAGTCGATAAAGAGTTGGCAGAAATGCAATATGATGGTTTAGAAAATCTCGCGGCCTATATTTGCCACCAATTAAAAGATGATCTTCCTGATATTGCGGTGTCAGAGAACGAAAAATGTCCAACGTATTCGTGGGTTGCCCATCTGTCTGAGGGCGGACTGTCAAAGCCGACAGAAAAAACTATGCAGCACGTGCAAAAGCTTGACAAAATTCTTGAAACAAACAATGGGCAAGGATTTGTTATTCGCAAAGATTTTATAAAGTCTCACATGGAACAGGCTGATCACATTGAATGTGATAAAAAAGTAAAAACGCTATTTTTTCGATCCAGAATGTATTTTAAAATAAGAAAACTTAATCAAGAACTCATAGATAGTAAGAGATCTAGAAAAAGAAAATTCAACAAAATAATTAATTTAATTAAATGTAGGGTGACTAGAATTCTATGGGGGGACCCAGATGGTAGTAGGACAAAGGAGGTCCTAACATTGAGTAGACCAACACTACGGAGGGTGGTTTATTTAATAACAGTACATACAGAGTTAAGGACTCACCTGGCACGAATGGGTATCGTTGGCGATATAACATGCAGGGCCTGTCAGGAAGAGGACGAGACACTGGAGCACTACTTGTGCTACTGTCCAGCTTTTAGCCAAGTCAGAAGACAAACATTTAATCAGGAGATTATACAGAAGATGGAATTCCTTAGGGGCTCTAATTGGAAAGGCTTAAGGAAGTACATTGAAGAAACTAGGTTCTTGATGTAATCAAACTCAGAGGACTCCATTATATCGGTGGAGGCTCCCTACAGTGGAATGGGAACTCCTTATTATAGAGCACACAACAGGCCTATGAGGCCTAAGTTTAATCCAGGACAGATTGGGATGCTTATGCCCCTCTTTTTCAACCTAGCCTAACCTAAATGTTACAATATAAAATTCTTTGCTTTTGTGATTTATTTTATTTAGATTAAGTCTTAACCATTATCTTTTTAATTTGCCACAACGAACCTCATACACTTTTAATAACATACAAGCAGTTGTGGTCTTTGATGACGTCATGCGCAGTAGAAAATTATTTTGAAAAGTGGAATGCGCAATCTTGTTTATTTGATTCATGATCAGAACTAACAAAAAGGCAAATGTTCGGTTGCTTTAAAAATAACAACAGAAGATAGTGTGCGGGCAAGTTGGCAAATAAGAGACAAGTTTTTTGTGCCTTTGTTATTATTGAATGGTTTTTTAATCGACAAGTGAAGTACTCTGGTACACAGACATTTTTGAAGCCAAAGCATGACAATGAAGCGGAAAGTTAGCAGAGGCTATGGTTATCAACGAAATATTATTACAAGAGGAGGAAAACGAAAATAAGAGAAAAAGGAAAATATGGGTAAGAGAATAGTTGGGAGAAAGAAACTAATTTTCTCTTACCAATTTATTAATGAATTAGAAACAACCGCTTCTGAAGACTACCGAAATTGCTTAAGAATGGATAATCGTATTTATGAGGATTTGCTGCAGAAAGTGACGCCTTTAATTGTAAAACTGTACACACAGATAAGAGAAGCTATTTCGCCGAATGAAAGATTACCTACCCCTTTACGATTTTTTGCAACGGGCGAAACTTTTGCGTCTTTAAAATTTAAAACTTATATATCCCAGCCGTCTACGCAACAAAATTTTGGAAACTTGCGAAGCTATAATTGCTGTTCTGAAAAATTTCATACACGTAAGTATTTAATTAATTTAAAGAGTTTCGACACAAATTAATTTCAGAAAATTTTATTTTTTTATTTATTACATTAAAAAATGTGTAATGAAAAACGTAAAAAACAATAAAAAATACTGCATGAAAAAACTTAAAAATATGCAAGACTTTAGTTATAAGATTCATCTGAAAGATCTTGCACAGACAAGTACTCCCCTGCCTCTGGTGTTTGCTGTGCCACATATTGTGGAGAAGAACAAGCAAATCCAACATAAGTGTTCTAGAAAGATGTCAGTCAAAAGAGTTTGTACTAATTATAGCAACGTTGTACTTTGCCACAAATAATAAAATTAGCGCAGAATTAATGGTTTAGTAAAAACTACTATTTTTATTCGCAATTCTGTTTGCTGTTTTCACCAAAATAATTTGATTTAATTGTTTCTTATATACCGTGAACCAATACACATTATGACATACATGTCCAAAGAATTAAATTTCTTTTAGTTTTGTGTTTCTTTAAATCGGTACGTTGTTGATGATGTATATACATATCAGAGTTCGAAATACTTTACATATTTTATCCTCTGTACACACAAGTTTACATCAACGACATTGAAAAACATGACATTGAAAAATTATATGCATGCCTCACTTTATACACAAATAAATCTTGAGTGCATCGAACCTCTAGTGTATACATTGAAAACATTGAATTCACTTTATGTATGTATGCAAGTTTGCGGAGATGATAACATTGTATTTGTTTTGTAACTTCATAAAATTAATGTGTGTGTGCGCAGTAAAAGCAAACACTGAAAATATTATACATATCCACCACTTTCAAATTAAAAAAGCATATACACGAGATGTACACGAGTACACTCATAGTTATACACAAGTAAAAGGTGTACACGATGAAAGAAAATGTCTATAGTGTATTCAAGGTTTACATTGTTTAAAGGTGTACATTAAATTTTGTTGTACATTTCTGAGATCTCTGATATGTATGTGTCAGAGTACTTCAAAATCACGATTTTTCTTGGTTTTGTTCAGCACAAAAATTTTTGTTCATTTTAAAGATTAAAGAAAAATTCAATGATGATTAAAAATCATTTCATTCTGCTGTATACATCAAATTCTGATTATGAGTAGAATTAACAAAAGCATTTTATGAGCAAGATCGCACAGGCAAGAGAAGGGCTTGTAGTAAATTCATCGTGTCCAAACGCTCTTATTCTCATTAATTCACACAACATGTTTGAACCGACCGTCTGTGTGACTTGAGCAATATGATATACGAACAATGCAAACAACATAACCAATTCAACATTGATACATGATTTAATCTTTATTTGAATTTCTTCATCAAAAACAAAGTTAAAGGGAATACACATGAGGAAAAGCACGGTGGTTTATGACATTTTTTTTACAAAATGGAAACAAATGAGAGTGTGTGGACAAGTTTGATCATTTGCAAAAAAAGGGTTGTCTTTTGTTTTTACTTAAAAATAAATGTTCTATTTTTTATTAATTGTACTGTTTTTGTATCATGATGCACTAATAATACTGTTCTCGAATTTGACACTTTAACTAACAATCAGGAGACCTGGTATCGCTTTTTAGCTCTAATTTTCTTAAATCTTAAAATCTTACAAGCGGTCCAAAAATCTTGCAAATCTTGCTTGTGGGGTTTTTTTAATTTAAATTCCTTAATTTCAATTTGTATTTCACAATTTTAACTTGATAAAATATAAATTGTTAATCTTTTCAACGGGCCTAAGTTCGAATATGCATGACTGCAAATGATTTTTTATTATTTTATTAATAAATGAGTTTGTTCAAATTCTATTTATTATTTTGTATTAAGATTGGAATATTAAGAATATTTTCAATAATCATCAAACCAGCGGAACGGATGAATACTGATTTCGAGGCCGCTACGCCATCTCATCAGCGTCTTTTGTTCAATTTTTTCACGTTTGCAAGTGGTGCTAGTTAGTAAGATTATCAACTCTTTAACCAATGTTATTAACGAAAGTTGAATATGAGAAGTTCCCACATTCATATTTTTAAGGTATTACCTTTTTAGTTAGTACAGATTCGAACTTAAGCCCGTTGACAAAATTAACAATTTACATAAGAAAGTTCGACTAATAAAAATTCATACATAATTTAATAAAATATACAAAGTAAACAACACAAAGAAAGTTCCACACACCACTGTAAAGGAGAACAAATAAAAATAAACAAAAACAATAATAATTATTATTTGCAATATCGAACTGCAAATAAAATTAATATTTTCTTACAAAAATTTCCTATTTTCTCATAAACAACACGAATAGACATCATAAACCACTGTAAATTAAAATAAAAAACAAGCGTGTCTATGTTGATAGGAATGAACAAATTCATACACAATGATTTCTTGCTTTCTGTACTTTAATGTTGATCAAATTTTTGAGCGTTGAGCGGAACAGACAAGTACACAAGTTGACAAGTTTGATTCGACCTATGATGAAAATAAGCAAGTGTTCAACCTGCATGTGGTTCGATTGTCTTAAAATTAACAACGCATACATATAAAAGTTTGAGCAAGTTTGATTAATTCCTTTATTCCTAGCTTCAAAAAGATTATTGTTGTGCGTCAGCCGATGTGTTTAGCATCAGAACCAACGGTTGCTTTAAAATCAACAACAAAAGAGAGTGTGCGGGCAAATTTGATCATTTGCAAATAAAACACAATTTTTTTGTGCCTTTGTTATTGTTCAACGGGTTTTTAATCAACAAGTGAAGTTCTCTGGTATGTGTATAGCTTAGCGGTGTTTCTTTCTTTTTTTATAGCAATTTGGTTATTAGTATTTTTAAACTTTTGCTTTTTTCTGTATACATGCACTCTGTGTAACAGTAAATTAATCGGGTTTTTTTTTGAAAGTTCTGTCGTTTCTTTTAATTTTACCTTCTTTATGTACATATATATACATAAGTATATACAGATGTTTATACACTTTGTATATATGTACTTTATCAGTAAATTTCACTGCTTTTATCTTAAAATATATCTTTCTACATACATCCAAATATACCTATGCAATTATTGAATTTTCTACATACATCCATAAGTATATACGGACACTTATTTTCGCCATATACATATTCTTTTTTTACCGTTAAGTTTTCTTTCATATATATATATATATATATATATATATATATATATATATATATATATATTCCCGTATATGTCCTCTATTTTTATATATGCACATAAATACCACATACATACATTACTTTAACTGTGTTTCGCATTTGTAACTTTTCTCGTGACCTCCGATGTTCAACTAATTTTCGTAATGTTTTATTTTAAGTGCGTAACTCATATCAAATGTCGACAGTATTACTTGCCAAATTCCTCACTCTTCTTTTTCTCAGGCAGATGATATTTATCTTACTTCTTGTATTCTTTTTTTTGCAGATGAATGTTGGTGTTTATTTTGTTTTTACAAGCAAGATTGGACCTTTTTGTCTTTTCTCTTTGCAGATTAATGTTCTTCTTATTAATTTTATATTGTTGCTACCACCACGATTGGACCATGAATAAAATTGCAGCTTTGCAATTTATTAATAATTTAGAGTTGGAATATATAGTTGACCAAATTAGAACTCGGATCTATGTAATTTCCAACAGGATATAGATATAAATTCAATTTATTAAGTTAATTTAATTAAATAAATATAAGTGTGAATTTAAAATTTTAAGTTACATTATTGATGTATGCTTCTCGAAAGCTCAAATGTAAGTAAGTTTAATTTAAAATGATTGTGAAAAAACCAATGTGTAAGCCTATTGCCGCCGTTGTTAGGCCCAGACTAGAATCCCGAACTTATTCCACTGGATTTTGCAGCGAACAAATTCCTTTGCAATGTTTCAACTTTTCGTTTTTGTTATTTACGACTTTCACATTGGTGCCTTTATACATACAAATATTTCTTCAACTAATTTTAAAGATAATTTGTTTTCAATTCAATTTTATACAAGATAAATAATTAATTTATTTTTATATATAAATGAAATTTATTTATTTATATTGGTTAAGCAATGTCTATATGCATTTCATTGGTGCTTTACCAAATCATCAGTTTTTTAAAGTTTTGAAAAGTTAAAAACCTCTTATCTTATGCATATACTCTTGAAAACCATCTGAGAATTCACAATTTGTAAATTACAAACTATTTTCAAAAATCACAACAGAATAAGCATAGTAGGTCTTGAAACTCATACATATAAGAGTATATGCATAAGATAAGAGGTTTTTAATTTTTCAAAACTTAAAAAAAAAATTTCATTTATATATAATAGTATTCAAGAATGATAAAATAAAGATTACGCCAACAAGCTGAAATAAAAATACTTTTCTGCGCATGATGGAACACTCAACATGTGTTCTGATTGGCTAATAAAATTCAGCTGGAGAACTATTATGTTATTTTAAAAACAGGACAGTGGGGCAAATTGCGATTTTTCAAATTAAATTTGTTTGATAATAAACAATTTTAAAAATTATTTTATTTTCCACGTTTTTATAACCTCCAAAAAAGAATTTGGAGGGTATATTCACTTTGTCATTCCGTTTGTAA
Source organism: Linnaemya tessellans (assembly GCA_951800035.1). Lineage (NCBI taxonomy): Eukaryota > Metazoa > Arthropoda > Insecta > Diptera > Tachinidae > Linnaemya > Linnaemya tessellans. Next base: position 74,198,783 of record OX637533.1, on the reverse strand, counting down.
CGCATCGAAATATCCATCTCAGACCCCATAAAGTATATATATTCTTGATCAGTGATGAAATCTAAGACGATCTGAGCATGTCCGTCCGTCTGTGGAAATCACGATTCAGTCCAAACGAAAAGAGCTAGACCCTTAAAATTTTGTATAGATATATTTTGAAGCTTAGAGCAGGTAAAGTTCGAAGATGGGCTAAATTGGGCAAGAGGGAAAAAGGTTCCCCTAAGAAGAACTAAACCAACCCAGAAAAACAACATAATTTTTTAAGTTTTTTTGTTAAGCAAATGATATATTTTTATGTCAAATACGGTCCAACACCTTAAACTTGGAGCCATAAAATAAAAAAAATAAAATTGGACCCCGCCCACTTTATATGCAAAAATAGTGTAAAAGTTTAACAAATTGTTTTACTTAAGCCTACATTCTTTAAAAATAAAATTTTTAAGCCTTAATGACGAAGCTGAGACGTAACCTGGTACTACTCTACCCTACCCCCTCCTCCCCCTTCACCCTCTACATGACCCTACCAAAAAAAAAAAAAATTTAAATTTTGTATATAATCATCCCAAGCATTTATTTTTAGAGCTTTATGACTGCCGATTTCTGCCCTACCCCCTCCTCCCCCTTTGACCTTTAAATGACCCTATCAAAAAAAATTTTTTTTTTATTTTGTATATAATCATCCCAAGCATTTATTTTTAGAGTTTTATGACTACCTGTATCTGCCCTACCCCCTCCTCTCCCTTTGCTTCTTAAATGACCATATAAAAATTTTTTTTTTTTAATTTTGTATATAATCATCCCAAGGATCTATTTTTAGAGTTTTATGACTACCTGTATCTGCCCTACCGCTCCTCCCCCTTTGTCCCTAAATGACCCTATCAAACAAAAAGGAATATTAATTTTGTATATAAATTATTTTTTCATATAATCATTATATACAAAATCATTTATTTTTAGAGTTTTATGACTGCCTGTTTCTGTCCTACCATTTCCCCCCCCCCCCCCTTTTTTATGAGTAGGACCAGCACTCAGGGTGTTAAGACGAGACTCGTTTAACTGGAGAGTTGAAGTAACTTGGTAGTTCACCGAGTCACTAAAATAAATTTCTTATTAAATTTATATTGTTGGGCGAAACTTGGTAGTTCACCAAGTTGCGTAAGTAAAGAGAACGTGTGGTTTGGATGACGGGCAAGTTGTCAATCATAAAATTTTATTCAAAATTCATCTTATTTAAATAAAAATTACAGTTAGGGAAACAACTTAAAATTAGCAACAAAATAAAATATATGTATATATGTATATGTGAATTAATATATAATTTAAAATATAACAATCTAAAAAACTACAAAATTCTTTTCCCACCGTTAGCTAAAAACATTTATTGCATTTCACAAATGTCTGAAAGGTGATTTTAACAGCCAAATTATTTTTCCCACCAGTCAGTTGTAGAAAAAACAGATATTGAATTTCTTGACTGTCTGGATGGTAATATAAATAAGCACGTGCAAAATGAAGAATGTTATAATTTCGTGTGAATCAAGAATTATGCTGACATAATAATTCTTAAAACCTGACTGTGGGAATAATTAAAAATATGCATTTTATAACGATTTAATTCAATGTAGATTTGTTTTTATTTTGGTACCCAAAATAAAAAACAAATGAAAGAATTAACATATTGCGCCCCCAGGGGAATTTTTTTTTTTTAAGTCACTAAGTAGTGTAGCTGAACGATTTCCAAGTCCTTATGTTGAAAATTTGTTAGGATGTTGGGTCTACGGAGATATCCCAGTTTGACCTTGGTGCCGCTTGTGGAGCCGCGGGGAGCGCTTTGGGTTTTCTGTTCAGGATGTGTTTTATAAGCAGGAAAATTATGAGGATTAAAACTAGAGCCAGTCCTACATAGCTGGTTGTTAAACTATGTATTTCACTAGTCACGGTTGTTGGTGTTGGAATATTTTGCAGTTGCAAACGCACTTCTTCCTGCAGTTGGGTTATGTTTTCAATGGCTGAAGAGTATGGCAGTGGTTGTGTCAGGTTGCTCATACGTTGTAAAAGATTGGATAAGGGCACCCCAGCGCTTGTATATGATGGATATAAACTGGAGGTGATTGTTTGATGACCGTATATGCTGATTCCATCGCTTTTCACTGTACATCCAGCAGGTAAAGTGAGAACACCTGTACCTTCCACTACTTGAGAACTACTTTCCCCTTTGCATACTGTTCTCAATTTAAGATGCCGTTGAGTTGCAAGCAGCCACTGGTTCTTTTTGTAAAGTTGATACCATACGTGATTGCTGGATATTAACTCTATATTGCAACTTGCATCGGATTCATTGTTGAACAAATGGATTTCACAGCTGCATATCGGAGAATCTTTGGAATAGATGGCTTGAATGTTTGGACACAAGAAGGTATTGTGCTCCAGTTTATTGCAGTCCAAAAGTTTTATTTCACTTATAGGGAAGTATTCGTCCCGATGACCACTGAAAGCCAGTATCTTAGTTGTTGGTGAAATAGCGACTAAAGAATTATTTACTAGCTGTGGAACTGGCGTAATATAGAATAGATTATAATCATTTTGATGTGCTAGCGGGATACGCAAGGTGCAAATAATGTGCTGGTTTGAAATTGCAGCATGAGCTCGCACTATGCCATACAAGTGAATGATATCTGTGACTGGCAATGTTAGGTCTGGTGGAAGGTTTGCCTTTATATTGTCAACTTCACCAGAAAATTGTTGTGGAGTCAGTAAAACAGGGCTTATTTGGTCATGATGAGTGTCAGCCAACAAGTTGATCATGGAGGCGTGCATTTTCTGCAAATTATCCGCAATTATAAATAACTGAACGCTCAAGGATAAAATGATCTGTGCTTGATGGGTATTGTTGTTGGTTGTGAGGTTCATTAATCTATTGATTCTGAAGTTGAGTTTCTCCAAGCTAGTTTGTGTTCGAGTTTCGGACTGCTTCATGAGATTCAGGGTCGAGTCAAGAAACGATGTCTGATTCCGCAAAAGATTGGATAGAATGGCTTCGTTGGTTTTCATAGTGTTAATGGTATCAGTCATTTCTTCGGCATATTTAGAATCAAGAACTCCAAATAATGAATTCGCTACATTACCAACGATGTCTATTGCGCCCCTTTTCTTTCGTCTTGCAAGAATTTTAAGACCAGTCTCCATTTCGTCCTGGATCTTTTGGAAATGGGTCATTAGTCCGTCGCATTGATTAAGAAGGGACGGACTTCTGCAAGCCTTTTGCAAGGCAGATGTTCCATTGGTTAAAAGCTGCAACTCTTTATAGAATGGTGTCAGATAGAAATAAATGAGAAGCTTCCATTCCGAAATGATTGGTTTCACTTGACCAATATTTTCAAAATGTAGCCCAGGGTTGCTAGTGATCTGCGTGTAAGTTACTTGTTGACAGACGACTATTGGGAGGAATAGTGTTAGGAGCATCAGCATACCTATTGCGCTTAAAGTATAGCGTTCATTTGGTGGCGCAATTTGCTCGTTGATGTTGGGCGAACTGCTTCTTTTGAGCATTGAGTTGTTCTCGGATACTTCATTGACTGCTGATGTTGTTGTTGGCTCCAGGGGAAGAGGAGCTAATAAGTGAATTGCTCGCTTAATTATACCACTGGACGTTTTGACAGCAGCAGTTCTGACGGCCCCGTCTGGACCAGGATATGTTTCAATTACCTTTCCGAGACGCCATGTCATGACAGGTGAGTTATCCTTTATTATGACAATAGTTCCTAGTTGTAGATTTTGAGCACTAATCTGCCATTTGTTGCGTTGCTGAAGTTCACTAAGATATTCCTGCGACCAACGTTTCCAGAATTGATGTTTAATTCGTGAGACCAATTCCCATCGTTTTGCAAGGGTAGTTGAAGGTGGTTGAGCAATTGCATCAACTTGTGCAGTGAGAGGTTCACCAATCAAAAAATGACCAGGAGTTTGTGCAGCTTCGTCGTTAGGACTGCTAGGGAGTGGTGCTATTGGTCTTGAGTTGAGAATCTCTTCGACCTCGATTATCACCGTTTCCATCTCTTCATAAGTCAAATTTGCGTTTGCTATTTCCTTGATCAATAACTTCTTGGCGGATTTCACTGCAGCTTCCCACAATCCACCGAAGTGTGGGGCCCGTGGAGGAATAAAATGGAAACTAATGCTTTTGCTGGCACACTCTCGCTGGATTTTTTCTTGAGCCGCGGTCGCAAATAGAGCTGTCGATAATTCTGAAAGTTGATTTCGAGCTCCCACAAAATTAGTAGCATTGTCACAATACAGATGCTGACAGTGACCCCTACGGCTTATAAATCTTTTAAGAGCCCCAATGAAGGCGTCGGTTGTTAGGTCCGTTACTAATTCTAGATGAACTGCTTTAGTTGAAAAGCAATAGAAAACGGCAATGTACGCCTTCTGTGGTCGTTTTCCTCTTGTTTTGAAATGAACCCATATTGGGCCACAGTAGTCAACACCTGCGTTTATGAAGGGCCTTGCTGGCGTTACTCTACGTTCTGGTAGATTTCCCATGATTTGATTCAGAAGTTTTGGTTTCGATCGTGCACATTGGACACATTTGTGAACAGTTTCCCGTGCCATGTATTTGCCCTTGATGGGCCAAAAGCGTTGTCTTACGATTGCGAGTAGTGCTGAAGGACCACAGTGTTGATTTTCCTTATGGACCGATTCAAAAATTAATTTGCTTACAGGGTCATTGTAGGGAAGTAGCATTGGATGTTTGGCGGTAAAAGATAAAGTGGATGCTTCTAGTCTGCCCCTCACTCTTAAAATATTATGTTCATCTAAAAATGGCGATAGGTTTTGATTTGACCCTCTACATTCTTTTCCCTGTTTCAATTGCTGAATGTCTTCCTTGAACGCCTGAAGTTGGATCATTCGCACAATGATGGCAAGCGAATCGTGAAGTTCGATAGGCGTAAAAGTTTTCTGTGTCTGCCGGTCTTCCTTCATGGTTCTTGCGTTTTTAATGAAACGTAGGATATATCCCATAACTCGTTGAAGAGTTTTCAATGAATTTCTGTGGTCAATGTTGCGTAAGATGCTTTCGCCGTAGACAGTAATCATGGAGTTATAAGGCCTTGGTTTTTGTTCAGGGATCGGCAAATTAGCATTGAGATTAAAAGTAGGAGGCCAATGTTTCTCATCTCCATGAAGGAAGAATGGCCCATACACCCATTGAGGGGTATGCTGTAATTAGGGTGGATCCAGTCCTCGGGAAATGATGTCTGCAGGATTGTTTTGCGAACTAACATGCCTACATTGCTCCGGCACTGAGGTTTCTTGAATTGAAGCTATTCGATTTGCTACAAAGGTATGTAGCGAGGACGATCTTGAGTTTATCCACGCCAAGACTATCCTTGAATCAGTCCAATAGAATATTGGTGTTGTACTCATTTCCAGATCGAGTTTTACCTTTGCAGCTAAATTAGCTCCTAACTAAGCAGCGCATAATTCCAATCGTGGAAGTGTTTGTTGCTTAAGAGGTGCTATACGGGATTTTGAACATAGCAAATATACTATCAGTGTTTTATCAGGTAAAAACGTTCGAACATATATTGCGGCTCCATATGCCTTTTCGGAAGCGTCCGTAAAAACATGAAGTTGTGTATTACGAGGAATCGTGCCTTTATAGATATGTCGATGCGTTTGAAATCTTTCAAGTTCATTTAGATCATTTCGGAAACTTCTCCACCGTGAATCAAACTCTGAGGGCACTGCTTCGTCCCATGACAGATTCAAGGTCCATAATTCCTGGATGAACATTTTTGCTTTGACGACCACTGGGGACAGTAGCCCGAGGGGGTCGAAAATGCTTGCAAGATCAGAAGTTACTGTTCTTTTAGTCACCACTTTGATTGGGTTCAAGTTGACCTTGATTTTAAGAAGATCGTCTTTGGGTAACCATACTAGTCCTAACGCTTTTGTGTAAGCATTTTCCCCTGTTGATAAATCTAGGTTGACTTCCTGATCGTTATTAGGAATGTTCTGAAGTAGTTGTGAGTGGTTAGCGCACCACTTTCGTAAATGAAATCCGTATTTGGACATGACTAGTTGGAGTTGGCGCTGTGTTTCGAGGGCTGTTCCTAAGTTATCGGCTCCACCAAATCCATCATCAACATAAAAATTCCTCTCCAACTATCCAGCCAAGTATTGTATTCTGTAACATTGGAAGATCATTAGCTAGTTTTATCTGCCCGATAGCAAGTAATTGATGGTAATATTCCGCTCCTAACAAAATATCGATTTTGTCTGGACGGTTAAAGGTTGGGTCGGACAGTGCTATATTGCTGGGAATCGGCCACGTATCGATGGTAAGAGTCTGGGACTGCTGAGGAGAAATTATTTGTGGTAGCACGAATGCCTCTAGCCGGGTTGAAAAATTATTGAATCGAGATTGAAGCACAATGTTGACTCGGTGTTGAACCTTTGTACGATTTTTTCCGATGCCACTGATTGAAAGTGAGGTGGCCCTTGCTGGGAGTCCAAGACGTGTAACCAATCTCTCTGTAATAAGATTAACTTGTGATCCTGAATCCAGAATAGCTTTGCATTCAATTTCCAAGCCGTTCGTCTTGACTTTTACCAACGCTGTTCCCAGCAATACATAGGGCCTTTTGACAGTCTCTACTGCCAAACCTTCTGCTTCTTCTATTGGTGTATTGACTAAAGACGTTACTTTTCCTGTTGACGGGTTGACAGATGATATTGCTTCTTTGAATGATTCGTCTTTCTTTACTGTTTTTTCTTGATTCTTCGGTGTTGAATTGATATGATGGCCTTGTTCCAGATGTACGAGGGTATGGTACCGTTTTCCGCATCTCTGGCAGCGGTCAGAAGTTGTGCGTTGTTTGGTTGTATGGTTAGGACTAAAGCAATTCACACATAACTTATGCTTCTGTACCAGGTTGAGTCTGTTTGTTGAGTTAAGCTGAATGAATTCCTTGCATCGATACAATGGATGGAAATCTTGCTTGCATATTATGCATTGCTGGTTCTGTTTCCCAGGTTGTGCCGTTAGGCTACATATTTTGCTATTGGAGAAAATAGTTTTCTCCTTGTATCCCATTACCTCAAGAGTGTGAAAGTGGTTCTCGAGGAAGGTAAGAAACTGGCTGACAGTTTGCAATTCCTTTGGGTTTGAGATTGATTGCTCATATCGGGCATGCACGGTTCTGTCCAGCTTTTTAACCAGGATGTGGATTATGAGTGGATCCCACGACGATGTTTGGAGTCCCATGTTGGAGAGTGCTGCTAGACATTCCTTTGTTGTGTCATGCAATCGCTTGATCGCTCCTAAAGTGGATGCACCGGAGGGTTGGTCAAGCAGTCTTTGAATGGCTGTTGCCACCATTAGTCTTTTATTGTCGTATCTATCATACAGTAATTTCCAAGCTGCTTGGTAATTTTCTGCGGTCACATTCAGATGGCTGATAAGGTTCGCAGCTTCACCAATGACATTGGTCTTTAGATACCACATTTTGTGAGCTTCAGACATCTGTTGCTCATGAACAATCTTCATGAATAAATCGGAAAAGGATGACCACTTCATGTAATCGCCATCGAATTTGGTAATGGTGATCGTGGGTAAGGGCAGAGCGGATGGTTTTGCCACAGTTACTGAAGCCGTGGGAGACTGATTTCTGGTGAGTTGAATAATTGCTGACTGGGAAGCTCGTTCCAGGTGAACATATATATTTGAATCATACCCAGCGATGTCTGGGTCGGGATATTTGTCTAGGACTTCGTCATTAAGGCGTTCTAATTGCTGCCATAGTTGGGTGATTGTAGCCTTTTTACTTCGCAATAAGATCCATCCTGATCAGGTTGCAAATGAAGATCTTCTAATTGTCGTGTAAGAGCTGCCATTTTACCAAGAGACCGACTGATTAATCCATCGTGGTCACCCACAGAGTTGCCACTCTCAACTGTAACCCTACCTTGTGCCTGACCGGGCTTCGTATGTTTGGATTGAAGTGCTTTGTCGCTGGAGTTTTCCAATAGATTAGCCAGCTCTTGTTCCATTACCTCAATGTATTTAGACGCCATCGCCTGAATTCGAGTATAATAGTCTAATGTGAAATATTCATCCGATTTATCTAAATCCTTTAAGTCCCGCAACTCATTGTCTGTGTTATCGAATTCTGTCCAAGATGTTGACAGACGGTTGATGCGTTCCTTGTAATAGGTAACTGTTTTCCGCGTGGCTGAATCCTTGGTGAAGTTTCGTATAACGGTGGCTATGTACTCCCCAGTTTCCTTCAGCTGACGGAGAAGTGTCTCTGCCGAATTCGCCATAGTGTTTCGTTAACACGGTTGGTCTATTTTCGGTGACCACTAAGCTGTTAGAACCTTGATTAGATGTGCAATCCTTGAAGGCGTGGTGTCCTGTCACGGTCGCCAAAAATGTTAAGACGAGCCTCGTTTGACTCGTTTAACTGAAGAGTTGAAGTAACTTGGTAGTTCACCGAGTCACTGAAATAAATTTCTTATTAAATTTATATTGTTGGGCGAAACTTGGTAGTTCACCAAGTTGCGTAAGTAAAGAGAACGTGTGGTTTGGATGACGGGAAAGTTGTCAATCATAAAATTTTATTCAAAATTCATCTTATTTAAATAAAAATTACAGTTAGGGAAACAACTTAAAATTAGCAACAAAATAAAATATATGTATATATGTATATGTGAATTAATATATAATTTAAAATATAACAATCTAAAAAACTACAAAATTCTTTTCCCACCGTTAGCTAAAAACATTTATTGCATTTCACAAATGTCTGAAAGGTGATTTTAACAGCCAAATTATTTTTCCCACCAGTCAGTTGTAGAAAAAACAGATATTGAATTTCTTCACTGTCTGGATGGTAATATAAATAAGCACGTGTAAAATGAAGAATGTTATAATTTCGTGTGAATCAAGAATTATGCTGACATAATAATTCTTAAAACCTGACTGTGGGAATAATTAAAAATATGCATTTTATAACGATTTAATTCAATGTAGATTTGTTTTTATTTTGGTACCCAAAATAAAAAACAAATGAAAGAATTAACACAGGGGATGACCCCTATATATGCAATGCATTGCGCCGGAACTGAAAACAAGTGGATAGTATTGAAAGGACAGATTAGGAAAGATGAGAAGATAGACAGTTTTTTTTTTGTAGCTATTTCAACCTTTTACTTCGACGGCTAATTTTTGCTACAGGGCCGACGAAGGTGGGTGCTGTTACTCTGCTTTTAGTACATGATAGTGTCAGTCGCTGCCAATTATGTTCAGTGATCAGTGGCTATGCCTTCATCATTGAAACAGGCTGGCAACAACTAACACAACCACGCACTAATGCTGATCAGAAAAATTCAACACAATATTTCATGACTCGGGTCGTGACCCTCCGCTTCATAGTCTAGTGTTCTACTACTTCAGCCTTTGCCCCGTAAATGACCCTATAAAAAATATATACAATTTTATTTTGTATACAATTATCCCAAGCATTTATTTTTAGAGTTTTATGACAAAGGTGAAATGTTTCCCCCACAGCCCTTGCCAGAACGACCCCGCCAAAATACAGTTTTTATACCCTCCAAAGAGAATTTGACCCTATAAGGTAAATATGTATATTCTTGATTAGTGATGAAGTCTAAGACGGTCTAGCAATGCCGATACGTTCGTCTGTACGTCTATTTTTTGTATTGTCTATTTTTGAACCCCGCCCCCTTTAGTGGGGGTTGACGTACGATATTATATAAAGGAACACTGTTCCACCAAGTTTAACATTTTAAATTCACTTACTAAATATTTGGAGGGTATTTAAGATTCGACCCGGTCGAATATAACGTTTTTACTTGTTTTATTTGAAATTGTTAATTTATAGTTATTTTATATAAATATTGAACCCAATTGCTAAATATTTTTCTTTTTTCCCCATTCAAAACAAATTTTTTTGCTTGCAATATATCAGCCATAGCTTCCTTTGAGCTTCACCTCTTGGAAAACTATAAAATGACACAGCTTTTTGAAAACAAAGAGAATTTTGATAACAATGTTACATCTTAACACAATTATTTCTCACTTGTTTTTGCTGTAACTTTGTTTGCAATTGCCCACTGCACATTTCATGCTTGCTCTTTTTGTTCTCTTTTCTCTTTAATTTAGGTTTTTTTGTTTACAGTTTATGAGCTTTAAAAATCAAGTTTTAATAAGTCTTTTACCATTTAAGTTATTTAATAATTATTTTAATATATTTATTTTAAATTATAACACAATTTATTATAAAATATAACACAAAACTTGCACTTTCATAAATCCGATTTCATTTGCTTGTTGGAAATCTCTCTGAGTAAATTGTGTGAAGAGTTGCCAAATATAGCATAAAATATTAATTTTGTACGAGAAAGTATTAGTTTTGCATATAATAAACATTTGGCAATCTCTTCGAGGGAACAAATACGTCATCAAACGGTAAATCATGCGCAAGGCGTAATCTTTATTTTATCATTCTTGATAGTATTGTGACAACAATGTGTCAAATAAAGATTTCCTAACAGTTTGATTTAATTTTTATTTTTCATTTTGCCTTATAAATACTTTTCTTGTTATCCAATGGATTTTTCATTGTATAAAGGTGTAGAAATATAAAATAGATCCATATCGAATATAATTTGTTTGTTGGTTTAGTTTTGTATGATTTTCAAGGCCTACTATGCTCATTCTGTTGTGATTTTTTTTTAGTCTGCCGTTGGGAAACAATAAAAGTATATAAAAAAGGTACAATGAAGAACACAATCACAAAACGTTTCTAAAATCGTTTATTGGACATATTGTCTCAATTAAATTAGTGCTTTTTGGTTTTTATGAGGTCAAGTATGTCTATATGCCCACATTTCATTGGTTCTTACAGCAAAGAAAGAAAGAGGTTTTGTTATTTTGGAATTAGGTTAAAGTCTACAGACTAATTATATAAAGGTGGAAAAACAAAATAGATTTATATCGAATAAAATTTGTTTGTTGTGTTTTCTAGAATTTCAAATGATATGGTTTTGCTTGTGTAATTCTCAATTCATTTTTGGGAGTTTATGTATAAGCTAAGAGGATTTGTTATTTTGGAATTAGGTTAAAGTCTACTGATGATTTGGTGTAAGAACCAATGAAATGCAAGCATATAGACATACTTGACACTATTTATATTTTTTTAAATTATTTAAATATAAAACCCTTAATATAATTTGATAAATTGTTTTCATTGAGGAATATAAACAAAACAGAAAAGAGTTGTCAGGTTTGAGTAGTTTGAGTTGTCAGTACTGAGCAATCAACTGATGAGACATAAGTATTTATTTATTTATTTATTTCATCTACAGATTAAATCTTACAGATTACTTAAATACATACTGATACAAAAAAGCACTAGAGTGAGCAGGTGAGCTATATTTTCTAATGTCGGCAGAATTAACAAATACGACAAAGATGCAAGCTCACATATATACAATTGTATACATCAGTTTTTTCATATTGCCCTTAAGAAAATGATAGCAAGTTTTGTATAGGCAATGAGGTATTAAGCCCTCAGCACCACAGAATACGCACAGAACACCCAAAAGTGACAGTTCAATTTGGCCAAAATCAGCTTTTTTATTACGATTGTGTAAACGAGTACAATAAATATAACAGCGGTCTGTTTTATGTATGTTCGAAGGAATGGCTATACATAGCCATCTCTGAACACATGTGTTACAATTTCAAACAAATAATGATTGTTGAAAATAAAACAAAAATTTTCTTTTAGAGAAAAAGTGTGAAATAATTAATACAAAAATGTGTTAAGTGTTTAAAAAAAAATATTAAACAGTTTCTTAACAGTAAACAAAGATAATAAAACATCTAAATAGTGGCTGGCGGTCAATGCTGTTAAGAAATCAACATAAATATGTGCACCGATTCCCAAAGACTTGGAATTTGACCATATTAATATTGTTTCTAATTTGTAACAATTTTAGTGCTCAAAAAAATAATTAAAAACCTTAAATGAAACACCAAAGACAATGATAATCGTTGCAATGACCACCACTTACTCAGGTTGAATATATGAAAAGGGGCTAATATGTAGAAGTTGCAGGTACAACTAAGGATCCCAATGGTGGTTGGAAATGAGACAAACATTTTGTTTATGTGGGGAAACATAAAATATTTAATAAAATTGGTGGTTAAGGCAACTGAATGAACTTGTCGGAACAAAAATCAACTCCAAATCGGAGATACAAATTAAATTTATTTAAAAGTAATTATTGAACTGCGTATTGGTGAACTAAAAGGATTGAATTTAGAAAAGTAAGAGTGTATAAAAATGTAAGTATTTTACTTCATTATTAGTTTACTACAATTTAACAATGTTGATAAAAATGAGTATATATGTATCTCTTTCAGAGTCACGGTACCGACAAAGAATTTACTAATGAAAAATTGTTCTTGAAGTCATCTTCAGCGATCGACTAATTGTGATGATTTCTCAGCCGACATGCTTGAATGGAGAATATCAAAGTGTGGAGCAATGGTAAGACTATGTCCACACGGTGAAACATTTGCTGCAGAAACATTGTGTTTGTTGATGAGAGCGGAAAGACGAGTGGAAAAGGGTACGGTGTTTCATGTACATGAAACATTTGTTGAGCACGCCATTCTCCGCTTCTGCATATAATATAATATATGTATGCTGCAAAACAAATGTTTCAACCATGTGGACACGAATGCTGCTTCAAAAGGGAATTAATAAATGTTTCTGCAGCAAATGTTTCATCGTGTGGACATACATAGTCTAATCTGATAACAATATAAGGCGTTAAAAGATAACGTAGCAGAAAACCTATACGTGGTGGCTATGATTTAGATGACTCCAATATTGGATTTCATGATTAATTAATTTGCATGATACTATAGAAGTGCTTTGTTTATTGTGTGGTTAAATAAATATGTCATATGCATATGAAGTAAATATGAAACTGTGTAAGATACCTTCTAATACCAGTGCTAAATCTGGCTAAGTGCAAAAACGTAAGCGCATGGAAAGTTATGCCATCTTCATTTACAAAGTTGTGAAAAAAGTACATCCGGTTCAACAATTATTAGTCGTGAAATTCAATTTGTTGTCCGTCTACTGTTGCCTGGTGAATTGGCTAAGCATGCTGTCAGTGAAGATACTAAAGGCGTAACCAAATATACCACCAGTACCAAGTAAATGTCTATTTTAACAAAAAACCAAAAAGAAAACACAAACAGCCCTTTTCAGGGCTACAAAATGAATTTCAAAAAGAGGTAGCCGATTTTGTGTCTACAACTAATAAAAAAAAATTTATATTGTGAAATGTTTTATTTCAAAGTGTTTGTAAATTGAGTTCAAAGCTAATAGTTCTATAGCAGCGGTTTCGCTGCTATAGAACTATTAGCTTTGGGTGGTTTTGGTTTGCCTGCTGGTATCTTTTTGGTGGGTTTTGCTTTCATGGTGACATTCTTTCTGATGGGGCTTGCTGTGCCGCTGTTGCTTTTCGAAGGTGAACACCAATTGTAATTGGATATTAACCTTGTTAAACTCCAGTCCTGCTCCTGATTAAACGAATGATACAAATTTTGTAACGCATTCATGAGTGTGGAATTTTTATATAAAATGTACACAATTGACTCACCTGGTCGGATATTTAGGAAATAGGTGTAGCCTCAGCCCTTCCTTGGGTGGTTACTGGTATGCCGCATGGCACATTTTTACAAAAAATGAGTTATAAATAAATTCTATATAATTAATGTGTGCTCTTTTCAAATCCGCAATCCGTTTTTCGATATGTTAAATATATTAAATATATCAACCCCTAAAATTGCCTCATATCCACAATTCTACAGTTCTGTAAGCATTGTTTTGCTTCACTTGTCACTTTTTGTGCTATGAAGCAAATTTCCAATATAAAAGTAAACATATTATTGTTTGTAATCGTTATGCTGCATGCTGTATTTGAAGAACGTGGATCATAACAAGAATAGGAAAAATTAAGAATTGTTTTAACGCATAAGAATTTTACATAGAATATAGAGCATACAAGAATTAAAAAGAAACATAACATTCACTTGCTGTAATAAACACAAAATATACATCATTTTGTTTTATTTTCGATTATTCGATAATGTGAGAAAGAGTGTGCGAAATTTTACACGTGTTTTAATATAGATATTTCAGCGCCAACTCCATCGGCTTTTGAAGAATTTATGTAAGTAGATATTAATCATTTTAATCTCTATACAATATTTAATTAATTTTTGTTTAATATACATACCTAAGAGTATTAGACAACAATTTTTCACCCATAGAAGAAAAGTATTCACATGATTTTGAATATGAAGCCATAGAATACATTGATGAAGTGATTGAAAGCTGCCCAGAAGTTGTAATGGAATGTGCAGAACAAAAAGAAGAATTCATTACGCCAGATGCAGCGAATGAGGTATATGTTTCAGCGCCAACTTCATCATTTGCATATGGAGACACTGTGCAAGATGATGTAGTGGTACAATCATGTCCAGGAAATGTAATTCAGCATACAGAATGTGGCGGCACCAGTTATGAAGAATTATGTGTTCAACATGTGGAGCAGATAGTGGATGTTTCTACAGGTAATTATAAAATGAACTTTTAAACAGGTACTTACATATATTCATTATTTTTTTTTTTCATTTTAGCTAACGAATCATTGGCAACAAAGAAAAGAAAGAGAAATCCAGCATTGTGGAAGACCAACATAAGAAAGCAACAGAGAGAATCTGGAAAACAATATGTATCCACGAAAAATGTAATGGTACCTAGTAGAGCACTAAAAGCACCATGTAGTGACTGTTTTTTTGAGTGCGTAAATATATTTTCTGCTGATGAAAGAATGAGCATATTTGAATCGTTTTGGAACTTATCCGACGACGAGAAGAATTGTTTTTATAATACCTTTGTAAAAAGATATCACGTTAAACGTCGTAAAAGGAATTCTGGATATGGTGTTAAACAGTTTTCTTGTAAGTACTTTTTCGAAAAAAAAATCAATCCTTACATCGTGTGTGTCGGCTTTTTTTCCTCAATACATTAAGTATGGATCAAAAGAGGATATATTACAGTTTTAAGTACTTACGAAATAAAGACACAGGATCTCCACTACAAAGAAAAAAGGGGAAAAATGTAAAACGTGTTACTGCAGCAGATAAAACGGCAGAAGTACGAGAGCACATTTTAAATTTTCCTGCAATCAGTTCGCATTATTGCAGAAAGAGTTCCAACAAAAAATATATCGATTCCAGTTTAAATTTAAATAAAATGTATATCTTATATATTCAAGAATATGTAAATCCCATTTCTATACATATTTATAGAAAAATTTTTAGCTATGAATTTAACATTTCCTTTCATAAGCCCAAAAATGATCAATGCGATAAGTGTGTGTTGTTTCAAAACAAAGAAAATGTAATACCACCAGAGGAAAACTATATTTTTGAAGAGCATATTTTGGAAAAAACTGCCCTGAAAGCTGATCGTGATAAGGACCGAAACAATTCTAACTCATCAACGTGGGTAGTTTGTTATGATTTGCAAAGTGTTTTTAGCCTTCCAAAAGGGAATGCCTCAGCATTTTATTATAAAAGGAAATTAAGTATGTACAATTTAACAGCAACAATTATAATGCCAAACGTTAGTCCATTTACTTATTGTGCCTTATGGACAGAAGCACATAGTGGCCGAAGCGGTAATGATATCGCTAGCGCCTTAATAAAAATATTAAACGAATTGGTTAAAGATTTTCCGAATTTGGACACACTAATATTATGGAGTGATTCATGTGTGCCACAAAACAAAAACAAAATTAACACAACTGCCTTAAAAATGTTCCTTAAGTCAAATAACATCAATACCATTGTGCAGAAGTTTTCAGAACCAGGCCACTCGCTAATTCAAGAAGTCGATTGTGTTCATAGTGTCATTGATGTGTACCTCAAAAATATTGAAGTACATAGTCCAATTCATTTACTAAAGTTACTGAAGAACATGCCATCTAAAAAGACAAAATTAATAGTTTTGGAAATGGCTCCAACAGATTTTTATTTGTATTCTGCCGTTGCAAATAAGTTGGATTTTATTAATGTGCCTTTTTCTAGAGTGAAAGTTTTGCTTTACAAAAAAAGGGATGAGTTTCGCATACGATTTAAAAAGTCTGCGAGAAAACTGTATTCCAAAATGAAACTATATGTAAAACTGCATCAAAAACAATTTTCGAACTCCCTGTAATATGTTTGAACATCAATTAAAAATTATACCACTTGCAAGTGTTTCGAATGACAAAAAGAAAGATATAAAGGATTTACTAATATATTTACCTGAAAGTGATAAAATATATCTCAAAAATTTATTAAAAATTTAAGTACTCGTACAAAATGAGTGTTTGTTTACGCAAACTTATTTTATATTGATGGTTTTACTAGTGCTATAAACTGAAAATATTTTATTGGAACCTGAATATGTCATAGAGTGAATCTCCAATTTTAAAAGATTGTTAATTTTATTTATTTGTTTTTTTTTTAATTTTAAAGGGCTTAATTTAATTTCGTTTTTGCATTTGTATGTTATGTTTCAAGCAAAAACTAAACTTTGTTTTTATTAATTATAAAAATTATATTTTTAAGAAGTGAATTTTTCTTCATAAAATAATGTTAATTTGTTTTTGTGTTCTTAAATTATATACATAAATAAAACTTTTTTATTAATTATATTCAGAATATTTTTATTTTTCGAATTTCTTTCATTGATTGATTTTGTCCAGTCCATATGAATGTAATCTTTCATGGATTACACTATTTTGTTTTTGCTTGTACAAATACATTACTTTGACCTACTTGAAAGACATTCAAAAATAATAGTGTAAAAAATGGTACATGGGGCACAAAACAGGTTTGTGTTCTTTTAATTAAATCTTAATAAGTTTTCACATTTGGTGCAAAAAGTTATGACGACTTTAAGTTTCAATTATTATATTAGCAAAAATTTCTATCGTGCAGTTTATTTTTAAAATTAATCCAAACATTGTTTATCATTTTTCTCGAAAGAACATTTTTGTTCCGTGCGGCAGACCAGTAACCACCCGACGATATTTGATATAAATAAATTCATATGTTTATCTTCCCAAAAGGTTTAAAAAGCGTTAATTTATCTTCTTTATGTTTGAGCTGCAATGCTGAACACAATTCTTTGGTTGTTTTTAATTTACTAAACTTTCTTTTTTGGTAAAAAATTTCAAATCGAATGACTTTTTACTAACGAGTAAAAACTCGAACGGTTGCATTCGAATGACAGCTCGATATTGAGTGCCACTCGATTACTAGTAATAGAATCCCAAAAGTTAAAAATATCGAACATTCGATGGAAAACTCGCTCGTATACGTGTGCCAGAATTAGCCCCCAGGTTTTGTGAACACATACACTTACATACTATACCTCAGAATAAATGTATTTAAAGAAAAAAGTACTAGGTGGCATCGTTAGCAATGTAAAGCATTTCTTGCTCCTATTGAATTTTTGTTTGTTGTGAGTTTAAACTGTCAAAGTACGGCGTAATAATATTTATGTTCAGAGCTGATATATGAATAAAACCTGTTTATTGAAAAACGAATATTTTAAATTATTGTTGTGAAAAAGTGAACTAAAAGAAAATACTAGATTAAAATCTAGTTAAACACGATAAAAGGCGTTTTATGTTTGCTACAGTCGTTTTTTCTGTTATTTTCAAATTTATTTTTAAAAGTGTTTTCAATATATTTGGAACAAATTCAATTGCAATTATATTGCATTTCATAGTGGAATTATATATTTTTTCTTTAATTGGTCAAAATTAATAATAAAATGTTGTAAAAATATGCCTTTTTGTGAGCTGTGCAAAAAAAAATATATTTCCTGGTAATGGCGACTCATTTTTTCGTGTGCCTAAGTGCTCCATAAAAATGGAAAAGTGGAGTAGCTTGTGCCAAAAGCAATTCACAAAGCGTTCGCTTGTATGCAGTGATCACTTTTTGAAGAATGAGAATATATATAGACCCACTTCCGATTTCAGGTCACAAGATAATATTGTGTTTTGATTAAATCTTTTTTTTTTGCTTTTTTTCACTTTTGTATGTTAGCATGACGCAAGATATTTTATTTCTTAAATTTTAAATGCTTCTTTTTCTTACGCTTTTGACATTTATATCTTAACTCATTGTTTTGACAATCTCAACTTTATTACACAAACAAAAACACCTATGTTGTTGTACTTGTAGCCCTTACGCTGCCACCTGGTTTTATTACGCCATGTTCCATACTTACTGAACAAGTACCAAGTCGGCTACATACACGTTGGTATTCGTCCAACAAACCTTCTCTTCTCTTCATTACTCGCGTTTTTTTCGAATGTCTTGACTTATCCGAAATCTTATTCGTTGCAGACCCTTATTACATACTAAGATTATATATTTACAAATTGTAAAAGAAGCCCTAATAATTAATTTTGCAATTTTAGTTTTGAGTTTTGTTATAACAACTAGTTTTAAAATCAACGCCAACTGTTCTGTCGTTTTTCTCCATTTCAAATTTTTGGACTCATTCCCTTTATCCACTGAACCACTCATATAGTACTACTGCTATTATTAGAGTTACTGTATATTCTTTGTATTATGTTTTTATTATTATTTCAATCTCCATTATTTACTATATATTCTTGGATCTCTACTTTGTTTTGTGGTTTACCTATTTTATTTTCTATTTTGTTGCCATGTTAATTAGTCTATTTGATTTTCCCTAAAACCCATTATTTATTTTATACATCGGAAGAGTTCCAGCTCAACACTAGGCGATCAAAGGAGCAGCCGAAATAGTTGAAACTGCCAAATGAGTCTTGAAATTAGAAAGTCTGATTTATTACAATTTTGCTTGGGCTTAAGGCTCATTTAGCCGAACGTTGAAATTGTAAATGTTAGGTAAATGTGTCAGCTGATCCGAACTGTAATATGACAAGTTGTGAAAACGCTTACTTGACTGCAGAAAATATAATTTCATTCTAAGGTTACTTGACAGTTGTAGACAGTGATGGGATGTATGTATGTTGAATGAGAATGGCGCACAATAGAAATTTTTTGTACTTATTTCCCTTTTGATATGTTTAGTTGATAAATATGTATAAAGACATGATATACGCATTTTATATGTTTAACTTTCTAAATAAATGTTTTATTCTCAATGAAATATCGCATGTCTGTATGCAAGGATTTCTAATTGTATAAAGGTGTAGAAAAATAAAATAGATTCATTCGAATTATGAAATTTTTTATTTGACATATTGTCACAACTCTATTATAAAAATGAAATTTATTTGTTGGGTGGTCAAGCAATGTCTATATGCATTTCATTGGTGCTTTCCCAAATCATCAGTAGATTACTGATGATTTGGTAAAACACCAATGAAATGCATATAGACATTGCTTGACCACCCAACAAATAAATTTAATTTTTATTCATATCGAATATAATTAATTTGTTGTGTTAGTTTTGTATGAGTTTCAAAGCCTACTATGCTTATTCTGATGTGATTTTTGAAAATAATTTGTAATTTACAAATTGTGAATTCTCAGATGGTTTTCAGAAGTATGTGCATAAGATAATAGGTTTTTAACTTTTCAAAACTGTGGTTAAAGTCTGCTGATGATTTGGTAAAGCGCCAATGACATGCATATAGACATTGCTTGACCTCCAACAAATAAATTTCATTTAAAATAGAATTGTGACAATCTGTCAAATAAAAAATTGCATAACAGTTTTATTGTATTTATTTTTGAAACTGATACACATCGGATTTTTTGCGAAAAACATACCTTCCACTGCCATTATATTATATTATTTTCTTTATTAAATACACTCAATCGGTATAGCTTACAAGAAACACAATATTTTGTGAATTTTTTATGATTTTGTTTTTATAAATAATTATAACGCTCATTTGCTGCAAGAACGGGATAACTCAAAATTCGCGTGTTTTGAGTTACGCTGCGATTACACATGCAAGTAGTGGCATGCCATTGATGTATACGTATTATCAACGAAAAATTATTCGAAATAGCCGAATCTCATGCAATTTGCTTTTCTGTCTACACATGCCATTGCCAGTTCATTTTCAAAATGTCGTCGAAGCGTAAACTTCGATTTTGATTCCATTTCAACTTTTTGTTTTGTTTGTTGTGTAGAGTTACCGAGTTCACCATATAGGCGCATTTTTGGGGAAAAGGTTAGCATATATTTTTATTCATATTTTTTTAATAATATGAATGCTCTTTAATTAACAAACTTGATATTTTTTATGCGAATTTCAAGAAATACTGCATAATAATACATTAAATAAGTTAAAACTTTAACTACAATTTTACTGTAATCCAGAAAGTTTGTATTAAATTTTTGGCAGGGTAACATTGATTATCGTTTTGACATTTAGTGGCATGCAAGTGCCAAATTTTTACTCGCATGCAAAATTAGCTGCCACTGGAGCTGCCACTAGAAAATATGTGTGTGTATTAGTAAAAAGTTGTAAGTGTATTGACTTTTTCGAACTCCCAGTGGCATGTGTAAACGCTAAGTTAATAATACAGAAATATTGGCAATATCATGTTCTATCTTGTGTAAAATACTCATTTTGATATCTTGTATACAGAACGTGTGAGACGAGTATATGCCGTTATTTCTATTCCTATGTTTTGCTCTTCTTTTACTCACAACAACGACACATCGTTAGTTACGCCATAATCGTTAAGGTGTGAACATCGTTTTAAAGAAAACATATTTGACAAAGCAATGATAAAATTTGTAATATGTAAGTACATACATATGTACGTATAGGAAACACTACGTATTAAAATAAAATTTTATCAAACAATTTAACAAGCAACATTTACATACATACATAAGTATGTAGGTGTGAAATAATGAAAATGTTGTATCTGCATAATTTTCGGAAATTTACAGTTTTAAGGAAATTTACAATTAATAAGATAACAAAATTTTCACAAAAAGACCTCTTATAACCAGGGATGCCAGTTTGTTTCGAGCTTCATCGCCAAATGGTTTGTAGAATGTCGCCAAAATCGCTAATATATTAAAGAATGTAATTCAAGTAATAAAATATATTATTATATTTTTATTACAAAAAATTTTTTAGTTTAACATTCGAATGCCTTACCAAATATCGCCAAAATCGGACAAATATCGCCAAAATATATAAAATAATGTAATTTTTTGCTAATTTATTGTTTTAATTTTATTAATACAAATATTGTTATATGTACATATAAAAATTCAGTTATTGTATTATCAAAATAATCCTTACAAAAATTAAAAAAAATACATTTCATATTAAAATATATTGAAGTAAATTAGTAAAAGGTACATTGGTTATATGTTGCAAAAAATTTTCACAAAAAACATAAAAAACTAATCAATGCAAAAAATTAAAAAAGAAAAACCATTTAGGCACACATATCAAGTTTCGAATAAAAATTTAGAAGACACATGTAAATACTTTGAATTCATTTTTGTATACATACCATACTAACTAAACTCAATCACTTAAATAAAAGTTGCCAGACAGCTTTTTTTAGACTCTAAGGAAATAAAGCGAAAAAAGTCAGAAATTTATGGAAAAATAAAAAAACAGCCAAAAATATCGAAATGGACTTCAAATATCGCCAATCGCAATATCAAAATTTTCATGGCCACAAACATTTTTTCATCCCCACCTTTGGCGAGAAATCGCCATATCTAACAACGCTGCTTATAACACCGTGGGAAGTAATCTTCGAGTGAAAAATTACTTTAAGAAGTGAGTAAAACCAAAGAATATAAATCATATGACGGGTATTTCCTGTACTACCCGTCCAGCGTACGCACTCTTTCTTTCTGCAGTGTATGCTGAGCTCGCATTGCTGAGAGCGAAGGCGTTCGCAAAAACGAAGGGTGAAGCGACGTTGCTCCTAATAAGAGCGAGGACTGCTGCTATCGTGTGTGTATTTATGTTTGCTTTTTATTATTTTGATTATTTCCAAAATCTCGTAGACAGCGTATGCTATGATAGCATTGCCATCAAATTTGCAATATTTGGCGTGTATTTTAAAGATTTCTTATCTGAATTCGTGAATAGCAATTGAAATTTTCAATTCCCTTCACTAAAAAGTGAAATGGTATATATAGGTTTGTCATTCCGTGTGTAATTTCAATATGGGACCCCATAAGGTATATATATTCTGCATCCTTATGAATAGCGATGACGATTGAGCTATGTCCTTCTGTCTGCACGTAAAATCGGGTTTCCCAAGCCCCCAGAAGAGGTGGAGACTTCGTTCTTGGACTGATGCATTGGAAATGAACTTAAATAGAGTGGTATTGAAATTTTAGAAAAATCCGAAAAACGGTTCCAGACCTGGGAAGCTAACGCCTATTTCTCGACGCAAAATTAGCGCCAAAAACCAATTATTTTTTTGGTTGTTTGAATATTAAACCTATTTCATGTTTTGGGAAGCCTCAATGGTCTATTAAAAACTTATATATTAGTTATAATTTATATATTATTTGGTAAAACACTTATTCTGCTAACAACACGTTGGCTTCGATGCAAAATGAGTTTCATACATATAACGACACAGTAAAAAAATCCATGTTCACACAAACAACAAGTGAATAAAACTGAACTTTGAAACGAACTTTTGAGTGTTTTTCGCTTTTGAGCAAAAACGATTAGATCATAAAAATCAATGTGTAGTCGAAAATTTAGCACTTGTTGCAGATGTCTGATGCATACCATACTTTGTGTAATACTCTACATACATTGGGATATGCATTATAGGTATGTATGTGAGGTGCACTACACTACTACGAGAGACTATTGGTTGACAAACTAAGACATGAACTGGTAGATACACCAAACAAGACAGTAACCGACAATTATAAACACATATATGACAAAACAAAGTAGTGTTTATTAGCACTTCAAAATCTTGATAACTATACATCATGCTTGATCCGTTGTTCATCCATTTGTTTTTTAAAGGACTGGATCAGGACACACGACTGCGTTATGAACAATTTCTTGCACAGCGACGAGAAGAAATTTTCAATCAGTGGAAACATTGTTCGAAATGTAAAACACAACGAAAAGGGTATGTACATCTATCACAACTGAAAGACGAAACAGTGAATGCTGTTCAATGTGCAAATATGGGAGACACCCATTATTCGCATGCCTAGAATTTCTGAAGCTGTCACCATCAGCACGATTTTAATTTGATTAAAAACAAAAGTATCCGCTACATAATGCAAAAGTTTTGACCAACAGCACAACACTTTGCTCGATTTAAAAGACTCGGATGAAAACATATGCTGTCACCAACCAATTTCAAAGGTTACACATAATCTTTCAGCTGAGACTACAAAAACCACAAAAAATCTGCCAGCCAACCGCAATTACTAAGCACAGCAAAATATACCGCATCAAATAACTATGTATATACATACATACTACTTAGCATGGCAGTTGTCCCCGTAAGAGGCAGTGAAAAGAAAATTCAATGTAAAGCGCTTTCTGACCCGGTATCAGAAATCAACTTCGTTACTGAAAGCCTAGTCAAACGTCTTGGCAACGAAACCAACATAAATCTCTATAACTGGAGTTGGATCCATCAACACCAAAGTGGATCATCGATTCAACGTCTAGTTGTGTACCAGATACAATAACTACACCACATACTATACCATCGAGAATTAAACAACCTTAGGAGAAGACATCGCTCCACTATGTGAAGCAGAAAAGGTTCAGGCGGTAGAGAAACATCAGGAAGACAGTGAAAATAATTTGGATCAGATCTACAGCACTAATGAAATTGAAAGATTTGTTACCAGAATCCCGTTTTGTGACAATCCTGAAACAATAGGTAAGTCCCATGGGATACCTTTTATTCGATTCCGTCGACTGGCAAAGGCACCAAAAGTCAAAGCACAATACATACAACAAATATAAATTCCACGTGTTAACCAAACTACTTCACTCCATTCCACAGTATATTACGAACCGATAGCTTAGCTACAAAATTACGATTAGTCTTTGATGCATTAACAAAAACTTCTTCAGGCTTAGCCTTTAATGATGTGCACGCAGATCCCACCACATGCTAGCCGACAGAAAGTTCCAAATTATTATCTGGACACACGACCCAGCTATCGCAATCAAATATTATCAACTTAACACCGTATTTAGCTACAAAATATCTGGAAAAAATTGCCAAAGATAAAATGACCCAATAGTCAGTTCTTGCGTAACAATTTTTATGTGGATGATGGAACAGACGGGGGTGATGATTTGAATGTGACACTGATAATGCAGCAAGAAATAACAAACATATTAAAGAAACGTGGTCTGAATCTACAAAAATGAAATGCTAATTATTCAAGACTACTCCAAAACGCTGCAGAACAGCAGAAAGCCAATGTTGGCTTCAACAGCACAAAAGGTCCAACAGTAAAAATCTTCAGTTTAACGTGAATGCCAAAAGCTGACAAGGTTTGTGTGAACGTATGCCCAGGAAAAGTGAAATAAGTTACTAAGCGAACGGTAACGTCGCATCTAGCAAGACTCTTTGATCCGTTAGGTATACTCGTATCAATTATTATAACCGCGAAAATGTTCATTAAAGTTTGATAAAAATCGAAACTGTGGACCTCAACCACTATTATCACATGTAAATGAAAAGTATGGGCCTGTCAAGGACAAAACAGCAGCACGATCAATCGTGTAGGATTGCATACATGCACCAGAACCATCAACATGCGTCACGCAAACTGGCCTTTTTATAAACTCCGCTGTTGATTTTTGTTGGCCGCTTTGGGTTCATTACAAATTAAGAGGGAAGAAACCTCGTAAAGCATACACTGCAGTATTTTGCTGCTTCGCTACGAAGGCAATTCATCTGAAATTGGTGACCGACCTAACCACCGAAGCGTTCATAGGTGCACTAACGCGATACATGAGCAGGTGAGGTTATTTTAGAGAGCTATACTGTGACAACGCGACCAATTTTGTTAGTATAAAAAATATAATCAGGTTACGGAATTGTCGAAGACGATTTTTTCTATTTCGACCTTAAGATTGATGCTCATCCAGAGGTATGACGTACAAACTGGTGAAAGTTCAAGGTGAACTCACAAATAACACAGTTCGGATTAATTTGCCATTAATTAAACGTATGCAGTTTACAGTATTCAACCTTGTACCGGTGCCAAATTGTATCAACGATACCTTAGTATCAATACATCCATGCTCGTCCCTTTTGCTCGTCAATGTAATTAATCGTCAGTATTTCACTATTGACAAAACGGAACTGAATTTATATGCTATCACCAATGAAGATAGTTTTGTATGTTAAAAAATAAAGAGATGTTATCAATCAGATTCTCCGACATGCGCCAGCAAAAGAAGTTTATTACACAACGATACTACGACTGATTGTCCAGTACAGCAGATAAACAATACCATTGTTGGATTAAATACACACAAGCGAGTAGAATTCACAAATACAAAACTTAACAGATTTACAAACCTCACTAAAAGCATAGGAACATTAATCGCTACTTTCTGTACATTAATATAAGTAGTTAATCAGCAAGAAAAAATTCAATCGAAGCACCGCGTCAACAGGAAATAACTTCAGACTTCACTAGCATCTAGCAACAATCAAGAGCTAACTGATTTCAATAAGAATCAAAAATGTAATGATGTAAGCCCATCAGATGAAAAGGAATGTTAGCCACGTTGATTTTGACACAAGAAAATACAACTCATCACATTCTCATAAATTTCCTTTTCTTGTTAATTTTGAGTTGCACAACGTTATGTTAATATATCTCTTATTGGGTCACTGGGATATGCATGTCATTGTTTAGATTATTAATTATATTAATTTCACCACTAATAGTTAATTCGTTTTTGTTTGCAACAATATTAGTCCAGGATCATATACTGCACAAATTTTTTATGCAAACATTACTGCTTGCAAGATGCTAAGTTATCATTTATTAATTTTGCAAAACAAAATTCTAGAAATTATGAAAAAATTCTAGCAATTAACAATTTTTTTTTTTTATTTTATGTATAGAAGATAACAAATAAAGTTAAAAGCAATTGTTTTAGTAGAATAAAAAGTCAATTGTTTTTATTGAACACTCCCATGTGAGGACAACCAAATAGACCTCCAAATTCAAGTGCTTATGAGAATTACAGAATACGCACTATTTCTTCAAGCTACAAGTGCTTGCAATAACCTACTTACAGCTTAGATTAACCGATACGTTAATCCAAGAATGATAAAATAAAGATTACGCCAACAAGCTGAAATAAAAATACTTTTCTGCGCATGATGGAACTCTGACGTCAATCAACATGTGTTCTGATTGGTTAATAAAATTCAGTTGGAGAAGTATTATGTTATTGTAAAAACAGGACAGTGGGGCAAATTGCGATTTTTCAAATTAAATTTGTTTGATAATAAACAATTTTTAAAAAATTGTTTTATTTTCCACTTGTTTTTATTTGAAATTGTTAACTTATAGTTATTTTATATAAATATTGAACCCAAGTACTAATTATTTTTCTTTTTTCCGTATTCAAAACAAATTTTTTTCCTTGCAAAATATCAGCCATAACTTCCTTTGAGCTTCATCTCTTGGAAAACTATAAAATGACACATCGTTTTGAAAACAAAAAAATTTTGATAACAATGTTACATTTTAACACAATTATTTCTCACTTGTTCTTTTGCTGTTACTTTGTTTGCAATTGCCCACTGCACATTTCATGCTTGCTCTTTTGGTTCTCTTTTCTCTTTAATTTAGGTTTTTTGTTTACAGTTTATGAGCTTTAAAAATCAAGTTTTAATAAGTTTTTTACACTTTAAGTTATTCAATAATTATTTTAATATATTTATTTTAATATATAACACAATTTGTTAAAAATTATAACACAAAACTTGCACTTTCATAAATCCGATTTAATTTGCTTGTTGGAAATCTCTCTGAGTAAATTGGAAATGTCTCTGAGTAAATTGTGTGAAGAGTTGCCAAATATAGGATAAAATATTAATTTTGTACGAGAAAGTATTAGTTTTGCATATAATAAACATTTGGCAATCTCTTCGAGGGAACAAATACGTCATCAAACGGTAAATCATGCGCAAGGCGTAATCTTTATTTTATTATTCTTGCGTTAATCTAACAATTCAAAATAACGGAATTCACATAACATAAAGTATGCTTCAAAAATTACGGTGGACATAATCTTTTGTGTCTACAGCTCATAAATTCCAGATGACCTGATTTATTTTCTGCTTTTTTTTCTCTATCGACAAACTCACCACCGATAATATATTAAAAGCCATGTAAAATTATGCAGCGTTATAGGGCATTATTGATCTACTGAATCGTCAGTTTCATTATGGATATATGGCCAAAAATGTATACATGGATGTAAATTTTCGTTGTAGGTTTTATTTTAATTTTTATTTATTAAAATTCACAATAGCAAATTTCCTTTAATTGGAAATGAAAATGTCATCGAAGCATAAATGATAATCACTCCTTATCATTGCTTATCATTGCAAAAATCCCCATCTATTTGACGCAGCATTTGGTTAATTCAAATTATTCAAGACCCACAACTATTAAATTGATGTGTAAAATTTCTTTTTCTTTATTTATCGAAAATAAAAATATCTTGCATACTTACTTTTGTGATATTAGGTTTCTATCTTTTATCTTTTAAAAATTAAATAAATAAACGAATAATATTAATTTTGTTTATTAGTATTTAAGGTTATCTTTAAGGCTACAAAATTTAAATACATTTTTTTGTTTGAAGTATTTCATAGATTTATTTTATGACTTCAGTATACATATATATATATATATATATATATATATATATATATATATATATATATATATATATATATATATATATATATATATATGTATATATATATATATATATATATATATATATATATATATACATATATATATATATATATATATATATATATATATATGTAAGTATATGTGTAATATATATGTATGTATACGTGTGTAAATATACATGTGTATATCGACAACTGCAGCTATCATCTGAAAATTCGACTTCCGGTTACATACAAGTGTTTCGCAAAACCTGGTGTCATTTGAAATGCTTTCAAAAGATCGTTCTTGATGTGCTAAATTTGTTTAAAAAATTCCTAATCCTTTACATCTAAATGTTACGATAATTTTAATTATATAGCACTAGCCAGGTAAATTTTTTTTTGTGGGTTCACCCTAAAAAAAAAAAACATCTTTGATTAGCGAAGATGAACGAATTACAAACTTAGCCGGCGCACTTCCGTTACATTTTAATGTCAAATTATGTAAGAACTGTATTGTTATTTTGAGATAAAGAGTCTTAACAAATTTTCAAAAGGTTTTCAAATGACACTAATTTTGCCCACTAACGTTTAGTAATATAGTGGAAACCCGGTTTTATATATGTATATGCATTGCCTACACTTTTTCCATTTAATATTTTCTTATTTTTCAATTTTCGTCCTATACATATGTATACATACATGTACATATATTTGACAATTTTAACCAACTGCATTTACGTCCTTATAATTGTATAAGGCTGACATTCACAACGTTTTCGAACAAAGTGTGATTAGTTGTAAAGTTTATACAATCACGACTTTGTATAAGCACACAACTCAACAGAATTGTATACAAACTTTGTATTGATACGTTTTGGAAGTCGACCTTATATATTGTAATGATATACACTTTATTAGATGTATGCTAGAGTTAATGTCGACGCCGTTGACGGCGTTTCAACGCCGAAAAAGTTGAAATAGATTGAACTTTTACGGCGTTGCAACGCGTTGAGATTAACTGCTCTCATACAATTTCATACGATTCAACTTTTTTTTTGACATTTGACGCCGTCGACATTAACTCTAGCAGTAGCGTTTATGTACATATTTTTTACGTTTAATAAAAACTAATAATTTTTGTTGCATCAATTTAATAATAGTTTTAAAAAAAGCGATTTTGAATGCCGAATAATAAATTTCTGCATCAAATCGTTGACGTAAATTAACCTTCCCTAACACTAGAGCAAACAATCCAAAAATGTATGGTTAGTCATAGATATTACAGTGGAAACGCTGCACATAGGGGTTTTTGGCCATTCTAGCCGGACATTAGGCTAAAAATTAAAATTAAGAAATGTAAGCATTTAAGTAAGCAACAAAATTCTGCATCGTATAGTAAATTTTCAAGGCTTTTGCTTGAGATTTGTCGTTTTGCGACACTGTTAAAGTCAGGAAAGTTCCGTAGATTGCATGCGCTTTTACTGAATTTTTAAGATTTTGAGGCATTTACAATATATTTTTTTGTGGCGACACAAATTAAGATTTTACATTGATTTTTAGAAAAATTTAATTTTAAATTTTTATGATAAGAAAATTTGTTCGAAATTAAAAATAAATTATTTTTTGTTCAATTTTTTTGTAAAGAAAAAAATATCAAATGGTTTTTGAAAGCGAGTTCTATCGAGTTAGTAAAAATGTTATAGTTCACTATAAAATATGAAATTTCTACTTTTAAAGAGGGAAAAATCATGGCTCATTTTTGCGCCACTTTTTCATTTTTCACATTTTTTCTGTTTTTGATCATCTTGCATGCGTACTCGTATATATGATTAAGAAACCATTTTGTCAGTCATAAAATGTTTTAGTTCAGGGATTTCCAAAAAAATTTTGGTTGTGTAGTAGTGAGTACCAGAGAGTAAAAAAAATGAGAGAATACATTCATTACAGCCGAAATAAAATGTTAGTAATATATTTTATAAGTTGTATAACACAAAGGTATAAAATTAAAAATTTTTTGTGTTGATAAAAAATTTGTAGCAATTCTTTACCAATTCAATGTCACTGATTTTAAAACTGCACTTTTTTTTAAAGAATTTTATGTTTTTAAAATTACAAATACAAATTTTCTATCAACACAAAAAATGTTTAATTTTGTTCCCTTGTGTTATACAACTTATAAAATAAAATCTTCTAAATTTATACTCTTATGGAAGTTTCGTAATAGTAGAATGCTTTTCAAATGGGATGAACTTAATTTATTACGTTGCTTGGAACAAATAAATTTTAAATCCGAAAAAATTTGTTCGTATAGGTAAGTGGTGCCGAATAAAGAGAGGCACTTAAATGAATTTTTTTTAGTTCAGGATGGAACTCGCCATCCAAATCTTTCCAGAACTCTACTATATTATTTTCGTCTGGAGCATTTACTTCGCTTCGTAGTATGATTAGTTCTGATTGAATATCAAATTCATAGTTGCTTACATCGCAACGAAAATGGTTTTCGAAAAGTTCTAATAGCGGTTGTAAAATTACAGAATCTTGAAACCTGTTTTGAAAATTATTGAAAAGTGTTTCAAATATTTCGGCATATTAATATCTTTTGTCGATTTCGAGATTTCTATAAACAAGTGAAGTTTTTGGAAAAATCACCAGTTTTAATTTGGGAAAAAATTAGAAAAAGTTTTGTTTTAAAATTGTGAATGATGTAGTGGTATACACAATATTTTTTGAGTGTAAGCTGAAACAAAATAATATAGCATCCGCTAGACATGTACATTTGTCGAAGTCACATCGACGACTGAATTGAAGAGTATAAAAATATGTGTTAGTAGTGGTGTACACAATTGTGCAAAGAAATGGAAATCCCTGTTTTAGTTCTTAATAATTGTATGTGTATGTTTTTATTTAAATTGCTACACATCACTATGTTGTTAATGTGTAAAAAAGAATTGCGCGAAACAGTAATTCTCCACCTTTAGCGGCTTTTAGCTACCTGTGCAGCTGCGTTGTAATAAGCGTTCTTTGATGGAGCAAAATAAATCTATGTACCTGTTTCAATTGACTTTTTTATTACTAATAAAAGCAAAGACAACAATATATAAAAAAATAAACAAATCTAGCCTGCAGATTGTCAGCTTTTTGCTATATATTGTGGTTATTGAACAAAGTTATTGTAAGAATCCTTTTGAAGCTTCGAGAGTAAAACGG
The DNA here is from genome assembly GCA_951800035.1 of Linnaemya tessellans. Lineage (NCBI taxonomy): Eukaryota > Metazoa > Arthropoda > Insecta > Diptera > Tachinidae > Linnaemya > Linnaemya tessellans. Next base: position 74,167,519 of record OX637533.1, on the reverse strand, counting down.
AAAAAGTGTATACAAGGTTAGAGTTATTTCAAATATTACAGGAATCTAATGCTACGCCCGTTGAAGAGAAATTTAAATTTTTAGTCAGAAAATTGTGCGTAATTCCAAAATGTCAAGGAGATGGTGATATACCAGCAGTAAATCAGTGTTTAAAGAATTTCAAAATATATTGGCATTCAGCACAACGAAAAAAGGTCCGATTTTTAACTATGCACGCCACATGACTTGAACAGTGGCAATACCTGTGGTTGGGGATTGGTTTGGCATTGGGACGACACAGACAAAAAAACTTAAATATTAATATTTTTATAGAGGCGTTTTGGGGTGGGGTGTTAGAGGGATACCTACCTCTGCCTATAAAAGCTGAAAAATTTAATTTTTATGTTAATAGCGCGTAAGCAATTCATTCCTTTTAATATTTAAACTATTTTTGCAAATAATATTTTATGTCACGGACCACTAAAGGAGGCATGGAAAAAATTGTATTTTACGATCTCCTGGGTCCATGTTTAGGTTTCTGAACTTTCGCCGACGTTAAGAGTTCCGTTTTCTAAGCACGGGCATATTTAAAACAAAATTTCAGAGGTAGGATTGGTTATTCTAAGGGGAACTTTTTCCCCCTTGGATAAACTTTTCCTATTTTCCAGCTTAAATAGTCTATGACCATAATACATATTTCTGCAAAGTTTCATCAATGTAGGGGCACAAAATAATTTTTTAGAAGCAATATAAATAAACAAAAATATTAATGTCCGGCTAGATTGGCAAAATAACCCTATGTGCGCTGTGTTAGAAACTAAATCAGTTAAAATATAAGTTAATCGCCAGCGGTATTACGTATCGGTTGTCAATATTGATTTAAAGCAATTTAAAAGAAATAATAAAACGGTTTTATGCACAGTATGGATATCACTGGTCAACACGAAAAAAAAATTCTAAAATTACGGATTTTCAGAGCGGTTGTTCCATTGATTTTATCATATCTTGGGATTCACCACAAAATTTTCTTTAAGTCATGATAAGACAATTTTTTCGTATGATCAACTATTATGAAGTTATTCACATAAACATGTAAACAAATTTTTTTTTTGCAAAATCAAAAAATTTTTATTTTTTAAAAATTCATAAAAAATCAAAGATGGCAAAAACTTACCATTTTTATATCACGATCTTGAAACTGTAAATATTTCAAATAATTGAAACCTTATTTCGTGAAAATACATGAATAAATATTGGTTTTATTAACAATAAAATTTGGCATATCAAGCCTTAGTGGAATTAAGTGGAGGTGACAATTTTTAAAATAACTTCATGACGCTTGACACGAGACATTTTTTGGATAAAGGATAAAGTCTGGCTTAGTTGAATGTGATAACAGTTCCTATTTACACAAATTTTATTGTGAAAAAATGTATTTTGCGCCTTAGAATATTTATCATGTCTTTCTGAGATTTAAAAAACCAATTTCGAACAATTAGCCTAAGAATCTTCATTCAATTTAATATAGCAATATAAATGTTCGCGAAAATACTTACTACATACAAATTTAAGCTATGGCTTGAGCTACCAATAATAAAAATTGGAAAACGTTCACATGTACTTAAGTATAAAATTCAAACCAAAAAAGTTTGACTTAGGTATGATGGAACAAAATATTCAAAAAAATGGGACATGAAGAAAAATAATCAAACGGTAACACGGGTATTAAAACAATAACATGTTAACATCAGGTTGATACAGTTCTCGGATTCTTTTTCACAATAAAATTTGTGTTAATAGGAACTGTTATCACATTAAACTAAGCCACCTAATAAGTGGTGATAAACACAATACACATGAGCACTGATGATGAAGGTGTTGCGGCTTTCGAAAACAGCTGTTCTGCTCTGCTGTGTAAGTTGAATAAAACTGATGTTGACTTTCCTTTGTGCCTTGGAATATTTATCATGTGTTTCTGAGATTTAAAAAACAAATTTCGAACAATTAGCCTAAGAATCTCAATTCAATTTAATATATGTAGCAATATAAATGTTCGTGAAAATACTTACTACAAAATTACTTGTTTTTGACAACAAAAAAATTATTTAAGTATGACATTTTACGCAACTTTGTATTTTTAAATCATAAAAATTAAAAAAAATTGCATTTTATCACTCGGTCATAGAAACTGTTTGTATACGTGGTATACGTGGCTGCCTGTAACCCACAAGCACTCAAGTAGGATCTCTGAGATCCCGTTTTGAAACATAGAAACTGTTATACCTATAATTAATTTAGATGTGTTCCGCGAAAATATTTTGAATAACGAAGGTAGATAAAACAAAGATGGTTTTTGCGGCTCTATTTGACGTTACGTTAATTTTTTATGGCTTTACGGACATTGAAGCAATTTTGACATGTCACTGCAATAAGCTTTACCTGTCTATTGAATTCCATGTTTCAAAATTTAACTTTTTTCAGGTACATTATTCATTGGTCCCTTCATTATTTAGCTAGTTATATCCTTTCTAAAAAAATAGGTACTTTTGTTAAAAAATGCGACATATTTAAAGTAATTCATTTAGTTTATTCATTGTTATTCAACTAACGATCCTGATCGCGAAAAGTCAAGTTGTCATTACAACAAACTATTTATTAGGTTCGTGAATTTTAAAAAAATTAATAATACACGTAGAAAATTTGTCTGCAAAAACTACCCGAATTAATTTTGTTGTGTGTGGTGTATACACTACAGCAAAAAGGCGACGAAATTTCACTATTTCACTACAAAATTCATTTAAGGATTATTTCAAAATAGACGTAGAAAATTTAAGCCAATATTGGACTCCTAGTTCAATTTGTGGTAGCTGTGACTATATTTTAAACAAATGGCGTTGTTCCTCAGTAAGTAATACCTATAATATTTCAAAATATTTTTGATACCCTTTGTAAAATTTTAATTTTTCACAGAGGAAACATGCAAATTGAAAAACCTATGATGTGCAGCGAAACATCTAATCATGATGCTAACTGTTGGTTTTGAAAAAGTGGCTTTGGAAAACATATGCTTTGGTCTTATCCCACGATTTCAGCTGGTGGATTAACACTTCGCGTGATGGAGTTACATATCCTGAAAATCCATATTCTACGTATACTGGAGTTATTCTATCTTCGTCTTCAAACATCACTAGCATATAAGATTGATTTTGTCCAAAACCTCTGACACAGCCATTGTTAAACGATCTTATAAGATACCTAGAGCTTCCAAAAGATATATTTGAGCTGCTTGCATCCCGTCTAAAAGAAAGCAATTATTTTTTATCTTGGACCAGCACTCAGGGGATGACCCCAATATGTATATGCAATGCATTGCGCCGGAACTGAAAACTAGGGAATAGTATTGAGGGGACAGATTAGGAAAGATGAGAAGATAGACAGTTTTTATTTTGTAGCTATTTCAACCGTTTACTTCGCCGGCTAATTTTTGCTACAGGGCTGACGACGGTGGGTGCTGTTACTCTGCTTTTTAGTACATGGTCGTGTCAGTCGCTGCCAATTATATTCAGTGACCAGTGCTATGCCTTCATAACTGAAACAGGTTGGCAACAACTAACACAACCATGCACTAATGCTGATCAGAAGAATTCCACACAATATTTCATGACTCAGCGCGGGCTCGAACTCAGGACCCTCCGCTTCATAGTCGCGTGTTCTACTACTTCAGCCAACAGCACCCACATTGTCCTTGTAGCAAAAAATTTCCTGTGCCAAATTTCATGAAATTATCTTCAAAATTGTGGTTTCTACTTCCTTTTTTTAATAATAGGCTTCATACGGCTAATTTTTGCAAAAATTGCGTATTTTCACTTCATTCACTTGATGGTTAATAAAATTACCGTTTATCCATGGATTTTCATGAAATAAAACTCGCTTTATTCGGAATGTTCACAGTTTTACGATCATGTAATACAAATGGTGAGTTTTTGTCATTTTCTATGTTTTACGCATTAAAAAAAATAGGAATTTTTAATATAAAAAATCGATTTTTTAGATTGCGATGAAAAAAGTTGTTAAAATATATTGTTGTTGTTTTTAATGAAATAATAGATTGCATGTCCGAAAGAAAGCTATAAGATCTCTGCATGTAACCAGTATAAATTTTTTTTATTATATACATGTATATGGTTTTTTTTACTTACATATATCCGCACTTTGTTTTAGGTAGATATACGTCATTATTATATTTAAAGTAGACATATAACGAAGGCAACATATGATTAACCCGTAAGAGGCTAGAATAGATGGATTTGTAAAATATATATATAAATGCTTTTCGCCCAAATTATGAAGATATATATTAATAAATGATATTGGATTTTGAATATGGAGTAGTTTACTAATTATTGGTATAACTTCATGGTCTAAGGAACTAGGCGAGAAGTATGTGGGGTTTTCTTAAATCCATAATCATGATGGCCACTTAGAAAACCATAGGTTGGGTGGGTAAGAAGGTCAAGAACGGCACGAACTAGTTCGTAAAAGGTCTTCTCCCCCTAAGGGAACAAGTGAAGAAAGGAGAAAAACAATTTTTTTGTTCCGAATAAGGGTACATAACAGCACACGTGATTTGTCTTTATTGTAAACACTGAAGGTCACTTAGGAAACAAGAGCCCTGCCCAATTACCGAACTAGCTAGCTTATCAAGCACGTGTGTGAGGTTATGATACTACAATAAATCATTTCCAGCTTTCCATTACCCCCCTGATAACCCAAGTGGTTTGTTTTTCTTTTAGATACTACAACATCCAACTAAGAAATTCGTTACAATAAAGAATGAATTGTGTCGAATTCTTCTGATCAGCATTAGTGCGTGGTTGTGTTAGTTGTTGCCAGCCTGTTTCAATGATGAAGGCATAGCCACTGTTCACTGAACATAATTGGCAGCGACTGACACTATCATGTACTAAAAAAAGCTGAGTAACAGCACCCACCTTCGTCGGCCCTGTAGCAAAAATTAGCCGGCGAAGTAAAAGGTTGAAATAGCTACATAAAGAACTGTCTATCTTCTCATCTTTCCTAATCTGTCCCCTCAATACTATCCCCTCGTTTTCAGTTCCGGCGCAATGCATGGCATATATAGGGGTCATCCCCTGAGTGCTGGTCCAGGATAAAAAAAAAAAAGAAAATAACTCCGAAACCAATACGTATTTGAAAGAATGGTATTAGAATGACTTGAAGGTATTTTGATTATATAAGCAATTATAGGCTGTTTCTGTCTACAAAATCGGACAGCCCGTTCCAGAGATATGATAAAATCAATGGATCACCCTTTCCAAAAATGGCAAATTTTAGAATTTTTTTTTTTTAAATCGTATCCATAAAATATTAAATTTCTACCATTTTTATAATCATGGGACTATAGCAAATAAAAAAAATTGAGGTGATCACAGGGAATGCAAAAAGTTCAATTTTGAAGAGCAGTGTATTCTGTGCATAAAGCTGTTTTAATATTTCTTATGACTATTCACAAGAAATTATTTTCAGTTAATCTTATTAATCTTATATTATGAAGACATTTAAACTTGCAAAAACAAGTGATTGAGTTGTCCTTCCATCATGTAGGGGACTAACTGCAAACCTCCAAGCCCACCATTTCTAACCGGTTTATCTATGTGTAGCCTGCTCCTTAAAGGAGCCAGTGATCTTTCAGTCACTAATTCGCATCTTTGCACCATTAACGATTTTAATTGCTCACAATTTTTTGCTAAAAACCTGTAAAATAAAATTAGCTAATTTTTTATTTTCACAATGAATATTTTTAATAATAACTCGGCTAATAAATCAAAAAATCACTGGAATAAAAATCATTTTGATAGAAAACTAATTGATTTATCATATAGATAAATACACGTTTACGCAATGGACCTAAAGATTTTTCAGTTATGCGAGGGCAACGTTGTACTAGGAGGGATTTCAGCATTAAGCAATGGTTGCCTAAAGCACTACAATTAAAAGAAAACAAGTAAAACCGTTATATTCGACCGGGTCGAATCTTAAATATCCTCCAAATATTTAGTAAGTGAATTTAAAATGTTTAACTTGGTGGCACAGAGTTCCTTTATATAATATCGTACGTCAACGCCCACTAAAGGGGCGGGGTTCAAAAATAGACAATATCAAGTTTTCCACAGACGAACGTATGCCCATTGCTAGACCGTCTTAAACTTTATCAATAATCAAGAATATACATATTTACTTTATAGGGTCCAGATCTCTTTGGAGGGTATAAAAACTGTATTTTGGCGGGGTCGCTCTGGCAAGGGCTGTGGGGGAAATATTTCACCTTTGTCATAAAACTCTAAAAATATATGCTTGGGATAATTATATACTAAAATATCTTTTTTTTGATAGGGTCATTTAGAGGGCAAAGGGGGAGAGGGGGTAGGGCAGAAACAGGTAGACATAAAACTCTAAAAATAAATGCTTGGGATGATTATACACAAAATTAAAAAAAAATTTTATTTATTTTTAATAAGGTCATTTAGCGGGCAAAGGGGGAGGAGGAGGTAGGGCAGCCACAGGCAGTCATAAAACTCTAAAGATAAATGCTTGGGATGATTATATACAAAATTTAAAAAAAAAATTTTTTGGTAGGGTCATTAGGGGGGCAAAGGAAGAGGAGGGGTAGGGCAGAAATCGGCAGTCATAAAACTCTAAAGATAAATGCTTGGGGTGATTATATACAAAATTTAAAAAAAAAAATATTTTTTTTTGGTAGGGTCATTTAGGGGACGAAGGGGAAGGAGGGGGTAGGGCAGAGTAGTACCAGGTTTCGTCTCAGCTTCGTCATTAAAGCTTAAAAGTGTTATTTTTAAGGAATGTAGGCTTAATTAAAACCATTTGTTAAATTTTTATGCATTTTTACCTATAATAACGCCCACTAAAGTGGGCGGGGTCAAAAAATATTTTTATTTTATTTTTTGGCTCCAAGTTTAAGGCGTTGGACCGTATTTGACATAAAAATATATCATTTGCTTAACAAAATAACCAAAAAACTTTAAAAATTATGTTGTATTTTCTGGGTTGGTTTAGTTCTTCTTAGGGGAACTTTTTTCCCTCTTGCCCGATTTAGCCCATCTTCGAACTTAACCTGCTAAGCTTCAAAATATATTTATGTAAAATTTCAAGAGTCTAGCTCTTTTCGTTTGGACTGAATCGTGATTTCCACAGACGGACGGACGGACATGCTCAGTTCGTCTTAGATTTCATCACTGATCAAGAATATATATACTTTATGGGGTCTGAGATGGATATTTCGATGCGTTACAAACGGAATGACAAAGTGAATATACCCTCCAAATTCTTTTTTGGAGGGTATACATAATTAAAGTTGTGTAAGTTCGATTTAAAATGATTGAAATTGACAACGAGAACGTAAAAACAATTCGTTAATATATCGAGTGTTATACCAGCCTGTTATGGGGTGCTTCAAGGCATTGCTTTTATACTTAAATTATTATGTGGATTGTTTTAATTGAGACATATTTAAACCCCTCATTTTTGCAGATAACATGCGGTTATTATTCGGTAATAGCAGAGATTTTGCCGATGTGTTGTAAGAGTCTATTATAATATATAAATGAATTTATTTGTTGATGGTTAAGCAATGTCTATATGCGTTTCATTGGTGCTTTGTCAAATCATAAATGTTATCAAAATATCCGCAGAAGTGGGCGTGGCACATGCTGCCAAAAATTAATTTAGAAAAAAAAATGTTTCGCATTTGATCTAACATTTATTTATGATTTCTCGAAAACTATTACCATTAAATATTAAGTTTAGTAATGAATAGCTTTTGGCGATAAAAAGAAGTCAAAACCCAAACCATCCAATGAAAGCATTTTCTAATACGATTTTTACATAGTACGATTTACAGAAATAATATCCTATCATTTATAATAATAAAAATATATTAACAGACGCCGAGCCTAACGAACGCAAAAGAATGTATTTGCATCTGGCAAATTCAACTAACAATAAGTATTCCAAATCTTAAATCTAAAATTAGGTCTGTCGTGTTTGGCTGAGAGTAAGAGTGTTTTTTCCCAGCCGATCGTGGTCTTTAAAGTTAAGGATATTGGTTTATTTATATATCTTGTCACAAGTTTTGAGAACAGTCTTGAACATAGGGAGATCTAGGGCTTAATGAATGCACTGACGTACCAGGGGCAGATTTGATGATTATGATTTTGGCGTTTTTGAATTTTCTCCATATTTAGACATTTTTAAAGCTGAACTATACAACCTTGTAGTATACGCGAGGCTTCTATAGCGGTTTCTTCTACACTTAAGATAGCTGTATCATTTGTGAATGTTGATGTGCGAATGTTATTGCTTAGAGCTAAGCCAGATCCATATATCAAATATACAAAGGGAGAAGGATGCTACTTTGAGGTGCTCTGGCTTCAAGCGCCTGGAGATGTTAAATAGCTTATTAAAAGCCTAAGGGTACTTGCAGGTAGATTAATTTATGGACTAGACCTTCGTGCTTTGCCTTATCAAAAACTTGTGAAAGATCAATGAAGACCGCTGAACAATACTTCTTTTCATCGAAAGTTTTCCTAATCACATTTACAAGTCTTTTGTCTGTTATGTTGTGTCTTGAACCGAATGGATGATCAGGAATGTATCCCGTTGCATTCACTATGGGACTAAGCTTGCTAAAAATTAACATCTCAAATAGTTTTAGCATATTAGACAATAGCCTTAAAGACCTCTAAGGTTCAACCTTCATATTATCTTTTCTGGTCTTAGTTATATAATCGTCATCAGTGAAACCTTCCATTGCGAGTGGTAGTACTCCAAACGTAAAATACTATTGAAAATAAAATGGATTATACTTTTTGCAATAAATGGAATCTGTAAAATAATTTTGTTGTTTATATTATCAGCATCTGGAGCTTTTTTCTAATTTAAGCCAGCAACAGACGTTTCAATTTCACTAATATAGAATGTCATACGAACGTCTCATTAACGACTAAACTTACCAAACTATTCTTACAAAGTTGCAGCATAAATCATCATAGCATTGTATTTATCGCTGAATGTATTTCTAAGTATATATCTCGCTTAAAATTTGATCTAGCATACAATTCTGAAACGTCAAACTTAACTTTGCACATGATTCACAAATTTATTTTACCGTTGTAAGTTGTAAAATAAAGTCTTCGGGCTTTCCAACAATAATGATATCTTTATGTTTTGAGTCCAGTAAAATATTTGCCGATGTTTTTTTTGTTTCAACGTACTCTGATATTAGCAATTAAAGAGGTGTTACACAACGGAGCGATTTATCCAAACTGTTTGAAAAATGTGGAATTGATTTTCTAACCCATCACTAGTTAAACATGGATTCAGTAAGGGTAATGCCACTGCAACTAATGTTCTCTATGTAGCAACTGTTTTAAACCAAAATTTTAATAATGGCTCTCACACTGATGTTATACGAGTATATATCGATTTTAGTTTTAGCATAAAACAGCGAATCATGTTCTCCCTTTAAAAAAATCCCGGTTTAATAGTTTTTTAACAATAAGTATTTTCACTTTTTGAATAAACTCATATTTTGTATGTAGACAACAATTCGTTAAATTTAAAATTGCAATCTCTATATAAATTTTGGTTAGCTCTGCCATGCCGTAGGTAGTCACATATGCCCAATTTTATTTCCACTTTTTACAAACGATTTGATAGATATATGCTGAAGATGTAAAAATATTTTGAGTATTAAATAGCCAGCTGATCATCTTCAATAGAACGATTTGGATGTTTACAAATGGTGTAAAGTCAACTTAATGAAGTCAAACTCTATATAATCAATTAAAACTTTGCTTGCACCCACTGTTTTATATTATGTACTTTTTATACCCTTCACAAAAAAGTGAAAGGGTATATATAGGTTTTTCACTTCGTGTGTAATTTCTTCGATATCAATATGTGACCCCATAAAGTATATATATATTCTGGATCCTTATGAATAGCGATGACGATTGAGCGATGTCCGTCTGTCTGTACGTGAAATCCGGTTTCCCAAGCCCCCAGAAGAGCTAGGACCGTTCTTGGATTGGAAATGAACTTAAATGGAGTGGTATTGAAATTCAGAAAGATCCGAAGTACGGTTCCAGAGCTGGGAAGCTTACACCTATTTCTCGACGCAAAATTTACACCAAAAATAAATTTTTTTAATGTTTGTAAATTAAACCTATTTCGTGCTTTGGGAAGCCTCAATGGTCTATTAAAAACTAAAAAAATAAAAAAAAATTTCCAGGGATGGGAAATTAATTTTTTTTTCGGACCATTCCGTATTTTGTAGTACATGTAGTAACAAATATTGTTAAAAATTTTAAGGTTTTCTTTAACAAGACCTCTTTATACATACGTCATGAAGATTTGCATTGGCAAAAAAAAAATTTTAATTAAAATTTTGCTTCCAGGGGTGGGAAATTGATTTTTTTTATACGTGAATGTAATCAAACAGGAAACTGACGCTTTTTTTGCTAACTAAAACTGTTTTATAATTTAGGAAGAATAAAATTAGTATCAAAAATTCAAAAAAACAATTTAAATTTCGAATCCGACAATTGCAATATTTTATAATACATGAAAGTGACCACAATGGTAAAATTTGTGAAATTTTTCTTAAATAAAACTATTTTACACGACAAGAAGTGTTGCATTGATAAAAAAAATATTAAAATTTCGATTCCAGGGTTGGGAAAATGAAAGTTTTTTTTGGTACATGCAATATTTTGTAGTACATGTTATAACCAAAATGGTTGCAAAATTTGAGTTTTTCTTAAAAAAAAACTACTTTATACGCAGTGCTGCCGCTACTACTTCAATCGAAGTATTTTGCTTCATTTTCACAAAATTTACTTCGTCACTCCTTCTTCCAAAAATCTGCTTCACTTTCTGTTCTGCTTCAAATTTTAAAATTTTTTCCCTATATTACCTAATTGTTTTTCCTATTCCCTTAATTACGATGAAATGTGCCACTTATTAATATATTCCCTAATCTCGTTGGAAATATGAACATTGAAGATATTAATGAAGAATGGAGACTTTTATTATTACATGCAATTTCCGAGGAAGAGATGACTCTTGAAATGTTTTGGCAAAATGTTTTTAAAGTAAAAAATAGTTTAGGAGAGCACATGTATCCACATTTGCGGCAATTTATAAGTTCTTTACTTTGTTTGCCTCATAGCAGTGCTTCCACGGAGCGTGTATTCTCCCAAATGAAATTAAATAAAACGGCTATCCGAAATTGTCTTAACGTAGAAACAGTGAGTTCTATACTTCTAATTAAAGAAATAATGTCAGAAGTTGAATTTGAAAACTGGGTTCCACCCAAAGAAATCATAAATAAATACCAAAAAATTAAGACAAATTAAAATTTAAAATTATTTTAACATATTTGTATACATATATATATATATATATATATATATATATATATATATATATATATATATATATATATATATATATATATATATATGTACTTATCATAGTAACGAAATGTGATTTATATTATTATTTGTATGTTTATTTTATTATATGTATCTATATTTTAATGAAATGTCATTTTTTTTGTTTTTCTTATTAAATGAAATGAATTATAATGTTTTGTTTTCAAAAATGTATACTACTTCAATTTTATTCAATCTACTCCACTTTTTTCCAAAATCTACTTCACTCAATTTTTCTCTAGCGGCAGCACTGTTTATACGTCAGATTTGCACTTGATAAAATAATTTAACAAAATTAAAATTTCGCTTCCAGGATTGGGAAATTTAATTTTTTATACATAAAAGTAACAAAAAAGAAAATTTTTTTTTTTGCTAACTAAATTGATTTCAAAAATTTAAAAATAAATAAAAATTTCGAATCTAGAGTTGGACAAGTGCAATATTTTATAGCTCATGAAGGTGACCAAAATGGTTCAAAATTGTAAATTTTTCTTAAATAACACTACTTTATACGTCATGAAGAGTTGCATTGGCAAAAAAGAACAAACAAAAAATTAAAATTTCACTTCCAGGGTTGGGAAGTTTTTTTGGTACGTGGTATAGTGTTGTACATGAAAGTGACCAACATAGTTGCAAAATTTTATGGTTTTCTTAAATAAAACGACTTTATACCGAACGGTAAAAAAAATTTAAACTTCGCTTCCAGGGCTGGGAAATTGAAATTTTTTTTATACATAAATGTAACCAAAAAGGCAATTAATATCGGTTTTTTACTAATTAAAACTATTTTTTAGTTCAGGAAAAACAAAATTGGTATAAAAAATTAAAAACAATCAAAATTTAGATGCCAGAGTTGGATAACTGCAATATTTTGTAGTACATGAAAGTGACCAAAATGGTTACATATATTAAGTTTTTCTTAAATAAAACTCTTTCATGCCTCATTAAGAGTTGCATTGATAAAAAAAACCAAAACAAATTAAAATTTCTTTTCCAGGGTTGGGAAATTGAAATATTTTTCTGCATAAAAGTAACAAAAAAGGCAATTGACGTTGTTGCTTTTGCTAATTAAAACTGTTTTATAATTCAGGAAGAACAAAATTGGTATTCAAATCTTAAAAAATCAAAACTTCGACTCCAGGGTTGGACAAATGAAATATTTTATGGTACATGAAAGTGACCAAAAAGTTGAAAAATTTTAATTTTTTTGTCAAATAAAACTATGTTGCACCTCGTTAAGAATTGCATTGGTAAAAAAGTAAAAATTCGCTTCCAGAGTTTGAAAATTTAAATATTTTTGGTACATTAAAATACCCACATAAATTCCAAATTTTGTGTTTTTAGTGAGCAAAAAATAATTTATATTTTAGAAAAAATTCATTTAGTATTAAAAATTCGGTTCCAGGGTTGGAAAATCGAAATTTTTCGGTACATAAAAGTAGCCATAAAAGTTCCCAATTTTGATCTTTTTTCAGTGAATTAAACATATTTTGTAGTTCGCTAAGAATTAAATCGGTATTAAAAGTTTTTAAATTAAAAATTCGGTTTCAGGGTTGGAAAATCGAAATATTTTGGTACATAAAATTAACTATAGAAGTTCCTAATTTTGGTTTTTTATGGATGAAATATTTTTTATACTTCGGGAAGAGTTAAATTGGTATTAAAAACCAAGAAAATCTAAAAGACGATTTTACGGTTGGACAATTAGAACTTTTTGGGGTACATGAAACGGATTTTAAACTTTTTTCTTTTAAATTAAACATATTTAATATTGTTGAAAGACGTTCAGAGGTATTAGAAATAAGAAAAGCCAAACATTTACCTTCCTAGCCGAAAAACTTAAACGAAAAATATTACATCTGTGAAGTGTATTTAGGATTCGGCACAGCCGAATATAGCACTTTTACTTGTTTAATTTAGCTTTGCTTTCTAAATTAATAAAATCGCGTGAGCGCGATTCAAGAGTTCAGAGCCCTACGTGCTTTTAATACGTATAAGATTCACGCACCCAACACATAAAATATTATTCCTTTTGAAATTTTAATACTAAGGAAGATAGTTATGTACATACATACACACATACATGTGTTAGAGATATTATAAATACTTTCACACACGAAAACAATTTTACTGTGTTTACTATCGTGCTTGAAAGTACGTGATAAAAAATAATGCTAATCGTGAGCGCCTTAAATATTGCCGTGGGTGAAAAAATTTGAACCTCGTGATCTTTCGTGATAGTGAGTTTAATTTTACTAACGAGCACTTTTCTAATACATGTATAATACATTAAACACATTCACGACAGCAGGCTACCAACTACCTGAATACAGAAATATAATATATACATGTTTATATGAGAAAAGTAGCACGGACAACAACCTGCCGCGTAGCGGCGAATATAACACTAGAGAACAGTTTTTTGACCAAACGCATTTGACACCTAATCTATATGTAAAATTGTCCGCTGAATCCAAATATGAAGTCAAAATGGTCAAAAGTAGTTTTCGAGATATTGCAAAATAACCGTTTTTTGTGTTTTTAAAAAAGATGAAGGCACTTAAAATAAAATATTTTCAAAAATTTCCGTCGGTTCGGACATTTCTTTCTTTCCGATGAAAGACAATAAAATTACTAAAATAACCATTGGTTGTTTGTTAAGATCGGTCATGAAATGACAAAGTAATGGTGGAAAAAACTTCAGATTCCATGAAAAATTTGTTAATTTTTAGCAATTTCGCCCTTTTCAATCAATCTTTTTTAAACCGAACAATTAAAAATTTGTATGTATTTTTACATAGCGTATTAGTATATTTAAGTGGGAATATTTTGCGTCCAACATGATCCAGATTGGTGCAGAAGTGACAAAGCTACAGAAGATTAAGTGAATTTAGCCACTTTTCGCTATTTTTAAATCAAGTGCCCAAAGGAAAAACAAACATTTTAAATATTAAAAAATTTTAATTTTGCGAAAAAAAATAAGAAAGCGTGAAATTTGTTAACAAGAACGAAATGCGTAAGGCAAAACGGGCATTTATTTGCAAGAACAATCCAAACAAGTTTTGCTATGCTTGTGGAGTGTACAGTTTTGCACAGCCGTCAAATTTTTCAAACCAATTGCAAAAAGCATTTCGGATGTATTTCAAAGTCAATACGGCAAACATATTGAAATCTTGGACCCCGAATACTTTGTGTAATTCATGCAAAACTCGTTTAACTATGTTTAACTTGGCTTAATAAAAAGTTTTGTAAAAGCTTTGGTAAAAAGAGGAAACAGTGTCGCATTTAAATACCTGAAAACCGTTTTTCCCAACTTGTCAGATGCCAAAATTAAAGAAGGGATTTTTGTGGGACCACAAATTACAAAGCTACTCAAGGATTCAAAATTTGATTCGATTTTGTCTGAAGATGAGTTAAAGGCATGGAGATCATTTGGTTTGGTTGTATCAGGCTTTTTGGGCAATTTCAGGGATCCAAACTATGAAGACATCATTCGTGATTTGCTAAAAAACTATGAGAAAATTGGTAAGGTTTTTAAATTGAATTACGAAGTTTTTTCCTTTTACTGTAAAGTAACACAAAATCGAGTTAGGCCTTTTTTATATTAAGCCATCTGTAGGATATTTTGGATCTTTATAATAGATTAAAGTGCAAGGCAGACTTTTCGTATTAATTCCTTAAAAGCAATTGTTTAATTTTAATTTTGTGTTTCAAATTTTACCTTAAAGTACAAATTTTTTATAAGAACATATACATTGTACTAAAACGAGATTTGAGAGTTATTTACTTATGGAATACAACTAGAATTTATATTCGTTTATTCTTTAATAAAACAAGTTTTTAGAGTGATATATATATATATATATATATATATATATATATATATATATATATATATATACTGCTAATATTGATCATTGACACTTTAGAAAAACGACCTCGTGCTCAATCATTCTAAAATATATACATATATATATATATATATATATATATATATATATATATATATATATATATATTAGACCGGTCGTTAAAAATAAATTTTAAAGTGCCGGGCAGATTATGTTTCCTTTTGGTCTAAGACCATTAAATTTAAAATTTGGGGCTGATCGGATAATATTTAGTGGCCGCGCCCATCAACCAAAAATTTAAATACATGAAATATATGGAAAAAATTTATATTTACCCAATATTCTTCAAATTAAGTGCACAAAAGAGAATATTTTCTACAAAATCTAATTGATTACGATTAGCAATGAAATTATCTTTCTAATAAGTCATCAATTTCCAAAATTGGTTAATAAGAAAGTTGAAGCAAGTAACATAATTATTTATTTTGAACACTTATGAAAAGGCTATATATATCGTTTTAAAATATTTCTCTTGCTGTTGCAAAGCAAAACAAAAAAGTACCGTTGCGAATAGCTCAGTACACAAAATATATGTATTTTGAGTCTTTATTCTTTATTTTCATTCAGTCTTGATGCGTGTCAGATATTTTTTTTTTAATTTTTGGTTGATGGGCGCGGCCACTAAATATTATCCGATCAGACCCAAATTTTAAATTTAATAGTTTTAGACCAAAAGGAAATCTGCCCGGCACTTCAAAATCAGACACTTTTGTGGAAAATAACGACCGGTCTAATATATATGTATATATATGTATATATATATATATATATATATATATATATATATATATATATATATATTGCTGATATTGCTCATTGACACTTTAATTGAGTTTACAAACCATTGCACCTTTTTGTAATTTTTCAAGAAGTAATAATAATGGGTGACTAAGATAATTTGATACTATAAGTATGATAGTAAACAGTAATGAAATAAATTCTCCAACACCATCGAAGTATTCTATATTTGTGTTTAATGCATAAGTTGCAGACATTAAATCAAAATTTGTCAACAAATTTATACTTTACGGATATATAAACATTTCTTTTTTTGCAAAAGTAAAATTTTTTGTACGTACGTAGTTAAAGTCAATAAGTATAATATAGCCACTCAAAAGTTTGCATAATTTCGTTTAGCAATTGAGTCTTTTCGTCGAGCTTTGAAACTACCTTAAGTTCAAACACATTATTATTATTTTTGATGTGTAAACATCTATGTGCTAGGGGGTAAATATATTTTTCACAATACAATCACAAATTTTTAGTAAGATCAAATCGGTGTGAGCTATGTATGAGTGTATTAGTGTAATCATATGGAGAACAAGAAGTACAGAGAAACTTAACAGCTGCATAGAAATACACTCAACACTATCTAGTGTGCAATAGTAGCTACTAATTTTTGCTAACTGTCGTACATTATGTTGCCGTAGGCAATAACTTAATAACTTTTTGCACTTAATAAGAAATTTACTAAGGCAAAGCAAAATAAGGAAAACAAACAACTAAACTTGTCAAACTCAAAGTCTTCTTCGTCTTTGAGATTGTCATTCATACGGACAACAAGAAGTACAGAGAAACTTAACAGCTGCATATATTGTGCAATAGTAGCTACTAATCACTAACATATAATTGTACTAGCTAGTACTTCCAACTTAAAAAAAAAATTTCATTACTAGATGTTTACACATCTGCCCTGTGATCGGAATCACATAGCTTTTTCTTTTTTTTTTAACTAGGACCAGCGCTCAGGGGATGACTATATATATGCAGTGCATTGCGCGAACTAGAAAGAAGTGTATAGTATTGAGAGGACAGATGAAGCCAAATAAGAAGATAGAATTTTTTGTAGCTAATCGAACCTTTTATTTCGCCGGTTAATTTTTAGCTACAGGACCGACCGAGTGCTGTGCTTCTGATATTTAGTACATGATTGTGTTTGCCGCTGCCAATTATGTTCAGTGACCAGTGATACGCCTTCATCACTGAAACAGGTTGACTACTAACACAACCATGTACTAATGCTGATAAGAAGAATTCGACACCATATTCATGACTGAGAGCGGAGTCGCGCTCAGGAACCTCCGCTTCGCAATCTTGGGTTAACTACTTCAGCCAACAGGACCCTCAAATATATTTTTGCCTTAACAATTTGATATGGTAATTGAAACTGAATTTTAGTAGACGGACTTTCCAAGGGTGTGATCTTAGTGGGTTCCACTTTGATGGATAGTAACAATAATAATAATTTAGTTGTTTCCGAAAGTTTCTCTTTCTGAAATATTTCTGAAGGTGATTTATTCAACTCTGTGTGCAAAGTTAAATCCACTGCTGTAGTTGTTTATGGTCTATATATACTTTGTTTAAAATTGTCTATCCTTATATTGGCAATGATCAGCTGTTTTGGATGAATGAAATTTTAACCTCCTCTAAACTTTCAGCGGAAAATTTTGCGCATTGTCCCATTCCTAAGATTAAAGGCTACGTGTCGATTGACATTATGAGGCTATAGTCTTCCAGGTGGTGGAGAATGTATGGCTTAGATTATGAGTTTCTTGGATGTCAGTAAGCAATTTACTGGATTCAATATGAGTTTCGTATTCGCCGTAATACTAATTCTCTACTAACTAAACTTACTGATTCGATCCGAGAAAATTGTAACAGAGGAAGTCTTAGTGTTATAGTGTATCGACCTAAAGCCTCTCTTCTAAGTAAACTAAATAATAACTATAGATTCTCAAATTTGAGTGATCGTAAGTAATATATCTCTGTTAATAGTGTGGGGGATTATATAACTGTTGAGGAATTGCTTTGGCAGATGAAATTCAGTTATTATGAACGGGTGCTAAACTAGTTTTCGTTTGTTCTTATAACGTTCCCAGTGGACTATTGCTTGAAGGTCTACACTGAGTATGCTATCGAAATAAGATTAAATATGTGGCTCATAAAAGAGTGAGATTAATTTATGGACTCTATTTCTAACCTCATAAAGCAATTTTACATTTCGTATTTGAGGATTATCTTAAACTTTGGCTGTTTATTTATCTCTTTAGAAAGATTAAATTCCAGTGACTTGAAAATTTGGTTCAAAAGATATTTTTTGTTAAGTCTTTAAAAAATCCCCTAGTAATAATATTGAAAACAAAAAAAAAATTTTCTTTAACTTTCTTTAAAAAATCCTCATAAGCGATAGTTTTAAGTGCTGATTAGCTATTTAGCAAAAACTGGTGACACCTTTTTTTGGGCATCATGCTAATATTGGGAAACTTTGGAGGCCCATAAAAATAAAACTGTCACCAAATTGGCCAAATTGAGTATAGGGTTTTACTACAATTTGATAGTAGAATCGAACCCATATAGTCACGACCTTACACTTTTCAAAAGGTCTTCATTTGTCGCATAGCGTTATTTGATCTGGGCATATTAAGTAAGTAAAGTTGGATAGTATTTTTTTAAATATTATAAATATTAAAGTTTACTATTTACTTAAGAATGGACGACAACAAAAACAGTGTCGAAAGTGGTGATTCCGATTGTTCATCAGTTGGCTTTCTACATGTCTCAAAAAGGCGATTGACAAGAATTATATCCTCGGATTCATACTCAAATAATGATGAACGATCTTAGTTGGGCAAAAGCGACGACGAAATAGTATTGAATGGCGAAAAAATGTAAGAAAGTTTCGTCGAATCAACGGTTTGCAATACACAAATAGCTCAGGCTCTATTGTATCACCAAAAACATTTGCGGATGTAATTTGTTGATGCAAACGTAACTCTAATTCCAAAATTACAGTTGACCAAAGAAAAGCAGAGTTTACATCCTTTTTTTAACTTAAACTCCCATACACAACAACATATTTTTATTAGAGGTTGCGTTGCGTCGAAAATGGTTGAAAGACAACGTCGAAGAAAAGATAATCCAAAGCCGAGATTTCGTACTTTTTCGTATTCTATTCGTATAACAGACCAAGGCGACATTCCTGTCTGCAAAAACGCTTATGTGGTATGTACACATACCACATAAGCAACATACGACTTTTTAATTGTAGTCAAAAAATTCAGGTTTCGGAATTAATAGACCAGCGGGGAAAACACATTCGAACTAATAAAATTGACGACACATCCATCATTAATCATATAAACTCATTTCCGGCTTATACTAGCTATTACAGCAGATCGCATAATCCGCAGCGCAAGTATTTAAATTCCAACTTAAACATAAGAAATATGTATGACCTTTATGTTGAGAAGTGTAAGTCGGACAGTCTTGAACCTGTAAAAGAAAAATTTTACTACCATATTTTTTGTACCAAATTCAACTTACATTTCAAACACCCATCCAAAGAAAATAATACAAGAAAAGGAGTGCCACTTATTAAAAGCTCAAACAGCCCGAAGCCAAATGACAGCGGATAAGCTAACTGCTTCCGAAAGCACTTATGTGTTTTTTTTTCGATTTGCAAAACGCCTTAGCTTTTTCCAAGTTAACCACATCAAGTGCTTATTACAAACGTAATTTGTACGTATATAAGTTAGAATTCCATGAGTTTCAAAACAATGTTAGAGACATGTTTGTTTGCCCAGAAAGTGAGGGATCAAGATCCTCGCAAGAAATCGCATCTTCTTTGGTCAAATACATAAAAATGTTTGCTGATACTCACGATGGGATTGTTTTGTGGTCTGACTCATGTATTGGACAAAATAGAAATATCAAAACTGTCTTAAGTTCACTCAAATTAGTTCAAAGTACTGATATAAAAGCTAAGTCGATTGAAATAAAATTTTTAGTAAGCGGACATACCTACTTACGAAATGACGCCGATTTCGCCATTATTAAGTCTAACGCAAAAAAAATCAGCACATTTATTCGCCAAATGATTGGATAAATATAATCGCAACATGCAAAAGAAAGGAACAGTTTCGAGTGGTTAAAATTACCCATTTTGATTTTTTTCTCTACAAAATCTTTAGAAAATAACGTTTGCAATCCCAAAACCAATACCGCGGGAAAACCATGGGTAATACAATATAAAAATAATTTCGATAAAAATTTTGGATTTGAAAATATAAACATAGGAAAGAAAGATAAAGTAATGTTATTGAACAGCGTGAGTCAAAGTCTATTATATCCTGAAACTAGAGCTATAACAAAAGAAAAGAAAAAGGATATGATTGATTTATTAAAATATATCGCTCCCGTGTACCATACTTTCTATAAAAACTTGAAAACAGTATCAAGTCAGAAAGATTATTCTGAAGAAGACATAATGTTTTGTTAAATTTTTTGTTTTAAAAAGAAGAAATGTTTTATGTTATTTTTTCTTTTAAAAAGAATAAATTTTTTATGTTATTTTTTTAAGTTCATTAAAAGTAAAACTTTGCGAATTCACTGAACTAAAAAACATGTTATCTGCAGCCTTTTTTTGCAAAATCATAAAAAATTTACTCTTTCCAAAATATACTAATTCAATTAAAACACTACGCGAGGTAAGCCAATATTTAGATGGATATTTTTTATTTTTGTTTCCGATCGAATGCTCAAAGTCAAAACATAATTAAATTGCATTTTTATGCTATCGATTTTAACAACAAAAAATTTGGTGGACCTATTCCCTTTTTCCACTGAAACTTATTTGTATCATATTAACAGGTTTTGTGAACACATACACTTACATACTAACATTATATATTTACAAATTGTAAAAGAAGTTCTAATAATTAATTTTGCAATTTTAGTTTTGAGTTTTGTTGTAACAACTAGTTTTAAAGTCAACGTCAACTGTTCCGTCGTTTTTCTCCATTTAAAATTTTTGAACTCATTCCCTTTATCCACTGAACGACTAAAATTTTTATGAAAACGTAAACCTGTAGAGTTAAAATCCAACTTTTTTCATTGCCCTATGGAAATGTCATTACATTCGTTCCGTCTGTAAATTTCATTTGACTGTTTACTCAAGTTAGAAAATATGTCTACTTATGTATAAATATATAGTGCACCATTATCTTTCATACGCTTGACTTTGTTTGGTGGGTAGCTCGCAACCTCGACACATACACAATTTACCAATACATTAACAGTGCCCACCACTGATTTAAACACAGTTAAAGTTTTTATGAAAATTAACTCAAAACTATTTTTTACTATTTACTGCTGTATTGGACATAATATGAATATAGCTAAAACACGATTTGCCTTACTCAATCAGAAAATAAAGAACCTACGTTCGACGACAGTTTTGCCTTTAACAATACGAACAATATTTTGCGATTTGTATAAACTTTTTTTGTTCAAACTTTTTTTGTTTTTCAAACAAACCGCTGAATAAATTATGGTATCATACAGGATTTGATATAAAATCTTATATCACTTTGGCCTGCTGAATGAAGTCAAGATATTAACGTAAAAGCTTTTTGTATAAGCGTTTAAAATTGTCATATTAGTTTCATATAAAACAATAAAAAATTAACTAATATTGTCAAAAAACATTAACGTTATTTAAAAATATCTTTTTAAATATTTTCTTTGAAGTTTTTGATCAGGACAGTCTCTTTGCGAATTCCAGCAATAGTCTTCCATCATATGTCGGTCCCATCGGCCTTGGTACCTCTCCTCCATTATCTTAATGTCCTGGTGGAAACGTTCCCCCTGCTTTTCACGGTAATGTCCTAGGTTGATATTATTAAAATGCACATTTAATGATATGGTGAAGCAAATATAAGGTGACAGTATTACGGCAACAAATACAATATAACAACAACCAATTGGATTTTTGTTTGTGTGAAGTCACGGGCCACGTCAGAATTTATAGCAATAAAACACATTAAAGTACTGCACACATGCACAATTCCTAGCAACGCTCACATATACGAGTGCAAACACAAGGAGCACTTGCTGTACACAAGAACTTGACATCAACCTAGACCAGTGATACTCGTTTCATAGTGCAATTGCTAATTTGCAACGCCCACGGCTTTTTTATGCTCATTTAATTAAGTTGTCTTTCCGACGGCATCAAGTACACATGCTTAGCCGATGTTTTGGTTGCTTTTAAAATATAGTGCGTAAACAAAATGATGGTACCATTACGAAAATTTTTCGTGATATATATGAAACATATGTTTGAAACCCTTTTTTCCACTTCCGAGACAGGTTTAAAGATTTTGATACCTTTGAACCATTTCTTGATCTTTTTGAAGTCCCCTTTTAAGTTGACGTTACAAATTAAGAGTTCAAAATGCAAACGGAACTCATTATTTTGCGAAACGGAATAACAGAGCAAACACTCGATGATATGCTGTCATTTTGGAAAAGTTTGGATGAATTAACGTATCCAGAGTTAAAAAACAATGCTTTCTCTGTTTTCTTCAACTTATATGTGCGAACTAATTTTTTCGGATCTGAAATTCATTTGTTCAAAACAATGGAATATACTGAGCTCCAAACATTTAAAGCATATTTTGCTCTTGCGAAATTGCCACAGAAGCATCAGTGTAGACACATATATTTAATTGCTTGCTTCTGCTTTCTTAAAAGTAAACACAATTCCGATTTTAAACTCGTACATAAAATTTAAATGGAAAATCTTTTCGTTTACTTTTTCGTTTTACTGTACCTTTATATTAGTCTAATTTTTTCACCAATACAAATGCTTTTTAATTTTGAGCACCATTGATCTAGACCAGTGATGTCAAATGTGATTGTGTTGGTGAAATCACTCTTATCTCTTACATTCCCAGCGGGAGAAATGTGCGGTTGCGAGGCCTAACTAGTGGCCTTTTCTAAGAGTATCCTTTTATTTACCAATAATATCTTCTAATTTTATAAGTTGTAAAAAAAGGTTTCGAAAATTGCCAAGTGCTCAGATATTTAATTTTAAAATATTTCTCCATTTTTAAGCTGAACATTTGGTTAGTTTATATACAAGAGAAACAATTTTTGCAAAAAGTCTTACTTATGAATTAATTTAAAAGCTACTTTAAGAAATTTTCGAAAAGATGTACCTACATACAGTGGATCCAACTTATTTCAAACCTCTTATATGTATTGTATATAGATATTTATATAAATATATAATTTCTGTTTAGAGGCCTCAAAACAGGACTTTGCGATACTTCCCGCTGAATGAGAGTGTTTTTCAGTAAACAATTATATATTACGCTCTCAAAATAAAAGAGCGTAAGCGTACATGTGAGTTTTGCTTCCACAATTGTGTATGAGGCTGACATCACTGATCTAGACCAGGGAAAGGCAACCTATACTATTACATTTTGCGATTGTATTACTTATATACTCTCTGCGCTCTCACCACGAATCGGTCTTGCCAATCAACCTTCGTCACTTCTCCCCAATTAAAACTTTAAAATCTCCAAAAGCTAACTTAATTTTATTATGGGTACTTGCAATATATTGGAGCAAAATGATGCTTGTGGCTATGTATGCAGTGATGGTGTGTAAAAAAGGTTTTGTAGGACATTTGACAAAGAGTAATGCAAATACACATATGTTTTCCATTGCATTATTCACCAACAGGCATTATTTGCAAAAAGTTTGAATGTAATGAACACAATGAATTGTGCTTCAAATTGTTAACAAAACACGAGGTGGTCATAAGGGAATGTCATTTATAATATTTCGCATTTCTTCATACTTTTCGCCAAAGCATTTTAAAACATCATAGCTAAGCTCTTTGAAAAACTCGCCATCGTCAAGAGGATAAGAACGTTTAGCAAGAGATGTAGCAACACCAAAATATGCCTTTCTTTTTAAACAAAACTCTGCAGTTTCTTCAGAGTTTAATGTACTAGAATCAGCAATAATTTTTTTCATAAAGATGTTTACACATCTCCCCTGTGATTGGACTCACATTGCTTTTTTTCTCTGGCAACGTTGATTCTTAAAGTGTGCGATAAACACAACCTGCCTGTTTGAATGCTGAAACTAGACTGATTAAAGTTGTTTACAGCTCTACAATGCGTGTACACACGTACGTAACAGAAGAGTAAATGAAAAGGCGCCGCGCCCTGCATTTGCCTTTCCCTGATCTAGACGCAGTTGCGCTTGTGTGTGGCGCAGAGAAAAACTTCTGCTTACTTTTAACAGAGGTGGAAATGCTTTTGAATCACTTTCTGTTTATCGAAAAAAAACTGAAGACAGATATCAACAAATTGTATTCAGTGTTTGGTACCACATATAATTGTGAAACAGCATTTTCTACCATGAAAATAATTCTAAGCCAAGTACGCAAGAACAAAAGAGTACCCAGGCCATATAGATCTGTATGAGCTAATATATATTTATTTGAAATAAACATTTATTATAAACGAGTTTACAAAATAAACAAAATTCAGTCCGATGCTAATAAATAAAAATATTGTGTTATATACAATAAATACAATTATAAATGAAAAACATACGAGCAGTACTTAATGCTACCCTTTAACTCAAATTATAGATAAAATTGAAAAGTACTTGTTATCCATCCCTGCTCTATGTTAAAGAGAAGCCAAAACCTAAGAAGAGCGAGAGAAACAACATTTTTTTTCGTATACATATTCTTTTGCTGCGTAAGCAGAATTTGTTTTTTTTCTTGCTTTCCTATAACGCGTTATAGGACAAGAGAAGCTTGATCATCTATGATCTAGACCAGTGATGTCAAATGCGATTGTGTTGGTTAGATCACTCTTATCTCTTACATTCCCAGCGGGAGAAATGTGCGGTTGCGATGCCTAACTAATGGCCTTTTCTAAGAGTATCCTTTTATTTACTAATCATATCTTCTAAATTTATATTGCAGTTTCGTAACAACAAAACATTTTTTAGGTTTGCGGATTTTAATTCTTTGCGTTGTTTTGAGCAAATGTATTTTAAATCGGAAAATATATGTTCGCAAAGATATGTTGAAGGGAAAAGCGACAAACATTTAAAGGAATTTTTTTTTAATACAGGTTATAGCGCCCCGTCTAAATTTTTCCAGAACTCAATAATATTTCCCCTATCTGGAGGATTAAATTAGCTCCTAAGTATGATTAGTTTTTAAGCTGAACAGTTGGTTAGTTTATATACAAGAGAAACAATTTTTACAAAAAGCCTTACTTAGTAAATCATTTAAAAGCTACTTTAAGAAATTTTCGAAAAGATGTACCTACATACAGTGGCTCCAACTTATTTCAAACCTCTTATATACATATATTGTATATATATATATATATATATATATATATATATATATTTATATAAATATATTATTTATATTATTTCTGTTTAGAGGCCTCAAAACAGGGCTTGCGATACTTCCCGCTGAATGAGAGTGTTTCTCAGTAAACAATTATATTTTACGTTCTCAAAATAAAAGAGCGTAAGCGTACATGTGAGTTTTGTTTCCACAATTGTGTATGACGCTGACATCACTGATCTAGACCAATGGTGTTCAAAAATAAAAGTGAAGATGTATTGGTGAGAGATTTTGCCCAGCAAACGCAATGTCAAACGCTTAAAATAAGAAAAGAGACAAGAGTTTTTGCCATATATAAACAACTTTTATTAATGGCGATTTCTTTTCTGGAAAATATGTGACATTTTGTCGCTTTTTACTCTAATAAACCATAGTAGGACTACAAATTGTGAATTCTCAGATGGTTTTCAGAAGTATATGCATAAGATAAGAGGTTTTTAACTTTTCAAAACTGTGGTTAAAGTCTACTGATGATTTGGTAAAGCACCAATGAAATGCATATAGATATTGCTTGACCACCAACAAATAAACTTCATTTAAAATAGTATTGTGACAACTATATATCAAAAAAATATTTCATAACAGTTTGGTTTAGATTTTATTTTTCATTTTGCCTTATAAATAATTTTCTTGTTATCCAATGGATTTCTGATTGTGTAAAGCTGTAGAAAAATTAAAGTGATTCATATCGAATATAATTTATTCGTTGGTTTAGTTTTGTATGAGTTTCAAGGTCTACTATGCTTATTCTGTTGTGATTTTTGAAAATAGTTTGTAATTTACAAATTGTGAATTCTCAGATGGTTTTCAGAAGTGTATGCATAAGATAAGAGGATTTTAACTTTTCAAAACTGTGGTTAAAGTCTACTGATGATTTGGTAAAGCACCAATGAAATGCATATATACATAGATAGCTGACCACCTACAAATAAATTTCATTTAAAATAGTATTGTGACAACAATATGACAAATAAAAATTTCATAACAGTTTGATTTAGATTTTATTTTTCATTTTGCATTACAAATACTTTTCTTGTTATTCAATGGATTTCTGATTGTATAAAGGTGTAGAAAAATAAAATAGATTCATATCGAATATAATTTGTTTATTGGTTTAGTTTTGTATGAGTTACTCTGCTTTTAGTACATGATAGTGTCAGTCGCTGCCATTTGGTAAACCACCAATAAAATGCATATAGACATTGCTTGTCCACCAACAAATAAATTTAATTTAAATTAGTATAATTTTGCTTGTCATGAGACATTTTGATAAAACTAGAAAAATCATCTGATCGAATTTCTCTTAGCAGCTAAAATAACTTTGTTTTGAATTCCAAAAGAATTTCACACATATAAAATATAATTTTATCTTTTCCTTGAAGCTTTAAATTATCTTCATTTAAAAAGTTTGTTATATCTGACAAAAATGCTAAATCTAAGGTGCATTCATAATCTTTTAGTAGTTGTACTTCGCACGTATCTATCCCTTCTTGCTCTAAAAACTCTACCACCTCTTTCCTTATGTCAAATAATCTATTTAGGCGATCACCGCGGCTAAGCCATCGAACTTCTGTGAACATTTTAAGGTCACAATATGCAGCTTTTCTATATTTTAAAAAACTTAAAAACTTTCTGTGCGTGAGTGAATTATGCCCGCCACGTATTTTATTAAGTATCCGCTCTGCTGCTTTCATAGCAGAATGCTCTGAAATAAATGTTGATGCAAGAGCTGCCTGATGGATTATACTGTGAAAATTATGAACTAAGAATCCATGTTTCTGTAGTTGTCCAAAAACCCCTTCATATCTACCGGTCATTACGCTAGCACCATCTGTACAAACTGCCGCAAACTTGTTTGTGTCTACAATTGCAAATATTTTTTCACTAACAATGTCGAACAACAACTGGCCTGTTACATTTGCATAGCAACTTTCAACGGTGAACATTGTTTCGAAAACGTTGTAATTGGCATATATACAACGAATGCATATTATAAGTTCACAAACGTCGTTAATGTCGGTACTTTCATCACAGATTGAAAAGAATTCGCAGTTTTTCAATTTTTCAATAATATTATGTTCTAAAGCAGGGGTCCTCAATGGGAGAAAATATTTAAGTATAATGTATTTGTGAATTTTTCATGTGTTAGTGACTGTTTTTTTAACAACAGCGCACAAATAATGTTGCCAGACTTGACGTCATTTTGACGACTTTTTATGCCAAAAATAATATGACGTGATATATTTAAATAAAGTTTTCATTAATATGTATTTCTTACATTTAATTAATACAGGCGAACTTCCTTATAGTGAATAAATTACACACTCCACGCAATATTTATAAGGCCAAAATTATTTTTCATATTTTTCAGAATTTATTAATGTACATAATGTTGGAATATTTTGACTTATATATTGCCATTTTATCTGACATAAAAATATTGTCTTCCGTTATTTCTATTTAAAATAACGTGATTTAAATATCAAATTTGAATGAAATATTTAAAAGGCCAAGTCCAGGAAATTATAATAGAGGAATAAAATAAATCTAAATATGTATGTGGAATCAAAACTTTTTGCTTCTTACTTTTAATTAAGAGAAAAAACATATTTTTAAAGAAGACTTACAAATCAAAAAATTTGCTTTCAGGTGAACTTATCTGTTAAAAGGTTTGTAATTTTGGAAAAATTCTATATAAGGACGCTACTAGACGTTGAAAGTCGTACTTCTAGCTCAAAAATTACCCAACGCTAATTTAGCACTTAAGCAATATAATTCGTAAAATATTAGTAATAGGTGATAGCTACATTAAAGAAGGTAATTAAAAATCTAAATAATAATAATCGACAAAGTAAGTTCTGAGATATAGAGGCTCGGAAAAAAGTGCCTTATGTACCCTCTTCTCCCCATAAAACTTTTTTAAATAAAAAAATGTATATTAATAAATATATTAAACAAAAGCAATTTCTTATTTTAAGTATACTTCAAATTGAACTTACTGATTGTTTTTAAATATTTTTGTCAAAATAACACCGTTTTATATGAAAAATTTAAAGCATTTTTTAATTCTGTAGAAATTTTGAGTTATTTTTCATAAAACTACCGTAATAATTTCACATAAACGATTTGACAAAGCGATTTTGCATCTATTTTGTCTAGCAACTATGTGAACAAGAAAAAAAATTTAGAGGTGTGTCCGTTGATCACAAAATCAAATTGATAATAATATAAGAAGGCAAACTTAGTTTTCACTTCTAGCTGTCAAAGCCCATATAAAAAATATTTAGTCCAAATATGCGTGGAAATTTTTTGTTAAACTAGTATCACGAAAAACACGTGAAATTTTTCTGAAAACATATTTGCTAAATATTTTTCGAAAGTTCAAACCAGAGCTGTTAAATTTGGATTACGATTAGTAATCAATTAGATTAAATTTTAAAAAGAATGGTATTGATTACATAATTCTCATTTTAAAGATTTCTGATTATTAATTAATTATGATTACAAATAATCCAAAAATAAGTAAGATTAGTTAGGATTACGAGAAAATAATCAAAAATAATCAAAAGTAATCAAACAAATAATTGACTACTTTCAAGGATTATTTTTGATTAGTTTCGATTATTTTTTAAAAATTTAGAATGCGCATCATTTTATACATACATTTTATTTTGAAAAATTTGCATTTAAAACACACAAAAATTAATGACAAGCATACGTTAACATATGCGATCATTTTACTTGTATTGGAGACGGACCTTCAATTTGGAACTGCGTTGATTTTGTGGGGTTGCTTTATAAGTGATAACCAAAATAAATAAATTATTTATCATAATAGTTATTTTTAACCAAAAAAAATTTTCTGGTTGACATAATGGTTGTTTATAACCAAAATATTTTTCTGGTTGACATAATGGTTATTTATAACCAAAATTCTATCTTTCTCAATGTAATTGGTTACGGTAATCAATATGATATAAATGCGACCATAATGGTTAAAAATTCCCAAATGCATATAAAGGTCTCCGAAATAAAAACATAGCAGTTATTTTCGGTCCCTGCTTTATACGAATAGAGCACAAACCCGTGAACCCGTGATAAATAAGAAGAATGCAGAATCATGAAGAATGCAAATAGGTTGTCAATTATCAAATCGATGCACATCAATAATAATAACAAAAAATAAAAAACAACAACTAACATTAAACAGCATTGGCATAATTTCGCAAAATAAAAAAAATAATTAAATACAATCAAAAGTAATCTTCGAAAGTAGTCAAATTATTTTTCGATTACTTTTTATTATTTTTGATTATTTTTTCGTAATTTTTATTAGTCTTGATTTTTTCGATTATCGGTAATCGTAATCAATTAGTAATCGTGCGAATCTGAAAATAATCGTAATATAATCGTTACTTCACCTTTAAAAAAAAATAATCTAATTACTAATTATTATGATTAGTAATCATTACTTAACAGCTATGATTTAAACAGAGTACTAGCCTTAAGGAAAACAAGAAATTTGTAAATTTTATTTGTAAATTTTTTCAAATGAAATAATTAATGTTGCTAAACATATTTCGAAAATTCAAACAGAGTACCGTCCTTATCGCTATGAGCCCTTGTATGTAGTATAATTTTTTGGCCTCCTAAGCGCACACAAAAATTTAATTTAATTGACTGTTAAAGTTCGACGAGGCAAGTCGCTTGTTTTTTATGAAAAAAAAATTTACTGCAATATTAGGTACTTTCCTCCATTTTATACACATAGAATTTAATGTTAAAAATTGGGAAATATTTTTATTTTTAATTTAATATTTTCAATTTTGCTGCATAAAATAAGCTATGAGCTTATGATATATAATTCAATAGAATTTTGCAAAATATGATAAGAAAATTCGGAAATAAAAGTGTAAATGATTTAAAAATAATGTACCAAAAATTTTAAAATACTCGTAATAACATTTCTTTCGATTTAAAAGAAATTTTCCTCTGTAGAAAATTTTCATAAGGCTTATATTAAAATATTTTATTATAGACGAGACTATCTTCCAATGGAGATATAAAATATTATAAAACCATTTGTTAATTTTATCAACGGGCTTAAGTTCGAATCTGCAAGACTGCAAACCATTTTTTATTACTTTATTAATAAATGAATTTGTTTAAATTCTATTTTATTAATTTATATTAAGATTGGAATATTAAGAATAATTTTTCAATAATCATCAAACCAGCAGAACGGATCAGTACTGATTTCGAGGCCGCTACGCCATCTCATCAGCGTTCTTTGTTCAATTTTTCCACTTTTGCAAGTGGTGCTAATTAGTAGGAATATCAAGTATTTAACCAATATTTTAACGAAAATTGAATATGAGAAGTTATCATATTCATATTTTTAAGTTATTACATTTTTGGTTAGTACGAAATTCCCCAACCCTGACGATTAATATTCCCAATATTCCATGTATCTCTTTCGCTTTTTCCAGACCCATCGGCTGCTGATAACTAAAGCTTCTTTGTTATTTATGTTCAAGTAATTGAATTTAGTTGTCAATTTACAATGAACAAGTGCGCGTGCCCCCGCAATGTTTTAAATTATGTATGAATTTATATTATTTATTTATTTGTAGAATACTTTACAAAGTAAATTTGCAAAGTATTGGTGCACAGATGCCGACGGGGTGACTCAGACCATATGCCGGCGATGTTATTAACCCTTATTTTCTTCCCTTACTGTGACTGACTATACACGACCTATGCCTTCACATAGGAAGTAGCAACGTAGTTAACCACGGAATATTCCTCAGAAGAACTGTAAAACTATACAGTTATCTGAGGTGTTGAAATTAACTAGTGCGAGTGAGACGCAAAACTCTCGAAAGAGAGTAAACAATCAGTGGTCTGGCTGCACTTAAAAAATAATTGCCAACGAGGCTTGATGTTGACTGACTCAGAGCTGCTTTGCGACTGATGAATTTATATTAGTCGAACTTTCTTATGTAAATTGTTAATTTTATCAACGGGCTTAAGTTCGAATCTGCAAGACTGCAAACCATTTTTATTATTTTATTAATAAATGAATTTGTTCAAATTCTATTTTATTAATTTATATTAAGATTGGAATATTAAGAAAATGTAATAACTTAAAAATATGAATGTGATAACTTATATATTATATTCAATTTTCGTTAAAATATTGGTTAAATAGTTGATATTCCTACTAACTAGCACCACTTGCAAAAGTGGAAAAATTGAACAAAGAACGCTGATGAGATGGCGTAGCGGCCTCGAAATCAGTACTGATCCGTTCTGCTGGTTTGATGATTATTGAAAAAATATTCTTAATATTCCAATCTTAATATAAATTAATAAAATAGAATTTGAACAAATTCATTTATTAATAAAATAATAAAAAATGGTTTGCAGTCTTGCAGATTCGAACTTAAGCCCGTTGATAAAATTAACAATTTACATAAGAAAGTTCGACTAATATAAATTCATACATAATATAAAATCATTTTATAATATTTTAATATTATAAAATTCATCCATCCAAAAATACAAAAAATCGAACGATGGCAACGCGGGTTGAAAATTTAGTCATGCCAAAGTATACTTATATCAAGCGAAGTACATCTATATCAAGTATATGCAAGAGCCCAGCTGACTAAAATTTTTTTCAGGTTTTACATGAACGTATGTCAAAATTTGTTTACTTTTGTAGCGAGCCATATTTGTTTATTCGTTGAAAAAATAATTTTGTAAAATTGTGAAAAACATTATTAATTCAACAAAAGTAGCAAAAAAGAATTGTTGTGGAAAAGATTTTTGTGAAAAAGTGTATTGTTTAAGAAAAGTAACAAAAAGAAATTGTTTTAAAAAAGTTCTATGCGAAAAGTATTTAAATTTTTGGAAATAATTGTGGACAAAACAAAATAAAATAAAAGAAAATTTCTGACATAAGATATTAATTTTACACAAACAAAATGTACGGTGGTTTTTGTAATTTTATGTTGTTGCACTCTTGCGACTACTTGATATAGATATACTTTGATATCAAGTATATGCAAGAGCCCAGCTGACTAAATTTTTTTTTAGTTTTTACCTGAACGTATGTCAAAATTTGTTTACTTTTGTAGCGAACCATTATTGTTTATTCCGTTGAAAAAATAATTTTGTAAAATTGTGAAAAACATTATTAATTCAACAAAACTAGCAAAAAAGAATTGTTGTGGTAAAGATTTTTGTGAAAAAGTGTATTGTTTAAGAAAAGTAACAAAAAGAAATTGTTTTAAAAAAGTTCTATGCGAAAAGTATTTAAATTTTTGGAAATAATTGTGAACAAAATACCTATATTATAAAAGAAAATTTCTGACATAAGATTAGAATTTTACACACAAAATGTACGGTGGTTTTTGTAATTTTATGTTGTTGTACTCTTGCGACTACTTGATATAGATATGTATACTTTGAGTCATGCATTTGTTGTTGTCTATAAATAAAATTTTTATTTTCTCTTCTCTCATTGATGTGAATTTCGTTACTGTTCGTGTTGCGTATGTGAATACGTGTAAAAAATCCGATTGGAACTCGTTGCCTGAGTGTAAGGATTGAGTTGCGCTGTTCTAAAGACATTCCAGTGCGCCTAACAACAGTACATCAGGACAAAGGAACAGATTTTATGAAATCTGTGCTGTAGTTCAAATTTTCGAAAGTCTTAATGTCTATTAATGAAAGTCTAATGAATATTCCATCAGAAAAAGGTCTCCCATGTCTGACTACATTTTTAGGCTCTGATTTTCTGAACTATACTCAATTTGGTTAAACCATTCTTTTAATTTTGTGAAATAAATCTTCTTCTTTTCATTAAGAAGTTTCCACTTCTCTTTACAATTAATTTTATTAATTTCATCATGATAAAAATGAAAAAGTCTTTTCAAAACATTTTCATTTCCCGCTTTAAATGTTTTGTAACATAAAAGGCATTGAATGTTATGAAAATCATCATTTATCATAAAATACTTTTCACATTTCATTTCGTGAACGTGTAGGCTTTTATACAATTTCGACTTTAATTTTCGTGTTCAATTGTAATTGAATCGCTTGTGTTTGCTATGCTTCGTCCAACAAGAAGCAATAACAATGCTTAATAAATTTTAAAATGGCAA
Organism: Linnaemya tessellans; assembly: GCA_951800035.1. Lineage (NCBI taxonomy): Eukaryota > Metazoa > Arthropoda > Insecta > Diptera > Tachinidae > Linnaemya > Linnaemya tessellans. The sequence goes on along the minus strand of OX637533.1, from coordinate 74,133,696 downwards.
TGACCATCCGCATGTGTTCTCATCGCTTGCTCAACGACCGCTGAATGAAAATTTTTATAAGAGCATACCAAATGTGTGTAATTTTTTAAAACAATTTTTCTATGGTCTGAACAACACTGATCTAAACCAGGGATTTCCAAAAAATTTTTGGTTGTGTAGTAGTGAGTATCAGAGAGTAAAAATATTGAGAGAATACATTCATTTACAGCCGAAATAAAATGTTAGTATAATATATTTTATAAGTTGTATAATACAAAGGCACAAAATTAAAAATTTTTTGTGTTGATAAAATTTTTTTAGCAATTCTTTACCATTTTTCAATTTTTCTAAAAAAATTGTTTTATTTTTGTAAAACAGGTCTTCTCTTTCCTTATCATTTAAATTATTTATATTATTATGAAAACGATCGCAATGGCGTTTAATAACATATTCCGTTCCTTCCTTAACTGTTGCACAGCATATAAGGCATTGGATGTTACCAAAAGCGTTTTTGACCGCACAATATTTTTTAAGTGCCATCATAAAGTTTTTTCTGTTAACTTGAAACAAAAATATGTATTAGTAGTCGAATACGCAATATTTTTTGAGTGTAAGCTGAAACAAAATAATATAGCATCCGCTAGACATGTGCACTTGTCGAAGTCACATCGACGACTGAATTGAAGAGTATAAAAATATGTGTTAGTAGTGGTGTACACAATTGTGCAAAGAAATGGAAATCCCTGATCTAAACCAGGGATTTCCAAAAATTTTTTGGTTGTGTAGTAGTGAGTACCAGAGAGTAAAAAAATTGGGAGAATACATTCATTACAGCCGAAATAAAATGTTAGTAATATATTTTATAAGTTGTATAACACAAAGGTACAAAATTAAAAATTTTTTGTGTTGATAAACAATTTTTAGCAATTCTTTACCAATTCAATATCGCTGATTTTAAAACTGCACTTTTTTCTATCAGCTGTGATTTGCGTGCAATATTTATTTTTATGAATTTTTAAAACATAAAATTCTTTAAAAAATTTATACTTTTATGGCAGTTTCGTAATAGTAGAATGCTTTTCAAATGGGATGAACTTAATTTATTACGTTGCTTGGAACAAATAAATTTTAAATCCGATAAAATTTGTTCGCATAGGTAAGTGGTGCCGAATAAAGAGAGGCACTTAAATGAATTTTTTTTAGTTCAGGATGGAACTCGCCATCCAAATCTTTCCAGAACTCTACAATATTATTTTCGTCTGGAGCATTTACTTCGCTTCGTAGTATGATTAGTTCTGATTGAATATCAAATTCATAGTTGCTTACATCGCAACGAAAATGGTTTTCGAAAAGTTCTAATAGCGGTTGTAAAATTACAGAATCTTGAAACCTGTTTTGAAAATTATTGAAAAGTGTGTTAGTAGTGGTGTACACAATTGTGCAAAGAAATGGAAATCCCTGCTTTAAAGCAACCGAACATATGCCTCTTTGCTAATTCTGATGGTATACACATCGGCTGACTCATAACAATAATTTTCTTTAAACTAGGAATGAATGAGTTAATCAAATTTGTTCGAACTTTTATATACGTTGTTTATTTTAAGGCAATCGAACCACTTGCAGGTTGAACACCTCCTTATTTTTATCATAGGTCGAATCAAACTTGTGTACTTGTCTTTTCCACTCAACACACAAAATTTTGATCAACATTGAAGTACAAAAAGCTAGAAATCATTGTGTATGAATTTGTTCATTCCTATCAACAAAGGCACGCTTGTTTTTTATTTTAATTTACAGTGGTTTATGATGTCTATGACAAAATAAGACATTTTTGTAAGAAAATATTAGTGTTATTTGCAGTTCGATTGCAAATAATATTTATTATTATTTTTGTTTATTTTTATTTGTTCTCCTTTACAGTGGTGTGTGGAACTTTTATATGTTATTTAATTTGTATTTTTTATTAAGTTAAATTGAGAAACACAAATTTTCTGCAGTATAAGTAGCCCACCAGCACTTGTTCGTTTTCCATAATTATTTCACTTAATATGGACCATATTATACTTTTTACCTTATGTCGCGGCGACAAGGTACGAGTATAAACGTTCTTGGAAATTTGACTTAAAAAATTTTATTTTTAATAATAAATTATAAAAAAAAAATTTAATAATAAAAAATCAATTCAAACTTATTTCTTATTATATTACATTCAGGTATACCATTTCAAGTTGAAATTAAGAATATAAAAATTTACCTTGAGAAAGTACAAACTGAAATTGAGAAATGCAAACTGGTATTGAGAAAATACAATTTCAAAATGAGAAAAATAAATTGAAATCCAGTGAAGAACATATACATATGTAATAATGTAAAAAAAATTTGTATTTTATCAGTTTCAACTTAAAAGTTTTATTTTAAGTTGATACAATGTTACCATATTACATATATAACATCTCCCTCTTTTAGATTACAAATATAAGATTAAGTTCAGAAAGGTAAATCGAATATGTTTCTAGATAAACATAAATATATATGAATAAATATAAAGATAAGTATATAATTTCAAAATTGTTTGCGTAACCAGCGTGTATTTCTTCTAAACACAGACCCATCCTCTAGCTCTATCCAATTTGACCTTGGGGCATCATGGCACTCCAACACTGTTCCCTTTATCCATCTTTTTCTATTCTGATTGTACCATATCTTTTCTCCCTTCTGAAATGGCTGTTTTGACGTTGCACTGCGGTCGTAGTACTTCTTGTAATACTGATTTTTCAAATTGATGTTTTTATTTATGTTTGGTACGACTCTTGGCTCATACAAAATGGATTTTGCTGGTACCAAGGTTCTTGTTTTTCGGCTCATTAGAAGTTCTACAGGTGAAGCATTTATTTCCTTTAGAGGCGCATTTCTATATAAAAGCAAAGCCCGCCACAGCTCTTCGTGACTTTCCTGAGATTTTTTAATGAAATTTATTGCAATTCCAACATATCTTTCTGCAAAACCATTGGATTGTGCTTATCCGGGACTTGATGTTGTGTGTTTTATTCCATTCTTTCTACAAAACGCATTAAATTCAAATGAGTTAAAGGGCATGTTATCAGAAACAATTTCTATTGGTATTCCATGTGTAGAAAAGAATATTTTAAGTTTACTTACACATTCATTAGAAGTTTTTGATCGCATTGGGATTATGTCTAAATACCTTGTTTAATAGTCAGCAACAACTAAATACGTTTTTGATGAATATTCGCAAATGTCAAGACCAATTTTATTATATGGAAGTTTAGGAACAATATGAGGTATTAGTGGTTCCTTAACATTTGAAGAACGATGTTTTTGACAAACTGAACATTTCGCTATCATATTTGCTATTGCTTCATCTATCTTTGGCTAATACACCAATCCACGAGCTCTATTCTTAGTTTTCTCTACACCTAGATGAGATGCATGTAGTTGAGACAAAACTTCTTCGCGCAAACTAGCTGGTACAATTACTTTATCATTTAGATCAAAGATGCCCAAGGTAGTAGTATTGGTGAGAGTGACGATATAACACTGGCAGAAAACTCTTGATGAATGTATTTATTTTAGTAATACTCTTGATGAATGTATTGATATATATATATATATATATATATATATATATATATATATATATATATATATATAATACATACATATATAATTTTTATATGCGAACATCTGGATAGTAAAATTCTTCGAAGTGTTTATAAATTTTCCCTCAATTAACCATTGTTCAATTTGGAATAATGAAATGAAATCTTCTATGTTGATACTCTTATTGCAGTTGCGCAATAAAAGTATATTTCTCAAACTAGAAGAATTCAGCTTGTTGCGTTTTTTTAAGCAAATATAATTCAAATCTGAAAATGTTTGTTCGCAAAGATACGTTGAGGGAAATAAAGATAAACACTTCAATGAAATCTTCTTTATTTCGGGATATATTGTACCATCCAGATTTTTCCAGAACTCTATATTGATAAAATTATCCGGAAAATCTAATTCACTTCGAAGTATAATAAGTTCTGTTTGGATTGGAAATTCGTACTTTAATATATCGCATTTAAAAGGGGTTTGAAAGATATCCTGTAAATGCTGAATATCTTCAAAATCCTTAAACCTGTCATTAAAGTTATTAAAAAGCCTTGCTAATATTTCCAAAAGTTCAAACTTTTTTAAGATTTTCTCCTTGTCGTAAATAACAGAAGTTTTCGGAAAGTCCGAAAAGTTTTCAGAATCAATTTGAGCTGCAAGTAAAAATAGGTGAGTTTTAAAATCTAAAAGAATTTTAAACATATCAGAAAAAATATTATCTTTTCCCTGCAGCTTCAAATTCAACTCATTCAAAATGTTACAAATGTCTGTTAAAAACGACATGTCTAAAATAAATTTATAATCTTTTAAATATTCTTTTTCGGTTATTTTCGATATCATTCTAAAAATTCAAATACTTCATTTCAGTAAACATTAATAGATCGTGGTGAGAAGCATTTGAATTTTTTAGAAATGTCACAAATTTTCTATGAGTCAGTGAATTATGGCCGCCCCTTATCCTATTAATTATCCACTCAGTAGCCTTCATGACCGGATGCTCAGATATAAATTTAGAAGCAAGAGCAGCCTGGTGTATTATACAATGCAAGGTATAAACTTCAATTTAATTTTTTTTCATCTGGCCTACAAATCCATCACGCTTGCCTGTCATAGTGTTCGCACCATCCCTACAAACACCGGCTGATTTGTTAGAATCAAAAACGGAAAGAAGCTTTTCGTTGACGACATCGAACAATAATTTGCCGGTTAAATTTTTTAAATGTTCCCTTCATGCCGATTCCACAATAGCACCCGAATAAAGACAAAGCCAATAAAATTAGTTTTATTATGAATAAAATATAAAATAAAATTAGTTTTATTATGAAGTTTTCCAAAAACTTTACTCAATATATTTTTGACAAATGGCCCATCTGAAAATGGCCTTCCCTTTTTTACAATATCTAAACTTATTAAGTTAGATAAACCTATTTTTAAATTCTCCTCCACCATATCTTCATCATTTTCTTTAGATTGATTTACCCATTCCTTCAACTTTTAAATCAAAATTTTCTTATAAAATTTAAATTGTTTTTCTTTTTCTTCCCCCTGCAAATAATTCATGTCTTTGTGAACATCTTCAAAATGTTTTTTTAAATTATATTTCTTAGTTTTTTTAAATGTCTTATGACAAATAAGACATTGCATGTCATCAGAAGCATTTTGTAACGCGGACTTCTGGATAGTATGTTATATTTCGAAATAAAAAGATTCTTCGAAGTGTTTATAAATTTTCCCTCAATTAATCGTTGTTCAATTTGCAATTAAAAAGTAATGAAATATTCTATGTTGATACTCTTATTGCAGTTACGCAATAAAAGTATATTTCTCAAACTAGAAGAATTCAGCTTATTGCGTTTTTTTAGCAAATATAATTCAAATCTGAAAATATTTGTTCGCAAAGATACTTAAGACTTTGCATGTCATCAAAAGCATTTTGTAACATAAAATACTTTTCGGCTGACATCATGAATATATCGCAATAATTTCAATTTATGTGTTCACTGACAGCAGTCTCGATGACGATTAAAATGTAAAATAACTTATTTTAAATAAGACACAGAAGTTCTGCAAGTGTAGTTTGTCTCTCCCATTCAACATGCTGATTTCCTATTGGTTGATTGACGATTAAACAAAAGAGCGTAATTATACGTGTGAGTTTAATTTGCTGATATCAGCCACTACTGGGCATCTATGATTTAGATATATAATATCGTCTTCAATAAATAAATCATTTCGCAGTTTCCAATAAAACTTTATCTCTTCACCGACTTGCTTTTTATCTTGCGGCCATCCATTTAACAACACCCTTCTCAGTTCAGATAAAGATTTATCTTGCTTCAATTCTCTTCGGAAGTTATCTAATCGATCTTGCGCAATATTTACAGAGTGGATAAACTCATTTGTCTTCAATTTTTGCGGTTGGCTTGCCTTTATCATAATAACGGGATAAAAAATCTGCGATATAAAGGTATTTACCCAGAATATGTATTAGATTAATAACATATTTAATTAAACTCAATTTCATACGTTGAAGTCTTGCTGATGGGATCTTACAAAAATCTTTTTTCATTATCTCCACGAGTGGCTTGTGGTCGCTTTTTACAGTATTTTCCTGCTATAAATGTAATAGTGAAATTTACGACATGCAAACACAACTGCTAGTAACTCTTTTTCAATTTGAGAGTAGTTAATTTCCGCATCAGTTAGACTTCTAGACGCAAAAGCAATAGGCTTACCATTTTGCATAAGGCAACACCCAATTCCATACTTTGAAGCATCCGTTTCAATCGTGATTTCCTGTTTTTCGTCAAATGATTGTAAAGTGGGAGCGTTAGCAATTAAACGTTTTATCGATTCCAAACAATCATCGTGTACAGATTGCCACTGGTAAACAAAATTATTTTTCAGCAATTCTCTTAGCGGCTGCGATATTTCAGCTAGGTTTGGAATATATTCACGCATGTAATTTATCATACCAAGTAATTTTTGTAAATCAGTTTTATCTTTAGGCTTACATATTTTTAAAATTGCGTCGACTCTATCTGGATCACACTTAATACCACTGTGGGAAATGATTTTCCCCAAATACTTCACTTCAGTTACGCGGTACTGTATTTTGTCCTTATTGAATTTGATATTTAGCTCTCTTGCTCGGTTTACTACACGTTGCAAAATATGGTCATGCTCTTCAATGTTATAAGCCGCAATCAATATATCATCAATAAAAACAACAACACCTGGAATACCTTCAAAAATTTCGCTCGTTATATTTTTGGAAAACTTCTGGGCCAATTTTTATTCCATATGGAAGCCTTTTGAAGCGATAACATCCAAATGGAGTATTAAAAGAACATAATTCGCTAGCTGCTTTACTTAGACCGATTTGCCAAAACCCTTCTTTTAAATCCAGAACAGTAAAAAAACGTTTATTAACTAGTTTGGCAGATATTGTTTCAAATGATGGAATTGTATGGTTTTCTAACAATATGTCAGCATTGACGTCTTGTGGATCAATACATAAGCGGAGTTGGCCTGTTTTTTTCTCAACGATAACCAAGTTTGATGCACGCTCTATTGGACCATCTAGAGCCTCGTTTGGTGTATCAAGTACTGTAAATTTTAATATATTTCATTGCGACACATAACAACACAATCAGCAGTGCCTTTGTAGATTAAATCAGATCCTCCGTAACTTTGTGGAGGCGTACCACCACGTTTCAATACAAAATTTTTCATATATTTCAAAAATCTATACGGTAATACATTCACATCAGCACCTCTATCTAGCTTAAAATTTATTAGACATTCATTTACTCGTATTTTTTCGTACCAACGTTTTCTTTCAACACTAATGTCAGAAGTATTATGTATATAAACTTCTTCTTCATCAGCTATCGGATTATCGGATTTGATTTCACGCACTTTCGTAGTATAGCAAACAATGCTAAAATGATTTAAACGACCACAATTGTTACACCGCTTACCAAATGCTGGACAACGCCGGTTAGTATGTGTGACTTTACAAAATTTGCAATTTTTCTTTAGTTCACTGTTGTTGTTTATTAGTTTTATTTTGAGGAGATCCGTTATTCGATCTCATTGTTGAAGAGTGATTGTTTATTCTTATTGGAAATTTAACGTTGTAATTTGACCTTGTGTTGATTGCATCAACTGTTGCTGTATTTTCTGTTTGCTTTTGCATGTCGTTCGCATGTGCAATTTCAATAGTTTTGTTTAAATTTAAGTTACTTGTTTCAAGAAACTTTTTTCAAAGTTTGTTGTTTTTTATGCCAATAACAATGTTGTCTCGAAAAATTCTATCAGAATCTTTATAACCTTTAATACCAGCTTTCGCAAATCAAGTAAATACGCATCAAAAGATTTCTTCTTGCTTTCTTGAATTAAATTTAAATGGTTCGTAAACTTAATTTTTATGTGGAGTACAATAATTTCAGACTGCTGTCAAAACTGCGCTGTAACTTTTCTTTTGCTCTTCAGACAAACCCAGTGTGTTAAATATTTCAATTGTTTCTGGCCCACATGGGTTTAGAAAATTGCAGTTTTTTGGTGATATCCTTTCTCATGTAATCCAATAGCAACAGCAAATATATCGAAATTTTTTTTAAACACTCGCCAGTTTTCTGCAATATTTCCATCAAGTCTTAAAGCATCCGGCCTCCGCACATCAAAATTTACAAAATTATTTTCAGTCATTTCTTTATCTTCTAATTTCACTTGTAACCGAGTTTTTGCCATTTATTTAATATATTATTCTCATTAAGTAAATTTTTTTTCCGATTACGACTGCGCCATGTTTTAGTTCAAGATGACAACTGTCATTATGTTTCATTATGTATTCAGTACTGCCATATTTCTTACATACTAATAGTAAATACAATGTTACCATATTACATATACATATAACAAACAATAAGGCAGTGTGATATTTACTAAGCTTCGAAATTTTTAAAATATGAATGACGGAATAGTAAACTATTTACAGATTTTGGTCCTAGATGGTTTCTTTTTTCTGTAATAGCATTTCCAGCCAATGAAAATGCTCTTTCTGCTGCTGCACTGCTAACAGGAATGGCAGGAATTTGCACAGCGATTTTTGAAAGGTTTGGAAAATACTTTTCACTTGATTTCCACCACCTGATTATATCAAATTCTTCACTCACTATAACATTTTGCTTACAGTACAATTCTATTTCCTCTGCATAAGAATTAGGAGTGCTTAAGTTATGGTTTGGGATTATTTCAGAAAAAAAAAATTAATATCTATATTAAATTGAATTAAGATTCATAGGCTAATTGTTCGAAATTTGTTTTTTTTATATTTTTTTTTTTATTTTTTATTTTTCACAATAAAATTTGTTTAAATAGGAACTGTTATCAAATTCAACTAAGCCACCTAATAAGTGGTGACAAACACAATACACATGAGCACTGATGATGAAAGGGTTGCGTCTTTCGAAAACAGCTGTTCTGCTCTGCTGTGTAAGTTGAATAAAACTGATGTTGACTTTCCTTTGTGCCTTGGAATATTTATCATGTCTTTCTGAGATTTAAAAAACAAATTTCGAACAATTAGCTTATGAATCTTAATTCAATTTAATATATTGTTACGTTTTTAGACCTTTTCGTAAAAACGCTTTTTACTTATCCTTCAAGGATTCGTTTAATTGCATCAAATTAAAAACACAGACAATTACTTTTAGAATTATAATGCGGCAACACTTTATTTGCTACTTTATTAACACGAGTATTTGTAGTACTAAACACTTAGCGATGTAAACATGTCTAGATTTAAAATCACACTGATCCCGCTGATCACTGGCAGCGACTTTATATAGCAAAATGACGTCGTCTGGTAACTTCGCGAAGCATCTGGTCATGGTTGTTGTTGGTTGTGCTTTACTTAACATGTAGCTATATACGTGTGTTTGTATATATGACAATGCTGGCTTGTGTGTTTTGTTTATGGTAACTATGTGCGGTTGTATGTATGAGTGGTCTGTGAGTTGCGTAGTTTTGTTTCTGCTTGTGCTATGTGTGTATGTTGCTGTGTATATTGCTGTGTATATTTGTGTACATGTTTAGCTTTTATTAACAACGAATACTTGCGTACAAGATCATTAAGAATAAATCATCATCTCTTAGCATTGTTGTTGCTTGGTTTTTCGTTGTTGTTATTTACACTTATTATCACACAGCATCGAATGATCTTGTATATTCTCAACGATGTATCCGGAATATTCCATTTCCGTTAATTCAAATATTATCTGCATTGTGTTGACCAGGGTTGTAACATTTTGACAACTAGAGATGATTTGGCAGTGCTGCCAAGTACATATATCCACATTGTCGTTATATTTGAATCTATTTTTAAACTTTGTAACACTGCCGCCCACTTAAGCCTGTTCGACCCGAATAAGCATACAATCACCTCTTCCATAGCGCGCCAATCGTTCGAGATGTACTATCTTCATTTTCGACCTTGGGCTATTGTGCTTCTGTATCCGGTACACAACGTCATTCACTCTCGTAGTCACTTTATACGGGCCATCCCAGTGAGTCTGTAATTTTGGGGACAATCCTTTTTTCCGTTGTGGGTTATAAAGTAGAACCAATTGACCTTCCATAAATCTCTCCGAATTTGCTGCGCGGTCATACCTAGCCTTCATCTTGTCACTGACCATCTTGATTCTATTACGCACGAACTCATGCAGTTCGTTTAAGTTCTCCTGCTCTTGAGACGTAGTGGCTCCTTCTTCTACAGCTGGCTTAACACCAAATTCCAAGTCACCAGGCAATTTTAATTCCGTCCCGAAGATAATTTTGGCTGGCGTTCTCGATGTTGAGTCGTGTACAGCTGACCTATATGCCATCAAAAATTTGGGAATGTGCTCGTCCCAATCCCTGTGATGGTTGTTTACCACTTTTCGCAGGTTTTCTTCTAAGGTGCGATTGAACCTCTCTACCATGCCATCAGACTGTGGATGCAACGGCGTCGTTCTGGTTTTCTTCATCCCATATAGTTCGCACATTTCCCTGAATATGGCAGACTCGAAATTCCTTCCTTGGTCGGAATTTAATTCTATTGGGACACCATAGCGACATACCCAGTTGTTGACGAATGCATTTACAACTGTCTTTGCTTCTTGGTTAGGTATAGCATATACCTCTGGCCATTTACTGAAATAGTCCATTACCACAAGAACATAACGATTTCCGGCTTCAGTGACGGGAAAAGGACCTGCTACATCCATTGCGATCCGCTCGAATGGTGCTCCTGAGTTGTATTGCTGTAGCTGTCCCCGGCTTCTTCTTACTGGGCCTTTGGCTGCTATGCACTGTGGGCAGTTTGCTATCCAGTCAGCTACGGCTTGTTGACATCCAACCCAATAAAAACGCTGCTTCAGTTTCTTAAGTGTTTTTGTTACTCCAAGATTACCGCCACTAGGTCCATTGTGAAATTCTTGCAAAACTTTACTTATCTTGGAGCATGGCACAACTATCAAATTTGAAGTTGTTTTGCCATCTACACTTTCCCATACGCGGTATAGGCACCCTTTTATTACCTTGAGGCTGTTCCACTGAGCCCAATAAGATTTGGCGAGTGGGCTCTCAGCCGAAATTTCATTCCGGGACGGTCTTCTGTTCTCCTCTTTGACTGCTATAATTTTCCCCAGTATATTGTCGTCCCTCTGTGCCGCTGACCAGTCTTCATCAGAGTCGATGTGCATTAGCCGAACATCAACAACGCCTTCCTTTTGTTCGGTTCTAACGCAATGTTTACACTCTAAACAGCAGGGTCTTCTTGAAAGAGCATCCGCATTGCTATGTTTTGTGCCCCTTCTATGCTCAATACTGAAGTCGTAGCTCTGCAGGCGCTCAATCCACCTTGCCAGTTGCCCTTCAGGATTTTTAAACTGCAATAACCATCTCAGTGCAGAATGGTCAGTCCTTAATGTAAAGTGTTGACCATACAGGTACTTATGGTAATGTTTAATGCATTCCAATACTGCCAGAAGCTCACGTCGTGTCACACAGTAGTTTCTCTCAGGTTTTGAGAGTACACGGCTATAGTATCCTATGACTTTCTCAGTGCCATTAACTACTTGGGATAGCACGCCCCCTATGCCATAGCCGCTCGCATCAGTATCCAGCACAAATTTTTCTCCAGGTATGGGATACGCTAGTACTGGTGACGTACACAATATTCCTTTAAGTTTCTGGAATGCCTTTTCCTGTAGCTCACCCCAATGGTATGGTCTCGACTTCTTTCGTCAGCTCATGCAGGCTTGCAGCTACACTGGCAAAATTTGGCACAAAGCGTCTGTAGTATGTACAAAAGCCCAAAAAGCTGCGCAATTCATGAAGATTTTTAGGTTGATGCCAGTCCCTTACTGCTTGTATTTTATCTTCATCTGTTGAGATTCCGTTTGCTGTAACACGATGCCCCAAATACTTCACTTCTTTCTGGAACAATGCACATTTCTTCAGGCTGAGTTTCAATCCAGCTGATGATATCCGTTGAAGAACTTCTGCCATGTTTTTGAGGTGTTCATCAAAAGTTTTCCCCATCACGATTATGTCATCCAGATATACCAAGCATGTCTTCCAGTGGAGTCCTTTCAATACCTTCTCCATTAGGCGTTCAAATGTGGCCGGAGCGTTGCAGAGACCAAATGGCATAACTTTGAACTGCCATAATCCGTTACCGACGCTGAAGGCAGTTTTCTCCTTGTCTTTCTCTGCAATCTCCACTTGCCAATATCCGCTTCGCAAGTCTAGCGTAGAGAACCATCTCGTACCAGCTAGCGTGTCCATAGTGTCATCGATTCTGGGGAGCGGATAGCTGTCCTTCTTGGTTATGTCATTGAGCTTCCTGTAGTCTACGCAGAATCTAGTACTGCCATCTTTCTTTTTAACTAAGACTACTGGCGAACTCCAAGGACCAGAAGATGGCTCAATTACGCCTTCACGCTCCATTTCTCTTACAAGCTCTTTGACTTCATCTCGCGTTGCTAGGGGTACACTTCTGGGTGGCTTTTTAATCGGCCTAGCTTCGCCTGTGTTAATTTCATGTTTAACCAATGCAGTTCTACCCTGGCTTTGGTTTCCCATGGCGAAGATACTGGCATGCCTTTTTAGCAACTGTTTGGCTTTATTTCTGTCTGTCGCTGACAGTCCTGCTACCCATTTTCCTACGTATTCCTCAAATTGTTCACGTTCTTTGGCGGACAAATTGGTAGGCTCTATCTTCCTCTCGCAGTTTATTATTGCCTCTGCTGGAATACACTGGCCAATATCGCAATTTTCTTTGATGACTTTTTCATGGTCTGTCAAGGTAAGTACTCTTATAGGGACTATTCCTCCTTTACTAGTTTTTACTAGAGCTTTTGCTGTTATAAGCTCTCTCTTTAAATCTGCTGGTTCTACAACCCACAACCGATTGTCCTCACAATCTCCCTTCATACGCGCCCATATAACTGTTTCAGACTGCGGCGGTAACGTCTGACTATCAATAGCAAATACTTTTCTTACTTGCGGCTTGCTGTCATACCCAACATCAAGGGGTATTTCCACATTACGCCAAATCATCAGCTGTTGCCCCATGTGTAGATTAATGCCATGGTTAATCATAAAATCGGCTCCAATAATTACCTCATCGACAATATCGGCAGCAATAAACACATGCCTCACGTTGATGTTGGCTATAGTCACCTTAAATTCAATCTTACCATAGACAGTGGCAGGCTCTCCAGTAGCTGTATGTAGCCGTATATTGCTTAAACGATCGCATTTCCCCTTTACTATATCGGGCCTTATTATTGACTGCGACGCCCCTGTGTCTATGGTAAGTACGTGCTTTTCCCCGTTGATGTGTCCAGACGCAGTAAGGTTGCTATTTTTCTGCTGCATCACTGATATGGAGATTGTGGGGCCCTCGTTTGTGGGAGCTAGCTCTTGCCCCTTAGTTCTAGCTCGTTTTAGTTTAACGGGGACTCTTGTGATGTTGTTTGGTTCACCCGTTTGCTGTTTCTTGGTGGCGAAACAGATCTACCTCTTTTCCTTGGTGCTTTGCAGCTGCGCTGAAAATGCCCGATTTTTCCGCAGTTAAAGCACTTAGGCTTTTCTTTGATAGCACTTTCCGCCAACAATGGTCGCATTGCTTCCTTAACACTAGCAACTAGGATGTTATCCTCCTCAGATAAAACCTCCACATTCGGCACCTTGCATATCTGCGGTTTGAAAACCATCCTTGCAGTCTCTTGAGCCAGCGCAAATGAAACAGTCTCAGCGAAAGTGGATTTCTGCGTTGCGCACACAGCTAGTTTAACATCAGAGTCGCGAATGCCATTAACGAACGCCTCAGTTTTAAAGTGGTCCAGAAACGGGTGACTCTCGCCTGGATATGTGAGCTGCACTAAACGCTCGATTTCCATTGCGAAATCTTGTAGAGACTCGTTAGGCTTTTGAACTCTACATCGCAATTCCATTCTGTATAAATCGCGCTTGTGCTTACCACCATACTTGCGCTGCAATGCTGCCATTATTTCATTATAGTTGTTTCTGCTGCTTACTGGCACGGTCTCAAGTACCTCTGCGGCTGTACCCTTTAAGGACAAAATCAACTCTATGGCTTTTTCTTCAGCATCCCATCCATTTCTGCTAGCAACCGTCTCGAACTGGAATCTAAAGATGCCCAATGGTACGCTGCCGTCAAAGCATGGCGCTTTTATTCGCGCAGAAACCTCCGCAACTGCTCGTACTGTCCTGCCACTACGCTCGAGGTTATGCACTTTGTCCTCTAGAGCATGCAATTTTTCTTCGACCTCTTTTGCATGCTGTTCCAGGCCACCGCTTTCTAGATGTTAGACTCTATCTGCCAGCTCTGAGAATTTATTCTCAATAGAATCCACCCTCCTATTAATGGCCTCAGAAACCTCTACCAGAGTCTCGTTCGTGGCTCTATTTGACTCCAACAGTTTTGTTTCCACTCCCAGTATTTCGGCTACAAGCTTCTCAGTGCTGATTTCTGAGTTCTGTTTAATTGCAGTTATTTCGGCTACAAGCTTTTCACTGCTGATTTTTGATGCAGTTTGTGCATCATTGATTCCTTTTATCTGAATCATCATAGCAGCGAACATTGAATTTATGTCCATGCTGCTGCTCGTAGCAGGAGGACATACCTCGACATCGTCTTTGTCCTCAAACTCGTATGTCCCGATGTCTATGCCGCGATTCTTAAACTCATCTATCAGCCTCTTCTGCAGTTCAGTCTTGTTACCTGCTGTTGGAAATTCCCGCTTACTAAGCTCCTTTTTTAGCTGTTCAACTTTTAGCTCATCAAATTTCATAATTATTTTTTAATGTCCATTTTTTTTGTTAATTTTTTTGGGCTTAAGTTCGAATCTGCATGACTGCAAATGATTTTTTATTATTTTTATTAATAAATGAATTTTGTTCAAATTATATTTATTATTTTTTTTATATTAAGATTGGAATATTAAGAATATTTTCAATAATCATCAAACCAGCAGAACGGATCAGTACTGATTTCGAGGCCGCTACGCCATCTCATCAGCGTTCTTTGTTCAATTTTTCCACTTTTGCAAGTGGTGCTAGTTAGTAGGAATATCAACTATTTAACCAATATTTTAACGAAAATTGAATATGAGAAGTTATCACATTCATATATTTTTTTTTAAGTTATTACCTTTTTGGTTAGTACGAAATTCCCCAACCCTGACGATTAATATTCCCAATATTCCATGTATCTCTTTCGCTTTTTTTCGAAATTAGTACTGCACTCATGCAGATTCGAACTTAAGCCCAAAAAAATTAACAATTTACATTACAAAGTTCAACTAATAAAAATTCATACATAATTTAAAACATTGCGGTGGCACGCGCACTTGTTCATTGTAAATTGACAACTAAATTCAATTACTTGAACATAAATAACAACGAAGCTTTAGCAATCAGCAGCCGATGGCTCTGGAAAAAGCGAAAGAGATACATGGAATATTGGGAATATTAATCGTCAGGGTTGGGGAATTTCGTACTAACCAAAAAGGTAATAACTTAAAAAAAAAAAAATATATATATATATACGAGCCCTAACCACTATTAATTCGTACACCAGTTATATTTTCGCTCTTTAGCACTAAACGCCAGAATAAAGATTCAATTATATTAATTACACCAACAAGCTTATACTTTTCTGAAAGGTCGTTTTGTTTCCTATAAACGGATTTAGAAATATCCTTAAGTTCTGCATCAAAATGTTAAAAAAATTATCTAAACTAAAAGGCCTTTATTATTTATTAAAAATTATTTGACCACTATTAATTCCTTCAGTGTATTAATTGCGCTCAAGCTAAATAAAAAATCAAAATGCAAACAAAAATTTTATATCTATAAGAGAATAGGAATGTAAAGGAGACAAAAAAAATTTATAGTTAAAATAATTTTCATAATTTTAAAAAAATGGCACGTGGTAAACCTGTTTGTGAGGAAATTCGAATTTTAATCGTCGATAAATTCAAATCGGGAATGACATATGGGCAGATATCGACCGACCTTAAAATCCCAAGATCTACAATACAAAGTATTGTTAGAAAATATGAAATAAGTGGAAATTTCAGCAATAATGTTTCAAACAGAGGCCGGACTTCCAGAATAAGTCATCGCGATACAAGAGCTTTGGCAATTATCTTTAAACTAAATCGTCGAAGCACAGTTCGGGATATAGCCTTAAAATGGCCTCAAGCAATTGGAAGGCCCGTAAAACGTGAGTGGACCCGACTGCAAATGAAAATCATAGGTTATAATTTCTATAAAGTAAGTTAAAGATTAACCCGGTATTTCGAAATCAACTTGATAATTTATATAATTTTTTTAGGCCAAGGAAAAGCCATTGCTTACCGCACTTCAAATGAAAAAGCGTATATTATGGACTAAGGAGAGATGGTCTTGGGTACAACGGCAATTATCTTTAGCGACGAATCCGAGTTTGATATAAGTGTTGGTGATGCAAGAAAAAGGGTAATACGTAAAAGCACCGAGACATACCACAAAGACTGCTTAAAGCGTACAGTCAAGTTTCCAGCTAGCGCTATGGTATGGGGATGTATGCCCTCAAAAGGTGTCGGTCAGCTCCATTTCATAGATGGAATCGTAAATGCAGACAAATATATAAAAATCCTGGAGGAAAATCTGATACCATCGGCATCGAAATTAACAGACTGCGGGGAATACATATTTCAACCGGATGTGCTTCTTCCCATACTGCAAAAAAAACGAAAAAGTGGCTTGAGGAAAATGGAATCGCGGCCCTGGATTGGCCATCTTCTAGTCCGGACCTTAATCCGATAGAAAATTTGTGGGCTAGTATGAAAAGAAAACTTCGAAATGAACCCCAACGGATTGTTGACAGGTTAAAGTCCAAAATTCAGGAAATTTGGAACTCGACAACCCCAGAAGACTGCCAAAAACTAGTCAGTACCATGCCAAAGCGGGTCGAGACCGTTTTCAAAAACAAAAGTGCCGTACCACAAATTGGCGACTGTACGAATTAATAGTGGTCACAATATTTTCGTTTAAAATAATGAACTTTCGTTTTTGCTTGTTTTTTAAAAAGTCCTTCTTTTAATATGTAGCTTTTATAATGTATGTCTAGAGAGAATGAAATGATCTTTAAGAAAAGTATAAACTTTTTTGTGTAGTCATTATAGTTCCGAAAATATACATATATTAATAGCACATTCATGAAAAATTCTCAGTGTACGAATTAATAGTGGTTAGGGCTCGTATATATATATATATATATATATATATATATATATATATATATATATATGAATGTGATAACTTCTCATATTCAATTTTCGTTAAAATATTGGTTAAATAGTTGATATTCCTACTAACTAGCACCACTTGCAAAAGTGGAAAAATTGAACAAAGAACGCTGATGAGATGGCGTAGCGGCCTCAAAATCAGTACTGATCCGTTCTGCTGGTTTGATGATTATTGAAAATATTCTTAATATTCCAATCTTAATATAAAAAAAATAATAAATAGGATTTGAACAAAATTCATTTATTAATAAAAATAATAAAAAATCATTTGCAGTCATGCAGATTCGAACTTAAGCCCAAAAAAATTAACAATTTACATTACAAAGTTCAGCTAATAAAAATTCATACATAATTTAAAACATTGCGGGGGCACGCGCACTTGTTCATTGTAAATTGACAACTAAATTCAATTACTTGAACATAAATAACAAAGAAGCTTTAGCAATCAGCAGCCGATGTCTCTGGAAAAAGCAAAAGAGATACATGGAATATTGGGAATATTAATCGTCAGGGTTGGGGAATTTCGTACTAACCAAAGAGGTAATAACTTAAAAAAAAATATATGAATGTGATAACTTCTCATATTCAATTTTCGTTAAAATATTGGTTAAATAGTTGATATTCCTACTAACTAGCACCACTTGCAAAAGTGGAAAAATTGAACAAAGAACGCTGATGAGATGGCGTAGCGGCCTCGAAATCAGTACTGATCCGTTCTGCTAGTTTGATGATTATTGAAAATATTCTTAATATTCCAATCTTAATATAAAAAAAATAATAAATAGAATTTGAACAAAATTCATTTATTAATAAAAATAATAAAAATCATTTGCAGTCATGCAGATTCGAACTTAAGCCCAAAAAAATTAACAATTTACATTACAAAGTTCAGCTAATAAAGATTCATACATAATTTAAAACATTGCGGGGGCACGCGCACTTGTTCATTGTAAATTGACAACTAAATTCAATTACTTGAACATAAATAACAAAGAAGCTTTAGCAATCAGCAGCCGATGTCTCTGGAAAAAGCAAAAGAGATACATGGAATTTTGGGAATATTAATCGTCAGGGTTGGGGAATTTCGTTCTAACCAAAAAGGTAATAACTTAAAAAAAAAAAATATATGAATGTGATAACTTCCCGTATTCAATTTTCGTTAAAATATTGGTTAAATAGTTGATATTCCTACTAACTAGCACCACTTGCAAAAGTGGAAAAATTGAACAAAGAACGCTGATGAGATGGCGTAGCGGCCTCGAAATCAGTACTGATCCGTTCTGCTGGTTTGATGATTATTGAAAATATTCTTAATATTCCAATCTTAATATAAAAAAATAATATGAAGTTTTTCTACTTAACACATTGTTGTCACAATACTAATATATAAATGAAATTTATTTGTTGGTGGTTAAGCAATGTCTATATGCATTTCATTGGTGCTTTACCAAATCGTCAGTAGACTTTAACCACAGTTTTGAAAAGCTAAAAACCTCTTATCTTATGCATATACTTCCGAAAACCATCTGAGAATTCACAACTTGTAAATACCAAACTATTTTCAAAAATAACAACAGAACAAGAACATAGGCTTGCAACTCATACAAAACAAAACCAACAAATAAAGTATGTTCGATACGAATCTATTTTATTTTTCTACACCTTCATACAATCAGAAATCCATTGGATAACAAGAAAAGTATTTATAAGGCAAAATGAAAAATAAAATCTAAATCAAATTGTTATGAAGTTTTTCTACTTAACACATTGTTGTCACAATACTAATATATAAATGAAATTTATTTGTTGGTGGTTAAGCAATGTCTATATGCATTTCATTGGTGCTTTACCAAATCGTCAGTAGACTTTAACCACAGTTTTGAAAAGCTAAAAACCTCTTATCTTATGCATATACTTCCGAAAACCATCTGAGAATTCACAACTTGTAAATAACAAACTATTTTCAAAAATAACAACAGAACAAGAACATAGGCTTGCAACTCACAATACTAATATATAAATTTCATTTATATATTAGTATTGTGACAACAATGTGTTAAGTAGAAAAACTTCATAACAATTTGATTTAGATTTTATTTTTCATTTTGCCTTATAAATACTTTTCTTGTTATCCAATGGATTTCTGATTGTATGAAGGTGTAGAAAAATAAAATAGATTCGTATCGAACATACTTTATTTGTTGGTTTTGTTTTGTATGAGTTGCAAGCCTATGTTCTTGTTCTGTTGTTATTTTTGAAAATAGTTTGTTATTTACAAGTTGTGAATTCTCAGATGGTTTTCGGAAGTATATGCATAAGATAAGAGGTTTTTAGCTTTTCAAAACTGTGGTTAAAGTCTACTGACGATTTGGTAAAGCACCAATGAAATGCATATAGACATTGCTTAACCACCAACAAATAAATTTCATTTATATATTAAAAAAATAATAAATAGAATTTGAACAAAATTCATTTATTAATAAAAATAATAAAAAATCTGAATTAAGATTCTATAGGCTAATTGTTCGAAATTTTAATTTAAATCTCAGAAAGACATGATAAATATTCCAAGGCACAAAGGCAAGTCAACATCAGTTTTATTCAACTTACACAGCAGAGCAGAACAGCTGTTTTCGAAAGACGCAACCCTTTCATCATCAGTGCTCATGTGTATTGTGTTTGTCACCACTTATTAGGTGGCTTAGTTGAATGTGATAACAGTTCCTATTTACACAAATTTTATTGTGAAAAAGAATACGGGAACTGTATCAACCTGATGTTAACATGACAAACACAATACACATGAGCACTGATGATGAAAGGGTTGCGTCTTTCGAAAACAGCTGTTCTGCTCTGCTGTGTAAGTTGAATAAAACTGATGTTGACTTGCCTTTGTGCCTTGGAATATTTATCATGTCTTTCTGAGATTTAAATTAAAATTTCGAACAATTAGCCTATAGAATCTTAATTCAAATTTAATATAGCAATATAAAATGTTCGTTAAAAATTATTACTACATACAAATTTAAGCTATGGCTTGAGCTACCCAATAATAAAAATTGGAAAAACGTTCACATGTACTTAAGTATAAAATTCAAACCAAAAAAGTTTGACTTAGGTATGATGGAACAAAAAATTCAGAAAAATGGGACATGAAGAAAAATAATCAAACGGTAACACGGGTATTATAACAATAACATGTTAACATCAGGTTGATACAGTTCCCGTATTCTTTTTCACAATAAAATTTGTGTAAATAGGAACTGTTATCACATTCAACTAAGCCACCTAATAAGTGGTGACAAACACAATACACATGAGCACTGATGATGAAAGGGTTGCGTCTTTCGAAAACAGCTGTTCTGCTCTGCTGTGTAAGTTGAATAAAACTGATGTTGACTTGCCTTTGTGCCTTGGAATATTTATCATGTCTTTCTGAGATTTAAATTAAAATTTCGAACAATTAGCCTATAGAATCTTAATTCAAATTTAATATAGCAATATAAAATGTTCGTTAAAAATTATTACTACATAATAAAAAATCATTTGCAGTCATGCAGATTCGAACTTAAGCCCAAAAAAATTAACAATTTACATTACAAAGTTCAACTAATAAAAATTCATACGCCCTTTTTTTTCTTAAATTGCAATGTCCTGTTAATTATTTTTGCAATCCCACTTCTGACACCAATTGTTACGTTTTTAGACCTTTTCGTAAAAACGCTTTTTACTTATCCTTCAAGGATTCGTTTAATTGCATCAAATTAAAAACACAGACAATTACTTTTAAAATTATAATGCGGCAACACTTTATTTGCTACTTTATTAACACGAGTATTTGTACTACTAAACACTTAGCGATGTAAACACGTCTAGATTTAAAATCACACTGATCCCGCTGATCACTGGCAGCGACTTTATATAGCAAAATGACGTCGTCTGGTAACTTCGCGAAGCATCTGGTCATGGTTGTTGTTGGTTGTGCTTTACTTGACATGTAGCTATATACGTGTGTTTGTATATATGACAATGCTGGCTTGTGTGTTTTGTTTATGGTAACTATGTGCGGTTGTATGTATGAGTGGTCTGTGAGTTGCGTAGTTTTGTTTCTGCTTGTGCTATGTGTGTATGTTGCTGTGTATATTGCTGTGTATATTGCTGTGTATATTTGTGTACATGTTTAGCTTTTATTAACAACGAATACTTGCGTACAAGATCATTAAGAATAAATCATCATCTCTTAGCATTGATGTTGCTTGGTTTTTCGTTGTTGTTATTTACACTTATTATCGCACAGCCTCGAATGATCTTGTATATTCTCAACGATGTATCCGGAATATTCCATTTCCGTTAATTCAAATATTATCTGCATTGTGTTGACCAGGGTTGTAACATTTTGACAACTAGAGATAATTTGACAGTGCTGCCAAGTACATATATCCACATTGTCGTTATATTTGAATCTATTTTTAAACTTTGTAACAATATAAAAGAATGTCGTTGCTCACCTTAAGTTAGAATTAAGAAATTATTGTAGTTTCAGTCTTAAGATTCAATTTAAATAAAAAGCAATTAAAAGTGATCAAACCGGTGTTTTCATCCGGTTAGCTTTCATCAATTTCTTTCAACAATAATAAAAGATAACCTCATAAAAACCCAAAAATTTAAGGTAAACCTAATGTTATTGTATGAAAGTGTTGATGGATTCACATTCTTTATTTTTTAATTTTATCCGTCATTCGACTCAAGGCTCTTGCTGTGTAAAGTCGCACTCTATAGAAACGTATTGTGTACGCAATCGAGTAGTTTTTTTCTGTTTTCTTGCATCGCTCTTTCTTTCGGGTTTTTCTTTGTTTTTCCAAGTTAATAGTATAACATTATATATTTCTCGGAGGATTAATAATAAAAAAAAAGTCGTTTTCCAAGTGTAATTTATGTTTGGTTTCTAGCAATGACACCCTCCTCAGGAGGTAATTATTTTAAAATTCTGGACCCTGATCCAAACGAAAGAAGACCAACTCTAGTTATAACATCAACAACTCTGCTGACTTCCCAAATTTAATACAAAAACAGAATGCTGTAACTATCAAAAAGGGACAATGCCCGAAATACATCGTAATAAAAAGCAAAGTAACCGATAAGCCACTTCAGAGCTTCAACATTTTTTTGCTTTCCAAAGCAATTGAAGGCATATCTAGCGAGCCCACTCAAAAGATAATATTTACTAAAGATGGTAATCTCTTAATATTAACAAAAAACGAAATCCAAGCAAGCAGATTCCTGAAAAAAAAACACACTGAATGGTATTGGTCCTGTTGAAACTTTTCTTCACCCTACACTTAACATCATCAAAGGTGTCGTTTTGAACCATCCCTAAAGGAACTTTCTGAGCAACAAATTACAGATAGCCTTAATGACCAAGAAGAAGTCGATTGCAGAAAAATCACAAAGTTCAATGAAGGAAAGGCAACAAACACCTCACTGCATATTCTACATTTTAACCAGTACAGTCTACCAAAAGAAATTAAAATTGGCTCCTCATCTGCAAAATAGAACCGTTCTTTCCTAATCGCATACAATGTAAAAACTGTTTCAAGTTAGGCCACACCAAAAAATACTGTAATGGAAGCGAAACTTGTGAAATTTGCTCTTTAATAATACACTAACCAGAACCATGCCCTAAAATAGAATGTGTTAATTGCAAACGGCAACACCGATTCAATAACAAAATATGCCCCGTTATTCAACATCGACAAGAGATTCTAAAACATAAAACAATATACAACTGCATGTACAGAGTCAGCAGCTAAACTACAATTAGTCGAATCATTCGAAAGTCCTACTGAAGACCTTCAAAAGGCAATTGAAGAGAAGAAAAAGAAAGTAAATAACAGACGACAAACCAATACAGAAAGTTCCACCAGTTTAAACAACCCAACAATAAATAAAACATTAAATTCAATACCAACAGCAACATCAATATATACAACATCTATCTCAGAATTTTATCAGCCGAAAGCAAACACAACACCCATTATATCTTCTATGGAAGACAAAATGAACAAAGCAAAGTACTCACCAATAAAATAATTACAAAAAACAACGCAACTACCACATTAAAAAAAGAAATACCTAGTGCACTCGGGTCTCGTTTTATGCGGATTCGAATTTATGCGATTTTTAAATGAAGAATTTTTTCAGAATTTCAACAGGTTTTGAAATTTTAGATGTTTTTAGGCTTTTTTTACCCTGTTTAAATTAAGCCAAGTTTGCATAACTTATATAGTCGTTATACATAGGGTCCTCCATATAACTTTTTTTTTAAATGCTATAAAAAACTACTGAATATTTTCTCAAATTTCTTTTTTTATTTGAAAGTACAATCTTTCCGGTTAAAAATAAAAAATAATTTCATTCAAATGGCTGCATGTTATTCACGAAATAAGCACTAGTTGAAAAAAAACGTTAGATTGCGGACCTTATGGTTGGTTTCATTTTGTGTTTTTTTGTATGCGTAGACGATACGTATGTATGAGTGTTGTGTGTGTGTTATTATTGAAAGAACAAACTGGGGATTTCCCTTCTTATTAGCTGCTTTTTTTAATCACGCAGCAAAGTTTTTTTTGTGTATAGCTGATACACATGCGTGCTGTGAGAATTCCTTATTTTATTAGGTGGTTAATTTGTTTAGTACGGTGCAGTGATAAGCATAGTAAGCATAGTAGGCTATAAACTAATTTTTTAAAGAGTTTACATAAAATAACAGGTTTGAAACTCTTTAAAACTGTGGTTGAAGTCTACTGACGTTTTGGTAAAGCACTAATGAAATGCATATAGACATTGCTTAACCACCCAAAAAATAAATACTAACAAGACAGACGACTATTTGTGTTGCGGCGGCAACTTGGGCGAGTCAATCACAAAAAAATAATAAAACGTTTCGGCGTCAATTTAAATAATGCGTTTTATTATCTATGGAATTCAAGTTATTAACACAAAGCGTATACAAATTTAAAAGTGTTTGTACTTACCATATTCTGCTCTCGCCCACGGTTCGTTATTAAATGATCTTAAAAGCGACGCGGTTAAGCGGCTACTCATAAAAAGGTACTCGTTACCGAGTCATTCGAGGCAGAATAAGGCGTACTCACACCAACATAAAATAATAATAATAGTAAAAAAGTTCAACACTGGTTATATCGACCGTTACGGCAATTGTTCAAGTATAATCAAGATTAGTTCATAACAATTTGGATTTCCCTAGATTTATTTCATGGCAAGTAGATTCAGAATTGACTTCTGCAACATACGAGGCTTGAGAGCGAACTTCTTCTCAGTTTATGCTCACGTTTGTCTCTATCGGCCGGATGTTTTAGCCTTAAGTGAAACCCAGGTATCTGAGGATGCTGACCCACAGGATTTTTATGTGCCTGGGTATCATCTTCTGTCCCTTTTTAACTTTCATCGCGGTCTTGCATTATATACGCAATGATGTTGTGTACCAAAGCCAGCAATCACTAGGCTTGTATGATCTAGAATTTAGCTGCCTTTGGGCTAAATTCAAGATCAGGGCACATAGTTTGCATTTCGAATTCCTTTATAGAAGTCCAAACGCGGGAAGGGAACAAACTTCATCGGGCTTTGATTCCCTTTCCGATTCTATATCAAAAATCCTCAAAAGTTGTCCGGACAGTGAAATTGTTATTGCTGGTGATTTCAATGTCCACAACTCATCGTGGCTTCGCCATTCGAGCCACACAACTTCAGAGGGCCAATATGTTGAGTTATTCGCCGCGCATAATCACCTAGCGCAACTAGTGAATGAACCAACTCATATACCGTGTGTTGAAGGGCACCAACTTAATACGCTTGATTTGTTCCTAACTTCACACCCTCAAAAGTATGAAGTGAACGTCAGTGCACCTCTCGGTAATTCGGATCATTGTATCATCTCCGCTTCTTTTTCGTTCTCGGCACTTCGAAACGTTTCACCCACAGCCACGAAACGTTTAAAATACGTATACGAAAAAGCTCGTTGGGCAGAGCTCAACGAATTCTATCGAACTTTCAACTGGAAACTTTGTTTCTTAGATAAAAATATCGATTTAATGGCGGAAATGGTTGGAAATATAATCTTGCTAGGAATGAAATACTTCATCCTATCCAAAAAAATTTCGGTTAAGCCGAGACAAAAATCTTGGTTTAAACAATCTTGCAAAGAGGCAATCAGATCCAGAAAGGAAGCATTCAGTACTTGGCGGAATAATAAAAACGCAAATACTGATGCGCTGCGCAAACAAGCGAGGTCTTCGTGTGCCAGAGTGATAAGGCGTGAAAAAGCTTTTGGTCATTCGTTAAAAGAGTAAAGGACAAAGCTAGTTCATCAATTCCAACTCTTTTAAGGGATGATCAAATATTCACTAAACCTATTGATAAAGCTAACCTTTTGGCTGTGATGTTTGCAGGTAATTCTTGCTTGCCAGGTAGCAATCAGCAATTGCCCGTGGTGGAGAGTATCAGTTACTACGCCAAGAATATTCTGTCGACCACGAGCAGTTAAAAAGGTTTTAGCGAATCTCAACATAAATAAATCTCCTGGGCCGGATGGCATTCCAGCACTGGTCTTGAAGCAGTGTTTTTCGACGCTAGCGCGTCCATTGGCTAAGCTATTCAGTGCATCGTACCATGCCGGTAAATTTCCGATGTGTTGGAAGTTAGCCAATGTAACGCCGTTCCCTAAGAAGGGAGAGGCGCAATACCCCGAAAATTACCGCCCAATTGCAGTCTGTTCTGCAATTTCCAAAGTCATGGAAAGTATGACCAACTTCCACCTGGTAAGGTATCTGGAGACCAACACCTTACTTAACGACCGGCAGTATGGTTTCCGCAGAGCTCGCTCTACAGGAGACCTGCTCGCTCTGTTAAGAGAAAAATGGTGCAATTCCATTCACTATTTCGGCGAGAGTAAGGTGGTGGCTCTAGATATCTCAAAAGCATTTGATAGAGTGTGGCATGATGCACTTCTGTCAAAACTGACTGCTTTTGGTGTCGGTGATGATTTCTCTCGCTTCATAGCGAGCTTCCTCAGAGACCGCACTATACGAGTTGTTATAGACGGGATCTCATCAAACGAGTTCAAGGTAAATTCAGGGATGCCGGCCAAGCCTGGAGGAGATTGACGCCAGGAGACGAAGGATGAACGAGTTCACAAGTGATCTCGTGTCAATCTCCGAATGGGGCCTCGCGAACAGGGTTAACTTTAACTCTCATAAGACGCAGTGCTGCGTGCTTACGCATAGGCGGCTGGTCGAAGGTTCTGCGCCATCCGTGTTTATGGATGGTATAGGTATTGGGGAATCAGAAGCTCTTGATGTTCTTGGTATGAAAATACAGAGTGACGTTCGATGGACAGATCACATTTTTCATATTTCAAAAGAAGCATTCAAGTGTCTCGGCTTTTTAAGACGGTGTAAGACACACTTCACCCCAACTGATCTCCTCAATATATATACCACCAACATCCGACCAAAGATGGAATACAACTCTCATGTATGGGCCGGTGCTTCAAAGTCTGAAGTTGCTCGACCGCGTACAAGAGAGAGCAAAGAAGCTCATCGGTGACAGTCTATTGACTCACTGGAGCATCGACGCAACTTGGGGTGTGTTTCACTGTTCAACCGATACTACAACGGAATGTGTTCTGGTGAAATAAGGGAGCTTGTGCCTGATAACCGTTTATTTCTGCGAGCTACCCGCTCTTCACATAGCGCACATCCTTTTGTGGTTGAGTTGTCAGTGAGTCGCACCACGCATTACAGAGAGAATTCGTTCTTTGGCCGAACGGTTCGTATGTGGAATAAACTTCCAGCAGAGGTCTTTCCTGTCAGTTTTAACTTGGGGAGGTTCAAATCGAACGTCCACAAACACTACTCCCTCTATCCTCCATCCCATAACCAACTTTCCTAGTTCTGGCACAATGCATCGCATATGTAGGGGTCATCCCCTAAATGCTGGTCCAAGAAAAAAAAAAAAAATACGTATGAATTTCTATTTTAATAGTGAATTTTTATTTATGTAAATTGTATTATATTAATTTTCTCAACAGGCTATAAATTCAAATCTACGAAACTGCAAATTAAAGCTTTTGTTATTTATGTTCAAGAAATTGTATTTTAGTTAACAATTTACAATGAGCATGTAAACAAGTGCGCGTGCCCTCGCAATGTTTTAAATTATGTATGAATTTCTATTTTAATAGTGAACTTTTATTTATGTAAATTGTATTACAGGATGTTAATTTTCTCAACAGGCTATAAGTTCAAATCTGCGAAACTGCAAATTCTCAGAGTGAATTATTAAGAATATTTTTCATAGTCATCAAACCAACAGAACGGATCAGTACTGATTTCGAGGCCGCTACGCCATCTCATCAGCGTTCTTTGTTAAATTTTTTCACTGTTTCAAGTGGTGCTAGTTAGTAGGAATATCAACTATTTAAACAATGTTTTTAACGAAAATTGAATATGAGAAGTTCTCACATCCATTTTTACAAGTTATTACTTTTTGGTTAGTACGATATTCCCCAATACTGACGATTAATATTTCATTTTAAATACATACATATATTTTTGATGATTTTTTTATGCGATTTTGTTTAGATTTTTCAAATAAAATTTGAATTCATGTGATTTTTCACAATTTGGGAACGAATCATTACTTTTTATATGAAGCTAGAGTATCGTTTTATGCGAATTTGATTTATCCGTTTTTTTTTGGAACGCATCTATCGCATAAAACGAGACCTGAGTGTACAAACAAATCAACAAACAATAATGATCCAAACAAGCATATATCGCATACGGATATCTCCGCTAGAATTACAAATAGACGGTTTTCAATTGATGACACACCGGAGATGGAGACTTAGAGTTTGCCATGTGCTGTGGGGTAGTCTGTGCGCCCTCCCTTCGCTGGCTGGTGTGTTGCGTCGTTGGTGTACTCTTGACCATGCTTTGGTTAAGGTTGCATTGGGGACCTGGCGCAGTGGTCGGCGGGGCGGAGGTGGGTGGACTACCTTGCGGCCTATAGCTGTTAACTACGTCACAAACTGGAATAACAACTGTACACCGAATAACAAGAAACTTATAACCTGCAACCACAAAATGGCCATAAATTTAAACATAATACAATGGAATATTAAGGGCTTTTTCAACAACTTTACTGACTTCCAACTAATTGTGAAGGAGCAGAATCCCCATTTTATTTCCTTACAGGAGACCCACTGTCCGTACAACTTCATACCTATCCCTCTCAAACGGTTCCGCTGTTACTTCGAAAACAACCCTGCAAACACTTCATTCATGTATTCATTCGTGATCATATCCCGCACCGACGTATTTACAACACATCTAAACTGCTCAATATTTCATTCCACTCAAAGACGAACAGTCTCTTGGTGGAATGATGAACTTTCAATGTTCCGCGCAGACAAAATGAAGAAATGGCAAACTTTAAAAAAACAATCCCACCATGACAATTTTGTAGGTACTATACAAGAGATCCAACGCAAAGTTCAGACTTGAATGCAAAAAAGCCAAAGCAGCCAGTTTTAAAAAATTTACCGAAGCTATAAAGAGGGACTCTCCACGAACTCTTTGGAAAAGAGTGGATTCTTTTTCCATTCGCAACAGGTCTACACCCGTAACAGTTCAGCACACTGATACTAGTTCCTTAACAGAACCAAAACAAATATCAAATTTCTTTGGCACGAAATG
Organism: Linnaemya tessellans; assembly: GCA_951800035.1. NCBI lineage: Eukaryota > Metazoa > Arthropoda > Insecta > Diptera > Tachinidae > Linnaemya > Linnaemya tessellans. The sequence continues at coordinate 74,104,454 of OX637533.1, read as the reverse complement.
GTCAGAAAACTCTTTGGATTGCTATTTCTCAACAAACTTCACAGCAGCTAAAAAAAACAGTGTTATCTTACTCAAGCATCTAATCCATGAATCCATACACTTTAAAAATAGATGGCCCACTAACAATTTGCGAGTTACAAATGGCTATAAAAAAGATAAAGGAACAACACCTGGTCATGACAGGGTATGCTATGATATGATAAAATATCTCACAAACCATAGTAAAAAGAAACTTCTCCATCTATAAAATAACATATTCGACACAGCAGTTATTCCCCATTCTTGGATACCGCTATACCAAAACCAAACAGAAATTTAACTGATTTCAACGGGTATCGCCCTATTTTTTTATTACCATGTCTAACCAAACTCATGGAAAGAATGGTCGCAAATCGTTTATCCTGGTTCTTGGAGTGTAAAATTAATTGCTGTCAATCAAACAGCATATAAATCTAATCGCAGCTGTACGGATGCTCTTCTTCACATCGACCACAGCGTCGCAAAATCCCTATCTTGCAAGAATCACACATCTATACTAAGAATAGATTTTGAGAAAGCATTCGATCGCATTGGGGTTCACATTATACTGGAAGAGCATTATCTTTGAAGAGCTGGGGTATTGAACCATAAGTCTTCAATTACGTAAGGTCTTCTTTTGTGGGGCAGAATAATTAGAGTAAGAGTAAACAATGAAATGTCTAACAACTTCCCTTTCGAAAATGGAATACCGCAGGGCTCTCCGTTATCTGCAGTGCTTTTCCAGATAGCCTTTAACCAACTTAGTAACATAATAAAAAAACATGTTTGTTGATCATTGTCTTCACGCAGATGACATCTACATACTATGCAAAAACAATAGCCTCTCGATAATTAATAACACACTGGAGAAAGTTTTTATTGATATTGAAAATGGTGCAGGGTTTCAGGGGCAAAAATTTCATCAGAAAAATCATCAGTCTTACATAAATGCAGGAAACATAGCTGCAGTTCATCAAATCTAAAAATTCACAACTACACTATACACTGTGTATATTGGGAGTTGTATTTGATAGGAAGTATCGATGGAAAAAAACATATCTTAAGTCTCAAAAAATCACATTCACTTAGGGAAAACTTAATAAAATACCTTTCTACGAGAAGTTTTGCACACATAGACACCATCAAATATCTAGTAAAAAAACTCATGTTAAGCAAAATAAACTACGGTCTCTTTCTCTACAGGAATGCCTCTAAAGCTGATTTAGGACAAATTAAGTCAATATACCACCAAACTCTTAAGGCCAGTACATATGCATATAGAACCATTCCAATACAAGTTCTGTTAATAGAATCCGGACTTCCATCATTAGATGAAAAATATATTAATAATTTAAATCGACTATTACCGAAACTCGTATCGTACTATAACTCAATCATAGATGGCGACACTCAGGAAGTACTAAAGTCAAAAAGAAAACAGAGAATTCAATCAGCTATACACAGATGCATCAACCAAAATATCAGAAGATTCAAGGAAAAGCTTTCCAAATTCAAAATTGTAAATCCTGCCTGGACATAAGATCCAAGGTCCTGCGACTACAGCCTTTCAGCATATAAAAAAAATCACGATAGACGACACCTACTAAAATCTCTTTCAGGAAACATATTTTTTTGTAAATCCGGAATGGCAGTATCTCTTCACAGACGCTTCCAAAGATAATTTTAACACAGCATACGCAGTCGTCGATCAGATGGGAAAAAATTTAGTGTCAAAAAAATTAAGTGAACATACATCAATATTTACTGGGGAAGCAGTTGGAATTTTGCAAACAATATATATTGCCAGTAAGACAAAGAAGAAAGGTGTTGTTTATTCTGAAAGTTTATCAGTAATATCTGCAGTAACCAATTTAAGAAACAATAAGTGGCGATCAATAAATTATATTAGGGACCTATTAACCAAATACAGAAGCAAAATAAAAATAATTTGGATTCCTGGGCACGTCCAAATTTGATGGCAATAATTTTGCAGACACAGCCGCTAAACACTAGAATATAATTAACTCGATCTCGAAGGAATCACAGAAACGGAGAATCGCGGATTTGGGGGCTATCACCACCCCCACTATTCACAAATCAACCCTAATATAAAAATACCCATATACACAACAGATATCAGCAAAAACGATATTAAAATTTTCTCCCGTTTACGAATGGGTCACACAATTACCACCCATCAACACCTAATGAACAATAACCTGAATAACAACTGCGTATACTGTGGATCTAGTATTACGGTAACACATATCTTATCAAACTGTCATACTACACTCCCAAAGAAAATTCTATCCAATAACGGCCTCAACTTACTTAAGGAACCAAGCCTGGAAAATATTTCTATTATTTCTAGGTATATTTCCCGACTTAATATAAGAATATGAATTTTTTTTTCCTTACTTTATCTATAGCCGATAGCCTAAGCAGCTAGGGCTACATTTATATACTTACAGCCTTATGCAAAAAAACTTAACACAGACTGGTAAACTAATGTTAAGCAAAATTCCTTAAAAGTATCATGCAAAAACGGTTGTTAGCTTAACACTCGTGTAAACCGATGTCAACATCAAATAACTTAGAGTAGCTACTAATGTAGTTTAAAGCGGTGTTAAATATTTTTTTTTGGCAAATGTTTTGTGAAAACTTTTAATTAAAGCATTTCAGTTTTGTATATTTTTATATTAAAAATAGATACATTAAATTTAATGAACAGCATCGGTAAAATTATTTATTTCGATGTGAAAATTTTATTCAATGTGTAATTTTTATTTAGAACGTATAAACCAAATAGCGGGCTATTATCGGGCATGTACTTATAAAAGAGAAGTACCGTTTTAGCAAGGAAACAGTGAGGAAAATTGTAACATTGGTAAAACAAGACATTGAAGTAGACAGCAGGGGATGTGGAACATCACCAAAATACAATTTTGGTAGCCATCCACTGATTTTTGAGCTGTGTTATTGTGCGTTGACTCCCGACACATTAACTGTTGAAGCTAAATAATTTAAGAAATTTAAAAAAAGGAAATGATCATGTGGTTGTATATATATGTATATATATATATATATATATATATATATATATATATATATGTATATGTGATGTACATAACTTTCTGCCACTTCCACCCATGCTGTTTTCTTTGAATGGTTGGTATTGTTGTCCGTATTTTTGTTTTCAATGACTTTTACCTTCTTTCTTATGAGTTCCTTTAGCAGCATCTATGACGGTAAATATCATTCAAAGTATTAACACACATAATGTAAAAACAATAAAATTTATAGTGATGTACATGCAATCAACACAAGTAAAGAACGGATGTTTTTTAAATAATCGGTTTAAACTTTAACAAAAAATGGCGTATTTATTATTTTGCACTATTATAAATATCTTTAGTTTATGTTTTTTCTGTAGTATATATATTGTTTTGCATATAAAAAATTAAAAAAGGTTATTTTATGTTAAAAATATACAAAACATTGTTAAAACATCCGACTATCAGGATGAATTCGTACTCACTATTTTGCATCGTTAACTACAAAGAGACAAGAGAGAATGATGACGTTGCCAGTATCAACAAGTAAAATTATTTGAAGTATGCAATAGTTAACGCACTGTTTTTGCATATAATTTTTTAACATACATATGTAGGTATGTTAGCCTTAAAGTAGCTATTAACTGACGTGAACTTCAAGCATCAATTAAGATGTTTTTTATTGCATGAGACCGTTAGTATATAATATGTATATATATTAGTCTTATATTTATACTCGTATAAGGTTAATTTCATTTAAATAAATGAATAATTTTATCCGTAATGGTATCTTTGCAGCACCACAGAATTCAAGTAAAGCCACAAAAGGTAGGTATTAAGTGTTATTCATCACTTTATAAAGTTTTCCTTCTTATTCTTATTAAATATAGAATTCTTATATTAGTTTAAGTTATTGTTTTTTTATTTTCACTGAGAAATATTATTTGTCAAGTTTGCGTACTAATTTGATTCATCATTACTGAGCGTTGCCGATTGGCGTTTAATGTCTATTTATTTATTTGAATTATTATTTATATGCAAATATACACATTTTGTTAATTGAATTATTTAATTTGTATATATATTTTATTTGTTTATTTATTTGAAATCTTTTTGTGCTTATGCTTAATGTTTTCTTATTTGTCTTATGTACTTAAGATTTCATGAGCTCTATGTAACAGTTGTTGTTCTTTTTATACCCTTCACAAAAAAGTGAAAGGGTATATAAAGGTTTGTCTTTCCGTGTGTGATTTCTTCGATATCAACATGGGACCCCATGAGGTATATATATTCTGGATCCTTATGAATAGCGATTACGATTGAGCGATGTCCGTCCGTCTGTACGTGAAATCGGTTTTCCCAAACCCCCAGAAGAGCTAGAGACCTCGTTCTTGCACCGTTGGATTGGAAATGAAGTTAAGTAGAGTGCTATTGAAATTCAGAAAGATCTGAAGCATGGTTCCAGAGCTGGGAAGCTTACACCTATTTCTCGACGGAAATATCAATTATTTTTTTAATGTTTGTAAATTAAACCTATTTCTTGCTTTGGGAAGCCTGAATGGTCTATTAAAAACTAAAAAAATACAACAATTTTTCCAGGGGTGGAATATTAAAAATTTTTTTTCGGCCCATTTCCTATTTTGTAGGACATGTAGTAACTAAAGTTGTTAAAGATTTTAAGTTTTTCTTTTACAAAACCTCTTTATACGTCATGAAGACTTGCATTGGCCAAAAAATTTTTTTTAATTAAAATTTTGCTTCCAGGGGCGGGAAATTGCATTTATTTTATACGTGAAAGTAATCAAACAGGCAACTGCTGTCGTTTTTTTTTTTTGTTAACTAAGCCTGTCTTATAATTTACGAAGAACAAAATTGGTATCAAAAATAAAATTTCGAATCCAGGGATGGACAAGTGCAATATTTGATAGTACATGAAAGTAACCAAAATGGTTAAAAATTTTAAATTTTTCTTAAAAAAAATTACTTTATACCTCATGAAGCGTTGCACTGATAAAAAAAACTGGTTACAAAATTTGAGTTTTTCTTAAACAAAACTATCGTTATACCTCATGAAAATTTGCATTGATAAAAAAAAATTTTAAAAATTAAAATTTCGCTTCGAGGGTTGGGAAATTGAAATTTTTTTATACATAAAATTAACCAAAAAGGCAACTAACGTCGGTGTTTTACTAATTAAAACTACTTTTTAGTTCAGGAAAAACATAATTGGTATCAAAAATTAAAAAAAAAGAAACAAAATTTAGATTCCAGAGTTGGATAACTGCAATATTTTGTAGTACATGAAAGTAACAAAAATGTTTAGAAATATTAAGTTTTTCTTAAATAAAACTATTTCATGCCTCATTAAGAGTTTCATTGGTAAAAAAAATTAAAGTTCGTTTCCAGGGTTGGGAAATTGAAATATATAAAAGTAACCAAATAGGCAATTGACGTTGTTGTTTTTGCTAATTAAAACTATTTTATAATTCAGGAAGAACAAAATTGGTATTAAAATCTTAAAAAATCAAAATTTCGACTCCAGGGTTGAACAAATAATATATTTCATGGTACATGAAAGTGACCAAAAAGTATAAAAATTTAAATTTTTTTTTGCCAATTGTTAATATTTTCAACGGGCTTAAGTTCGAATCTGCAAGACTGCAAATCATTTTTTATTATTTTATCAATAAATGAATTTGTTCAAATTCAATTTATTATTTTATATTAAGATTGGAATATTAAGAATATTTTCAATAATCATCAAACCAGCAGAACGGATCAGTACTGATTTCGAGGCCGCTACGCCATCTCATCAGCGTTCGTTGTTAAATTTTTCCACTGTTTCAAGTGGTGCTAGTTAGTAGGAATATCAACTATTGAACCAATGTTTTTAACGAAAATTTAATATGAGAAGTTCCCACATTCATATTTTTAAGTTATTACATTTTTGGTTAGTACGAAATTCCCCAACCCTGACGATTAATATTCCCAATATTCCATGTATCTCTTTCGCTTTTTCCAGAGCTATCGGCTGCTGATAGCTAAAGCTTCTTTGTTATGTATGTTCAAGTAATTGAATTTAGTTGTTAATTTACAATGAACAAGTGCGCGTGCCCCCGCAATGTTTTAAATTATGTATGAATTTTTATTAGTCGAACTTTTCTTATGTAAATTGTTAATTTTTTCAACGGGCTTAAGTTCGAATCTGCAAGACTGCAAATGATTTTTTGTTATTTTATTAATAAATGAATTTGTTCAAATTCTGTTTATTATTTATATTAAAATTGGAATATTAAGAATATTTTCAATAATCATCAAACCAGCAGAACGGATCAGTACTGATTTCGAGGCCGCTACGCCATCTCATCAGCGTTCTTTGTTCAATTTTTCCACTTTTGCAAGTGGTGCTAGTTAGTAGTAATATCAACTATTTAACCAATGTTTTTAACGAAAATTGAATATGAGAAGCTCCCACATTCATATTTTTAAGTTATTATCTTTGTGGTTAGTACGAAATTCCCCAACCCTGACGATTAATATTTCCAATACTCCATGTATCTCTTGCGCTTTTTCCAGAGCCATGGGCTGCTGATAGCTAAAGCTTCTTTGTTATTTATGTTCAAGTAATTGAATTTAGTTGTCAAGTTATAATGAACAAGTGCGCGTGCCCCGCAATGTTTTAAATTGTGTATGAATTTTTATTGGTCGAACTTTTTGTCAAGTAAAACTATGTTACATATTTTAATTAAACCTACTTCCTGTTTTAGCAAGAAAGAAAGAAGAATTACATCTGTGCAGGGTATTTGAGATTCGGCACAGCCGAATATAGCACTTTTACGTGTTTACATTTGATTTTACTGTTGAGCTTTTTGTCGAGTTAGTACCGTTCGTTTTCGTGTGTTTTATTTTAGAGAATTTAGTCTGTTTAGGAAAAGCAAATGCGGTTAGTTGTTCAAACGGTTATTGTAATATAATTTTAAGTAACTTGCATTTTTTATTAGAAATAAACGTACTCGTAGTCGCACTCACTCAAGTTAAGTTACTTAGATCCATCGTCATACATAAGATAAATATTATGATGAAAATATACATTAACCAAAACAAAAGTTTATGACTAGTTATAATCCCAAACACATTTTAAGATAAGAAATATTTGTTAACAATGAAATAAAAATAAGTAACGAATATTTTAGTTCTTATGATAGATACTTTGTAAACACATTTTAAGATAAGAAATATTTGTTAACAATGATTTAAAAATTGGTAACGAATATTTTAGTTCTTACGATAAATATTTTGTAAACATATTTTATGATAAGAAATATTTGAAACAATCATAAGATAACAAATATTCCGTAAACATATGAATGAAATTCAAATGTAATTATTACTAATAAACATAAATAGTTTTGAGATAAAGGCTGACTTCATAAATGCAGTTTGCAATGTAACCTGGCAATGCATGATGTTCATAAAAACAGTAAAATTAATTTTGGCAATGCCTAATGTTCATAATTGCATGGCAACACTTTTCAATGCGCATTGTTTGACAATTTCTTGCATGGTTTTTATTTGTGATTCTTTGTAAACATTTAAGTACATTCTTTAATGGCGGCAAAACAATTTTGTGATAAATAATTAAATTTTGTGGTAGAAATGGCAGATTTGTGGTAATTTAAATTTAATTTAATATAAATATGTGATTTAACATACAATTTTTTGTATATAGTGAAAAAAAATGGAATCACGAAAGAAAAAAGCTACTCATAGAAGTGCGTTTGAGGCATGAGCCAGATTTCACCGCAAAAAAAAGGAAAAGAAACACAAGTTGGGAACAAATAATGCGGGATATCAAGGAAATTGATAGCACTTTTCCATTTACTAAAGATGAAACCACAAGATATTTTGTAAATATAATGGGAACATACAAAAGAATAAAAAAGCGCAACAACACATCTGGGGAGGCCAACAACACAACTGGGAATTTTTCGAAATGTTGGATGAGGTCTTCGGCAGTCGTAGTAGCGTTCTGGTACCTAGTGAAATGATCGAAAGTTCCTTTCAAACATTAATGGAAGACTTAAGTGATGGGCCATCAACATCTGATACCCCCACGATGCATAATGTTGATGAATCTTCTCCAGATATTTCTGCTCCTAGAAGTGCAACAAAAAGAAAGCGGTGCGATATCCTGGATTTCTTAAACAAGGAATCTGAGGCTGATGCCAGAACAATGAAAAAACTTTTGGACTTGGAGGCAGAAAAACTAGCAGTGGAGAAAGAAAAATTAGCCGAGATTAAGCAAATTCGTACCTTATTCCAGAAAATTATAGAAAAAAATTAACTTTTATCTATTTTTAATTTAAGACTGAAATACTTTTTACCTGATAATTTGAAAAATGAATTTTCTGTTAATTTTTGTTTTTATTTAAGTTTTTTTTATGAATTGATTTCATTAAAACGTAAAATAACAAGTATATCTTTTAATTTAACGAAATTTTTTGATATTAGGCCGAAAATAATGTTGCTAATGCATATCTTTTTGCTTTTGTCTCTCTTTGTCCTGACAAAGTCGCTCCCTCGATTTGAGGTTCAGTGTTTGCTTCTTCTACTATTTCATCGTCTATGTTGCCTTCATTATCAATAATTATGTTATGAAGGATCATGCATGCCATCGTTATTAACTTTGGCATGTGTGCACGTTGAACTTCAATGTACTTTAGTATTCTAAACTTCTTTTTTAATATACCGAATGCCTGTTCCAACACAACTCGAGTTGAACTCAGAATTGTGTTAAATTTCGATTGCATTGGCGTTAAAAATCCATTGTCACGGTAAGGCACCATAAGGAACGTCTCTAATGGATACCCGCCATCGCCCAACAAATGGCAATTGGAAGAAATATTTATTTCCTTGTTTATTATAGCTTTTCTAATAGAGCTCATTTGCCAAACTGTTGAGTCATGACATGCACCTGGGCATCCGATAAATACATCTATAAACCTCATACGACTGTCTACAATAGCCTGCAAAAAATCATATAGGTAATAAAAACATCCTCAGATGAAAAAATATTATTTTACTTGGGCAATAATAGAGTAAGTTCCCTTTCTGTTGCGATAACTAATTTCGTCTTTGATTGGCTGCGAAATCGGAATATGTGTTCCGTCTATGCATCCTAATACAAAGGGGAAAGGATTGTGTCGAAGGTTTGAGAACTCTTCACTCGTTTGCCTTTGCTCAGATGCAGTTTTTGGGAACTTTATGACATCTTTCTTCAAGCGGCATATCATTTTTATTATTTTGACAAACACCTTGTATGCAAGACCATTTGCCACACAAAAGCGATCACTGACATCTCTGAAAGAGCAGTTGTTGCTAAGTTTCCAGATTGTTATTTGTAGAGCTTTTTGTAATGATATTCCAATACGTTCAAGTGTAGATGGATTCCAAAAGGGTTTTATCGCATTCTGTAATTTCTTACATTTAAAAGTTTAATTAGTTTTTTAAAGTAATATAATTGGATATTTTAATACCTCGAATGTACTTTCATCCGAAAATGAGAAAAAAATACGTCATCCTGCATATTTGCGATAGTTTCACAAATTCAAATTTTTAGGGATTCTTCGTCTTGAGTCTTGTCTTCTCAACAATGCAACACGGCGACGCTTCCTTTTATTTAAAATATTTTTAATCAAAGTAATGTTTTTATTCCTTTTGCCATCCAATTCGAAGGCAGTATTCAAAAGAATAGCACAAGATTTCTGGAGATCCATTTAAATACACATAAAGTTAAAAACGTTTACTCCAGGAACAAAACTTTTGTCAATTTATGCGTTCATAAATATACTAAAGTGTCACCGCATTATTTTACAAAGCAGTGTTGCCATACAATATTACTTTGCCTTGTAAACATTTTTCTTTGCAATGTTACAATACAAACTGCATTTATGAAGTCAGCCAAAACATTTAGAAGAAAATTAACAAACAACCTACATAAAAGGAAGCACCTTAAAAATAACTTGAGTCATTAAGATGCACATGTAAAACCATATGTATATATATAATGTTAAGTGTACTGTTAATACTCATGTAAAAAAAATAACTAAAATGCATAAGGCATTTTAAAAACTTTCTTTTTTATTCCAAAAAACGAAAGTTGTTTAATTCGCACGCATATAAATATTATTATCGGTTCCATTTTTGAAGTGTTGTTAAATTCGCCTATTTGACAAACTCCAGTCGTAGTCAGCGACACTGAGCAATCAACTGATAAGCCATTTGTGTCTACATAATAGGTCTGTTAGTTTACTTTTCCAGTAAAATCCAGTAGTTGAGTAAATTTTACTCAATTTGAAAATTTTACTCTCAGGACTGGCTCGTTCTCAAAAAAGTACGCTAACGGAAAAATTGCAAAAACTCGCAATTTATTTAAAACAGCTGATCACTAAATAGCTTAGAGTTGTAAAATTTGGTTTGTTTTGACTGCCCAGTATATAATGTTTTTGGTACTTGATGCAATGTATTTTATCAATTATTAATTCATTACGAAATGTATTTATGAAATGAACTGATGTACAAAATTTAAATGCGTTTATTATGTAAATTACTTATTTTGTTTCTTGTTAATAAAATATATCAACATTTCACGTTTGATAATCCGTGCCCAGAATAATATGCAGAAAGAAGTATTCGAATATAATGTATTGGCTTTACATCTCTAAAGCATTAGTGTAAATAAAACAAAGACAAATTTCGCCGTGGATGGCAAAAAGCTCGATATTGTATGCTCTTTTAATTTCTTTACCTTTTAAGAATAATTATTTCCAGTTCACTTTCGCTTTCAGATCAACCGATAAATTGATTACGTCGAAAATAGGGGAACTCATCTTTTGTTTAATGAATCATATGTTTTTAGTTTTCTACTGGATTTTACTGGCAAAAATTTGTCCAGTAAAAATTTGCAGGCTCTAATTCAGCAACTGTCATTTTACGCTCTCATTTCATACTCTCTTTTGCAAAATTTTTCCGTAAACGAACATATTTCAGTACAATCCAGTACAAATTTGAACAAATTTTTGGGTAAACAAATAGAGCTAATGATTACAAAACTTGCAGAGATGCAGGCTCACAGGTATACAATTTTCAAATTAACTGCCTATTTCTCATTGTCGAATAGTTCTTTCTTTCGTATATAGTAGCTTGGCGTGTTCTTCCTTATATTTCTCGAATAATAATAAGCGGAAATAGCTCAACTTAAAATAAGGTTGTATTTTACATGGTTGCATTTTACATTATTGCATTTTACATGCTTGCGCAATTAGAGTATGAGCTTCTAGCGTTGTCAGATCAACCATATATTACTATAATCTCGGCCGACCTGACAATACAATCGACCTCGAGCGTACAATTTTCAAATTAACTGCCTATTTCTCATTGTCGAATGAGTTCTTTCTTTCGTATGTAGCAGCTTGCCGTGTTCTTCCTTTTATTTCTCGAATAACAAAAAGCGGAAATAGCTCAACTTAAAATAAAGTTGTATTTTACATGGTTGCAATTTACATTATTGCATTTTACATGCTTGCGTAATTAGAGTATGAGCTTCTAGCGTTGTCAGATCAGCCATATATTACTATAATTTCGGCCGACCTGACAATACAATCGACCTCGATTGTTACTTCTCTAGAAATTCCTCCTCTAAGTAGTCATAATATTCGTATTCTGAAGTGTTGCCTTCTGGGTCAACCAAGACTACTACTATGCCCCTATATGACATCTGGATAATTTGGAAATTTTCGGCATCAGAGATTTCGTACCGGTCATTACCCAGTTGTTTCTGAATTATATAAGGGCCGCGGTATTGGCATTAATTTCCTGTTAACACCCGGTGTTGTGTCAATATTTTTCAAAACTACTAAATCTCCCACTTCGAAAGTTCTAGGTGGCACATGGTGTTGATTAAAATATTTCAAGTTATTTTCTTGTAACCTTTCTATATTTTTTGTAGCATCTTTCCTAATTTCATTAATATTACATTCTTCATTTAGATAATTATATAATATATGCTCTGTAAACTCATCAATTACATCACCTCTCTGTTCTACCCCGAACAATAGTTCGCTTGGTGAGTGTCCTGTAGATCGTTGAACTGTGTTATTCAACGCAAATTCTATCCTCGTTAATTTATCTACCCAGTCCGTATGTTCAATTAGCTCGGTTAGCTTTGCTAGCATAGCTTTTAAATCTCTATCTACTTTTTTTCTTGCCCGTTTGATTGGGGCGATGCTACTGACATTTTTACGTGTGCAATGTTTCTTTCGCCAAGAAACGAACTGAACTCGTTAGACGTAAAGCATGTTCCTCTATCACTTATTATTCACCGCGGCTTACTGTAATACTCAAAACCGTCTAAGTGCATAACTAATAACCAGCGTTTCCAATTCAAAACTATGATACTTGGCTTCAGGGGGTGAAGTATATTTTGAGTAGTACGCGATTGGATGAAACTTGTAATCTTTCTGCCTTTGTAACAAGACTGATCCAAATCCTGTCGTACTGGCGTCAGTATGCAACTCTGTTTCACAATTTGGATTGTATACCGCTAATACTGGACTACTTACTAGTTTATTCTTCAGTGTCAAAAAAGCGTCATCGCATTCACGTGTCCACACAAAATCTTTACACTTTTTCAATTCTGTCAATGGTTTTGCAATTCTTGAAAAATCAAACACAAACCTGCGGAAAAATGCAAAAAGTCCTAGACATCATTCTATACTATTATGATCTACTGGGACCGGATACTCCTCGATCGTTCTAATATGATCGTTATTTGGTCTAATACCACTCTCGTTTACCTTATATCCTAAATAATCTTTTTCCCTCTACGCAAATTTACATTTTTCGAGATTTAATTTTAATCCATTTATCCTCAACAACACATTCAATACAACTGCCAAAATATTAAAATGTTTCTCGATCGCCTCAGTTGCGATACTTATATCGTCCAAGTAAACAACTATCTTTCCCGCTTCTATAAATTCCCTTAGAACTTTATTTAAAAAATCGTTGAAACACTGCGCCCGCGTTTTTCAATCCAAACGGCATGTAACAATACTCAAATTGATGCAAGGGGTCACAAACGCCGTATATTTAATGGAGTCTTTGTGCATTGGGATTTGGTGAAAAACAATTTCTCAAGTGTAATGTCGAATAATACTTCTTGTTTTTATTATTCTTTGTGTTACATGTAATGTAATGTAATTTCTTTATTTAGCATTTATATTGCTATTTTAAGTACAATTTTTTAATTATTGTTACAATTTTTTACATTAAGATTTAAAAAGGTTGGTTATGTATGTATGTATGTATGTATATAAATTTTATAGATATTAAAATTTTTGTCTAATATAATCAATTATTTTACGTTTGAATATATAAAAATTATTTTCATTTTTCAATTCTGAAGGCATTTCATTAAAAATGTTAAGTCCTTTATAGAATAATATGCTTTGTGAAAAAGATGTTGAGGCAAACAACAGCCTGTAATCATTAACATTTCTTAAATTGTATGGCTGAACATTAGCTACGTTGACCAAATATTTATTCATGTATTGTGGCATCATTCCATTAATTGAAAGCCATTGTAGTTTTGTGAGCATATTTTGCATATGTGTCATCCTATTGCATCTAAGAATACATCTCATTCCTTTGTTTTGAAGCCTATCTTTCATTTGTTGCGTACCCAGGAATAATATTGTTGAACAGTATTCAAAATGTGGTTTGATAGTTGTGTTTTAAATATTTATGGCTGTTGAAGTTGAAATTTTAATTCTAAGTCTTCTTAAAAATGCAATCTTTATAGCAACTTTTTTACATACGTACTCATTGTGTGGTACAAAGTTTAACAGCCTTATGCAAAAAAACTTAACACAGACTGGTAAACCAATGTTAAGCAAAATTTCTTAAAGTATCATGCAAAAACGGTTGTTAGCTTAACACACGTGTTGTAAACCGATGTTAACATCAAATAATTTAAAGTAGCTACTCATGTACTTTAAAGCGGTGTTAAATATTTTTTTTTGCAAATGTTTTGTGAAAACTTTTAATTAAAGCATTTCAGTTTTGTGTATTTTTATATTAAAAATGGATACATTAAATTTAATGAACACAATCGGTAAAATTATTTATTTCGATGTGAAAATTTTATTCAATGTGTAATTTTTATTTAGAACGTATAAACCAAATAGCGTACTATTATCGGGCACGTACTTATAAAAGAGAAGTACCGTTTTAGCAAGGAAACAGTGAGGGAAATTGTAACATTGGTAAAACAAGACATTCAAGTAGACAGCAGGGGATGTGGAACATCACCAAAATACAATTTTGGTAGCCATCCACTGATTTTTGAGCTGTGTTATTGTGCGTTGACTCCCGACACATTAACTGTTGAAGCTAAAAAATTTAAGAAATTTCATAAAAGGAAATGATCATGTGGTTATATATATATATATATATATATATATATATATATATATATATATATATATATATATAAATGAAATTTATTTGTTGGTGGTTAAGCAATGTCTATATGCATTTCATTGGTGCTTTACCAAATCGTCAGTAGACTTTAGTAGTTTTGTATGAGTTTCAAGGCCTACTATTCTTGTTCTGTTGTTATTTTTGACATAACAGTATATATATATATATATATATATATATATATATATATATATATACATATACATATATATATATATATATATATATATATATATATATATATATATATATATGTATATGTATATATACATATACATACATATATATATATATATATATATATATATATATATATATATATATATATATAAGTATATATATATATATATATGTATATGTGATGTACATAACTTTCTGCCACTTCCTCCCATGCTTTTTTCTTTGAATGGTTGGTATTGTTGTCCGTATTTTTGTTTTCAATGACTTTTACCTTCTTTCTTATGAGTTCCTTAAGCAGCATCTATGACGGTAAATATCATTCAAAGTA
Organism: Linnaemya tessellans; assembly: GCA_951800035.1. Lineage (NCBI taxonomy): Eukaryota > Metazoa > Arthropoda > Insecta > Diptera > Tachinidae > Linnaemya > Linnaemya tessellans. The sequence goes on along the minus strand of OX637533.1, from coordinate 74,089,334 downwards.
TTAACACACATAATGTAAAAACGATAAAATTTATAGTGATGTACATGAAATCAACACAAGTAAAGAATGGTTGTTTTTTAAATAATCGGTTTAAACCCTTAACAAAAAATGGCGTATTTATTATTTTGCTCTATTATAAATATCTTTAGTTTATGTTTTTTTCTGTAGTATATATATTATTTTGCATATAAAAAATTAAAAAAATAATTTTATGTTAAAAATATAAAAAACATCCGACTATCAGGATGAACTAGTACTCACTATTTTGCATAGTTAACTACAAAGAGACAAGAGAGAATGATGACGTTGCCAGTATCAACAAGTAAAGTTATTTGAAGTATGAAATAGTTAACGCACTGTTTTTGCATATAATTTTTTAACATAGGTATGTTAGCCTTAAAGTATCTATTAACTAACGTGAACTTCAAACTTTTTTTGCATAAGACCGTAATTTATTATCCACAATTATTCCTAGGTATTTATATTCATCAACTTGCTCTATTTCGGTGTTCTCCATGCGTACTATTTCAGAAGCGTTTCCGTTTATTATCATCGCTTTTGTTTTGTTTGTATTTAGCTTTATTTCATTTTTAAATACTTTTCGATATTAGTTAGGTCTTCATTCAAGTTTCGAACACATTCTTCAGGATTTTCCCCACATATATATATTATTGTATCATCAGCATACATGCAAATCTTACATTTATTGACTACATTTTGCAGGTCATTCATATAAATTAAGAACAAGAGTGTTCCCAACACAGCCCCTTGTGGTACTCCTGTATCAATTGTCGTTGGAGATGATACGTAATTTCCACATTTTGTTTTTTGAGAGCGATTGTTCAAATAGCTTTTGAACCACAGAAGTTCAGTTTCTCTTACACCATATTTTTGTAAATTTATTAGCAGGATATCTCTGTCGACAATTTCAAAAGCTTTCTTTAAATCTACAAAAACTGCAACAACAAACTGTTTCTTTCCGGCTTCCATTTTCCATTCCGATACTACAAGGTTTAGTAGAGATTCACAATTATGGTTCTTTCTAAATCCCGATTGTGTCTCATACAGCAAATTGTTGGTTTCAAAGTATTTACTTAATTGGTTATATACTACTTTTTCCAATAGTTTACTTAATACAGGTAGCATGTTAACGGGACGTATTTCGTTTGGTGACTTCGTATTTTTTTTTTTTTTTTAGGAGTAGGACCAGCACTCAGGGGATGACCCCTACATATGCAATGCATTGCGCCGGAACTGAAAACGAGGGAATAGTATTAAGGGGACAGATGAGGAAAGATGAGAAGATAGACAGTTTTTGTAGCTATTTCAACCTTTTACTTTGCCGGCTAATTTTTGCTACAGGGCCGACGAAGGTGGGTGCAGTTAGTCTGCTTTTTAGTACATGATAGTGTCAGTCGCCGCCAATTATGTTCAGTGACCAGTGACTATGCCTTCATCATTGAAACAGGCAGGCAACAACTAACACAACCACGAACTAATGCTGATCAGAAGAATTCAACACAATATTTCATGACTCAGCGCGGGCTCGAACTCACGACCCTCCGCTTCATAGTCTCGTGTTCTACTACTTCAGCCAACAGCACCACAACTTGCAACTTTTTGGATCGGAGCGATATAAGATTCTTTAAGGATGTCAGGAAAAGTGCCAGTCTGAAGCGATTTAATTACTAAATGATGCAGTAACTGTCCTATTATATCAAAGTTACCAAGAAGTGTTCTGATTGTAAGAAAATTTTGATCCCTTTTGTTGTTCATAATTTTCTTGGCTTCTATTATATCGATTAACTCAAATTGGAAAGGTGAATGATGATTGATATGAATATTATCTTCATATTTGACATAAGGAATACTTGCTGCAATTTCTCTCACACTTTCTACAAAAAATAAGTTTAGTTCTTCTGCTATTTGCAACTCGTCATTTATTATTTTGCCATTTAATTCTATTTCCTTTTTTAATATGAGCATTTTTAAAGCCCTCCACATATCTTTTTGGTTAGAACTTTGGCTTATTTTGGCGTTTATGTACTTAGCTTCACTTTTTCTTAACATTGAACTATATTGGTTTCTTATGCTTTTGTGCCCCAAATAGTCTAGGCAGTCTTCGATAATTGGCATAGGGTAATTATCTTTTAATTCGTAAATCACAATTTTTCTTCCTAACTAAGTCTACTGGGGAAGCATATGGCGATTCAGTAGGGCGAATTATTCCGGCCACCAAAAGCTTGTCTAACTTAGCTTTAACTTCCAAATGTTCTCGAAAGGAGAGGCGTCTAGGACCGCTGTATATTGGCACATTTGATACCCTTATCTGCATACAATAGTCCGTTACCAAAGTTATATCATCTGTACTCTGCAGAGGCGCTTGTAGCACTGATTAAATTTTATCATCTACATTTATTTTATTATAGTCCATGTATATTCAAATTTTAACAGCCGCCTTATAATGGTTCGTACGAATGTAACTTAACATAACCACAATTACACGAATTCTACACTGGGACTTCATTTAATTAGAGTGATAGGGTAAGGCAGTTAGTAAAAATCTCCCAACGTACACAAAAGTTTCGTTCGCAAATGTTTTAGTAGCCATACCTAGTTAAATGCTCCTTGAGATCAGAAATATCGGTGAAAAGAAAAATTTTCCTTATGACTCAGCATACTATTATTATAGATGTTTGTGCTTTCTGTTTCAATTACATTTCATGAGAGAAATAAGAATGATATTCAGAAAATACCATGAATTTGTAATCAAGCCCATCTGTTTGCTGGGCTTAATATTGAAAAGAATTAAGAGGAATTCAATTGGTAATTTTTGTTTTGTAACATTGCTTTTCCAATAACTGACGTGTTCAAGTAAGAAAAAAAATCTTGAAGTACAGATGTTTTTTTGTTTTTCTTGGTCTGCTGTTGCCTTAATAAAAATCAGACGATTATCGGCTGAGCGGTGAACAAGTTAAAAGTTAAATTCAAAGAAAGATAAAGGAATCTAATCTAGTCGGGTGCAATCCATAATTAAATTGTGATTTATTGATGAAGGAGCGAATCAAAATCTGAGTGCTAGAGATTCTTTGGAGTCTAGAGGTACAGGAATCTGTTAACCCAAGCCTGAACAAATTTGAGGAGTTATATTCCAGAAGTTACCTAGGAATAGATGACCCAGCCTATAGAATACTCTCTTGTGTGGATAACATATTGTTATTAAAATTCCCAGTTAAAACAAGACATAGAACCCTTAAACTAAATCCGCAGTCAAAAACAAAAGAAAAACAATTATTTGTTATTCTAATATCACAGATATATTTTGCTGCGGTAAAGTAATAATAACATAATAAAGAAATTATAAATTTTGTAAAGGAAAAATTACTACATTTTTAAAGTGAATTCAACATATTTAAAGTAATATTTTTTGTTCGTGCATATAAATTTATTCCAAGATCGTAAAGGCAATAATTACAAGAAACATACAAACCGAACTATGTATATAAATAGGTATGTAGCAATGTATGTGCATCCACGCCTATGATATGCAAAATATGTAGTACATGCATATATAAAAGAAAACACACAAAAGAAACAACGTATTAACAAGAGAGTATCAACAGAATTTAATGTTTCATCGAAACCGTTGTGCAAACTAATTAGGGAAGCTCAGAAGAGAATTGGTACAAGGAAGATAAATCTCCGGGCTAAAGTAATATTTTATCAATTCAAATTCTGGTATAGCTAAAACAGGCACATCTATTACTCTTAAATAGCTGAAGTCAACAAAACCTACCGTTCCTGTTCCGGCGGAAAGATATCTTTCATCGTTGGAGTATCAACAGTCACGTAAGTCCATATAAAACGTCTTGTTATGTAAAGATCCAGATATGCCTGTGTATGTGTATTCATCGGTTGGTTAAATTGAAGAAATTTCCTAGATCAGGGGAAATTACTTTCGTTTCTCTGTTAGTAACATAATACTGATCTGTTACACCCTAAAACAGTTAAAAAACAACATTTCTGTAAGACCGATGACTACACGTAGTGAGTAGATTTTAGCTAAGTGCAACGCACATCTTGCTGGTATTTGAAATGAGAATTTTAATTGCTGCAGTAAATATATGTATGTACCTTGGGGTAGCGTTTCCCTATTTTTTTGTCTAAACCTATACCCTTATTGGTTTTTGTTTAAAGTAATTGTTGTAGCGCAACGGTCATAATGGTTTTATTGTAAAGTTGTTGAAGTTGCACTATTTTATTTTACATGACCCGCGACTTCTTTGGCATCGGGTATGCGTTTCTGTGATTTTTGCCTTCGGTCGGAGTACTAGTAAAAGAAGTGACAAAAGGTAGTAGAAAGATACCAACCCAAAATAATAAATGAATTGAAAAAGAAAAGAAAATATTTACATACATGAACTGTTTTTCGAATATAACTATAGTTTAAGTTATATTATGTAAGCTTTAATTGGTTTTAGATTAAGAATTGAAAATGGTTAAGAATAAAATTATTAGTTGTTATGAAACACTTTTCAAGATGAAACACTAAGCTTTTAAAGTTTTGATTCCTTAAGCGACAGTGGGTTCATGTGCATTTGTATTTTCTATTTGAAGTCAATTTCTTCTTCGTGTTATCTACCTCTCTACCTCTTAAGCATGCAAATTAAATTATTTATTCTGTAGTAAAATTATTTCCCAAAATGAGTAGACATATATATATACATATATATATATATATATATATATATATATATATATATATATATATATATATATATATATACATATTATTGTATTGTGATATTTTTAAGCTTAAGGTCTCTTTATTTTAGTTTAGTTTTTAATTTCAATATTTCGTCACTCCGTTGTGTGACTTCTTCAAAAAATTAATTATTTTATTTGATATGAAAAAATATGTTGTTTGTGAAACAAAATTATTTGTCAACAAAATACAAAAAGATTCAAACAAATTTTAAATAAATTTACAATATATGAACAATAATAAAATATTTAAACCTAAACATGCATATATATTTAAAAAACATTTATAAAAAACAATTTTTAAATCATATATACATACATATGCATACATACACATACACATATATATGCATACATACACATACATAAACATACATACACATATACATATATATATATATATATATATATATATATATATATATATACATACATATATATATATATATATATATATATATATATATATATATATACATATATACATGTAAAGACATACACATACCGAAACCGGCCACAAAATTGGAACGTGCTCCAAAAAACCGTCGTGTTTGCTTTGTAGGAATGCAACAGACACCGCTAGTGATCATGTCACCGGAGGTGTAGTTTGTCCGTACTACAAAAAGGCGCTACAGAAACTTAAGGTTTAAAACCAAACTTAAGACATCAAAATGCGTATATTACAGTTAAATCTCAACCATTGCCAGGCAGCACAAGAGCTTCTTAAGCAAAGCGTTCGAGATTTAAATGTAGACGTCGCTGTGCTGAGTGAGCCATATAGGAGCATGGGATCTGTAAATTGGGTTTCTGATAACACGGATACATCGGCGATATGGAACACCAGCACCTTAACACTACGGGATAGAATAACATCACAATGTGGGTATGCCCGAGCCACTATCTCTGGTATCACATTGTACAGCTGCTATATTCCCCCTAGGTATTCTATAGAGGACTTTCGAAGCATAGTTGATAATATAGTAACAGATGCAGCCACCAAGAACCCAGTCATAATAGCAGGTGACTTTAATGCGTGGGCTGTTGAATGGGGCTGCCCCTTGACGAATGCAAGAGGTAGAGTGCTCTTGGAAGCCTTTTCTGCATTGAGCGTTGTACTCATGAATAATGGGGTTGAACAAACTTTCAGACGAGGTGATGCTGGTTCGGTAATTGACATTACGTTTGCCAGTAGCAGCATCACAAGCCAGGTGAACTGGAGAATATCTGACATTTATACTCATAGCGATCATAGCGCTATAATCATAGATGTACAAGATGAACAGCACCATGTGGCTGTACAAGCACGAGACTTGACAGGCTGGAAGATAAATACCTTTGATAAGGATATCTTCGCAGCTTGTATGGAGAACATGCAACTGAATGGTTCGGCTGAAGATATGGCAGAACAATTAGTGAGCCATATCACGAGTGCGTGTAATGTGAGCATGACGAAGCGTAAAAGGTCACCAAATAAGCCTCCAGTTTACTGGTGGAATGGTGAAATTGCTAGGTTGCGTTCGGAGTGCATAACCTCCCGAAGGCAGTATACAAGGACGCGAGGTAGTCTAGAGAACAGTGTACACCATCAAATATATAAGGATAAAAGGAAAGCGTTGAAGATTGCAATACGTAGGAGTAAGCGCAGCTGTTTCCTTAATATATGTGAGGAATTAGATGGTAATCCTTGGGGCCTTGCATATAAACTGGTAACCAAGAGACTTAAATGTCTTGGTCCATCGCCGCCAAGACAGGAGCCTATTCTCAGGGGAATTGTAGATCATCTCTTTCCCCAACAGGAAATTCCTACGTGGCAAAACAGCTATTCGGCTGCATTTTCCGATATTCCTCCGGTTACGATTTCCGAGATAGAAGGCGCTGTCTCGAAATTTAAAGACAATAAGGCACCAGGCTTAGATTGTATTCCAAATATGGTGCTAAAAGAAGCTGTCAAACTCCACCCTGAGTACTTCTTGAAGGTAATAAGCGCATGCTTGAGCCAGGGAATTTTTCCAACAATGTGGAAAAGACAAAAGCTGGTACTGTTACCCAAGGATAATAAGCCGCTAGACGACCCCTCCTCTTATCGTCCACTGTTTATGATAGATACGAGTGGGAAACTGCTAGAAAGTATAATCTGTAGAAGATTGGAAGGCTGTGTTGAAGCTAAGAATGGTTTATCAAATAACCAATATGGCTTCAGGAAAGCAAGATCAACAGTGGATGCTATCAAGGTTGTAGTAGAAACTGCTGCTAGGGCTATCCAAGGGGAGCGGTGGAGAAATGGAACTAAGGAGTATTGTGTAGTCGTAACCCTAGACGTAAAGAACGCCTTCAACACGGCAAACTGGGGACGTATTGTTGAAGCCTTAGCAAGATTAGACATCCCAGGGTATTTACTGGCAATTATACAGGATTATTTCCGAAATAGAGAGCTAGTTTATGACACCGATAAAGGTACTAGGAGACGCCAGATAATTGGCGGTGTGCCTCAAGGATCAGTACTTGGCCCACTACTGTGGAACGTCATGTACGATGGAGTATTGAGGTTAAATCTACCTGAGAAGGCAAAGATAGTTGGATTCGCAGACGACATAGCGTTAGTATGTGAAGCAAAAGAGTTGCTAGAGGCGGAAACCATTGCAAATGCCAGTATTCAGATCGTTAGGTCTTGGCTCAGGTCAATGGGTCTAGCTCTAGCTGACCATAAAACAGAGGCGGTTCTGATTAGTAGTCGGAAACGTAGGGAAACCATTAGGCTTAATATTGGTACGTGTAGCATAGAATCCAGGGAATGTCTAAAATACCTTGGAGTCATGATTGACACACGTCTATCTTTTCATGAGCACTTTAAGTATATAGGTGCCAGAGCATCGAAGACCTGCTCAGCTTTATCCCGGATCATGCCAAATACAAGAGGTCCGAAATATCTGCAGAGGAAACTGATCTCTAGTGTAGTTAAAAGCATTATCCTATATGCATCCCCTATATGGTCAGGTTCACTGAGATATTCTACGTATGTGAATCTGATATCCCCTGTGTATAGGCTGGCCGCCCTGCGAGTATGTAGCGCATTCCGAACTGTGTCCGACGAGGCAGCTTTTGTCATTGCCGGTATGATGCCCATCGAATTAGAGGCGATATCGGACAGTGCAAATGGTGTGACAGATTTGTGCCTACGTAAGTGGCAGGCACGATGGACAGCGACTGATAAGGGAAGATGGACTTACTCACTGATACCTGACATCAGTACATGGTTATCAAGAAAGCACGGTGACTTGAACTACTATATTACACAGTTTTTGACTGGACATGGTTGCTTCAGGTCGTACTTGTACCGTTTCGGACATGACAGTATTCCGTTTTGTCCGAGCTGTGATGGTAATGTCGTGGAAGATGCCGAACATGTGTTCTTCATCTGTCCACGATTCAATAGTAGAAGAGAGTGCTTAGAAGCAGATTTAGGGCGTAGAATTAGGCCGGACAACATAGTTCCAACCATGTTGGAATCTTTGTACAACTGGACGTGTGTATGCAATTTTGCAAAATTCGTTCTGTTAGAACTTCGTAGGTTAGAAGAGATTCGCAGAAGAATCTCTTTAGGTTAGATTAGGTCTAGGATCTATTCCCACCCTGTGATGTAAAGCCTTACGGCAGTACCACAGGGAAAGGTTTTGGGTCAGTGTAAAGGGGTGTTTTAGCGTGTTAAAGTCTCGCACTCCTGGCAAACACCATCACTGCCAGGGTCTTTCGATGATTTCATCCCATTCATCCCATGAATAAAAAAAAAAAAAAAAAAAAAAAAAACATACATATGCATACACATACATACACACATACATACATACACACATGCATACATATATACATATATATACACACATACACACATATACACATATATATGTGTATATGTGTGTATGTGTGTATATATATGTATATATGTATGCATGTGTGTATGTATGTATGTGTGTATGTATGTGTATGCATATGTACACATATATATATATATATATATAGGGCAGTAGGTGGACTAATGCAAGAGGTCGCAGTATTTTAGAAGCTTTCGCATCCCTGCGGGTCACGTTATTAAATGATGGAATGAGGAGTACCTTTAGGAGATCAGATACCAGTTCTACGATAGATATATCGTTTGCCAGCGACAGCCTTGTTTCGCGAACGGTGTGGAGACTCACTGAAGACTTCACAAATAGCGATCATCAGGCAATTGTAATCACGATTGCTGGGCAGAACACTGACACAGCAAGAATGCTTGAGTTCACTGGGCCTAAATGGAAAGACTCATGCTTTGATGGTGACACGTTTAAGCTGCTACTGTCTAGCTTTACCGCAACCGGGGACTTAGTAGATGATAGGGTGCAAAGCGTATACGAAATGCTCTACACTGCCTGCGATGCTGCAATGCCTCGAAGATATACGCTTCGAGGACGGTCTCCCTGTTATTGGTGGAATGATGAAATAAGAGAGTTACGATCAGCATGCCTTAGAGCAAGAAGAAGGGCCCAACGTTCCAGAGGAAGATCATCATGGGAAGATTATCAAGTTAGATATCAAGATCTACGCACCCAATTAAGGAAAGCCATAAAGAGAAGTAAAAAGCTATCCTTCCAACAAATATGCCAAGAGGCTAACATCAACCCTTTTGGAACAGCATACAAGGTAGTTTTCAAAAACATAGGAGCGCAGAAACATCCCAGATTGGGATGCCCAAATTTGCTTCGGAAGATTATTGGCACCCTGTTTCCACGAGGTCAACCGTATACAATTATAAGGACGGAGACGGCGGCGACTAACACAATCCCAGAGATCACACAAGGGGAGTTGCTTGCGGCATGCGCTAAAATTGGCGATAGAAAAACGCCTGGGCCAGATGGAATCCCGAACAAAGCGCTCAAGTTGGCTATTCAACATAGGCCGGACATATTTGCCACCATGTTCCAGAAATGCCTAGTCGAGGGTATTTTCCCCCGGAGTTGGAAGGTGCAGAAACTGGTACTTATCCCGAAACACGGCAAGCCTCCGGGTGAACCATCTTCGTACCGCCCAATCTGTCTCCTTGACACGATGGGTAAAGTTCTCGAGCGAATTATATACAATAGACTTCTAGCCTGCGCTGAAGCCAGAGGAGCTCTCTCCGACCTGCAGTATGGATTTAGGAAAGGCCGTTCCACTGTAGATGCGATTAGGAGAATAGTAGACATAGCAGAAGACGCAATAGAAGGTGGAAGATGGAGATTTGGTTCCAAGGAATACTGCTCGGTGGTCACCCTGGATATTCAAAACGCATTTAATTCCGTGAATTGGGGGAATATTGCCAAGGCCCTTTTCATTATGGGTACGCCGCCGTACCTAATGAATTTGGTGAACGACTACTTTCGGGATCGGAAACTTTTGTATGTGACCGATGATGGCGAAGTAGAATATGAAGTCACTGCAGGTGTACCGCAAGGTTCTATTCTTGGCCCTCTGCTCTGGAACATAATGTATGATGGAATACTGCGACTATCCTTACCAGATAGGACTTCCATTATTGGCTTTGCGGACGACATTGCCATAGTCTCAGTGGCAAAAACCGTAGAGGAGGTGGAGGTGAAGGCAAATGCGGCAGTCGAAAGGATTGAAATGTGGCTTAATGGGGCTGGGTTGACACTAGCTGCCCATAAAACAGAGGCTGTCTTAATAAGTAGCAGAAAAACAGTAGAAAAGATGACTGTAACAGTTGGCGATGCAAGAATAGAATCGAAAAGGGCCATAAAATACCTAGGCGTAATGATCGATGACAGGCTAAATTTCAAGGAACATGTAAGGTTCATTGTCAAAAAGGCATCCGGCGCACAAGCAGCTCTGGCAAGAATAATGCCAAATATTGGAGGACCAACGTCATTTAAAAGAAGGGTAATATCGTCGGTTGTGACCTCGATAATAATATATGCCTGCCCAGTATGGTCTGTAGCACTTTCCGAGGAGACGACAAGAAGAAAACTATCCTCGGTGTACCGTCTAAGTGCAATAAGACAAATAAGTGGTTTCAGGACAATATCCGATGACGCTGCAATGGTATTGGCAAGAGCAATACCTATAGATATACTGGCGGATGAAATGAGGCGAATCTACTTTCGTCGTCTTGAGGATCCAGGGCAGATTGCTACAATAAGGAGAGAGGAGAGGAGTGTTTCTCTCTGCAGTTGGCAGTCTAGATGGGAATGCAGTTCGAAGGGCAGATGGACTTATTATCTTCTGCCCATCATAATTCCCTGGCTGGAGGCACAACACTGCGAGCCCAACTTTTATATGACGCAGTTCTTGAGTGGACATGGTTGTTTCAGGAAATATCTGCACAAATTTGGGCACGATAGATCCCCAACATGTCCAAATTGTGTTGAAGAAGATGAGGACGCTCAGCACGTTTTATTTTGCTGCCCGAGATTTAGGGGGCCTTGGGAGTTGAATATTAATCCCCGCCAGCTTCTAGACGAGATTTTGGGTTCCGAGATTAAATGGAACGAGTGTAACCACCATATATCTGTAGTTATGCAGGAACTACGAAGGCTTGAGAGACAGAGATCGAACGAGCGTACATAAGATGAAGCGAAATCGCTAACCAGCCCTCCGCGAAGTAATACCTAACGGCAGTCCCGCGGAGGGAGAGTGGTCGAAGGAAACAGGGGGTGGGTTTAGTACGTAGGCACCAGTGATGGTGAATCGTGCATGCTTATGAGGGAACATAAGTATCTTTTGAAGATTCCCACCTCCGGTTCTATACAAAAAAAAAAAAAAAAAAAAAAAAAAAAAAAAAAATATATATATATATATACAAATTAATAATACATATAAATATAAACAAAAACACATATACATATATACTTATAAACATATTTTTCAACAACAATCTGGAAATTACAAACAAATTTAAATACATTTATTTAGAACAAAATATTTAAACGTATACATGTATATATATATATATATATATATATATATATATATATATATATATATTTTTTTTTTTTTTTTTTTTTCAACAACATATTTTTTCATATCAAATAAAATAATTAATTTCCTGAAGAAGTCACACAACGGAGTGACGAAATATTGAAATTAAAAACTAAACTAAAATAAAGAGACCTTAAGCTTAAAAATATCAGAATACAATAATAATTAAAAAGAGGTCAAGAAACAAGAAGAATTTTATATATATATATATATACATATATATATATATATATATATATATATATATATAATATATATATATATATATATATATATATATATATATATAATATATATATATATATATATATATATATATATATATATACATATATATATATATATATATATATATATATATACATATATATATATATATATATATATATATATATATATATATACATATTATATATATATATATATATATATATATATATATATATACATATTATATATATATATATATATATATATATATATATATATATATATATATATATATATATATATATATATATTATATATATATATATATATATATATATATATATATATATATAGGTCTAGACCGTTAGCGTAACCTTAGGATGTGGTCATCCCGTGTTTGTCTAAGAGGTTTGGAAAATTATTACTAATTATTAAACCAAGGTGATACCAACCTCACATCGTTTGTTTTCGTCTGCCGGACAGTCTATACAATTATGTCATGGTTTTCTAACTTACTTTTAAGGGTTTCATATTAAAATATACTATGCATTGCCAAATCACATAATAAAATAATTATTAATCAGTCTATTCAACAGTCTGCTAAGGAATCAAAAGAAAACAAAAGAACATAGTAAATTACTGTATTGCTATTGGTACAATTTTTCTCTGTAGTAGAGGGCACTTTAAGAAAAGAACCCAATTAACATATTTTTTTGGCAACAATTCAAAATCTTGTTAGTACTTACATTTATATATTACTCTATTTAAAAGAGATCTGAATTTCTTTTCTGGTAGGAGATTATTAAATAAAAAAAAATACAAAAAAGAAAAAATGGAAACAACAACAAAATATATAGGAAAAAACAAAACAAAAACCTAAACGAGAAACAAGAAAAACAAAAACCATTTTATTTTGTTCGTCTGTTCCTAATTACACCTTAGTGAAGTATTTGGTCAGTACATATGATTACTAGCAAGCAACAGGTAAAGCTTTGATTTTTTTTCCTCCCTTTAGTTCGCTTAATTTATAATTGAAATTTCTATACAATGGCTTCAGCGAACAGTGATGATTTGATTATCTGGGTCACAACTACACGACTGTGTAATATGCGGGCATAATATTAGTGACCCAAAATATCTGTATATACCTTCGTGTGGTCACCCTCTTCACAAATTGTGTTTTCAGAAAAATTTTAAACTAAGACCTAACTGTACTGTAAAATAATTTCAATTTCCACCCCTGGGGGAGAAATACCACCACCAATGATTACTAGATCAAAAGATCAGAAGGAAATAAATTTTAGCACGAAGATAGACGTACCACCTGAAAGTAAAAATGAAGCAATTGAATCTGACGCAATGTCCTTATCGGCCAGCTCGCCTCAAATTCAACGGGATCAGATTCGCAATATAGTTGCAGCTGCGGTAGGTGGGCAGCAAGCAGAAATGTTAAGCAGTCTAGGAGAAGCAATGTCGAGGCTAATAGAAACCAATATTGATGCAGGTTTTCGGAGATTACAAATCGCGAGTCAACCAAACCATAACATGGTAACCGAATCACCCCCGCGCAGGTCAGCTTATAGTGACCAACCTATAGAACAGCAAAGTATGGAGGGATTGCTAGGGTTATCATCTGCACAACAAGATGTACATCCTAATAATTCTATCCATAATTTAAATAACGCTAATATTTCTTCATTGCGTAGTGATAAAATAGGGAACATAATTCACAATTGGAAAATCCGATTTTCGGGTGATTCTCGAGGAATGTCAGTGGATAATTTCTTGTATAGAGTAGACTCTCTTACTAAACAAACGCTCGGCGGAAATTTTGACCTATTATGTGATCACATTTCTACTGTATTTGATACAAAATCAAATGATTGGTTTTAGCGATATCATCAGTCGGTTTCGACGATTAGATGGCCGCAATTATGTATTGCTTTAGAAAACAATACAAGGATTCGCGTACTGATATTGACTTCCGCGAAATGATAAGAGATAGAAAACAGAAACATAATGAAAACTTTGATACCTTTTACGAATCGATTGTACACATATCTGATAGATTAACTGAGCCTCTGGAAGAGATAGTATTAGTAGGAATCCTTAGAAGAAACTTAATACCCGAAATCCAACATGACATTTTAAATCTGAGAATCCCTACCTGGTTAACTATCTTGTCGCGATGTGGTGGCTTAAGGGGAGGCTGTGTCTCTTACTTCAGGCCAGGCGCTGTACATACACCCGTACGTTTAGGGCCTGTCGTGAAGTACGAAGATAAAAAGGCCTTCTCAACCAAAGGTTAACCGCCCCCTTCCACCTCCCATTTCCCATAATCCCTCATCCACCCTTCCCTCCTCCCATACATCCCTTCCCTCCCCCACTTGTAAGGTCAAGGTGATTGGTAGCTGTGCCGAGGACCTGAATGGCTAGTTAGTGGTAAAAGAAGACTAGTCGATAACAGCTCCCCTCTGGCGCCAGGACACGGGCCGGTTGTAATAAAATTGTCTAGTCTGCGTACGCCGTCACTGCGCAGATGGTCCATCCCCTTACTGGCCTACTCGTGGGAACAATATATGGAAAACTTAATTAATAAAAAAACAAAAAACAACCAAAACAGAAGGGAAGAAATCTCTTCAGAGGACGACATTCTTGCCTCCAGCCAGGAGACAGTAGTCGACCTCTCGGATAGTGAGGGTAAAAGACAGAGTACTCCGCTATCAGCACAACAATCTAAAAAAGTGCCCCCAACACCGGTAATCGAGGCCGATAACCAGCAGAAGGGAAAACCCAAAAAAAGGAGCCAGAAAGAGCTCCTTAAAACTAGATATTCCAAGGCCGTGTTCATTCTTGACAAGATCGCCAAGAATGCGGAGAAAGGAGTCACGCACCCGCATGATGCTGAGGATAAGGTGATATACCAGGCCGTGGTAGAGGAATATCGTAAGTTTATGGATTCCCTACCTAGCACGTCCAGAGCGGCCTCCCAGCAAATTGCCGAAGGAAAGAGCTCAAAAAGAAACCGCTCTCAGACAGAGGGCGGCCAGGAAGCAAAAAAAAGGAAGGTGCAGAAAACAACCTCTCCTTCAACATCATCTTCGTCGTCCACTCGAAGGCCCTTTAACGAGGTAGTTAAGGATAACCTTCTTGTGGCCTTGGCGAATTCCAAAAATGGGAAGATTCTCCCTGTAACAACGGAGTGGGGGGCTATCGAATCCAAATTGGCTGAGCTCGTAATGGACTACGTCCTCTCCAATAAGGATAAGCCGGCTCCTCGCTTCGACTCCGGTGAGTACAGGGTGATCAAGTGCTTGGACGCGTTTTCTAAGGACTTCCTCTGCGAAAGTATCGCTAAGATTAGTGAGACTTGGGATGGGTTAAGCCTTAAACTCATCCCTCCGGAGGAAATACCGATGAGACCGCGGGCAAGGATTTGGTTACCAAAACTTGGAAAGGATGGTAACAAAATGCTAGTGTCTGAAGCTACAGAACCATAGCATTCCAATGGATGACTGGTCAGTCATCCGCACGGAAGATCATGGCAGTAATGGCACCTGCCTAATCCTCTCCATCACGGAGTCTGGAGCGGAAGCGCTCGAGAAAGCAGGCTCCAAGCTATTTTTCGCTGCTAACTAAACTAACTAAAGCTGATATCGACGCTGTCGAGGCTGCGAACAACCTCCTGGGAGGAATGCAGCTAGCTGAAGAATAAGCACGATGGCTCTAAAAATCGCCCAGATAAATCTGAAGCACTCGAAGTGTGCAACAGATAACCTAATTGTTATCTCAGTCGAAGAGAACATCGACATTTGTATGGTGCAGGAACCATGGGTAGCAAACTCCGAGGTCAAGGGGTTCCCGAGGTCCACATACAATGTACTATATGCTAAAGGAAATGGTAAGCCCAGATCATGTCTAATAGCCAAAAAGCACATAAAAATCTTTCTCTGTTCACAGTTCAGTACTGAGGACCTTACAGTTGCGAGGGTCGAGCTGACAGATGGAACCAGCTTCCTTATCGCATCATGCTACATGGCGCACGACAAAGCAGCCCCTCCAGATGAAGTGAAAGCTCTCGTCATCTATTGGTGCTGATGAGGACATCATACTTTGTTGTGACGCCAACGCCAGGCATACAATTTGGGGTAGCAGTGAAATCAACGACAGAGGTGAGCATATCCTTGATTTCATAAACCTTAATAAATTAACCATATGTAACTCCGGTTCCTCTCCGACTTTCATCTTTCCGAGTTCGGATAGGTTTAGCGGGTGGGAAGAGGTTCTGGACATCACTCTTGTAAATGATAGATTTAGACCTTTGATTGATAGATGGAGGGTATCCAATAAAAGATCCTTCTCGGATCACTGTTGGATATTCTTCGAAGTCGCGTCATTAGGCAATGAAAAGCAATGCTTCAGGAACCCGAGGAGAACAGACTGGGATAGGTTTAATGGGATCCTGAAGCAAAAACTAAGAAGAGTCCCAGAGATCGAGAATACGATTGATGGACTTGAACACAATGTGGGGGCGTTTAATAAGGCTATAACGAAAGCCTTTGAAGTATCCTGCCCCCTAACAAAGACTAAGAAAAGTTACCCTCCGTGGTGGAGCTCGGAACTCTCAAAGTTACGTAAGGAGGCACGCAGGGCCTTCAATTTATGCTATGAGAAGAAAGCATGGCAGCCTTATCGGGATAAGTTAGCAACGTATAAAAAAGCTATAAAGGTCGCCAAAAGAAGCTCATGGAGAAATTTCTGTGAGTCAATAGATAGAACTAGGGATTCCGCAAGGCTTAGTAGGGCTCTGACCATGAACCGCACATGTCCAACCTTCGTTAAGAGGGGGGATGGGTCATGGACAGATTCCTCCGCGGAATCCCTAAGTATTCTTTTCAACACCCACTTTCCAGGCTGTACTGACACGGCCATAGGAATCCTCCCATTTAGTGGGATTCTACACACTGTCAATAGAGATTTAATATCCCCAGAGAGAATCTCTTGGGCTATTGACAGCTTCGCACCGTTTAAATCGCCGGGTCCGGACGGCATCATTCCAAAGATGCTACAGAGTGCGAAGGGCTCTGTTATTCCCTGGCTTTATAGGTTCTTTGAACTCTGTCTTACACTCAATTACGTTCCGACCAGCTGGAGGAAAGTAAAAGTGGTTTTAATTCCCAAGATTGGAAAAAGGAGTCACGAGGACCCAAAAGACTTCAGACCAATCAGCCTTTCATCTTTCTTAGTTAAGACGCTAGAAAGATTACTAGACACCCATATTAGGCATCGACTTGAAGGATCGTTTATTCTCTCAGATAGTCAGCATGCCTACCTGAAGGGACGCTCCACGGAAACAGCTCTGCATGAGGTGGTGGGAGTCGTGGAGAGATCCCTAGAAAACAAGCAGTATACCTTGGCTGCCTTCTTAGACATAGAAGGCGCTTTCAATAATGTATCAGTGGCAGCCATCCAACAGTCTCTCCGGGATGCAGACGTTGAGGAATACATCAGCAACTGGATCATTACTATGTTGAAGGCAAGAAATGTCACTGAAGCGTTAGGTAATAGCGAAATGTCAAGATGGGCATGTAGAGGAACACCACAGGGTGGGGTGATTTCTCCGCTGCTCTGGCTTCTCGTTGTTAACACGATTCTTCTCAGACTAGATGCTGCAGGAGTTAAAGTTGTGGCTTACGCGGACGATGTAGTAATAATGGTATCAGGGATGTTCACGGACGTGATTAGCGATATCATGTCCAACGCCTTGGGTATACTCAGTAGATGGGCTGCAGGATGCGGTCTAGGAGTAAACCCTAGCAAAACGGAACTGGTACTATTCACTACAAAGACCAAAACCCAAAGCTTTAAACTTCCTCGGCTGAATAATCTGGAACTGTCCCTTTCGGACACGGCAAAATACCTAGGAGTTATCCTGGACACGAAGCTATCGTGGAAACCAAATATACATCATAGAATAAAAAAGGCAACAGTTGCCTACTACTCCTGCAGGAGAATGTTTGGCGGTTGTGACGGGGCACTGGGTAATAGGCAGACATGCAGGCAGGTTAGGTCTCAACCATAATGCATTCTGTAGGAGCTGCCGGGATCAGAGCAAGGAGGAGACAGTTTATCACTTCCTTTGCGAATGCCCGGCCTTGCACAACACGAGACACAAATTCTTAGGCAATAGTATCATAGGCGACCTCGCGGAGTTATCAGGTATAGGTCTGGGGGACCTTATTAGATACCTCAATGCGACGGGGTGGATCTAGTAACCATCCGTACCCGAGATCAGGATACGGCTTCCATAGGTAGTCACTGACGAGTGGAGTGGTTTTTTCAAAACGGGATCTCAGAGATCCTACTTGAATGCTTGCGTGTAGCGGGCAGCCACGTATACCAACCAACCAACCAAATCTGAGAATAAACTCTGTGACGGAGCTTCGTGAGATATGTCGGCGTCGAGAATTTTTCTTTCAGGATGTCGGGCGAAGACAGATATCGAAATCGTTAAATCCGTCTCGACGGCAAGTGAACGAATTGGTTGAGGAGGAAACTATGGCATCTGATGAGGATGTGTCTGCAATATCATTGATCTGCTGGAACTGTCGCAAATCTGGACACCGGTACCAAGACTGCTTGGAGGAACGCCAAGTTTTTTGCTTTGTGTGTGGACTAGCTAATATGTACAAGCCCAAGTGTGTCCAATGTAATAGTCACTCAAAAAACCAGAAGTCGAGTGCAACGATAGGTGCACGCAGACAAATCCCATCGACCAGTACAGACCAGTAGCATGTACCAACGACGTCATTAGTTCAGAAATTTTATCAGACTCAAAAAGCTTAACTTCGAATAGCATTTGTTATCACAATGTCCCTGTAGTGACATCGCAGTTTTCGAGAGACAAAAATTCGGGCACTAAGCAAGCTAACATCGTTAAGATTTTGAAACCCCTTGATAGTTTCAATGGAGATAATACCCAATCAATTGCAATACCATCAATTCTTAAGCCCTTTCATGTCAGATTAGCTGAATACCAGGCCAAACGTGCCAAAATATTCAGCGAATCAGCTTCAAGAAAAAGAAAGATACGTTCGGCTAACCGCCTAAGAACTTTTTGGCAAAACGTAAAAGATACCCGTCGTAGTTTAGTAAGCACAATTTTTGATAAACCTAACGATATCAGACGTTATGCTAATGTTCAACTGTTTGGGGAATCTAAAGTAGGCCTTGTAGACACCGGATCCTCGATCACCTGCCTAGGAGCTCAGGCTGCGAGGGAATTTTTAGATTCTGGGCGGAATTTCAAAAAAATTAAGTCAATTGTAAGTACTGCTGATGGTAAGACCCAGGATGTCATTGGGTATACTATTGCTGATATGTCTTTCCGTGACAAAACAAGAATTAATTTGTATATAATCCCAACGTTATCTCAGGACCTATACCTCGGTATTGATTTCTGGAGGTCATTTGACATCCTTCCTACGGAGTTAATACCGGAAATAAGTAGCATTAGCTCTTTGGAGACGGTGGCTGAATCTTATCAGCTGATATTATTGGCTAGTACACAACAACAACAATTGCAGGGCACCATTGACTTGTTCCCATCTTTTGCCAAGGAGGGCTTGGGAAGAACGAGTATGACTGCACATGCCATTAACGTTGGGGACACAACACCAATTAAGCAGCTATAGAAAAGTTAATTTACGACGAAATCGACCGCATGCTGAAATTGGATGTTATTGAGGACAGTGCTTGGTCTTCGCCAATCATTCTAGTACGAAAGCATGGTAAGGTAAGGTTATGTCTTGACAGTAGGAAGGTGAATTCAGTAACGGAAAAGGATGCTTACCCGCTGCCAATCATAGATGGCATTTTAGCAAGACTACCAAGGGCTGAATACATATCTAGCCTAGATCTTAAGGATGCATTTTGGCAAATACCGCTCGAGCAATCATCAAAAGATAAGACAGCATTTACAGTTCAAGGCCGCCCCTTGTATCATTTTAAGGTTATGCCGTTTGGCTTATGTAATGCTCCTCAGACCATGTCTAGGCTAATGGACAAAGTGGTACCGGCGGAACTGCGCTTCCAAGTATTTATATATCTAGATAATTTGTTGATTGTGTCAGAGACTTTCGAGAGACATTTGTTTGTGCTAGTAAAAGTGGCTGAGCGGTTTCGCGCTGCCGGACTGACATTGAATGTGGAGAAGTCAAAGTTTTGTGTACAGGAAGTTCATTATCTTGGCCATATAGTCGGAAATGGAGTATTCGTACAGGCCCTGACAAAATTTCAGCCATAATAAATTTTCCGCAGCCGAGATCTGTGAAGCAGTTTCGGAGATTCTTGGGAATGTCGGGCTGGTATCGAAAGTTTATCAAGAATTATGCATCCATTACCGCCCCTATTAAAAAAAATCGTAGGTTTACGTGGAGTAAGGAGGCTCAACAATCATTGGACAGCTTAAAGGGCATCTTAACAACCACCAGTGTTACACAGCCCAGATTTTTCAAGTCCATTTTTTATTCACTGTGACGATAGCAGCCCTGGTATAGGGAGTGTATTGGTTCAAAAACTTGCGGACGGTGAAGAGGTTCCAATAGCGTTTATGTCGAAGAAGCTCAACCAGGCCCAACGCAAGTACTCCGTAACAGAACAAGAGTGCTTGGCAGCAATGCTGAGTATCAAGAAATTTAGGGCTTACGTGGAAGGACATGAATTCACGGTCATCACTGATCACGCATCGCTGAAGTGGCTCATGTCCTAAAACGACCTGAGCTCCCGGTTAGCAAGATGGGCTTTAAAGCTACAGGGCTTTAATTTCAAAATTGAACATCGTAAGGGTAGTCGCAATGTAGTTCCTGATACACTTTCAAGGGCTAATACCGAAGATCTCTCTGAAATGTTGATTAGTGAATGTTTCGATGCAAATGACAAGGGAGTTTTTGTATCTTTAAATTCTGACTACTATAAGGGATCAGAATAGACAGAGTTGTTAGCCAAAGTTAGAGAGAGCATCGACCAGATGCCAGATTTACAGATAATAGACGGTTATTTATACAGACGGACAGAACATTGTTCAGGGGAAAAAATACAAGAGGACCTAGCGTGGAAACTGTGGTTACCTAAAGAATTAGCAAAAGACGTTGTTACAAAAGCACAGAATTATCCCTTATCGGCACATGGAGGTATTAAAAAGACGGTGGAACGCATTAGAAGATTTTATTTTTGGCCAAATCTGGAAAGTGATGTTAGACAATATGTGAATTCTTGTGAGATTTGTAAAAGTACGAAACATCCAAACCATGTTATGCGACCGGCGATGGGGAAAACATTGGGATCAACAAGATTCTTTCAGAAATTATATATAGATTTCCTGGGACCGTATCCACGTTCAAAGGCTGGCAATGTAGGCATATTTATAGTATTAGATCATTTTTCGAAATTCTGCTTTTTAAAACCCATAAATTTACAACTGATATTGTGATTAAATACGTTGAACAGGAGCTCTTCCATACGTTTGGCACCGCACCCCTGAGACTATAGTTTCGGAAAATGGTTCACAATTTAAGTCCGACCAATTCAACAAACTACTGCAGGTTTATAGCATTAAACACACTTACACCGCAATTAATTCGCCGCAATCGAATGCTTCTGAACGCGTTAATCGTTCAGTACTATCAACGATACGGGCGTACATCAAACGGGACCAAAGTGACTGGGATAAGTACCTTAGCAGTATTAGTTGCGCATTGCGCTCCGCTATACATGCCTCCATAGGAACCTCACCTTATTATATGGCATTTGGACAACACATGATTACTAATGCTAAATCGTATGAATTGCTACGGAGACTGGAAATGCTCGATGACAGATCAATAAGTTTTAATCGTGAAGATTCCTTGACAATAATGCGCGATAGATCGGGTGAAATTATGAAAAAACAACAGCAACGAAATGAAAGGGCCTACAACTTACGATCAGGAGAAGTTGATTATATAGGACAAGAGGTCTTTAGAAGGAATTTCAAACAGAGTACGTTCGAAAAGGGATTCAGTGCAAAACTGGCTCCACCATTTGTGAAAGCTCCAATTAGAAAGAAAGTTGGTACGTGTTATTATGAGTTAGAGGATCTAACAGGGCGATCAGTTGGAATGTATCACGCTAAGGACATAAGACAATAGTTTTCGCGCTGTTTCATTGAGTCCAATTAGTGTCCTGCTACAAGCGGGATCATCTTTGTTGTGTTTACCCCACCAAATCTGATTTTGTCAGAGGGGAATGTAGAGGCGCTTGTAGCACTGATTGAATTTTATCATCTACATCTATTTTATTATAGTCCATGCATATTCAAATTTTAACAGCCGCCTTATAATGGTTCGTACGAATGTAACTTAACATAACCACAATTACACGAATTCTACACTGGGACTTCATTTAATTAGAGTGATAGGGTAAGGCAGTTAGTAAAAATTTTTCAACGTACACAAAAGTTTCGTTCGCAATAGGTTAATCTGTTTTAGTAGCCATACCTAGTTATATGCTCCTTGAGATCAGAAATATCGATGAAAAGAAAAATGTTCCTTATGACTCAGCATACTATTATTATAGATGTTTGTGCTTTCTGTTTCAATTACATTTCATGAGAGAAATAAGAATGATATTCAGAAAATACCATGAATTAGTAATCACGCCTATCTCTTTGCTGGGCTTAATATTTAAAAGAATTAAGAGGAATTCAATTAGTAATTTTTTTTGTAACATTGCTTTTCCAATAACTGATGTGTTCAAGTAAGAAAAAAAATCTTGCGGTACAGATGTTTTTTTGTTTTTCTTGGTCTGCTGTTGCCTTAATAAAGATCGGACGATTATCGGCTGAGCGGTGAACAAGTTAAAAGTTAAATTCAAAGAATGATAAAGGAATCTAATCTAGTCGGGTGCAACCCATAATTAAATTGTGATTTATTGGCGAAAGAGCGAATCAAAAGCTGAGTGCCAGAGATTCTTTGGAGTCTAGAGGTGCAGGAATCTGTTAACCCAAGCCTGAAAATATTTGTGGAGTTATATTCCAGAAGTTATCTAGGAATAGATGACCCAGCCTATAGAATACTTTCTTGTGTGGATAACATATTGTTATTAAAATTCCCAGTTAAAACAAGACATACAGGCCTGTTCTGTAAATCACGTGGTTTGAAATCGTGTGATTTTAGAAAATTATCTCCACTAATAGAAATATTTTTCCAGACATTTTTCAATATTGCTGTTATATATAGCTTCAAAAATCATATCCAGAAGAAAACTTCCGTATCCAATTTTAAGAACGTTTTCATGGCCATGATTTATTTTTGAATTCACGCGATTTCAACCCGACGTAATTTACAGAACAGGCCCGATAGAACCCTTAAACTAAATCCGCAGTCAAAAACAATTATTTATTATTCTAATATCACAGATATATTTTGCTGCGGTAAAGTAATAATAACATAATAAAGAAATTATAAATTTTGTAAAGGAAAAATTACTAAATTTTTAAAGTGAATTCAACATATTTAAAGTAATATTTTTTGTTCGTGCAAATAAATTTATTCCAAGATCGTAAAAGCAATAATTACAAGAAACATACAAACCGAACTATGTATATACAGTGTTGTGCAGAACAAAATCAACAGCATTCATCTTCTAATATTAACGCATATATTTTATTTACAGTTAATTTTAGAAAACTATATTTCATTTATATTTTTCCTATTTTTTGAGTATATTAAAAATGCAAAAAAAATTAACAAATTCTGAGATATAAATGTAAATTTCGACTCGTCGCTAAATAAAACGGGTTTCCACTTTTGAGGAGTCCACTTTAAATGTGTTTTTGCAAAAATTAATCTAAATAAATTAAACAATGAAAATTCATTGAAAACTAGTATATATATAAAAAATTCTTGTTTTGAAATATCACCTTTGCTTTCTATGTTTCTTTGTTAGTAATGGTTTTTACATGGACGATAACTTTTCAAATTGTTTGCAATTGCCCGTCTTCGAACCGTGCTGTCGTCAACCCTCAAATTTAGAGTTCGAACGACCTCTTTTTAGGTTGCAAATGGTTTCTTTTTGAAAAAGCGGCAAATTAGTCTGTCTTCTCGCTGAGTGGTTTTTCGTGGGGCTCATCCTAAATGTTCAGTGTCAACGCTGTTAGTCAATTTGTACTTTTGTAATAATCTGCATACAATAGATCGGTTGATATTGTATTTTTTTGCAATATCAGTTTGTCTTTCACCACTATTAAAATCATGAATTATTCGTAATTTTAACTCTTTATTATATTTATCTCCAGCCATTATTTAGTAAGTGATTTGGACTACAGATTAAGATAAACTGATCGAAACTTCTTTCGTTACTTTCAAAATCTGCCCAAAAGAATTTCTTGATTGAAAAACAACCTTTATATTAAACAAGTAATAAGAAAATTTTAGTGACTATGATTTGTTGCTTTTGTTATGCACACGTATCTTTTGAAGGTCAACGAGTTTTGTAATTGTTTTTAACTTATGTATGAATTTTTATTAGTCGAACTTTCTTATGTAAATTGTTAATTTTATCAACGGGCTTAAGTTCGAATCTGCAAGACTGCAAACCATTTTTATTATTTTATTAATAAATGAATTTGTTTTAACAACTAACCATAAGAGAATGCAAAAACTAAAAAAAAACCTTTAAATAAGAAAATATACGAATAGGAATTGCAAATTGTAGTTTCATATGCACTGTGTTGCTTTTGTTCTGCACAACATTGTATATAGGTATGTAGCAATGTATGTGCATCCATGCCTATGATATGCAAAATATGTAGTACATGCATATATAAAAGAAAAACACACAAAAGAAACAACGTATTAACAAGAGAGTATAAACAGAAATTAATGTTTCATCGAAACCGTTGTGCAACCTAATTAGGGAAGCTCAGAAGAGAATTGGTACAAGGAAAATAAATCTCCGGGCTAAAGTAATATTTTATCAATTCAAATTCTGGTAAAGCTAAAACAGGCACATCTATTACTCTTAAATAGCTGAAGTCAACAAAACCTACCGTTCCTGTTCCGGCGGAAAGATATCTTTCATCGTTGGAGCATCAACAGTCACGTAAGTCCATATAAAACGTCTTGTTATGTAAAGATCCAGATATGCCTGTGTATGTGTATTCATCGGTTGGTTAAATTGAAGAAATTTCCTAGATCAGGGGAAATTACTTTCGTTTCTCTGTTAGTAACATAATACTGGTCTGTTACACTCTAAAACAGTTAAAAACCAAAATTTCTGTAAGACCGATGACTACACGTACTGACTAGATTTTAGCTAAGTGCAACGCACATCTTGCTGGTATTTGGATTGAGAATTTTAATTGCTGCAGTAAATATATGTATGTACCTTGGGGTAGTGTTTCCCTATTTTTTGTCTAAACCTATACCCTTATTGGTTTTTGTTTAAAGTAATTGTTGTGGCGCAACGGCCATAATGGTTTTATTGTAAAGTTGTTGAAGTTGCACTATTTTATTTTACATGACCCGCGAGTTCTTTGGCATCGGGTATGCGTTTCTGTGATTTTTGCCTTCGGTCGGAGTACAAGTAAAAGAAGTGACAAAAGGTAGTAGAAAGATACCAACCCAAAATAATAAATGAATTGAAAAAGAAAAGAAAATATTTACATACATGAACTGTTTTTCGAATATAAGCATAGTTTAACTTCTATTATGTAAGCTTTAATTGGTTTTAGATTAAGAATTGAAAATGGTTAAGAATAAAATTATTAGTTGTTATGAAACAGTTTTCAAGATGAAACACTAAGGTTTTAAAGTTTTGATTCCTTAAGCGACTGTTGAATTAGGTAGGTAAAAGGGGATTCATGTACAATTCGGACCTCTTGGAGACTACATGGACATGGTTGGGAAGGCCTTCTGGTTGTGGTAACACCTGTAACAACTATTCAGGCGATGCATTTGTATTTTCTATTTAAAGTCAATTTCTTCTTCGTGTTATCTACCTCTCTACCCCTTAAGCATGCAAATTAAATTATTTATTCTCTAGTAAAATTATTTCCCAAAATGAGTAGATATATATACATACCCCCACCAGCCGACGAGACAGGAGCCGGATCTCTATGCATGCTACCCTACTCTAATCATGTACAACTACACCACAAATATATGCCTGGTACGTTATATGCTACAAACTCCCTAAATAATTTTCTTTAATAATCGATTTAAGTCTAACAATGCCCCTACTCTGACATCTATGTTCCGATTATTTATATCGTCCATTGCATATACTACATTCCGAAGCCCACTACATTCTCCCATTTCCTCAAGGGTCTCTACATCATCAGATCCGGCCTCGAATTCTGAAACAATTGTGTTTTTGCTCGTCTAACTTAGCTTTAACTTGCAATCGTTTTCGAAAGGAGAGGGGTCTAGGACCGCTGTATATTGGCACATCATTTGATACCCTTATCTGCATACAATAGTCCGTTATCAAAGTTATATCATCTGTACTCCCTAAATAATTTTCTTTAATAATCGATTTAAGTCTAACAATGTCCCTACCATCTACTCTGACATCTATGTTCAGATTATTTATATCGTCCATAGCATATACTACATTCCGAAGCCCACTACATTCTCCCATTTCCTCAAGGGTCTCTACATAATCAGATCCGGCCTCGAATTTTAAAACAATTGTGTTTTTGCCTATATACTCGTTTATACTTCTGTTACTAGGGATTTTTTCCCAAGTTGGAACTTTTACGATATCTTGGGCAACCCTGTACAAATCAAATGACTTAAGCGCATTGACATATTTTTTATTTACATTTTCATTTTATTTAAATTCATTTTTAGTAATTCATTTTTATTATATATTCATTTTATTTTGCATAAATGTAAATTAAATTTTAATAAGAGATCGCTGCCAATTAGCACTGGTACCAAAGCTTCTTCATCTGGTAATATTAAAAACGTATGGTTAATTTTCTCAATGCGCTTACGTCGTTCATAGAAGGCAACACTTACTTTATGATAAGGTTCTACCAGGCCATCCACGTCTACAGCAGCAATCCCTTTCTTCTTCGAGCAGTCCTTGTGGTAGTGCCCAATCTCAGCACAATTAAAACAAGAATTTGGCGGGCGCTTTGGTTTTGGGCACTTACTTTGGAAGTGCCCCAACTGCGAACAATTGTAGCATCTCACCTTATCCAATGCCTTCACCACACTTTGGTCACCACTTTTGGTTTGTTGGTGCTGAGCTGATCTTGGCGCTTTAGCTCATACCAGTCAAATTTTTCGATCAATTCCTCAACAGTTGTTGCTCCGTATAGGCGAGTGATGTTTGATCTGTCGGGGATGCCGTCAATTACAAATTCAATCAACTCTCTCTCCTCAATATCCGCCTTAGCTGCGATAGCCTGCATCGATACAAGGTAGCTTAAACATGTCTCTGTTGATTTTAAAGTGGTGTAATCTTCAAATTGTGAAATTCATTTGTAGACATCATATTGTTCGTCGCCACAAATGTGGGTACCTAACGGCATCTAACTCTTCCAAGTCAATACGGCGAACACTGGTGGGGACACTAACAGGATTGAGAGTCCCTTCTAACGCTCTTATTTGTTGCTGGAGCCTCAGCATTTCCAGTCGCAGGTGCAACTTTCTAACCTCTTCGGCTTCGGAAGTATCAACACGGGGTGCATCGGATTTGCTTCCGATGTGAGCACTTGTTTCCTTAATTGCGTACATATTTGCGTGATAAACATATTGTCTTCCCGCTTCTGACGAGTCCGTTGTTGAAAAATTGTCGGCCGTTACCGCCGATAGGAGGGGAGTTACTGGTATTGGGTTTACTTGCGTTAGCGCCAGACATATCAGCAACCGGTTCCTGAACTGCGGGCGCGTGGACAGCAGGCATCTTAACATCCGATATAGGGTCAGCAGGAATTTGGACATCGGGCATGAGAGCAGCAGGCAAATGAAAAGCAGTATTGTTGACAGCAGGTTTATGGGCAGCAGTATTGTTGGCAGCGGTAATATCGGCAGGCACGTGGTCTTTCGGCATTTTAACACACGTTTCATCAGCATTTGATACATAATCAGTATCATCCACGGCAGATATCCCGGCGTCCACTACATCCTCGTCAGGATTAGAAGTATTAGTTGCTTCGGTTTCAACGATTATTTGCTGTCTGATTCCGGTCGACGTCGAAGCCATAACCTCTTGCATTTTCTGTCTGGCCATATATAAGGCTTTTAGTTGGCTTTGCGTTGCTGATTCCGGGTAAACTATACCGGCACTGACCAGATATTCAATTAATGTTTGTCTGCTTGGACGTAAATCCATTTTAAATCAGATGGGAAATATTTTATTTATACACAAAGTAGTACCCCACACCTGAATTATAGTAGCTTAGCGTGTTCTTCCTTTTATTTCTCGAATAATAATAAGCGGAAATAGCTCAACTTAAAATAAGGTTGTATTTTACATGGTTGCATTTTACATTATTGCATTTTACATGCTTGCGTAATTAGAGTATGAGCTTCTAGCGTTGTCAGATCAACCATATATTACTATACGTATAAATATACTTAAAACAAAAATAAAATTTTATAAATTGTTTTTGTTTCAAATGTATTTATACGAAAGAAAGAATTCATTCGACAATGAATAGGCAGTAAATCTTTTCTTTAATTAATTTTTTTTTGTAGGGTTAAATTCTACTGACAATTTGGAGTAAAAACCAATGAAATCCAGGCTTGTAGACATACTTGACCAGACAACAAATAAAGCATCTTGTTGAAATTAAACTTGTATTTACAATCAGTTTTGCGCTCAACATAAATATTCTCAGTTTGCATTGAAAAATATTTGATAGGAAAAGTTTAACTATTCGTTTTATAATTGTTGTTTCAATACGTAAGGCTTTAGCGACAATATTGTTGAGCATTAAAGCATGTCAAATAATAATTGAAACAAGAGATTCATTGCATTCATTAGCTGTAGTAAAAATGAAACTTTTAGAAGAGGCAGCACGTAGAAGAAATCAAGAATTTCAAGAAACAAGCTTTTGGAGCGATGAAAAAGGAAAAATTTAGTAATAATCGGAACTTCAAGAGCACATCGACTTCCAGTCATATTAAAGGTAATTGTTTAATTTGTGGGAAAAAGGGTCTCTATGCAAATAAATGTACAGCAAAAGGTGAAAACAAATCATTTTCGTTGATTGCAATGGCAAACAATAAACGTCAACATTCTTCAACTTGGTATATTGACAGTGGAGCTACTAGCCATATATGCTCCGACCGTGAGTTGTTTTCAACATTTGAAAATAATAATGATGTTTTTTTATTAGCAAATAAAAACTCAATACTTGCAAAAGGCAAGGGTTCCGTAAAAATAAAAATTAATGGCTATAGTATTACATCTAAGGATGTATTATATTCACCAGATTTGCAAGGTAATTTTTTGTCAGTAAGCAAAATTGTTCAATATGGGGGATTAGTGAAATTTAATAAAAAACGGTGCATTTTTAATTGACGAAAAAGGAATTTTAATATTTTATGCTAAAAGAGAGAGTAACTTATTTGTATTTGAAGCTGAAACACAGAAGATTTGGTCATCTCAATTACCAAAGTTTAAAATACTATTTGTTAAATAAAGAAATGGTAAATGGTTTAAATTTGAATAAAGAAACTCAAGATCAGTGTAAAATATGTATGATTGGTAAAATTCATACCGCAATTTTTCCAAAGCATGCGGAAAGAAAATCTGATGAAGTTCTAGATTTAATACATTCGGATTTATGTGGTCCAATGAATGTGGACTATTGGAGGTTAAAAATATTTTTTAACATTTATTGATGATGAGTCCAGAAAAATTTGGATATATTTTTTGAAACGAAAAAGCGAAGTTTTCGAAAAATTTTAACTATTTCAAAAAATGGTTGAACGTCAAACTGGTCTTAAAATAAAATCACTACGAAGTGATAATGGTGGAGAATATGTCAACAATATATTTAATCAATATTTAGAGGAATGTGGTATACAACGTCAGCTTACAGTACTCTATACGCCTCAGCAAAATGGGGGTGGCAGAGATATAACCGCACATTGGTAGAAATGGCGCGATGCTTATTAATAGATTCTGGCCTTGATCATAAATTATGGGCTGAAACTACATCAACAGCAACTTATTTAAGAAATAAATGTCCATCAAGAAGCTTAGAGAACAGAACTCCTCATGAAGTCTGGACTGGTAGAAAGCCTAATGTAAAGCACTTGAAGGTATTTGGTTCAACTGCAGTAGTATTAAATAAACAACGAAAAAGCAAATTCGATAAAAAATTATCAGTTTTAATAATGGCGGGTTACTCGCTTATACAACAAAGAAACAAATGAAGTAGTAGAACGTCGAGATGTTTTATTTGATGAACATTGTTTACCGAGAATGGAAGAAAAAATTCCAAGAATTCATTTCGTTTAATGATTTTATAATTACAAATCAAACGGCTGATGCTGAAAAACAAATTGGAGAAACATTAACAGAGGTTGAAACAGAAAATATTCCAGAAGTTTATAATGAAGATACCTCTTCCGATCATTTTTATGATATGGAAGATTTCACCGGTTTTTCATCTCCAATCGAAGATATTCCTCAAGAAACAACTGATACCAATCCAAAGTATGGCAGTTGCAGACCAAAAATAATAAGAACTGCAAATCCCGGACATCCAAGAAACGTTAAAAATGTACTAAATAATGTGGTGGAAGAAGAGCAAGTTCCTAAAACTCTTAAAGAAGCATACAAAGTGGTAAATGACAAGATTCAATGTTAAAAAGGAGATGTCGTCTTTACAACAAAATGGTACATGGACATTAACAGAACTTCCTAAAGCACATAAAGCAATACTTTTTCACCTGTCGTTCGATATGCAACAATTCGAATGTTATTGGCTTTAGCTGTAGAACATAAAATGCATTTGCATCAAGTAGACGTATTCACAGCTTATCTAAATGCTGAACTTCATGATGAATTGTATATGCAGCAGCCTGAAGGTTTTAATGATGAATTACATCCAGAGAAAGTTTTACGTCTTCACAAATCTATTTACGGTCTTAAATAAGCAGGAAGAGAATGGAATACGAAATTAAATTTTGTGCTGGGTAAAATCGGGTTTCAAAGCTGCAGGAATGAACCCTGTTTATACAAAACGATGAGACATGATAATCTAGTTATTATCGCCGTTTATGTCGATGACATAATTATTGGTTGCAAGGAAATTTATTAAATTTTAAAAGTTAAATCGCAACTTGGGCGAGAGTTTCAAATTGCTGACAAGGGGTTATTAGAGATTTTTTTGGTTCAGCGTGATGGTGAAACTGGTGACATCAAGTTAAGTCAAGAAAACTACGTCAAAGAATTATTACAGTTTAGCAGATTTGAACTTAAGCCCGTTGAAAAATTAACATCCTGTACACAAGAAACAAGTTCGACTAATAGAATATAAATTCATACATAATTTAAAACAGCGGGGGCACGCGCACTTGTTTACTTGTTCATTGTAAATTGTTAACTAAATTCAATTACTTGAACATAAATAACAAAAAGCATTAAATATCAGCAGCCGATGGCTCTGGAAAAAGCAAAAGGAGACATGGAATATTGGGAATATTAACCGTCAGGGTTGGGGAATTTCGTACTAACCAAAAAGAAGTAATAACTTAAAAAATGAACGTGGGAACTCCTCATATTCAATTTTCGTTAAAAACCAATGGTTAAATAGTTGATATTCCTACAAACTAGCAACACTTGCGAAAGTGGAAAAATTGAACAAAGAACGCTGATGAGATGGCTTAGCGTCCTCGAAATCAGTACTGATCCGTTCTGCTGGTTTGATGATTATAAGAAATAGTCTTAATATTCCACTCTTATCACAAATAAATAGAATTTGAACAAATTCATTTATTAAATAAAAACGCAAACTGCAGTTTAGCAGATTTGAACTTAAGCCCGTTGAAAAATTAACTTCCTGTACGCAAGAAAAAAGTTCGACTAATAGAATATAAATTCATACATAATAAGAATATGGAATGGAAATTTGTAAACCAACCTCTATACCATTAAATCCTGGTTTCAAAATTTTTTGTAGCAAAAATTGTGCAAAATTTTATACAACATCATATCAATCTTTTATAGGAGCTTTGCTATATTTAGCATTGACAACAAGACCTGATATTATTCACTCTGTTTCAAAATTGACACAAAGAAACTCAGATCCACATATAGAGCACTGGGTAGCTGTGAAAAATATACTTCGATATTTAAAAGGTACGCAGAACTTAAAACTAATTTTTTCCTCTGGTGGCAGGAAACTCGAAGCTTACGCAGATGCCGATTGGGGAGGTTGTACAAAAGATAGGAAATCTTACTCGGGTTTCGTATTTTATCTTGGCAGAAGTATTATTTCTTGGGAATCTAAGAAACAGACAACAACAGCACTTAGTAGTACAGAGACTGAATACATGTCAATATCTAATGCGTCAAAACAAGCAGTATATTTAAGACGATTATTGAAAGAGCTAGTTTTTTATGATGATGAGAGCGTAATATTAAATGTTGACAAGCAAGGTGCTATGAAGTTGGTATAAAATCCAATATATCACAACAAAAGTGGAACAAATATACATCCCGTATCATGCTACGATTTTTATGAAACTTTTGTCATGATTAGTACTCTTAAATCTAAGAATTATGGTAGAAAAATTTTGGAGCGGACGCTTTTAGTTTGGGAGTTATAGCCCTCTAAAGTTAAAACATATATATGCCTATAACATCCTCCATATTAACGCTACATAGTCAATATGGATATCGTCTTGTAAATACCTTTCAAACAGTATATAACATCCTAAGGCTGTACTGATTTTGAAAGGCAAGGGGTTAAAAATTAATTTTTTTATAATGACTTTTTTTACAAAAGTACCGTTAAATCGAAAAGGGGTCTAAATAATGGTATTTTATTTTATACTAAAATTAAGAAGACATTCACACCTTTCATGTGAGACCTATACCATAAATATGTAATTAGGAATGAATACACTACAGAGGATTTAAAAGTTGAAGATAGTTCTTTTTTCATAGAATTACACGTATTAAGTATACATAAATATATAATAAGTGTAACACAATTTTTTTTAAATTTTCTTGTGATAATAGTGGACTGAAAATCTAGTTCTACCGAGCTCTAAGATTTTCTTCCTCATAGTATTTCGTACCACAACGAGCCCGGATAAATATTTTTCTCTAAAATAATTTTTATGTTCTACTATTTTATTTATTTATTTATTTATTTCAACTATATTTTATAAACTTTATTTATAAAATATACATATAAAGATGTGCCGGGTAACTTGACCATATGCACATATAAAAGTAATAATATTTACATCAGTAGAATGGAAAAACAATATAATAATAATAATAAACAAACGTTTATAAAAGTAGTGAGTCTTCAGTCAAAAATGAATAAAATTATTGTGAAAAATAAAATTGTGAAGTTATATGAGTAGAAAATAATTGTTGGTGGTATTGGGACTGATTGTGTAAGGCGTCGGCGAAAACACCCAAGCCGTCCCCCGTAGCAGATCAAAGAACACGGGTTGTGTGTTACTTTAATCCATCACAAAAAACGACATAGGCGCCCACGCCAACGCCCCACACAAACAGGCCGATTAAATAAAAAAATTGAAATTGGAATTATATGTCATCAATGCCGTGTTTTCGTAGGCTATTTCGTATCGGGGATAGAAAGCTGTCATCGGCACAGCCCAGAATACGTTCCAATGGTTCATTGATTTTGGATTTTGGACATTCGGCAAGTATATGTGGGATTGTAAGGAGAACATCACAAGTTGTACATTTTGGTGGTTCAGTCTTTTCGTAGTAATGTTTTCAGTTAAAAACAGCCCTACCAACTCTGAGTCGAGCTAACATAATGCATTGTTGTCTTGTTAGATTGTTATTGTATTTCATTGCAACGGTAGGATTTTGCTGCTTTTGAATCATCTTAAAGGAGCTAATCATAGCCTTAGAGAAACAAGCCGAGTCGCCTATTTGTTCTAGGTTCAAAGCCTCTTTAGCGGCAATGTCGGCTCTTTCATTTCCTTGGATACCAATATGTGATGGTATCCAAAGTATTAAAACCTTTTGACTTAATTTTTGGAGTAGAATGTTGTCGTATATACCATTTATATTATTCTTCAAAGACCTGGTAGCGCTAAGGCTATCGGTGCAAATTATTGCACTTTGTTCTCTTCCAGCTGAGTAAAAAATAGCCTCTTCTATCGCCGCCATTTCGGCTGTAAAAATGCCCGAATGATCTGGTAAACGGGTCTGCTTTATGATCTCATAATTCGACTCTGTTACCTGTTGTACTACTGCAAAAGATGTTATCCCATTTTGAAAGGATCCGTCCGTGTAGAGCACCAAATTCGGTTTAGAAATCGAGATTTTATCAACATTTTTTTGAAACATACAGGATTTATCAAATTCCTATTGTGGGCTCTGAGGGTATCGTCTATGGTAATCCAGGTGTTGACTGCGTGAAATGTATGCTTAACGGGCTTTTGGGGAATGCATATGTTGCTTCTTTTCAACAGCGATATAGCTTCATTAATGGCAGATGTTATTTTGTTGGGTTGATCCGAAATATGTTTCCAAAAAAGTTCGTGTAAACTATCTGCTGGTATTGTAATAGATCTGGATGCCAAGGCCACTGATGTTTTCTCCAATATACTTTGGAAATCTGCATAGTCGGCCTCAATCCTTAATTTCGGTAATGGTGTAGCTCGGAGTAAGCCTGAAGCAGCCCTGAAGCAATTGTTAAGGGAGGTATTTAGTTTTGAAATATTTTTCTTTGAAGTCCAACCATACAAAGTTAGACAATGCGATATAGCGCCAATTGCCAAAGAGCGACAGATGTTCAAGGCCACTTCAATATGAGGTCCCCTATTTCTCGAACAAATCAGCCTAAGCAAATTGTTGATTTTACTTAATTTGTATACCAAATGTTTTATATGAGTATTCCAAAGCAAATTTTTTGTAAAAATCAACCCGAGAATCCTCATCTGTTCAGCAATTCGAATGTCAGCATTCCTAATTAAAATGGTGTTCACAGCACAATTTCTTTTTCTGCATACGTGCAACAATTCTATTTTATCCGCAGGAATCTTAGCTCCTCTGCTTACTGCCCACTGATGAGCTATTGTGTCGAGATATTCTAAGTTGGAACTGGCATCCTCAGCGCTGCCTGATGCAACAGCAAAAATATTATCGGCGTAAATGCCGACAAAATCTATGCCGGGTAAGTTTTCAATGGCCTTAGCCAACGAATTTGCATAAACCGTGTAAAGAACAACTGATAATGGCGATCCCTGTGGGACCCCATTGTCAAGTGGGTAGGTTGATGATAGATATCCATCCACTCTTACAAGCAGTTTACGATTTTGCAGAAAAGAAAGCAAGGTTTTCAATAATGCAGTTGGTATACCCCATTCCCGAAGTTCCAATATTACATACGACTCCTATCGAAGGCCTTTTCAATATCCTCAGAGAGGACCAAAGAATGCCTGCCGCTTTTTAGATTTGTCCGCAATTTTTCTTCCAGCTGATGACAGACGCTGTGAACGCCGTGCCTGGGTATCTGGGTATAAAAGCATGTCGTAGTTTGGAAATATTATCTCTTGTAAACTTCCAGAAACGCTTGGCCAAGATTTTTTCAAAAACCTTCGATAGTACTGGCAACAAAGAAATCGGCCGGTAACCCTCAAGCTGATTTGGATGCCAGGTTTTGGTATCGGTGTTAGCACTGCTGTTTTCCAATCATGTGGAAAAATACCTGTGATCAGGATGTTGTTATAAAGATCGCACAGGCGAGATTTAAGTCCAATGGGCGCATTTTTGATCATCGCGTAAGTTATTTTATCTTGTGATGGTGTGGATCCTTTAAGAGTTTTTAGAATATCGTTCAACTCTATCGTCTTTATTCTACTACTCATAATTTCGTATTTTTGGTTGTTACTTTGTAGGCTATTGATGTCAAGATTCCTCTTGGTTGATACTACTTCCGAATCGAAAGCATTGTCCGAACTGAGCGAGCTCCAGAAAATAGCAAATTTTTCAGCTATCTCCTTGGGATGTGATATTGTGTTATCATTTACTATAATGTTTGGAAAACTGCAAGATTTGTTTGAATTTAAATTTTTTACTTTATTCCACAGATATCTGGTGTCCATTGTTGGTTTAAACGAATTCAAAATATTTTCCCACGATTGTTTTTTTTGCGAGTCGGCATTCTCTCTTGACCTTAGCGCATGCTTTTCTGTAATTAAGAACGTTTGTTTTACTTCTGTGTCTTTTAAAGGTTATCCAGGACTGTTGCTTTAGGCAAATCAGCTTGGCAATGGCTGTGTTGAACCAGACTGGGCTATGTCTATCACGGGGCTTTTTGCTTATAGGTATCGTTTCGTTTGCTGTTTTTCGAAGTATGCGTTTTATTTGTGCAGCCTCTCTGTTGATGTTCGTTGATTTATCGAACTGAGAGGCAACTACTGTAGCTTTTTCAGTGAATCTAGGCCAATCTGCCAACTTGTCCTGGAAACGGGGTGAACATTTTTTTGAGTAAAATTCAGTACTATTGAAAATTTTTATTGGAAAATGATCTCCAACTTCAGGCATTGATAAACGTGACCAAACCAGATGTTGGGCGAGATATGGACTGGTCATAGATACGTCCACCAAGGTAAGAGTATTTCTGGTATTTAATAGAGTTGGGGAGCCGTCGTTCAAAATTACCAAATTTTTATCTTCTGCAAAATCCTCCCAAATTCGTCCACTAGGCGAATTGGAAGAAGAGCCCCGTAAAATATTCTGCGAGTTAAAATCGCCCAGTAAGATATGGTTCATACCTACAACGAGAGAAATATCATTGACCATTGTAGGTGTTAAGTTTGTATCACATTCTTTATAAATGTTTGTTATACACAATTTTTTGCCGCAGGTTATGGTAATGCTTTGAAAAAGTAAGTCTCCTGTAGATGTAGTATGCGCTGATACGTTTATGTTGTTTTTGATGAAAATGGATAAACCTGATTTAGCATATGAGTAATCCTTGTTGTGATGGTATACCCGATAACTGGGTAGATGTAGCAGGTGTAAATTTTTGTTAACGATATGTGTTTCCTGTAGTGCTAAGATGTTAGGTTTGTG
This sequence comes from Linnaemya tessellans, assembly GCA_951800035.1. NCBI lineage: Eukaryota > Metazoa > Arthropoda > Insecta > Diptera > Tachinidae > Linnaemya > Linnaemya tessellans. The sequence goes on along the minus strand of OX637533.1, from coordinate 74,052,047 downwards.
CTTGGCAATTAATAGCTCTAATGCGTATTTATGATTTATAAAACCTTGGATGTTCCACTGAAGAAGATTTATATTAATTCCAAAATCCAATGTAGTAACCAGAAATTATTTATTTTTGCCGTCTTCTGATTGGGGCCTTGTTTTTCTTAATGTATTACGGATAATTAATACATTAAGCTGGCAAAATTTATTATACAATTGAGTACCCGGTGTTGTGTCACCGTTGGTGCCAGTTGTGTTTGTTCTAGGAGGGCTATTTAAGCCTAATCCTTCATTAATATCCATTAAAATATTTTCCTCTGTTATGTTTTTATCATAAAACATGTTTGTTGGTAAATTTTCATTATCGTTGTCAGAAAAATTTTCTTCGTCAAAAGAGTTCTCAGCTAACATAACTTCTGAGTTTATGTTAACATCTGCCGAGCGAGAAGATAAAGTGTTGATAAGTGAAAAAGATTGCGATGTTAAATTGTCTGAGGTAGATTCCTGTTGAGTGTTGTTGTTGGTAGAGTTGTTTGTAGATATTGATGGTTCTGTTGTTGAGGTTAGGTTATGGGTATTTTTTATGTGAGAGTGTGGTGAGTTTAATGTGTTTGCTTTTCCAGAGTTTATTGTTTTGTTTGATTTTAATTCCGTTGAAATGTTTGCTTTTTGATTCGTGTCATGCTTTGTTTTGTCTTGTAACATTGCCGTTGAATTTGTAGGTGTATTGCTGTTGCTACCGACAATTCGTGCGTATGTTTGCAGATTTTTTGTTTTTCTAGCAACTGGTGTTAGTGTGTTGAGAGACGGATTGTCATTGAATATTTCCCAAGCTTTTCTAGTTGTGCATCTTCTAGTTATTCGTAGATAATTTACTGATTTATGTTTCCAGTATGTAGGACACTCTGGGTCATATGATGCGTGTGTTTCATTTTGACAGTTTATACAATACTTTCGTGAACATAATTCGTGTGGTGGTGGTAACGCGCATTCTTTACATAGGGGGACATTCTTACACCGGTTCTTTGTATGTCCCAGTTTATGACAAGAGTTGCACTTCATGGGGTTAGGAAAATACTCCTGAACAGAGACTCTTTCCCAACCTAGTTTTAAAGTATCTGGTCGGTGCACGTGATCGAAGGTAACAATAGCTGCACCTGTGGCTATAATTCTATCTCCTTCTCTTCTTGTGATCTTGCGAACCTCTACTCCTTTTTGTTCACCGAGGCATTCCAACAGTTCCTGCTCTGGAATGTCTATAATTTTTTTTAGAAAAAATGCGACCCTGAACGGTGTTAAGCGTCTTATGCAAAGTAATTTTAACGGGAATGGAATCAATATAATTGGCTTTCAAAAATTTCTCTGCTGTTTTGTTGTCAGGAACTTTGATTAGTAGATCTCCACTTCTCATCTCACTTACTTCCAAGCGGTCACGTGAAATGTGGTTTAGACCCTTTTCAACTCGGAAGACATTATATGAGGAAAGAGGAAGTGCATCTTGATCATCCTTCAGTGATATTGCTGAAATTACTAAGTATCTGGGGAGTTGCTGTTCTAAAGTTTGCGTTTGTGGTAAAGGAATAAAATCCTCCGAGCGTAGACGTTTGTTCTTGTTGCTTTTGTTTTTTCCGGTTTCGCCTAGCTCACGAAACCGGTTGTGGTTCGGGGGGTGAACCCCGTTCATTACAATGAAACACTAAACTATATTATTCCGTAAAGTACTACAAATTAGCAAAAATCTACTTATTAATTTCCTCTACCCGAACAAAGTAGAATATATAAAAACACACGCGGTAGCTCAACTACAGAAAAATGTTAGTTAACAGACGCGATAGAAATCGATATGCATTCGGCAACTGCCTGACAAAGACTGCTTCTACTATTTTATATTAGTGCAAGATTTTCTGCATTGCCGGCCTTTGGCCGGGTTTAAGGACTTTCTCCTCTATGTATGCATGTCGAACAGTGGCTTCGCTGAGTAAAGATTTTCTGCATTGCCGGCCGGGGTTAAGGATTTTCTCCTCTATGTATGTCGAACAGTGGCTTCGCTGAGTAAAGATTTTCTGCATTGCCGGTCTCCGGCCGGGCTTAGAGATTTTCTCCTCTATGTATGTCGAACAGTGGCTTCGCTGAGGAAAGATTTTCTGCATTGCCGGCCTTCGGCCGGGCTTAAGGATTTTCTCCTCTATGTATGTCGAACAGTGGCTTCGCTGAGTAAAGATTTTCTGCATTGTCGGCCTCAGGCTTGTTTTTACATCTGTATCAAATGTTTCAACGTTCAGTAAAATCATACCTGGCATTATTTTAAGTTTTGATTCCTTTGTAGAGTCTTCATTCCTTATCAGATATTTATGATATATGTAGGTGTCAAATGAAATGTGTGAATGGCTTCTATTTATTTTACTATTTAATAAAATACCGTTATATAGACCCATTTTCGATTTAACGGTACTTTTGTAAAAAAAAGTCAATACAAAAATATGCATTTTTAACCGCTGGCCTTTCTAAATCTGTAGAACCTTAGGTTGCTATATATTGTTTGAAAGGTATTTATAAGACCTTTCCAACGATATCCATACCAACTAGGTAGCAATAATATGAAGGGAGTTATAGACACATATATGATTGAACTTTAGAGGCCTATAACTCCTAAGCTAAGTGCGTCCGCTCCAAAATTCTTTTACCATAATTCTTAGATTTAAGAGTACTACCCATGACAAAAGTTTCATAAAAATCGGAGCATGATACGGGATGTAAACGCCACAAAAGTAATCACATTGATATCAAGTATCACAATATAAGTAATGTTGTTAAATCCAGACAACAAAAGTTAAAATATTGTCCAACAGAAAACATCATTGCGAAGATTTTTACAAAGAACTTAGCGAAGATTAAGCATTTTAATTTTGTTAATTTGTTGAATTTAAAATAAAAAATATTTTATAGTTAAACTTTTTCTATCAATTATTTTTCATTCGTTTTATAATTTTTGTTCCAATACGTTGTTTTTATTAAATAATAAATAATTTTAAAGTATAATTCAATTGTGCAATTATTCTCGGATTTAGAACATACATCCAATGCATCAACTGTTAAATTTTATGAATAAAATTGGGCTTAAATATACTTTCCCGGTGCACCACGGATTAGAACAAAATGTTTACTTAGCGAAGATATTATTCGACATATACAGAGGAGAAAAATGGTAAACCTGGTCAAAGTCTGGCAATGCAGAAACCTCTATATGAAAAATATTTTGACTCTTACAATATGCTTCTCCGCAGGTTTTTATTTAATATTTTCTTCCTAGAATTAATTTTTCTACAATATAAGATAATCTTTTATACAGCGGAAGTACGCCGGGAAAGTAAATTTGTTTATAAAATCGTAATATCGACGTGACATTGATATTCAGGGGCCAAATTATCGCATTCGACATCGATCGAAATTTCAATACAATTTAAATGGAAATTTCGATCCACTTGGAATGCCGTAATTTGCCCCCAGTTTTCGGTAGCGTTATATACCCATATAAATCAATATTGCTGCCGATAACGAGTAAATAATGTAAAATGAATACCAGTGATATATACCTAAAATTACTTTGTTGTTATACTAATGCTTTCGAAATTTCTGATTATAGCCATTCGATAGCGAGTACATAATCGAGTACCGGCTGTTTAAAATTCACTCGTTAGCTCTGTGTCAATCGAAATTAATATTTTTTAAGTTCTGTGTGCAAAAAAGACAAAAATGTAAGTTTATAAATGCATATTTTACATAATAAAACTATTTAATACAGCTATATTCGTTTTTAGGACAAAAATAAACAAAATAAATTCCAGACAAAAAGATGTTTTGGCTCAGTGTATGTTGGAGCACCAAGTAATCATTTCCAACAGTAAGTTGGAATCCTCCACATGCTAAAAGAGATATCGCTCCAGCCAATTGTAGCTTTAGTGGAAGTGCGGTAGACATATGTCCTTCGAAACACAGGTCGGAAAGAAGGAAATTAAACGCCTCTTTTGAAAGCCGGAAACATTTAATAAATCTAAAACATATAAAGAAATAAAAAAGGACCATAGAATATTGCAATTTACTTACGCATTTGGCGGCAATGACATTGGATCACTTTTGTCTCGCATTTCTCTTCTAATACGTACTGTATTATAATCGTCTTCAGAATCAGAAGACGATAAACACAAGAAGAGGAATGTAGCCATTTTTTTAACAATTACATTTGTTTTTGCACAATATGTATTTCATTCCACAAAAATTAATTTAAAAAGCCCACCAAAATTTTTTTATTAGCTTGAATTGCAATAAACATATGACAGCTTCGTTTTAACTCCATTCCAATGTAAAAAGCGATCTGGTACAATTTATAAAAATTTCGATACGTTAGCTTTCGAGTACAGTAATCCATCCATTCGATACGTTTCGAAATTTTATTCGATACGAAAGCTTACTCGATCACGAATGCGGTAATTCGGCCCCTGATCATGTCCGTCCGTCTGTGGAAATCACGATTCAGTCCAAACGAAGTTAGACCCTTGAAATTTGGTATAAATATATCTTGAAGGATAGCAAAAGGTTAAGTTCGGAGATGGGCAAAATCGGGCAAGAGGGAAAAAGTTCCCCTAAGAAGAACCAAGCCAACCTCCAAAAGACAACATAATTTTTAAAGTTTTTTTGTAATTTTGTTATGCAAGGGATATATTTTTATATTAAAGAAGTTCCAACGCGTTAAACTTGCGAGCCATAAATTTAAAAATAATAACTTTTGAACCCCGCTCCTTTTAGTGGGCGTTATTGTATGCAAAAATGGTGTAAAAATTTAACAAATTGTTTTACTTGAGCCAACATTCCTTAAAAACAACATTTTTGAGCTTTAATGACGAAGGTGAGACGTAACCTGGTACTGCACTGCCCTACTTCCTCCTCCCCCTTGGCCCCCTAAATGACCCTATAAAAAACAAAAAACCAAATTTTTTTAATTTTTTATATAATTATCCCAAGCATTTGTTTTTAGAGTTTTATGACAAAGGTGAAATGTCTCCCCCCACCCTTGCCAGAGCCACCCCACCAAAATACAGTTAAACATTTTAGGCCTAATTCATAAAGAATATTTCATGCTTATAACCGTCTTATTTGACAATTATCCCATAGAAATATGTCAAATAACGATGTTATAAGCATGAAATATTTTTTATGAATTAGGCCTTTTAAATTTACTTACTAAATATTTAGAGGGTATTTAAGATTCGACCCGGTCGAATATAACGTTTTTACTTGTTTTTGATAAAATGCTAACAACATATTTTATTTTAAAATCTTCTATTCGACATGTTGTCTCAATTAAATCTAGTGCTTGTTGTTTGTTATGTGGTCAAGTATGTCTATATGCCTGCATTTCATTGGTTCTTACACCAAATCATCAGTACACTTTAACGTAATTCCAAAATAACAAACCGCTCAGCTTATACATAAAATCTCAATAATAAATAACACAGACAACATGTCAAATAGAAGATTTTAAAACGCTTTATGTAGATTTTGTTTTTTATTGTTCCTTTTTTATATACTTTCATTGTTTGAAAACGGCAGACTAATTGTATTAAGGTGGAAAAACAAAGTGGATTTATATCGAATAAAATTTGTTTGTTGTTGCGTATGTAATTCTCAATTTACTATTGGGAGTTTATGTATAAGCAGAGATTTTGTTATTTTGAAATTAGGTTAAAGTCTACTGATGGATTGGTGTAAGAACTAATGAAATGCAGGGATATAGACATACTTGACCACATAACAAACAAAAAGCACAAAATATTTTATTAATCTTTCGTATTTTTAACAATAATATTGAGCTTAAGGCTTATTTTTATAAAATAATAACTATAGAACTATTTATTTTATTTTTTTAACGGGACATAGGTCAAACTTAATATATAGGAATTATACGTCTACACAAAAAACATCACTATTTTTACATTGTCGTGATTCAAATCATTATCCAGATTTTGGAAATATATCCATTTTAAATTCTGAAAATAGATATAGACATCGCTATATGTTAGATATGTTACAGATAATAAATCTACCATTAGATAAAAACAAATTTTGTTAATGTTGAAACATTATAAATAATTTTTAATTTGTTATCCTGAAGAAGATATCCAGAGGATATCGAAATATTGATACAAATATAAAATAAATAGTTTTATAGTTATTATTTTATAAAAATAAGACTTAAGCTCAATATTATTATTAAAAATAATATTACAAAGGCTGAAAAAATAGAACAATATATTAATCTCTCGTTGCAGTCACAAAGCAGCTGTGAGTCGTGAGTCAGCCAACATCAAGCCTTGTTGGCAATTATTTTTTAAGTGCAGCCATACCACTGATCGTTTACCCTCTTTCGAGAGTTTTGCGTCTCACTCGCACTAGTTAATTTCAGCACCTCAGATAACTGTGTAGATTTACAGTTCTTCTGAGGAATTTTCCGTGGTTAACTACGTTGCTACTTCCTATGTGAAGGCATAGGTCGTGTACAGTCAGTCACAGTAACGGACAAAAATACGGGTTAATAACATCGCCGACATATGGTCCAAGTCATCCCGTCGGTTTCTGTGCACCAAATACTTTGCAAATTATTTCAAACAAACGAAACTAATTTTTCGTTGATAGTTTCCGATAGAAAGGTGAATGAACAGAGCTAGTGATACATATTTCACAGTACTATTAGCCTGTGTATCTACAATGTTTTTGTGTTCACACTGATCTAAATTACATATGTATATATGTTTGAAATGAATTTCCACTTACTGAATTCCATAATCGGAAATGGCAGAGCAGCCTACTAAATTAATGTGTTCCAATGCACGGCAATAGTTGCCAATCTGTATTAGAACTTGATCTGTTACACTTGGAGTATTGGCCAAGGAAAGTATAGTTAGCTTATTCAATTTTCTGAAGAAAATTATTAAACATCGTTCTCCAATAGCAGCACAATGCGATATATCGAACTCTACCAAATTGCTTTGATGTAGAGTCAAAGCATCCACAGCACCGGTAGTAAGCCACTGACATTTAGACAATTTTAATACACGCAGTTCCTTACATTCAATTATAATGGGCTGCAGCGCTAATGGCGTTATGTTGACACATTCATTTAAGTTCACAATCTTCAATCGTTTGTTTTTCGCCAATATGGGTAAAAGCAGCTCATCTGTTAGCCAATGACAACGGGCCAAATGCAAATTCTCCAAACGTCTGCAATTTTCGCTCAGCACGGTGAAGGTTAGTTCTACATTACGCGAACAATTACCAGAAAACTTAATTTCTAAAAGCCTCTCGAAAACACAATCGACGATCCTTTTTGTTGTTTGGGAGCAACAACGTAATGAAAACAATTCTTTGAGTGTCAAATATGAAAGTATCCTGGGTATAATTACATCCTCCCAGCTCAAATCAAACAAAGTAAATTTTCCCATCTTAGGGTTTATAGATATTTCTAGCAAATGTACTTCATCGTTTTCTAATGTCGTCATTGTTGTATTAACACGTTATAATTCTTTGTATTAATTAGGATATATTATTCAAATAACTCATGTATTTTAAAATTGGTCTTGATTTTTTTCAGTTTACAAATTTATTAAGGGCAAGGCAAAATGATACAGGTAGAAGCGGTTCTACAATAATAAAAACTTACATGCATATTGTTTTTGTGATATCTAACTCAAATGTCACAATCAAGGCGAATTCAATAAGGTGAACGTATTTATGCAACTCTGTATAGGGAGCATGTATTTTGTTATAGCCTTTTTACACTGACCTACATCTTACATCTTTCATCAATTTGCAAAGATGTTAACATTTTCCCACAAGAATTATACAGGGAAAAAAGTTTACATCTTTCTACATCTGCAGAAGATGATCCTTTCTCATTTTGTTCCACCTTACATCTTTCGTTATTTTAAGTGTCATCAAAAAAAAGGGCAAAAAATCGATTTTCTTTGGGTCATCACTAGCAAAATGAGATTGCAGAAAATAAACAAAACAAATTTATTCAACAGAAGAAAATGAGCATCCAAACCTTTCGAGGAAGAGTCACTTCTACCAAAACTTCTTCTTCATCATCATCTTCCAGAATGGCGTTCAATATATGAATGCACTGCATTAAAATTTGGGTTTGTTCTTGCAAATTAACAACTAATCCAATGATAAATGCCTTCTCCATATCCATTTTTTTAAATATTTTTTATTTTTAACAAAAGTTATGCGTCTTTTCTTTTATTTTTTGACAGCTGAATAAATGAAAGATGTTGCCAATGTAAATTCATGTTTCACATTTTCAACAGCTTTCATGCGTTTCACAAAGATGTAGGTCAGTGTAAAAAGGCTATTAGTGTACACTGTACAGGCTTCTGAAGTGTCAAATTTAGTTAAGCAGAAAAAAGTAAAAAATTGTTTCACAGATGTTTGTGATACGGTAGAAAAAAGAAAAAATATCTGTTCTGCATTCGATTAAGATATTAAATACCTAAAATTTATAAAAGTACAACCAGTTTAATTTGTAATTGTAAATGCATCAATAATACTATACAATGGAGTGATAGTATAAGAGGTATGGCTCTTACAGCAGCCAGATATTCTTTGTTGCGTTTGGAGGAGAGGCCACCACACACCAAAAACTGACTGAAAACTGAATGACAATTTTATGCTGAAATATCGCAAAATCTTTGCGTTTGCTACTCAACTTAAAGCCGGTAAGGGATTGACTATTTGTATATCAGTCATGCAGGGAGATCATACCAAAATCGGCAATACTGCTATAGAGGCCAAACAGTCGTCGTGCAAGTACATGGATGATGAGATAGTAGAAGGTTTTTGTGATGTTATGGTGGCCGTGCAGAGTATAGGAATTGCGATCGTGTACGTGAAAGACAACGAGAACGTACTCGTGATTTGGAAGTTAATCGTGCTGCTCCCATTGTTCGACGTGGACCATCACTCCACGGAATGCGATCTTGTAAAATATATCATTAATCGTATACGCAATCAAACTCATACTGATGCTTAATTATAATTAATTATGCTTTATTAGTGGATGTTGCCAAACTATCAGCTACAGCAGCTCAAAATTCGAAGCCTTTAGCAACTAATATTTATATAGGAAGTAATACCAGCAATATTTCGCCTAAAAAGATCAATGCATAAATGAAGAAGCTTTCTTTACCAAAGGAAAGAGATGAACTTTTAAGGTGGTATCTAAAATATTTGGAAAACACTTTATTCGGCCATCTGCGCCAGCAGAATTCAACGGACAAACAACAACAACAGCAACAGAAAGATTTACAGCCATCAGCAACCGATGATGGTGATTTAGCTGAAGCCGATCAAAATTGTTCCTTAAATAGCAGCGGTGACAGCTGCACCTTTAAATGGTTAATAATGATAGCGATTGGATTTATTATCCTTTACCCTAATACTTAAATATATTTATATGAATATAGTGTTCTATTTTTTTAGCCTTTGATTATGATTTGAAAATGAATGAAAAATTTTTTTTTTTCATACATATTAAAAAACATTTCAAAATTGAAATTTTTTTCTTTCCTGTCTACATTATGAAAATTGAAATTTGAAAAATGAGGAAATGAATATAATAATTAATAAAATTTGAACACATTCTAGTTTACCCTATGATAATTTTAATAATATATTTTTGTAAATCAAATGTCTATAATTCTGTGCTACACTATCAGTGTCTGCCTTAAAATTAGTTCTTTTATCTAATGGTACATTTATTATCTGTAACATTTCTAACATATAGCGATGTCTATACCTATTTTCAGAATTTAAAATGGATATATTTTCAAAATCTGGATAGTGATTTGAATCACGACAATGTAAAGATAGTGCTGTTTTTTGTGTAGAAGTATAATTCCTATATTTTAAGTTTGATCTATGTCCCGTTAATCTGGTCTTAAGTTTATTTTGTGTTGTACCTATATAAACTTTATTACAAATTTCATTGTCTTTTCCCTTACATGGAATTTTATAAACAACATTTGACTTTTCTAATTTATCTATCTTGTCTTTAATAGTACTAAATAATTCACCTAGTGTATTAAATGATTTGTGTGCCATTCTATACTTGTTTTTATTTAAAATCTCTGATTTTTCTACTCTTTCTGAAACTATTGGAATATATGTCATAGATTTATAAATCTTTGGTTCAATATTATTGTTTGAGTAATTTATATTAATTTGTCTGTAATATTGCCTTATTAAATTACAAGCTAATCCTACAGGAAAATCATTATTAACTAAAATTTCTTTAATAATATTTTTATTCTTATTATGAAATCTTGCATCACTTACACCTAGTATCCTATCTATTAAATTCTTTGCTGTATTAAATACAATTCTCTTTGGATGTTTAGAATAATAATTAATAATTCAAATTTCAATTTTCATAATGTAGACAGGAAAGAAAAAAGTTTCAATTTTGAAATGTTTTTTAATATGTATGAAAAAAAAATTTTTTTCATTCATTTTCAAATTTTTTATATAAAAACAAAAAACAACAAAAATATTTAAGTTTATATAATTTATAAAGAATTTTGTTATTGTTAAATTATTATAAATAATTTTATCCTGAAGAAGATATCCAGAGGATATCGAAATATTGAAATAAATATAAAATAAATAGTTTTTATAAAAATAAGCCTCAAGCTCAATATAAATTAAAATAAAATATTTATATGAATACTTCCAGTAATAAATTGGGCATACAAAATTGTATATTAAAAAAAATTTATTAATTTTTCAATTCAATAAATACTAAACAGCTAATTTATAACAAATGATTGAAATTATTAAATATTTTATAAGTCGCTCCATTTACCTCTGCTTCCAACAGCATTTGGAACATGGAATGAAATTCCCTCTCCCTTGCCGAACTTCTTCTTGCACACGAAGCACATCCGCATATTGTTTTTTCCACTTTTTTAGTCAAATTGGTGAAATTTTATAAAAACTGTTTTTGGCGCACAAAAATTTTAGTTTTAATTGAAAAAAAACAAAGCAAGCAGAAGAAGATTTTGACAGACCAGCGTAAAATCACCTGATCGACATTTTCTAAAATAAGGTCGCCTGATTGAATTCGCCTTGGTCACAATTATATGTGTAGAACAAAACGAAAAAGTACAAAAACAAATATACATGTTTGTTTTTACATTTGCTCTTAAGTTTTGTATGTATGTAACAATGTAAAAAAATTTTGACGTTTGTACTAGAACTTCTCCCAACAAAATAATCAACATCGCCGTGAACAGGGCGTACTAAACCAGGTGGCATCGTTAGGAATGTAAACAATTTTTTGCTCCTATTGAATTTTTGTTTGTTGTGAGTTTAAACTGTCAAAGTACGGTGTAATTATATTTATGTTCAGAGCTGATATATGAATAAAAACTGTTTATTGAAAAACGAATATTTTAAATTATTGTTGTGAAAAAAGTGAACTAAAAGAAAATACTAATAATAATAGTAATAATAACAACAATCTAGATAAAAAACTAGTTAAACACGATTAAAGGTGTTTTATGTTTGCTACAGTCGTTTTTTTTGTTATTTTCAAATTTATTTTTAAAAGTGTTTTGAATATATTTGGAACAAATTCGTTTAATATTGCAATTATATTGCATTTCATAGTGGAATTATATATTTTTTCTTTATTTGGTCAAAATTAATTATCAAATTTTATAAAAATATGCCTTTTTGTGAGCTGTGCAAAAAAAGTATGTTCCTGGTAATGGTGACTAATTTTTTCGCGTGCCTAAGTGCTCCATAACAATGGAAAAGTGGAGTAGCTTGTGCCAAAAGCAGTTCACAAAGCGTTCGCTTATATGCAGTGATCACTTTTTGAAGAATCAGATCATATCATATATACACCCATTTCCGATTTCAGGTCACCAGAATATATTGTGTTTTGATTAAATCTTTTTTTTACTTTTTCTTCACTTTTGTATGTTGGCATGATGCAAGATATTTAATTTCTTTAGTTTTAAATGTTTTTTCTTACGCTTTTGACATTTATATCTTAACTCATTGTTTTGACAATCTCAACTTTATTACACAAACAAAAACACCTATATTGTTGTATTGTTGTACTTGTAGCCCTTACGCTGCCACCTGGTTTTATTACGCCATGGCCGTGAAGAAAACAAGATTTGAGAAAACAAGATTTTTTGCTTTGTTTACAAACAGTGTACGTGTGCGCACGTTTTTCTTTTTTGTTGAGAGTGTATCTGTTAGAATTTGTTTTGATAGTACATGAGTGCAACGCGCTAGTTATATAATTGTGTTATTTTTAAATAATTTCAAGTAACTCTAAAACTAAGCCGGGTATACATATGGCGCTGCCCTTATTCGAAAGGTAGCTAAATTACGCGTCGTTCTCAATAATTGCCATATTCGGGAGTGCTTTGTGAAAAAAATGATAAGTGCAAGAAAATTTTATATTAGTTTAATGCTAATAACACAAAAACTGTGTCGGGTATACATATGAGCCTACCCTCATTCGAAAGGGAGCTGAATTACGCGTCGATATCAATAATGACCATATTCGGAAGTGCTTTGTGAAAAAAGTTACAAGTGCAACAAGATTTGCATTAGTGTAAAATAGCGAAAAAAATCTTACATTAGTTTCATGCTAATAACACAAAAACTGTGTCGGGTATACATATGAGCCTATCCTCATTCGAAAGGGAGCTAAATTACGCGTCGATATCAATAATGACCATATTCGGAAGTGCTTTGTGAAAAAAGTTATAAGTGCAATAAAATTTGCATTAGTGTAAAATAGCGAAAAAAATCTTACATTAGTTTCATGCTAATAACACAAAAACTGTGTCGGGTATACATATGAGCCTACCCTCATTCAAAAGGGAGCTAAATTACGCGTCGATATCAATACTGACCATATTCGGAAGTGCTTTGTGAAAAAAGTTATAAGTGCAATAACATTTGCATTAGTGTAAAATAGCGAAAAAAATCTTACATTAGTTTCATGCTAATAACACAAAAACTGTGTCGGGTATACATATGAGCCTACCCTCATTCGAAAGGGAGCTAAATTACGCGTCGATATCAATGATGACCATATTCGGAAGTGCTTTGTGAAAAAAGTTATAAGTGCAATAAGATTTGCATTAGTGTAAAATAGCGAAAAAAATCTTACATTAGTTTCATGCTAATAACACAAAAACTGTGTCGGGTATACATATGAGCCTACCCTCATTCGAAAGGGAGCTAAATTACGCGTCGATATCAGTAATGACCATATTCGGAAGTGCTTTGTGAAAAAAGTTATAAGTGCAACAAGATTTGCATTAGTGTAAAAAAGTGAAAAAATATTGTATTAGTTTCATGCTAATAACACAAAAACTGTGTCGGGTATACATATGAGCCTACCCTCATTCGAAAGGGAGCTAAATTACGCGTCGATATCAATAATGACCATATTCGGAAGTGCTTTGTGAAAAAAGTTATAAGTGCAACAAGATTCGCTTTTGTGTAAATAAGTGAAAAAATATTAGCCCAATTCACAATCCTGTGCAAATGGTCTTGCATTATAGCATTTGCAAATTGAGAGAGTATTTGAGAGCATTTTCAATGTATTTTGTTGGTGTAGAGTACAATTATTTTGCAAATGCAATGATGCACGACCATTTGCACAAGATTGTGAATAGGGCTATTGTATTAGTTTCATGCTAATAACACAAAAACTGTGTCGGGTATACATATGAGCTTACCCTCATTCGAAAGGGAGCTAAATTACGCGTCGATATCAATAATGGCCATATTCGGAAGTGCTTTGTGAATAAAGTTATAAGTGCAACAAGATTTGCATTAGTTAACATAAAATGTAATAATACAGTGTATAATTTAGGTTTTTAGAAACTTTGCAGTGTATGGTAAGATATACCATTTCAATTTCAGTTGTTCCTATGTTTTTATGTGTTATCATAAACTATTTAGTATGGCAGCACTAGTTTTTATTCCATGATGGCTGCCACATTACTCAAGCGAAAATCTCTAGTGGCTCAAGTGACTCCTCTAACAGGAGTGAACCAAAATGCATATTGATGAATAAAAATTGTTAAATCTTGGAAAGCAAGAGTGCATAAAAGTGTAAGTATTTCACTGTGTTACAATTTATATAAAAATTTTGATCAAAATTTGCATTTCTTTCAAAGTCATGGTACCTAAAAAAAATTTTATGATGAAAAAGAGTTCTTTGAAGTCATCTTCAGCAATGTGCCAATTGTGATGATTTCTCAACCCACATGCATGAGTGGAGGATAGCAGTGTTAAAGGGTAACGTGAATAAAGCGTCCCAGAAAATCTATACGTGGTGGCTATGGTCAAGATGATTAATTAATTTGCTTGATACTTACAAGTGCCTTGTTGATTGTGTGGAAAAGCACATATGTATATCATATGCATTTGAAGTGAATATATAATTGTGAAAAATGGCTCTAACAACAGTGGAAAATTCCAATGAATGTTTATTTTACGAAATAATCAGAGAGAAAACAGAGCCCTTTTCAGGGCTAGAAAGTGAATTGCAAAAAGAGGTAAAAGATTTTGGGTCTACAAATAATAAACGAATTTTATATTATTATTATTATTATTTTATTGAGTAGTATTTGAATACTTTAAAAATTTTACATATTAGTTTGGTTGACATAAATACAAGAAAAATCTTAAGTGTTCTGAACTAAATTATTTCTTATGAAATTTACAACATTTCTTCGAAATACATTGCTATTTTGTTCACTCTTAATATCATTTGGCATCATGTTGTAAAGTCTAAGTCCTTTATGAAACAGCGTTCGCTTCATCGTAGTAGTATTAGCCTGTTGAAGTCTGAAGTCATTAGAATTTCTGAGGTTATACGGCTGAGCTTCTCTTACGTACGTTGTCTGGTCAGTTAAATATTGCGGCACATCTCCAGTTTTCAGTTTCTGGATAAAATTTATTGTGTTCAGTTGCAGTCTTTGTTTAACATTTAACCATTTTAAGGTGTTGAGCATATAATTTATTGATGTTAATCGATTACATTTTAATATCACACGCATTGCTTTATTTTGGAGTTTTTGTAGTCGTGTAATTTGTTGATCATTGCAGCTGGAGTACAGGATTGTTGACATGTATTCAAAATGCGGTTTAATAATTGTGTTGTATATATTTATTGACATTATTATTGATACTTTATTTCGTAATCGTTTAAAAAAATCCTATTTTTTCCCTATCTTTTTACATATATATTCAATATGGTCGTGGAACTTTAAATTTTTATCTATTATAAAACCCAAATATTTGATGCTGTTGACTTTTTCGATCGTTATATTGCTTATTTGAAATGTTTTATCGGTGCTCATATTAATTTCCATCAGTTTTGTTTTATTTTCATTCAGCTTTAATCTGTTCATATTTAACCATTTGTTTATTCTGCACATATCTGCTGTTAAATTTTCATAGCACATATCTTCTTGTGAAATGTTTTAGGGTGTTTGTAAAATAGAAAACGACTTAAGTGCAAGGAAAGCTATACCATCTACTACATTCACAAAGTTTTGAAACAAGTACATCCGGATACTGGCATCTCATAAAAGATCATGAATAATTTTATTCACGTTTATCTCACTACAAGCGTTCAACAATTATCAGCCGTGGAATTCAATTGGCTGTTCGCATAGTGTTTCCTGGTGAATTGGCTAAGCATGCTCGCAGTGAAGTAAATACCAATGAATGTTGATTTTAACAAAAAACCAAAAAGAAAACACAAACAGCCCTTTTCAGGGCTACAAAATTAATTTCAAAAAGAGGTTTCCGATTTTGTATCTACAAATAGTAAACGAATTTTATATTGTGAAATGTTATGTTTTAGGGTGTTTGTAAAATGGAAAAAGACCTAAGCGATTTAAGATTATCCGTCTCTTGCTAAACAATATATTTCAAGAAATTATGTTCAACCACAGTGGATTTTTGATTGCGTGAGTAGGTCGTCACTTGCTGCCAACCAACAAATATTTTATGGGTGTGGTATTACCGCCCCATTTGTTGAATCTAATCGCGATACGAACAAAGTGATGTCGATACTTCAGAAAATGAAGAAGTAGATAATAATGAAAAAAATAAAAATTTATTAGTTGAGGAAGATTATACAGCGCAATACAATAATTTATGTATATTTTAGTAATATAGTAAGAAAATTATTTATATATTTATATATACATATATATATATATATATATATATATATATATATATATATATATATATATATATATATATATATATATATATATATATATGTATATATACTACAGATATACTATATATATATATATATATATATATATATATATATATATATATATATATATATATATAATAAACAAATAATTTAAATTATAAATAACTATTTACTTACGAATAAAAGAAACATTTTTTTAAATTTTTTGAAAATCTAAGAAGAAATTTTATTTATTTTGTTCATTTTCCTTTTTAGAATAAATTTAATTTCTGGGAACTGTTGCTACATTCTCAATCAAAAAAAGTTTTTTTTATATTTTAAAATGGAGCAACTCACAGTTCTTGTTTTAAAACAAGTTAAAGCTTTACAATGCGTAGGTTTCCACACTACCATAGAGGTACTACACTTAGCGCGTTGCCATTTTTTTTAATGGATGGCTTCCCCAATAGGCCTAAACCATTGTTTACAGCAACCACAGCAAGTGCAACCACAGCTACAGAAACGACAGCAAGTGCAACCACAGCTGGTGCAACCACAACCACAGCAAGTGCAATCACAGCTAGTACAACCACAGCTATATCAACCACAGCAAATGCAACCATATCCAGTACAACCACAGCAAATGCAATCACAGCAAGTGCAACCACAGCTGATGCAACTACAGCTACTACAGCCACAGCTGGTGCAATATCTTCAGTCTCAATATGTTCAATATCCGCAATATATGCAGCAACCAGCATATATTCAGCTGCCTCAATATCTCCAACAACAGCCGCAATGTACGTACCAGAACCAATATATTCAGCAGCCTTCATATATTATGCAGGTATGATATATTCAGCAGGCACAATATTTTCCGCAGCCGCAATATCTTCAGCAGCCACAAGAGTGAACGTAGAAGCTTTCCCAAACACCGCAACAAATTCTAAATTAATGTATAAATAATTAAAATAAACAAAAGCTCTTTTAAGGGCTACAATATATTTAAAAAAAGTGCTCAATTTAAAAACACCCTGAAACAAAACCTTTCACAATATAAAATTATTTAATAAAAGAATTTTATAATTATTTGAAACAAAATCGGCTACCTCTTGTTTAAATTCATTTTGTAGTCCTGAAAAGGGCTGCTTGTGTCTTCTTTTTAGTTTTTTTGTTAAAATAAACATTCATTGGCATTTAGTTCACTGACAGCATGCTTAGCCAATTCCCCAGGCAACACTAAGCGAACAGCAAATTGAATTCCACGACTGATAATTCGTAACGTACTTTTAATACACATAATACGCATGTGCTCAGTAAAATGAAGGATTTACCTCGCTCAATTGAATGAATGATTCATTTGAATTAATTCATTCAGGAGCTCTAACAAAAGCACAGAAGGGCAATAAAATGCGTTACAAAATAGTGGTACCAGCAACAAAATGTAAGTAAAACTTGTGCATATTAATTTTTATAAAACTTATAAAAGTAAATGCGTAATGGGATGCAAGGAAGGACACTCATAAATGCATTACAAATTTTGTATCATTCGTTTTATCAGGATTTGTGCCGGTGTTTAAGAAGGCGAATATCCAATTACAATTGGTGTTCATCTTCGAAAAGTAGCGAAGCAAAACCCATCAGAAGGACTGGCACCACGAAAGCAAAATCCACCAAAAAGAAGCACCCAAAGCTAAAAGTGAAACCGAAAAAGCTGACCCCTACAAAAAAACCATCACCGGAAAAACCCCATGAAACACGGAAATTGATTTCGCTTCATTGAATTGAATTAAGATTCATAGGCTAATTGTTCGAAATTCGTTTTTAAATCTCAGAAAGACATGATAAATATTCCAAGGCACAAAGGAAAGTCAACATCAGTTGTATTCAGCTTACACAGCAGAGCATCAATTTAAACTATTTTTCGACACAAAAAATAAAAAGCCCTTCAAAAGGCCACAATATATTAAAAAAAAAAAGAGTTCAATTTACCAACACCCTAAAACATAACATTTCACAATATAAAATTCGTTTACCATTTGTAGATACAAAATCGGAAACCTCTTTTTGAAATTAGTTTTGTAGCCCTGAAAAGGGCTGTTTGTGTTTTCTTTTTGGTTTTTTGTTAAAATCAACATTCAATGGCATTTACTTCACTGCGAGCATGATTAGCCAATTAACCAGGCAACCGGAGGAGAACATCAAATTGAATTTCACTACTGATAATTGTTGAACGCTTGTAGTGAGATAAACGTGAATAAAATTATTCATGATCTTTTATGAGATGCCAGTATCCGGATGTACTTGTTTCAAAACTTTGTGAATGTAGTAGATGGCATAGCTTTCCTTGCACTTAAGTCGTTTTCTATTTTACAAACACCCTAAAACATTTCACAATATAAAATTCGTTTATTATTTGTAGACCCAAAATCTTTTACCTCTTTTTGCAATTCACTTTGTAGCCCTGAAAAGGGCTCTGTTTTCTCTCTGATTATTTGGTAAAATAAACATTCATTGGAATTTTCCACTGTTGTTAGAGCCATTTTTCACAATTATAGGTCTGTTCCAAGTAATTTCGGGCAAGTTTGGGCTAATGAGAGTAAAAAGAAAATTACTCTCTCAAAGTGCAAAATCTACCCAAATTTGCTGGAACGCAAAAAACCATAATTATATATTTTGAAAAACTAGTGCGGCTTACTTTTTAAATTAATTTTTATTTTAGTGCTTTTATACACTGAATAAGGCCCAACATTATGAAATGAAAGATTAGCATCATTGTAAATGTAACATGTCGTCTTCATCAGACTCACTTAATGGGCCTTATTACGGTTCTCGATTCGACTCGAAAGAATGTAATAAATTAAAGAAAAATTCATGAGTTTTCTTTAATCTATTACAAACACTCGAGTCGATTCTAGAACGGTAATAAGGCAGAATGTGTCCAGAAGTTGTTCAGTAATCTGAAAAAACATTTTTGTATACTAAACAAATGGACAAATATGCGCAAATGTACTAACAACTTCAAGTTTTTTTGAAAAATCTCCCATTTTACTTTTAACCAATTTTCAATTAACAACTTCTTTCCTTTATTTGTAAAATCTCTTTTTACTTTTTTATTTGCAAATGTAAACAAAAAACTGCTGATAATATAATTCTTGGCCAAACTTACCCAAAGAAATAGTTCGGGCGACTTTGTACAGGAAATGAAAAAAATTTCTCTTTTTCTCTCAAAATTGCACAAAAATTTTTATCTGGAACGCATTTGGGTAACTTTGGGTGAGTTCGGGCTGTTTCGGGCTGCATCTGGAACACAGCTTATATATTCACTTCAAATGCATATGATATACATATGTACTTTACCACACAATCAACAAGGCACTTGAAAGTATCAAGCGAATTAATTAATCATCTGGACCATAGCCACCACGTATAGATTTTCTGGGACGCTTTATTCACGTTACCCTTTAACACTACTATCCTCCACTCATGCATGTCGGTTGAGAAATCATCACAATTGGCACATTGCTGAAGATGACTTCAAAGAACTCTTTTTCATCATAAAATTTTTTTTAGGTACCATGACTGAAAGATATGCAAATTTTGATCAAAATTTTTATATAAATTGTAACACAGTGAAATACTTACACTTTTATGCACTCTCGCTTTCCAAGATTTAACAATTTTTATTCATCAATATGCATTTTGGTTCACTCCTCTTAGAGGAGTCACTTGAGCCACTAGAGATTTTCGCTTGAGTAATGTGGCAGCCATCATGGAATAAAAACTAGTGCTGCCATACTAAATAGTTTATGATAACACATAAAAACATAGGAACAACTGAATTTGAAACGGTATATCTCACCATACACTGCAAAGTTTCTAAAAACCTAAATTATACACTGTATTATTACATTTTATGTTAACTAATGCAAATCTTGTTGCACTTATAACTTTTTTCACAAAGCACTTCCGAATATGGCCATTATTGATATCGACGCGTAATTTAGCTCCCTTTCGAATGAGGGTAGGCTCATATGTATACCCGACACAGTTTTTGTGTTATTAGCATAAAACTAATACAATCTTTTTTCACTTTTTTACACTAATGCAAATCTTGTTGCACTTATAACTTTTTTCACAAAGCACTTCCGAATATGGGAATTTTTGATATCGACGCGTAATTTAGCTCCCTTTCGAATGAGGGTAGGCCCATATGTATACCCGACACAGTTTTTGTGTTATTAGCATTGTGGGTGCTGTTGGCTGAAGTAGTAGAACACGAGACTATGAAGCGGAGAGTCCTGAGTTCGAGCCCCAGCTGAGTCATAAAATATTGTGTTGAATTCTTCTGATCAGCATTAGTGCGTGGTTGTGTTAGTTGTTGCCAGCCTGTTTTCAGTGATGAAGGCATAGTACTGATCACTGGACAATTACTGGCAGCGACTGACCCAATCATGTACTAAAAGCAGAGTAACAGCACCCACCTTCGTCGGCCCTGTAGCAAAAATTAGCCGGCGAAGTAAAAGGTTGAAATAGCTACAAAAAAAAAAAAAAAAAAAAAAAAAAAAAAAAAACAACTGTCTATCTTCTCATCTTTCCTAATCTGTCCCCTCAATACTATCCCCTCGTTTTCAGTTCCAGCACAATGCATTGCATATATAGGGGACATCCCCTGAGTGCTGGTCCTACTCCTAAAAAAAAAAAAAAAAAAAAAAAACTAATATACAATTTTTTTCGCTATTTTACACTAATGCAAATTTTGTTGCACTTATAATATTTTTCACAAAGCACTCCCGAATATGGCAATTATTGATAACGACGCGTAATTTAGCTACCTTTCGAATAAGGGTAGCGCCATATGTATACCCGGCTTAGTTTTAGAGTTACTTGAAATTATTTAAAAATAACACAATTATATAGCTAGCGCGTTGCACTCATGTACTATCAAAACAAATTCTAACACATACACTCTCAACAAAAAAGAAAAACGTGCTCACACGTACACCACCTTTTTGTAAACAAAACAAAAAATCTTGTTAAAATTTTGTTCATCAGCTGTTGAACTGGTTTTCATAGAATACATACAAAAAATCTTGTTAAAACCTAAAAATATGGCATCTTGTTTTGTTCACTTACGTATAATCAACTGGGCTATCGCTCCTACCGTGAAGAAGACAAGATTTGAAAATTCAAGATTTTTTGCTTTGTTTACAAACTGTGTACGTGTGCGCAAATTTTTCTTTTTTGTTGAGAGTGTATGTGTTAGAATTTGTTTTGATAGTACATGAGTGCAACGCGCTAGCTATATACTTGGGGTATTTTTAAATACTTTCAAGTAACTCCAAAACTAAGCTGGGTATACATATGGCGCTACCCTCATTCGAAAGGTAGCTAAATACGCGTCGTTATCAATAATTGCCATATTCGGAAGTGCTTTGTGAAAAAAGTTATAAGTGCAACAAGATTTGCATTAGTTAACATAAAATGTAATAATACAGTGTATAATTTAGGTTTTTAGAAACTTTGCAGTGTATGGTGAGATATACCGTTTCAAATTCAGTTGTTCCTATGTTTTTATGTGTTATCATAAACTATTTAGTATGGCAGCACTAGTTTTTATTCCATGATGGCTGCCACATTACTCAAGCGAAAATCTCTAGTGGCTCAAGTGACTCCTCTAAGAGGAGTGAACCAAAATGCATATTGATGAATAAAAATTGTTAAATCTTGGAAAGCGAGAGTGCATAAAAGTGTAAGTATTTCACTGTGTTACAATTTATATAAAAATTTTGATCAAAATTTGCATATCTTTCAGTCATGGTACCTAAAAAAAATTTTATGATGAAAAAGAGTTCTTTGAAGTCATCTTCAGCAATGTGCCAATTGTGATGATTTCTCAACCGACATGCATGAGTGGAGGATAGTAGTGTTAAAGGGTAACGTGAATAAAGCGTCCCAGAAAATCTATACGTGGTGGCTATGGTCCAGATGATTAATTAATTCGCTTGATACTTTCAAGTGCCTTGTTGATTGTGTGGTAAAGTACATATGTATATCATATGCATTTGAAGTGAATATATAAGCTGTGTTCCAGATGCAGCCCGAAACAGCCCGAACTCACCCAAAGTTACCCAAATGCGTTCCAGATAAAAATTTTTGTGCAATTTTGAGAGAAAAAGAGAAATTTTTTTCATTTCCTGTACAAAGTCGCCCGAACTATTTCTTTGGGTAAGTTTGGCCAAGAATTATATTATCAGCAGTTTTTTGTTTACATTTGCAAATAAAAAAGTAAAAAGAGATTTTACAAATAAAGGAAAGAAGTTGTTAATTGAAAATTGGTTAAAAGTAAAATGGGAGATTTTTCAAAAAAACTTGAAGTTGTTAGTACATTTGCGCATATTTGTCCATTTGTTTAGTATACAAAAATGTTTTTTCAGATTACTGAACAACTTCTGGACACATTCTGCCTTATTACCGTTCTAGAATCGACTCGAGTGTTTGTAATAGATTAAAGAAAACTCATGAATTTTTCTTTAATTTATTACATTCTTTCGAGTCGAATCGAGAACCGTAATAAGGCCCATTAAGTGAGTCTGATGAAGACGACATGTTACATTTACAATGATGCTAATCTTTCATTTCATAATGTTGGGCCTTATTCAGTGTATAAAAGCACTAAAATAAAAATTAATTTAAAAAGTAAGCCGCACTAGTTTTTCAAAATATATAATTATGGTTTTTTGCGTTCCAGCAAATTTGGGTAGATTTTGCACTTTGAGAGAGTAATTTTCTTTTTACTCTCATTAGCCCAAACTTGCCCGAAATTACTTGGAACAGACCTATAATTGTGAAAAATGGCTCTAACAACAGTGGAAAATTCCAATGAATGTTTATTTTACCAAATAATCAGAGAGAAAACAGAGCCCTTTTCAGGGCTACAAAGTGAATTGCAAAAAGAGGTAAAAGATTTTGGGTCTACAAATAATAAACGAATTTTATATTGTGAAATGTTTTAGGGTGTTTGTAAAATAGAAAACGACTTAAGTGCAAGGAAAGCTATGCCATCTACTACATTCACAAAGTTTTGAAACAAGTACATCCGGATACTGGCATCTCATAAAAGATCATGAATAATTTTATTCACGTTTATCTCACTACAAGCGTTCAACAATTATCAGTAGTGAAATTCAATTTGATGTTCTCCTCCGGTTGCCTGGTTAATTGGCTAATCATGCTCGCAGTGAAGTAAATGCCATTGAATGTTGATTTTAACAAAAAACCAAAAAGAAAACACAAACAGCCCTTTTCAGGGCTACAAAACTAATTTCAAAAAGAGGTTTCCGATTTTGTATCTACAAATGGTAAACGAATTTTATATTGTGAAATGTTATGTTTTAGGGTGTTGGTAAATTGAACTCTTTTTTTTTTTAATATATTGTGGCCTTTTGAAGGGCTTTTTATTTTTTGTGTCGAAAAATAGTTTAAATTGATGCTCTGCTGTGTAAGCTGAATACAACTGATGTTGACTTTCCTTTGTGCCTTGGAATATTTATCATGTCTTTCTGAGATTTAAAAACGAATTTCGAACAATTAGCCTATGAATCTTAATTCAATTCAATGAAGCGAAATCAATTTCCGTGTTTCATGGGGTTTTTCCGGTGATGGTTTTTTTGTAGGGGTCAGCTTTTTCGGTTTCACTTTTAGCTTTGGGTGCTTCTTTTTGGTGGATTTTGCTTTCGTGGTGCCAGTCCTTCTGATGGGTTTTGCTTCGCTACTTTTCGAAGATGAACACCAATTGTAATTGGATATTCGCCTTCTTAAACACCGGCACAAATCCTGATAAAACGAATGATACAAAATTTGTAATGCATTTATGAGTGTCCTTCCTTGCATCCCATTACGCATTTACTTTTATAAGTTTTATAAAAATTAATATGCACAAGTTTTACTTACATTTTGTTGCTGGTACCACTATTTTGTAACGCATTTTATTGCCCTTCTGTGCTTTTGTTAGAGCTCCTGAATGAATTAATTCAAATGAATCATTCATTCAATTGAGCGAGGTAAATCCTTCATTTTACTGAGCACATGCGTATTATGTGTATTAAAAGTACGTTACGAATTATCAGTCGTGGAATTCAATTTGCTGTTCGCTTAGTGTTGCCTGGGGAATTGGCTAAGCATGCTGTCAGTGAACTAAATGCCAATGAATGTTTATTTTAACAAAAAAACCAAAAAGAAGACACAAGCAGCCCTTTTCAGGGCTACAAAATGAATTTAAACAAGAGGTAGCCGATTTTGTTTCAAATAATTATAAAATTCTTTTATTAAATAATTTTATATTGTGAAAGGTTTTGTTTCAGGGTGTTTTTAAATTGAGCACTTTTTTTAAATATATTGTAGCCCTTAAAAGAGCTTTTGTTTATTTTAATTATTTATACATTAATTTAGAATTTGTTGCGGTGTTTGGGAAAGCTTCTACGTTCACTCTTGTGGCTGCTGAAGATATTGCGGCTGCGGAAAATATTGTGCCTGCTGAATATATCATACCTGCATAATATATGAAGGCTGCTGAATATATTGGTTCTGGTACGTACATTGCGGCTGTTGTTGGAGATATTGAGGCAGCTGAATATATGCTGGTTGCTGCATATATTGCGGATATTGAACATATTGAGACTGAAGATATTGCACCAGCTGTGGCTGTAGTAGCTGTAGTTGCATCAGCTGTGGTTGCACTTGCTGTGATTGCATTTGCTGTGGTTGTACTGGATATGGTTGCATTTGCTGTGGTTGATATAGCTGTGGTTGTACTAGCTGTGATTGCACTTGCTGTGGTTGTGGTTGCACCAGCTGTGGTTGCACTTGCTGTCGTTTCTGTAGCTGTGGTTGCACTTGCTGTGGTTGCTGTAAACAATGGTTTAGGCCTATTGGGGAAGCCATCCATTAAAAAAAATGGCAACGCGCTAAGTGTAGTACCTCTATGGTAGTGTGGAAACCTACGCATTGTAAAGCTTTAACTTGTTTTAAAACAAGAACTGTGAGTTGCTCCATTTTAAAATATAAAAAAAACTTTTTTTGATTGAGAATGTAGCAACAGTTCCCAGAAATTAAATTTATTCTAAAAAGGAAAATGAACAAAATAAATAAAATTTCTTCTTAGATTTTCAAAAAATTTAAAAAAATGTTTCTTTTATTCGTAAGTAAATAGTTATTTATAATTTAAATTATTTGTTTATTATATATATATATATATATATATATATATATATATATATATATATATAGTATATCTGTAGTATATATACATATATATATATATATATATATATATATATATATATATATATATATGTATATATAAATATATAAATAATTTTCTTACTATATTACTAAAATATACATAAATTATTGTATTGCGCTGTATAATCTTCCTCAACTAATAAATTTTTATTTTTTTCATTATTATCTACTTCTTCATTTTCTGAAGTATCGACATCACTTTGTTCGTATCGCGATTAGATTCAACAAATGGGGCGGTAATACCACACCCATAAAATATTTGTTGGTTGGCAGCAAGTGACGACCTACTCACGCAATCAAAAATCCACTGTGGTTGAACATAATTTCTTGAAATATATTGTTTAGCAAGAGACGGATAATCTTAAATCGCTTAGGTCTTTTTCCATTTTACAAACACCCTAAAACATAACATTTCACAATATAAAATTCGTTTACTATTTGTAGATACAAAATCGGAAACCTCTTTTTGAAATTAATTTTGTAGCCCTGAAAAGGGCTGTTTGTGTTTTCTTTTTGGTTTTTTGTTAAAATCAACATTCATTGGTATTTACTTCACTGCGAGCATGCTTAGCCAATTCACCAGGAAACACTATGCGAACAGCCAATTGAATTCCACGGCTGATAATTGTTGAACGCTTGTAGTGAGATAAACGTGAATAAAATTATTCATGATCTTTTATGAGATGCCAGTATCCGGATGTACTTGTTTCAAAACTTTGTGAATGTAGTAGATGGTATAGCTTTCCTTGCACTTAAGTCGTTTTCTATTTTACAAACACCCTAAAACATTTCACAAGAAGATATGTGCTATGAAAATTTAACAGCAGATATGTGCAGAATAAACAAATGGTTAAATATGAACAGATTAAAGCTGAATGAAAATAAAACAAAACTGATGGAAATTAATATGAGCACCGATAAAACATTTCAAATAAGCAATATAACGATCGAAAAAGTCAACAGCATCAAATATTTGGGTTTTATAATAGATAAAAATTTAAAGTTCCACGACCATATTGAATATATATGTAAAAAGATAGGGAAAAAAATAGGATTTTTTTAAACGATTACGAAATAAAGTATCAATAATAATGTCAATAAATATATACAACACAATTATTAAACCGCATTTTGAATACATGTCAACAATCCTGTACTCCAGCTGCAATGATCAACAAATTACACGACTACAAAAACTCCAAAATAAAGCAATGCGTGTGATATTAAAATGTAATCGATTAACATCAATAAATTATATGCTCAACACCTTAAAATGGTTAAATGTTAAACAAAGACTGCAACTGAACACAATAAATTTTATCCAGAAACTGAAAACTGGAGATGTGCCGCAATATTTAACTGACCAGACAACGTACGTAAGAGAAGCTCAGCCGTATAACCTCAGAAATTCTAATGACTTCAGACTTCAACAGGCTAATACTACTACGATGAAGCGAACGCTGTTTCATAAAGGACTTAGACTTTACAACATGATGCCAAATGATATTAAGAGTGAACAAAATAACAATGTATTTCGAAGAAATGTTGTAAATTTCATAAGAAATAATTTAGTTCAGAACACTTAAGATTTTTCTTGTATTTATGTCAACCAAACTAATATGTAAAATTTTTAAAGTATTCAAATACTACTCAATAAAATAATAATAATAATAATAATATAAAATTCGTTTATTATTTGTAGACCCAAAATCTTTTACCTCTTTTTGCAATTCACTTTCTAGCCCTGAAAAGGGCTCTGTTTTCTCTCTGATTATTTCGTAAAATAAACATTCATTGGAATTTTCCACTGTTGTTAGAGCCATTTTTCACAATTATATATTCACTTCAAATGCATATGATATACATATGTGCTTTTCCACACAATCAACAAGGCACTTGTAAGTATCAAGCAAATTAATTAATCATCTTGACCATAGCCACCACGTATAGATTTTCTGGGACGCTTTATTCACGTTACCCTTTAACACTGCTATCCTCCACTCATGCATGTGGGTTGAGAAATCATCACAATTGGCACATTGCTGAAGATGACTTCAAAGAACTCTTTTTCATCATAAAATTTTTTTTAGGTACCATGACTTTGAAAGAAATGCAAATTTTGATCAAAATTTTTATATAAATTGTAACACAGTGAAATACTTACACTTTTATGCACTCTTGCTTTCCAAGATTTAACAATTTTTATTCATCAATATGCATTTTGGTTCACTCCTGTTAGAGGAGTCACTTGAGCCACTAGAGATTTTCGCTTGAGTAATGTGGCAGCCATCATGGAATAAAAACTAGTGCTGCCATACTAAATAGTTTATGATAACACATAAAAACATAGGAACAACTGAAATTGAAATGGTATATCTTACCATACACTGCAAAGTTTCTAAAAACCTAAATTATACACTGTATTATTACATTTTATGTTAACTAATGCAAATCTTGTTGCACTTATAACTTTATTCACAAAGCACTTCCGAATATGGCCATTATTGATATCGACGCGTAATTTAGCTCCCTTTCGAATGAGGGTAAGCTCATATGTATACCCGACACAGTTTTTGTGTTATTAGCATGAAACTAATACAATAGCCCTATTCACAATCTTGTGCAAATGGTCGTGCATCATTGCATTTGCAAAATAATTGTACTCTACACCAACAAAATACATTGAAAATGCTCTCAAATACTCTCTCAATTTGCAAATGCTATAATGCAAGACCATTTGCACAGGATTGTGAATTGGGCTAATATTTTTTCACTTATTTACACAAAAGCGAATCTTGTTGCACTTATAACTTTTTTCACAAAGCACTTCCGAATATGGTCATTATTGATATCGACGCGTAATTTAGCTCCCTTTCGAATGAGGGTAGGCTCATATGTATACCCGACACAGTTTTTGTGTTATTAGCATGAAACTAATACAATATTTTTTCACTTTTTTACACTAATGCAAATCTTGTTGCACTTATAACTTTTTTCACAAAGCACTTCCGAATATGGTCATTACTGATATCGACGCGTAATTTAGCTCCCTTTCGAATGAGGGTAGGCTCATATGTATACCCGACACAGTTTTTGTGTTATTAGCATGAAACTAATGTAAGATTTTTTTCGCTATTTTACACTAATGCAAATCTTATTGCACTTATAACTTTTTTCACAAAGCACTTCCGAATATGGTCATCATTGATATCGACGCGTAATTTAGCTCCCTTTCGAATGAGGGTAGGCTCATATGTATACCCGACACAGTTTTTGTGTTATTAGCATGAAACTAATGTAAGATTTTTTTCGCTATTTTACACTAATGCAAATGTTATTGCACTTATAACTTTTTTCACAAAGCACTTCCGAATATGGTCAGTATTGATATCGACGCGTAATTTAGCTCCCTTTTGAATGAGGGTAGGCTCATATGTATACCCGACACAGTTTTTGTGTTATTAGCATGAAACTAATGTAAGATTTTTTTCGCTATTTTACACTAATGCAAATTTTATTGCACTTATAACTTTTTTCACAAAGCACTTCCGAATATGGTCATTATTGATATCGACGCGTAATTTAGCTACCTTTCGAATAAGGGCAGCGCCATATGTATACCCGGCTTAGTTTTAGAGTTACTTGAAATTATTTAAAAATAACACAATTATATAACTAGCGCGTTGCACTCATGTACTATCAAAACAAATTCTAACAGATACACTCTCAACAAAAAAGAAAAACGTGCGCACACGTACACTGTTTGTAAACAAAGCAAAAAATCTTGTTTTCTCAAATCTTGTTTTCTTCACGGCCATCAAAAAGAAGCACCCAAAGCTAAAAGTGAAACCGAAAAAGCTGACCCCTACAAAAAAACCATCACCGGAAAACCCCCATGCAACACGCAAATTGATTTCGCTTCATTGAATTGAATTAAGATTCATAGGCTAATTGTTCGAAATTCGTTTTTAAATCTCAGAAAGACATGATAAATATTCCAAGGCACAAAGGAAAGTCAACATCAGTTGTATTCAGCTTACACAGCAGAGCATCAATTTAAACTATTTTTCGACACAAAAAATAAAAAGCCCTTCAAAAGGCCACAATATATTAAAAAAAAAAAGAGTTCAATTTACCAACACCCTAACACATAACATTTCACAATATAAAATTCGTTTACCATTTGTAGATACAAAATCGGAAACCTCTTTTTGAAATTAGTTTTGTAGCCCTGAAAAGGGCTGTTTGTGTTTTCTTTTTGGTTTTTTGTTAAAATCAACATTCAATGGCATTTACTTCACTGCGAGCATGATTAGCCAATTAACCAGGCAACAGTAGGAGAACAACCAATTGAATTCCACGACTGATAATTATTGAACGCTTGTAGTGAGATAAACGTGAATAAAATTATTCATGATCTTTTATGAGATGCCAGTATCGGGATGTACTTGTTTCAAAACTTTGTGAATGTAGTAGATGGCAAAGCTTTCCTTGCGCTTAAGTCGTTTTCCATTTTACAAACACCCTAAAACATAACATTCCACAATATAAAATTCGTTTACTATTTGTAGATACAAAATCGGAAACCTCTTTTTGAAATTAATTTTGTAGCCCTGAAAAGGGCTCTTTTGTTTTCTTTTTGGTTTTTTGTTAAAATAAACATTCATTGGCAT
Organism: Linnaemya tessellans; assembly: GCA_951800035.1. Taxonomy (NCBI): domain Eukaryota; kingdom Metazoa; phylum Arthropoda; class Insecta; order Diptera; family Tachinidae; genus Linnaemya; species Linnaemya tessellans. The sequence goes on along the minus strand of OX637533.1, from coordinate 74,021,777 downwards.
TTTAATTCACTGACAGCATGCTTAGCCAATTCACCAGGCAACACTATGCGAACGACCAATTGAATTCCACGACTGATAATTATTGAACGCTTGTAGTGAGATAAACGTGAATAAAATTATTCATGATCTTTTATGAGATGCCAGTATCCGGATGTACTTGTTTCAAAACTTTGTGAATGTAGTAGATGGTATAGCTTTCCTTGCACTTAAGTCGTTTTCTATTTTACAAACACCCTAAAACATTTCACAAGAAGATATGTGCTATGAAAATTTAACAGCAGATATGTGCAGAATAAACAAATGGTTAAATATGAACAGATTAAAGCTGAATGAAAATAAAACAAAACTGATGGAAATTAATATGAGCACCGATAAAACATTTCAAATAAGCAATATAACGATCGAAAAAGTCAACAGCATCAAATATTTGGGTTTTATAATAGATAAAAATTTAAAGTTCCACGACCATATTGAATATATATGTAAAAAGATAGGGAAAAAAATAGGATTTTTTTAAACGATTACGAAATAAAGTATCAATAATAATGTCAATAAATATATACAACACAATTATTAAACCGCATTTTGAATACATGTCAACAATCCTGTACTCCAGCTGCAATGATCAACAAATTACACGACTACAAAAACTCCAAAATAAAGCAATGCGTGTGATATTAAAATGTAATCGATTAACATCAATAAATTATATGCTCAACACCTTAAAATGGTTAAATGTTAAACAAAGACTGCAACTGAACACAATAAATTTTATCCAGAAACTGAAAACTGGAGATGTGCCGCAATATTTAACTGACCAGACAACGTACGTAAGAGAAGCTCAGCCGTATAACCTCAGAAATTCTAATGACTTCAGACTTCAACAGGCTAATACTACTACGATGAAGCGAACGCTGTTTCATAAAGGACTTAGACTTTACAACATGATGCCAAATGATATTAAGAGTGAACAAAATAACAATGTATTTCGAAGAAATGTTGTAAATTTCATAAGAAATAATTTAGTTCAGAACACTTAAGATTTTTCTTGTATTTATGTCAACCAAACTAATATGTAAAATTTTTAAAGTATTCAAATACTACTCAATAAAATAATAATAATAATAATAATATAAAATTCGTTTATTATTTGTAGACCCAAAATCTTTTACCTCTTTTTGCAATTCACTTTCTAGCCCTGAAAAGGGCTCTGTTTTCTCTCTGATTATTTCGTAAAATAAACATTCATTGGAATTTTCCACTGTTGTTAGAGCCATTTTTCACAATTATATATTCACTTCAAATGCATATGATATACATATGTGCTTTTCCACACAATCAACAAGGCACTTGTAAGTATCAAGCAAATTAATTAATCATCTTGACCATAGCCACCACGTATAGATTTTCTGGGACGCTTTATTCACGTTACCCTTTAACACTGCTATCCTCCACTCATGCATGTGGGTTGAGAAATCATCACAATTGGCACATTGCTGAAGATGACTTCAAAGAACTCTTTTTCATCATAAAATTTTTTTTAGGTACCATGACTTTGAAAGAAATGCAAATTTTGATCAAAATTTTTATATAAATTGTAACACAGTGAAATACTTACACTTTTATGCACTCTTGCTTTCCAAGATTTAACAATTTTTATTCATCAATATGCATTTTGGTTCACTCCTGTTAGAGGAGTCACTTGAGCCACTAGAGATTTTCGCTTGAGTAATGTGGCAGCCATCATGGAATAAAAACTAGTGCTGCCATACTAAATAGTTTATGATAACACATAAAAACATAGGAACAACTGAAATTGAAATGGTATATCTTACCATACACTGCAAAGTTTCTAAAAACCTAAATTATACACTGTATTATTACATTTTATGTTAACTAATGCAAATCTTGTTGCACTTATAACTTTATTCACAAAGCACTTCCGAATATGGCCATTATTGATATCGACGCGTAATTTAGCTCCCTTTCGAATGAGGGTAAGCTCATATGTATACCCGACACAGTTTTTGTGTTATTAGCATGAAACTAATACAATAGCCCTATTCACAATCTTGTGCAAATGGTCGTGCATCATTGCATTTGCAAAATAATTGTACTCTACACCAACAAAATACATTGAAAATGCTCTCAAATACTCTCTCAATTTGCAAATGCTATAATGCAAGACCATTTGCACAGGATTGTGAATTGGGCTAATATTTTTTCACTTATTTACACAAAAGCGAATCTTGTTGCACTTATAACTTTTTTCACAAAGCACTTCCGAATATGGTCATTATTGATATCGACGCGTAATTTAGCTCCCTTTCGAATGAGGGTAGGCTCATATGTATACCCGACACAGTTTTTGTGTTATTAGCATGAAACTAATACAATATTTTTTCACTTTTTTACACTAATGCAAATCTTGTTGCACTTATAACTTTTTTCACAAAGCACTTCCGAATATGGTCATTACTGATATCGACGCGTAATTTAGCTCCCTTTCGAATGAGGGTAGGCTCATATGTATACCCGACACAGTTTTTGTGTTATTAGCATGAAACTAATGTAAGATTTTTTTCGCTATTTTACACTAATGCAAATCTTATTGCACTTATAACTTTTTTCACAAAGCACTTCCGAATATGGTCATCATTGATATCGACGCGTAATTTAGCTCCCTTTCGAATGAGGGTAGGCTCATATGTATACCCGACACAGTTTTTGTGTTATTAGCATGAAACTAATGTAAGATTTTTTTCGCTATTTTACACTAATGCAAATGTTATTGCACTTATAACTTTTTTCACAAAGCACTTCCGAATATGGTCAGTATTGATATCGACGCGTAATTTAGCTCCCTTTTGAATGAGGGTAGGCTCATATGTATACCCGACACAGTTTTTGTGTTATTAGCATGAAACTAATGTAAGATTTTTTTCGCTATTTTACACTAATGCAAATTTTATTGCACTTATAACTTTTTTCACAAAGCACTTCCGAATATGGTCATTATTGATATCGACGCGTAATTTAGCTCCCTTTCGAATGAGGATAGGCTCATATGTATACCCGACACAGTTTTTGTGTTATTAGCATGAAACTAATGTAAGATTTTTTTCGCTATTTTACACTAATGCAAATCTTGTTGCACTTGTAACTTTTTTCACAAAGCACTTCCGAATATGGTCATTATTGATATCGACGCGTAATTCAGCTCCCTTTCGAATGAGGGTAGGCTCATATGTATACCCGACACAGTTTTTGTGTTATTAGCATTAAACTAATATAAAATTTTCTTGCACTTATCATTTTTTTCACAAAGCACTCCCGAATATGGCAATTATTGAGAACGACGCGTAATTTAGCTACCTTTCGAATAAGGGCAGCGCCATATGTATACCCGGCTTAGTTTTAGAGTTACTTGAAATTATTTAAAAATAACACAATTATATAACTAGCGCGTTGCACTCATGTACTATCAAAACAAATTCTAACAGATACACTCTCAACAAAAAAGAAAAACGTGCGCACACGTACACTGTTTGTAAACAAAGCAAAAAATCTTGTTTTCTCAAATCTTGTTTTCTTCACGGCCATCAAAAAGAAGCACCCAAAGCTAAAAGTGAAACCGAAAAAGCTGACCCCTACAAAAAAACCATCACCGGAAAACCCCCATGCAACACGCAAATTGAATTGAATTAAGATTCATAGGCTAATTGTTCGAAATTCGTTTTTAAATCTCAGAAAGACATGATAAATATTCCAAGGCACAAAGGAAAGTCAACATCAGTTGTATTCAGCTTACACAGCAGAGCATCAATTTAAACTATTTTTCGACACAAAAAATAAAAAGCCCTTCAAAAGGCCACAATATATTAAAAAAAAAAGAGTTCAATTTACCAACACCCTAACACATAACATTTCACAATATAAAATTCGTTTACCATTTGTAGATACAAAATCGGAAACCTCTTTTTGAAATTAGTTTTGTAGCCCTGAAAAGGGCTGTTTGTGTTTTCTTTTTGGTTTTTTGTTAAAATCAACATTCAATGGCATTTACTTCACTGCGAGCATGATTAGCCAATTAACCAGGCAACAGTAGGAGAACAACCAATTGAATTCCACGACTGATAATTATTGAACGCTTGTAGTGAGATAAACGTGAATAAAATTATTCATGATCTTTTATGAGATGCCAGTATCGGGATGTACTTGTTTCAAAACTTTGTGAATGTAGTAGATGGCAAAGCTTTCCTTGCGCTTAAGTCGTTTTCCATTTTACAAACACCCTAAAACATAACATTCCACAATATAAAATTCGTTTACTATTTGTAGATACAAAATCGGAAACCTCTTTTTGAAATTAATTTTGTAGCCCTGAAAAGGGCTGTTTGTTTTCTTTTTGGTTTTTTGTTAAAATAAACATTCATTGGCATTTTAATTCACTGACAGCATGCTTAGCCAATTCACCAGGCAACACTATGCGAACGACCAATTGAATTCCACGACTGATAATTATTGAACGCTTGTAGTGAGATAAACGTGAATAAAATTATTCATGATCTTTTATGAGATGCCAGTATCGAGATGTACTTGTTTCAAAACTTTGTGAATGTAGTAGATGGCATAGCTTTCCTTGCGCTTAAGTCGTTTTCCATTTTACAAACACCCTAAAACATTTCACAATATAAAATTCGTTTATTATTTGTAGACACAAAATCTTTTACCTCTTTTTGCAATTCATTTAGTAGACCTGAAAAGGGCTGTTTTCTCTCCGATTATTTGTTAAAATAAACATTCAATAGAATTTTCCACTGTTGTTAGAGCCATTTTTCACAATTATATATTCACTTCAAATGCATATAATATATGTACTTTACCACGTATAGTTTTTCTGGGACGCTTTATTCACGTTACCCTTTAACACTGCTAACCTCCACTCATGCATGTCGGTTGAGAAATCATCACAATTGGCACATTGCTGAAGATGACTTCAAAGAACTCTTTTTCATCATGAAATTTTTCTTAGGTACCATTACTCTGAAAGAAATGCAAATTTTGATCAACATTTTTATATAAATTGTAACACAGTGAAATACTTACACTTTTATGCACTCTCGCTTTTTAAGATTTAACAATTTTTATCCATCAATATGCATTTTGTTAGAGGAGTCACTTGAGCCACTAGAGATTTTCGCTGGAGTAATGTGGCAGCCATCATGGAATAAAAACTAGTGGTGCCATACTAAATAGTTTATGATAACACATAACAACATAGGAACAATTGAAGTTGAAACGGTATATCTCACCATACACTGCGAAGTTTCTAAAAACCTAAATTATACACTGTATTATTACATTTTATGTTAACTATTGCAAATCTTGTTGCACTTATAACTTTTTTCACAAAGCACTTCCGAATATGGCCATTATTGATATCGACGCGTAATTTAGCTCCCTTTCGAATGAGGGTAGGCTCATATGTATACCCGACACAGTTTTTGTGTTATTAGCATGAAACTAATACAATATTTTTTCACTTTTTTACACTAATGCAAATCTTGTTGCACTTATAACTTTTTTCACAAAGCACTTCCGAATATGGTCGTTATTGATATCGACGCGTAATTTAGCTCCCTTTCGAATGAGGGTAGGCTCATATGTATACCCGACACAGTTTTTGTGTTATTAGCATGAAACTAATATAAGATTTTTTTTCGCTATTTTACACTAATGCAAATCTTGTTGCACTTATAACTTTTTTCACAAAGCACTTCCGAATATGGCCATTATTGATATCGACGCGTAATTTAGCTCCCTTTCGAATGAGGGTAGCCTCATATGTATACCCGACACAGTTTTTGTGTTATTAGCATGAAACTAATACAATATTTTTTCACTTTTTTACACTAATGCAAATCTTGTTGCACTTATAACTTTTTTCACAAAGCACTTCCGAATATGGTCGTTATTGATATCGACGCGTAATTTAGCTCCCTTTCGAATGAGGGTAGGCTCATATGTATACCCGACACAGTTTTTGTGTTATTAGCATGAAACTAATGTAAGATTTTTTTCGCTATTTTACACTAATGCAAATCTTGTTGCACTTATAACTTTTTTCACAAAGCACTTCCGAATATGGCCATTATTGATATCGACGCGTAATTTAGCTCCCTTTCGAATAAGGGTAGGCTCATATGTATACCCGACACAGTTTTTGTGTTATTAGCATTAAACTAATATAAAATTTTTTTCGCTTTTTTACACTAATGCAAATTTTGTTGCACTTATAATATTTTTCACAAAGCACTCCCGAATATGGCAATTATTGATAACGACGCGTAATTTAGCTACCTTTCGAATAAGGGTAGCGCCATATGTATACCCGGCTTAGTTTTAGAGTTACTTGAAATTATTTAAAAATAACACAATTATATAACTAGCTCGTTGCACTCATGTACTATCAAAACAAATTCTAACACATACACTCTCAACAAAAAAGAAAAACGTGCTCACACGTACACCACCTTTTTGTAAACAAAACAAAAAATCTTGTTAAAATTTTGTTCATCAGCTGTTGAACTGGTTTTCATAGTATACATACAAAAAATCTTGTTAAAACCTAAAAATATGGCATCTTGTTTTCTTCACTTACGTGTTGAAATTAACTAGTGCGAGTGAGACGCAAAACTCTCGAAAGAGAGTAAACAATCAGTGGTCTGGCTGCACTTAAAACATAGATGTTCAAAAATAAAAGTGAAGATGTATTGGTTAGAGATTGTGCCCAGCAAACATAATGTCAAACGCTTAAAATAAGAAAAACAGACAAGAGTTTTTGCCATATATAAATAACTTATTAAGTGAATGTAATTTTAATTTTAAGAAAAAAAATATCGGGAACCGTATATAGCAGTTATCAATATCAAAAAATGGAACAGTTATATTGAGAACAAAACAAAAATAAATCTATTTAAACCAGTTTTTTATGTTAGATTAAAACTTGAATGTTAGAAAAGCATAATTTATCATAAAATACTTTTCACATTTCATTCCGTGAACGTGTATGCTTTTATTCAATTTCGAGTTTAATTTTTGTGCTCAATTGTAATTGAATCGCTTGTGTTTGCTATGCTTCGTCCAACAAGAAGCAACAACAATGCTTAATAAATTTCTGAAATAAAATGACAACAACCATCCGCATGTGTTCTCATCGCTTGCTCAACGACGACTGAATGAAAATTTTTATAAGAGCATAACAAATGTGTGTAAATTTTTTAAACAATTGTTGTATGGGCTCAGTGATGTTAACCGTACGGTAATTACCGTATTGTACGGTAGTTTAGCCCTCCGAACGGTAAGCAGGTAATTTCTATATTTGTGCGGTAATTTTAAAAAGTTTTAATTTTTAATTGTTAGATCCCAAACATTTTTTTCATAATGTGTCTACCAGGGCGAATTCATAACTATGTTAATAGATCAGTTTTGTGACAGCCCAAATATAAATTCTTCACTGCAAATTCTCTTGCGACTACATATTTCTCAGTAAAAATAGCAAAAAAAGTACGGTTTTATTACAACTATGCAAAATAATGCCAATTGCAGTTAAATTCTATACGTTTCTTTTTATTAATTTTGTACCAGACTTTACGTACGGTAGTTTTACCTAAAAAACGGTAACTTTTTTAGGGCTGTGCGGAAATCGAAATAAAAAAGTTAACATCACTGTATGGGCTGAACATCTATGACTTAAAAGATAATTGCCAACGAGGCTTGATGTTAACTGACTCAGAGATGCTTTGCGACTGTTAAGTATAATGTATTTGTGAATTTTTCATGTGTTAGTGACTGTTCTTTTAAGCAAGAGCGTACAAATAATGTTGCCAGACTACGTCATTTTTACGACTTTTTATGCCAAAAATTAAATGACATGAAATATAAAGTTTTCATTAATATGTATTTCTTACATTTAATTAATACAGGCGAACTTCCTTATAGTGAATAAATTATACACTGCACGCAATATTTGTAAGGCTAAAATTATTTAAATTTTTTTCCGAATTTATTAATGTACATAATGTTGGAATATTTTGACTTATATATTGCCATTTTATCTGACATAAAAACATTGTGTTCCGTTATTTCTGTTTAAAAATAACATGATTTAAATATTAAATTTGAACGAAATATTTAAAAGACCAAGTCCAGGAAATTATAATAGAGGAGTAAAAAAATCTAAATATGAATGTGGAATCAAAACATTTTGCTTCTTACTTTTAATTAAGAGAAAAAACATATTTAATAAAAAAAGACTTACAAATCAAAAAATTAGCTTTCAAGTCAATTCATCTATTAAAATGTTTGTAATTTTGAAAAAATTCTATATAAGGACGCTACTAGACGTTGAAACTCGTACTTCTAGCAATATAATTCGTAAAATAATAGTAATAGGTGATAGCTACATTAAAGCTAATTAAAAAATCTAAATAATAATAATCGGCAATGTAACTTCTGAGATATAGAGCCTCGGAAAAAAGAGCTTTATGTACCCTCTTCTCCCCATAAAACTTTTTGCAATAAAAAATTTATAGGAACAAAAATATTAAACAGAAGCAATTTCTTATTTTACGTATACTTCAAATTGAACTTACTCATTGTTTTTAAATATTTTTGTCAAAATAACACCGTTTTATATGAAAAATTGAAAGCATTTTTTAATTCTGTAGAAATGTTGAGGTATTTTTCATAAAACTACCGTAATAATTTCACATTAACGATTTGAAAAAGTAATATGAAGATTTTGATGTTTTTTCTCCAAAACTTGGCGATATTGCATTTATTTTGTCTGGCAACTATGTGAACAAGAAAGAACATTTAATAGCCTTTTTACACTGACCTACATCTTTGTGAAACGCATGGAAGATGTTGAAAATGTGAAACATGAATTTACATTGGCAACATCTTTCATCTTTCATTTATTCAGCTGTCAAAAAATAAAAGAAAAGACGCATAACTTTTGTTAAAAATAAAAAATATTTAATTAAATTAAAATTAATTAATTAAATTAATATTATGAAATACTTACATGTGCCGCTCATTTTCTTCTGTTGAATAAATTTGTTTTGTTTATTTTCTGCAATGTCATTTTGCTAGTGATGACCCAAAGAAAATCGATTTTTTGGCATATTTTTAGTGATGACACTTAAAATAACGAAAGATGTAAGGTGGAACAAAATGAGAAAGGATGATCTTCTGCAGATGTAGAAAGATGTAAACTTTTTTCCCTGTATAATTCTTATGGGAAGATGTTAACATCTTTGCTAATTGATGAAAGATGTAAGATGTAGGTCAGTGTAATAGCCTTTTTACACTGACCTATATTTTTGTGAAACGCATGGAAGATGTTGAAAATGTGAAACATGAATTTACATTGGCAACATCTTTCATCTTTCATTTATTCAGCTGTCAAAAAATAAAAGAAAAGACGCATAACTTTTGTTAAAAATAAAAAATATTTAATTAAATTAAAATTAATTAATTAAATTAAAATTATGAAATACTTACATGTGCCGCTCATTTTCTTCTGTTGAATAAATTTGTTTTGTTTATTTTCTGCAATGTCATTTTGCTAGTGATGACCCAAAGAAAATCGATTTTTTGCCATTTTTTTAGTGATGACACTTAAAATAACGAAAGATGTAAGGTGGAACAAAATGAGAAAGGATCATCTTCTGCAGATGTAGAAAGATGTAAACTTTTTTCCCTGTATAATTCTTATGGGAAGATGTTAACATCTTTGCAAATTGATGAAAGATGTAAGATGTAGGTCAGTGTAAAAAGGCTATAAAAAGGCTATAAAGGTGTTGCCGTTGATCACAAAATCAAATTGATAATAATAAAAGAAGGCAAAATTAGTTTTCACTTTTATGTATAAATGTGTGAAATTGATTTTTGTTTCTATAGCCTATATTCTTTTCACAATTTCGACCGAAATGCTATCAAAGCCCATATAAAAAGTATTTAGTCGAAATAAGCGTGGAAAAATTTGGAAAACTAGTTTACTATGAAAAACACGTGAAATTTTTCTGAACACAATTTTGCTAAATATTTTTCGAAAATTTAAACAGAGTACTAGCCTTAAGGAAAACAAGAAATTTATAATTTTTATTTGTCAATTTTTTCAAATGAAATAATTAATGTTGCTAAACATTTTTCGAAAATTCAAACAGAGTACCGGCCTTATCGTTGTGAGCCCTTGTATGTAGTATAATTTTTTGGCCTCCTAAGCGCACACAAAAATTTAATTTAATTGACTGTTAAAGTTCGACGAGGCAAGTCGCATGTTTTTTATGAAAAAAAAAATTTACTGCAAAATTAAACAAAATTTGTATTTTAATAGGCTTATATTAAAATATTCTATTATAGACAATACTATCTTCCAATGGAGATATAAAATATTATAAAACCATTTTTGTATCATACAAAATTACTAAAAATCATAATATATATAAATTCATCCATCCAAGAATACAAAAAATCGAACGATGGCAACGCGGGTTGAAAATTTAGTCATGCATTTGTTGTTGTCTATGAATAAAATTTTTATTTTCTCTTCTCTCATTGATGTGAATTTCGTTACTGTTCGTGTTGCGTATGTGAATACGTGTAAAAAATCCGATTGGCACTCGTATCTGGAGTGTAATGGCTGAGGAGCCCTGCTTTATAGTGAGTTATTTTAGTTTTGAGCTTCTAACTCAAAAACTAAGAATATGGCAATATTGACGCTACCTGGGATCAAAAGCTAACAAAATTGCGCGTCGAACGCTGGCATATTTCGGGGGTGCCTAGGAAAGAAGTTATAGGCGCAAAAAGAATTAAAAAACTCTAAGTGGTCAATATATAAAATTCTGGTTTTAGCTTTGAGCTTATAACTCAAAAACTAAGAATATGCCATTATTGACGCTACCAGCGATCAAAAGCTAACAAAATTACGCGTCGATCGCAATAACTAGCATAGTAAATAGTCTCGGAACATATGTATTAAATTAATGGTATTATCTCTAGTTTCTTTATTAGTATGACGTAGAAGAAGCACTGCAATATTATAAAATAAATGTTTAAGAGCAAAGTAAAATATTAATACAATGTATCCACTTACTAAATGTAACATAGCTAATATTATCGCCAACTTTAACATTCGAGTTAGCCAATTCCAAGGGTGGTTCACGATGGTAAAAAGCACTCGTGGTGCAGTATGCGGTGCACGTCGACCATCCCTTAATTCTTGATTGAGCGAAAGGGGAAAAAATTGAGAGACAATTCAAAGGAGATGCTTATTTATATAAAAAGAAATATTTGTTTTAATGGACACGAATTTACAATTAAAGAAAGATGCTTATTGATATAAAAAGAAATATTAAGTTTAATGGACACGAATTTACAATTAAAGAAATATACAAATTGGCTAAAATAGTACTGCCATATGTTAATACTGAAATAGCTTATGATGCCAGATATTCGTAAAGAACAGTCGGAATTGAATCAGTATTTTTCACCATACACTACAAATACGTATATTTTGCAGTTAAGACTATTATCCTCCTTATATTTAATAATATGAACTTTTAGAGTTATTTGAAATCTTGTTGTACCTATAACTTTTTTCCTAGGCACCCCCAAAATATACCAGCTATTGCGATCGACGCGTAGTTTTGTTAGCTTTTAATAGCAGGTAGCGTCAATATTGCCATATTCTTAGTTTTTGAGTTATAAGATGAAAACTAAAACAAGAAGTTTATATATTGACCATTTAGAGTTTTCTAAATCCTGTTGCGCCTATAACTTCTTTCCTAGGCACCCCCGAAATATGCCAACTATTACGTTCGACGCGCAATTTTGTTAGCTTTTGATCGCAGGTAGCGTCAATATTGCCATATTCTTAGTTTTTGAGTTATAAGCTCAAAACTAAATTAACTCACTATAAAGTATAGCGAGCACATGGCGCAAATCGATTCCTAGAAAAAAATCGCGCACACCCCAATTTAATAGCAAATTTGTAAACAAACCAGCCATATTTGTAAGCAAAGCTGCCACGTCTTCCAAGAAGAAAAACCTTGTTTTAACCTGAAATTTTGGCATCTTGGTTTCTTCACTAGCGTGCGCGAAAATAGTGACAAAAAAATCTGCACACGTGCAGAATTCAGAGAGCAGATGTGCAAACATATATATATATATATATATATATATATATATACATATATATATATATATATATATATATATATATATATATATATATATAAATATATATATATATATATATATATAAATATATATATATATATATATATATATATATATATATATATATATAAATATATATATATATATATATATATATATATATACATATATACATATATACATATACATATATATATATATATATATATATATATATATATATATATATATATATACAGGGGTTATGGTAAGACCATCTCCCCCTGTCCCTGCAGGTGCGACCCCGAAGCGTAGGAGAGATGAAAGTACTCTTGGGCCAAAGGGGAATAGGGCTAAGAAGAAGAGGAAGGATGCAGTAGATGCAATCAGGAGTAGTGAAGGTAGCTGTGTGGGATCGGCGGCAGCGAATGGTGCTGCTTTGCCGAACCCAGGCACTAAGGAACCTGGGTGGATAAAGGTCCGTCCCAGGGAAGCGAATAGAAATAGGATTAGGAGTAAGCAGGGGTCACGTTCGGATGCCCTAGTTATTAAAACATGTGGGAACGCTTCCTATGCTGAGATTCTCAAGCAAGTGAAGAAGGACCCTAAACTTAGTAATCTGGGGGAGAATGTGAAGGGCATTCGGAAGACTGGGAAGGGTGAGCTGCTACTGGAGCTCACTAAACCCGCTCACCAGAATATAGGTGTGTTCAGGTCGGAGGTGGAAGCGGTACTGGGTGGGACTGCCGAAGTACGGGCACTATCCCAAGAGGTTAGGATTGAAATTAGGGACATAGATGAGGTGACTTCCAAGGAGGACATCTATGACGCCATAGTTAGTAAATCCAACGATTTTAAGGTACTGCAGTTGACTGCAATTAAATCACTGAGGAGAGCGTATGGGGGAACACAAACTGCCACGATTGGCCTGAGTGCTCCTCTAGCTAGACGCCTTCTAGAGATGTCCAAGATACGCATCGGCTGGGTCGTGTGTCGAATACGGGAAAAGATAGCACCGAAGAGGTGCTACAACTGTCTCGATTTTGGACATAGGGCGACGAATTGTAGCGGCCAGGATCTATCCGGAAATTGCTTGCGTTGTGGAGAAGCTGGCCACAAGATTGCAACATGTTCCAACAGACCTTCGTGCATGCTCTGTAGAAAGGGTGGAAGTACTAATGGTGACCATGTCACCGGATGCGTAGTTTGCCCGTACTACAAGAGGGCGCTACAAAAGCTTAGAGGTTAAACACTACTTAAAAATCAGGATGCGCATATTACAGCTAAATCTCAATCATTGCCAAGCAGCACAGGAGTTGCTTAGGCAAACCGTACGAGACTTAAAGGTAGACGTTGCTGTACTCAGCGAGCCATATAAGAAGATTGTATCTGCAAATTGGGTTACTGATGATACAGATACAGCAGCTATATGGACTACCGGTTCTTTGATATTGAGGGAGAGGTTATCACCGCAATGTGGGTACACGCGGGCCACTGTTTCCGGCATATGTTTGTACAGCTGTTATGTTCCTCCTAGGTATTCTATTGATGACTTTCGTGTTATTATAGACAACATAGTGATGGACGCTGCAGCCAGGAGTCCTGTTATAATAGCAGGGGATTTCAACGCGTGGGCTGTTGAATGGGGCTGCCCCTTGACAAATGCAAGGGGAAGGATGCTATTAGAGGCCCTTTCTGCGCTAAATGTTGTGCTCTTGAATTCTGGAGATGAGGAAACATTTAGAGGAGGAAATGGTGGTTCAATTATTGATATTACGTTTGCCAGCGATACCATTATAAACCGTGTAAACTGGAGAGTATCTGATGTTTATACTCACAGCGATCACAGTGCCATAATTATGGATATACAGGATGATATACGGCATGTGACTCCCCGTGCACAAGGTTTGTCGGGATGGAAAGTGAATACCTTTGATAAGGATATTTTTGCCATCTGTATGGAAGGTATGGAATTAAATGGTTCAGCTGAGGATATGGCAGAACAATTGGTAAACCATATCACGCGGTCGTGCGATGCATCTATGGTGAGGCGGAAAGGATCCGTAAAGGGGTCACCGGTTTATTGGTGGAATGATGATATTGCCGGCTTGAGGGCGGAGTGTATACGTGCCAGAAGGCAGTATACAAGAACTCGAGGTAGGTTAGAGAATAGCGTATACCAGGAGAATTACAGGAATAGGAGGAAGGCCCTAAAGGATGCAATTCGTAGGAGCAAGCGGCAGTGTTTTCTTAATATCTGTGATGAGGTGGATGATAATCCTTGGGGTCTCGCATATAAGCTGGTCACCAAAAAACTTAAATGCCTGACCCCGTTGCAACCGAGTGAGGGGCCAATCCTGGAGGAAATTGTAGACCATCTCTTTCCCCAGCAGGACGCACCACCTTGGGAGCACAACCCTCCAATTGGGACATTAAATTTTCCCCCGGTTACAATAGCTGAGATTGAGGACGTTGTCTCTAGGTTTAGAGACAAGAAGGCACCTGGACTCGACTGCATTCCAAATATAGTATTAAAGGAGGCCGTCAGGCTTTGTCCCGAGCAGTTCTTAAGAATGGTGAATACATGCTTAGGTAGGGGAATTTTTCCAACAAGATGGAAGAGGCAGAAGTTGGTATTAATACCAAAAGCCAATAAACCCCTAGATGATCCCTCATCTTATCGGCCACTGTGTATGATAGATACATGTGGGAAGTTGCTAGAGGGTGTGATCTGCCGAAGACTTGGGAATTGCGTTGATGACAGAAATGGTCTATCAGACAACCAATTTGGCTTCAGGAGGGCGAGGTCAACAGTGGATGCTATAAACGTGGTAGTAGAAACTGCTGCACGGACTATCTATGGCAGGAGTTGGAGGAATGGCACAAAGGAGTACTGTGTAGTTGTGACGCTGGATGTGAAGAACGCGTTCAACACAGCGAGCTGGGTGCATATTGTTGATGCTCTAACTCGATTGGACATCCCAGAATATCTGATAGGGATAGTGCAGGATTATTTCCGGTATAGGGAATTGATCTATAGTACAGATGCGGGTATAAGGAAACGTAGGATTAGTGGTGGTGTTCCCCAAGGATCGATACTTGGACCATTGTTGTGGAACGTAATGTACGATGGAGTACTAAGGTTGAGGTTACCTGAGAGAGTGCAGATTGTGGGATTCGCAGACGATATAGCGCTGGTGTGTGAAGCTAAGGAATTGCTGGAGGCAGAAACCATTGCAAATGCCAGCGTACAATTAGTAAAGTCCTGGATCACTGCAATGGGATTGACTCTAGCTGATCATAAAACCGAAGCGGTTTTGATTAGTAGTCGTAAGGCTAGGGAAACTATTACCCTCAATGTTGGCACCTGTTCCATAGAATCAAAGGCATTTCTGAAATATCTGGGTGTGATGATTGACACACGGCTATCTTTTCGCGAGCACTTGCGATATATAGCATCCAAAGCATCAGGGACCTGTTTGGCGCTATCTCGGATCATGCCAAACACGAGAGGGCCAAAGTATCTTCAGAGGAAACTGCTCGCTGGAGTAGTAAGGAGCATTATCCTATATGCACAGCCGGTATGGTCAGACTCACTTAGATATTCCACATATGTGGGGCTGGTATGCCCTGTGTATAGGCTAGCTGCTTTAAGAGTATGTAGTGCATTTCGGACAGTGTCGGACGAGGCGGCTTTTATCATTGCGGGTATGATCCCTATCGATTTAGAAATCATGAATAGGGATAACTCTGATTTATGTATGCAAAAATGGCAAGAACGGTGGTCAACCACTGAAAAGGGAAGATGGACTTATTCATTAATACCCGACATCAGATTATGGCTGACTAGGAAACATGGTGATCTGAACTATTACCTAACACAGTTCTTGTCTGGACATGGTTGCTTTAGGTCATATCTATTTCGTTTTAAGCACGACGACTCTCCGTTCTGTCCACACTGTGGTGGGAATGTGGTTGAGGATGCTGAGCATGTCGTCTTTGTCTGCTCACGATTCAGCAACTGGAGGTCGTATTTAGAGGAAGGCTTGGGGCGTACGATCAGCCCGGAGAATATTATTCCGACCATGCTGGAATCCTTATTGAATTGGACCAGAGTGTGTAGTTTTGTACAGCTTGTTCTAATAGAACTTCGCAGATTAGCACAGATTCGTAGGAGAGTTAGTACGTCTTAGGATTCGTTAGCTACTGACGATTAAATATGCGCATCAGTTCCGAACCTCCTTACCTAGGAACTAAGGAGGACGTAGGAATAATACTGATAATACTACCCACCCTGATGAAATGCCAAAGCTGTCCCAGGGTGGTGCTAGTGAAGTTGTCGTGGGGCCACTATTGATAGTTGCTATCATTACGTCCATAAAAAAAAAAAAAAAAATATATATATATATATATATATATATATATAAATATATATATATATATATATATATATATATATATATATATATATATATAAATATATATATATATATATATATATATATATATATATGTATATGAATTTTATATTGGGGATTGCAGACTCGAGATAAAAGTGCTGCCAAATATTGTATGCAGAATACTAAAAATTATACGGCAAGAATCTAAAATTGGTGGGTTAGTTAAGGTACATTTTTATTGATATTTACCTTTTCAACAAACTTTTCGCATTTTCAACAAACTTTTTACCTAGTTTTTGGACTATAACTTTAAACCATAAAAGATACTCATAAACAATGTTACACCATCTGAAAAAAAACAAATGTCCCATTTTGTAATCATTAGATTTTCGATTGAAAATAGTTTTTCTAACAAAATTTTTCGAAAACTTTTTTCAAAAAACTGTTTTTGGACTATAACTCCCGAACCAGAATTTGTGCCACCAAGTGACCTACATAACCTTAAAGGGCTTGAAAAGGACTACAATTTAGCATCATTACATTTTTCCAGAGTGGTTGTTGCTTCGGAAAAAATTTTTCAAAAACTGTTTTGGAAACCCACAAATCGCCCACTGTGTGACCTCTAACACCAGAAACTGAATTTGTGCCATCAATTCATCTATATCACCTGAAAGGGCATGAAAAGGGCTACAATTTGGCATCATTAGATTTTTCCAGAGTGGTTGTTGCTTCGAACAAAATATTTCAAAAACTGTTTTGGAAACCCACAAATCGCCCACTATGTGACCTCTAACACCAGAAACGGAATTTGTGCCATCAAGTCATCTATATCACCGGAATGGGCATGAAAAGGGGTACAATTTGGCATCTTTAGATTTTTCCAGAGTGGTTGTTGCTTCGAACAAAATTTTTCAAAAACTGTTTTGGTAACCCACAAATCGCCCACTATGTGACCTCTAACACCAGAAACGGAATTTGTGCCATCAAGTCATCTATATCACCTGAAAGGGCATGAAAAGGGCTACAATTTGGCATGATTAAATTTTTCCCGAGTGGTTGTTGCTTCATACTAAATTTTTCTTACTAAATATTTGGAGGGTATTTAAGATTCGACTCGGCCGAATACAACGTTTTTACTTGTTTTATATTATTCTCCAGATAATAACAAAAACAATGAAAAAAAAATTGACGAATTCGGTCCAGTCGTGCACGCGTTTAGATGACTTGAACGCACAAATTTCGTTTCTGGTGTTAGAGGGCACATAGTGCGCGATTTGTGGGTTTCCAAAACAGTTTTTAAAAAATTTTGTTCGAAGCAACAACCACTCTGGAAAAATCTAATGATGCCAAATTGTAGCCCTTTTCATCCCTTTCAGGTGATAAAGATGACTTCATGGCACAAATTCCGTTTCTGGCTACAATTTGGCATCGTTAGATTTTTCCAGAGTGGTTGTTGCTTCGAACAACCCGTGAACTTAACAAGCTTTTGCGAATTTTTTTTTTTGCAGATTTAATTTTTTTTGCAAAAGGTAAGCAAATGGTCTCCCAGAGAGGAAAAATGAGTACTTTTAGCTTTGCAGACTGAATATAACAAATGCTGCCAAGTTAATAATGAATACTATACGGCAACAATCTAAAATTGGTTGGTTATTTACGGCACATTTTTTTTAAATTAACCTATTTTTTATTGTTTATTGATTAATACATTTTCATCAAACTTTTTGCATTTTCAACAAACTTTTTACCTAGTTTTTGGCCTATAACTCTTAAACGAGACAAGATACAAACAAACAAGAATACACCATCTGAAAGGAAAAAACAAATGCCACATTTTGTAATCATTACTTTTTCGATTCAAGTAAGTGTTTCAAACAAAATTTTTCTAATACTTTTAAAAAAACTGTTTTTGGCCCATAACTTATTTATTTATTTCGTCAATACAATACAACAAGAATAAATCTTATATTACAGTACATATTGGTTAGGCATTTGCCAAAAAATAAATAGATATACACATTAATATTAAATTAAGGGTGAATAATCATAAAAGCAAAAGCAAAAAATAGTTTAAAACGTACAAAATTTAAAAAAAAAGAGAAAGAAAAATAAAATCATAATATTTGAAAAATAAAACACACATTAGGAAAAATGTTTGAATATGGCAGATTT
Source organism: Linnaemya tessellans (assembly GCA_951800035.1). Lineage (NCBI taxonomy): Eukaryota > Metazoa > Arthropoda > Insecta > Diptera > Tachinidae > Linnaemya > Linnaemya tessellans. The sequence continues at coordinate 74,002,980 of OX637533.1, read as the reverse complement.
GAAATGACTTGCATTGCTTATTAATTGCATTTGAGGTGGTAATTGGCTCCAGAGTTGGATTGAATTAATGAAGAAATGTTGCTCAGAGATCGCCTTATTGTATTTTATGTTATTTATTTTGTAACCTCTATTTGATCTCAAGAAAGTTATCGTTTGATAAAGATACGCTGGTTTATGATCATATATGATTTTGTGTAGACATATAAGAACTCGACACTTCAATAAATTATCAAAGGTGGCATTATACATTTGCTTGGCAAAATGTGAGATGCTACTGTATCGGCTTACACCATATACATATCTTGCAATGTTATTATAAGTCACATTTAGCCTTCTCCTACTTCCAGCATCACAGCTCGCAAACAACTCACAAACGTACATTAGCGTTGGTAACAAATAACTTTTAGCAAGCAGCAGTCGAATATGAATCGGTGTAAAATTTTGGGACATCGAGAGGCTTCTTAACATAAAAAAGTTTTGCCATAACATAAAAAAGTTTTGCCACAATTTGCTTTAATGTGATCCGACCAATTTAAATCCTTATTAACAACAACTCCAAGATTTTTTGCGGTTTCTACGACATTGATAATTACGTTATTAATATGTATTGGTGGTAGGCTTGTATTGAAGTTTTTTGGTTTTCCAATTATCAAGGTAACCGATTTTTTTGGGTTTATGCTTAAACCATTTGCAGATGCCCATAAATGAATCTTTTTTAGATCATGATTAATTAAGTTTATACAATTTGTTACGTCTGAAATTTTACAACTTATAAATACTTGCACGTCGTCAGCATACATTTGTAATTTACAATGTTCTATTTGTACTGGAAGGTCATTTGCATAAATAGAATATAGTAGTGGCCCAAGAATTGATCCCTGTGGTACACCTCTTGGCATATAGCAATTTCTCGATATTTTGTCTTTATGGAAAACACTTTGGCTTCGATTATTTAAATAAGATGAGAGTATTTTTATTGCCGTTGTAGAGAAATTACACATATAATTTAATTTAAAACATAAAACAGAATGATGGACAGTATCAAATGCCTTTGAATGATCTAGGAGAATCAGGAATGATATCATTTGGCGTTTATCAATTTGGCACTTTATTTCCTCAGACACATCAATTAGAGAGGTAATGCAACTATGTTTTGGCCTAAAACCAGATTGTCTTTGACTCAGCAATGAATTCTGAAATATGAAACGACTTATTTGTGAGTGTAATAACTTTTCAAAGACCTTTGATAAAAATGGAAGGATTGCAATTGGTCGATAAGTTTTATCATGCTTTTGGAGCGGTATTATTTTAGCATGTTTCCACAATGTAGGGAATGTAGACATTGTAACAATTGTATTAAACAGATGGACGAAAGAAGCAAGTGTGTACGGTAGTGTCAATTTTATAAATTTTGGGTGCAAACCATCATAACCCACTGCGTTTGATTTGATCTGAAGAAACGACTCGAGTACATCTTCTCTTGTAAATTGGATAAAATGGGATTCATTCCTTCTACGCTAATTTTAGACCATCATTGTTATAAAAGCTTGTATTTATTTGTGGCATTGATATACTTGCAAACTGTTGGTTTAAGTAATTTACGTCAATAGGAAATGTGTCTGAATTATTCTGGTTTACTAACCCCATCTTACGAATTTCAGCCCATTTTTTACGTGAGTCAACCGATGTTTGGAATTTGTGTTAATAATACAATATCTTAGCCATTTTTATTTTCATGTTAACATTAGTTCTGGCAGCTTTAAAAATATTAAAGAGCTCCGGTGTCTGAAACCGTTTCCGTCTTTCATACGCTCGATTTCTGGCATCAATTAGCAGTTTGATTTCGGTGTTGAACCACGGTTTATTGTTTCTAAGGATAATTAAGTTTTTGTTGCAAGAAAGCTAACTGTTCATCAACAGTTGCCATGTAAAAAACATAGTTCCAATTTACGGATGATATTTCTGCGGCAAGAGACTGACAGTCTATTTTTTGGAAATCTCTGTATTATCTTTGAGGTTTAATGCTGTTAGAGTGTTTGAAGTCATATACGATAAATAATAAATCATGGCGTGAAAACAAGGATGCAGATAGCTGATCAAATTGTAGAAGTCTATGTTTGTTACTTACAAAACAAAGATCTAGCAAAGTACTTGAAGTGGACGAAAAATGAGTTGGGGATCTGTTGTTGACCAGGGCTAGACCAATAGAGTTCATATCATCTTCCAAATGATTGTCTTCAAGAATATTCGAGTTGAAGTCACCAGTTAATACAATGTTATCATATCCAATAGTGTAATAACTTTCAGTTCTAGCATGGAATCCATATTAATATTTCTATTGGGTCTATATATAGACCCGATTAAAAGCTTTTCAGAGTTGTTACAAATTTCAACCAAAATATACTCAATGTTTCCCTCATCAGAATTTTTAGTGTTTTCTCTGGATATGATATTAGATATTACGTAGATAGATACACCACCACCATTTGTGCATCTGTCAGAGCGAAAGAGACGATATCCATTTAAATTATAAATATAATTATCAATTTCTGAGTAAAACAATGTCTCTGAGATACATATAATGTCTATATCAGAGTTCTCAAAAATAAATTTAAATTCGTCCATTTTATTATTTAAACTTTGCGCGTTTTTGTGACATATTTTGAGTCCCAGATTATTTTTGGAAAGAATTCTGAGCGTAATACTTAAATTTTCTCTGCTCGCAGAAAAATTTTATGGTTTTCAGCAGTAAGGTTCTCATTAACATAAAAAGGGGTTGGGCTGTTAAGACCGATTAAATCCAGTCGAAGACAGTCCTTTTTTACCCAGATATAACTTTTCATAGTTTTAAGTACGTAGTTTCTATCATAAGGTGTGTTAAATTTAATTATAATTGCAGCATCAGTTGTTTTATTTAAGTCTTGTTTTTTATTTACGTAATTATTGTTTTTATTCATTTGAACACGGAATATTTCTTTAATGTTAGGGGGATCAATACTTATGATGTCACATATTTGTCGATATATATCATACAAATTTTCATTAATTATGTGTGGAATTCCGATTACTCGTAAATCATGAGACACTATTGAATTTTCTTGTTTCCTGACAAAATTCTTTAAATAAACAATTTCTTTTTTCAGTTCAACATTTTCATTTTTTTGTGCTAAAATTTCATCCATTGATGTGACCTTTATTTTATGCACTAATTTTTCCAGAGTTAATACTCTTTCAGACAAATTATTTAACTCACTCATTGAAATGTTTAAATATTTTATAAATCTCACTTAAGAGATGTTGTTCATATTTATGAAACATTGCCTGTATATTTGTTTGTATTTGCTCACTTAATTTTTCGAGCCGTTTATCCATTACTTGCATTAATTTCAGCGGAGAATAAGTATTCAATAGATAAAGAGACTCACGGTCTGTACAATGATGCATTTCTGGTGTCTTTTCAAAAGGAGAATCTTGTATTTCTCTTACACGTTTTTGTGAGGGCAAAGTAGATTTTTCCATTGCATTTAAGACAGGTTTGTTTTGTTGTTCCGAACCGGAATTTGTGCCATCAAGTCATCTATATCACCTGAAAGGGCATGAAAAGGGCTACAATTTGGCATCATTAGATTTTTTCCGAGTGGTTGTTGCTATGAACAAAATTTTTCAAAAACTGTTTTGGAAACCCACAAATCGCCCACTATGTGACCTCTAACACCAAAAACGGAATTTGTGCTATCAAATCATCTATATTAAATGAAAGGGCATGACAAGGGCTACAATTTGGCATCATTAGATTTTTCTAGAGTGGTTGTTTCTTCAAACAAAATTTCTCAAAAACTGTTCTCGAAACCCACAAATCGCCCTCTATGTGACCTCTAACACCAGAAACGGAATTTGTGCCATCAAGTCATCTATATCACCTAAAAGGGCATGAAATGGGCTACAATTTCGCATCATTAGATTTTTCCAGAGTGGTTGTTGCTTCGAACAAAATTTTTTAAAAACTGTTTTGGAAACCCACAAATCGCGCACTATGTGCCCTCTAACACCAGAAACGAAATTTGTGCCATCAAGTCATCAATGTATATCACCTGAAAGGGCATGAAAAGGGCTACAATTTGGCATCATTAGATTTTTCCAGAGTGGTTGTTGCTTCAAACAAAATTTTTTAAAAACTGATCTCGAAACCCACAAATCGCCCTCTATGTGACCTCTAACACCAGAAACGGAATTTGTCCCATCAAGTCATCTATATCACCTGAAAGGGCATGAAAAGGGCTACAATTTGGCATCATTAGATTTTGCTCGAGTGGTTGTTGCTTCGAAAATTTTTTTTCAAAAACTGTTTTGGAAACCCACAAATCGCACACTATGTGACCTCTAACACCAGCAGCAGAAATTGTGCCATCAAGACATCTATATCACCTGAAAGGGCATGAAAAGGGCTACAATTTGGCATCATTAGATTTTTCCCGAGTGGTTGTTGCTTCTAACAAAGTTTTTCAAAAAGTGTTTTGGAAACCCACAAATCGCCCACTATGTGACCTCTAACACCGGAAACGGAATTTGTGCCATCAAGTCATCTATGTATATCACCTGAAGGGGCATGAAAAGGGCTACAATTTAGCATCATTAGATTTTCCAGAGTGGTTGCTGCTTCAAACAAAATTTTTCAAAAACTGTTTTGGAAATCCACAAATCGCCCTCTATGTGACCTCTAATACCAGAAACGGAATTTGTGCCATCAAGTCATCTATATCACCTGAAAGGGCATGAAAAGGGCTACAATTTGGCATCATTAGATTTTGCTCGAGTGGTTGTTGCTTCGAACAAAATTTTTCAAAAACTGTTTTGGAAACCCACAAATCGCCCACTATGTGACCTCTAACACCAGAAACGAAATTTGTGCCATCAAGTCATCTATATCACCTGAAAGGGCATGAAAAGGGCTACAATTTGGCATCATTAGATTTTGCTCGAGTGGTTGTTGCTTCGAACAAAATTTTTCAAAAACTGTTTTGGAAACCCACAAATCGCCCACTATGTGACCTCTAACACCAGAAACGAAATTTGTGCCATCAAGTCATCTAAATCACCTGAAAGGGAATGAAAAGGGCTACAATTTGGCATCATTAGATTTTTCCAGAGTGGTTGTTGCTTCGAACAAAATTTTTCAAAATCTGTATTGGAATCCCACAAACCGCCCACTATGTGACCTCTAACACCAGAAACGGAATTTGTGCCATAGTCATCTATGTATATCACCTGAAAGGGCATGAAAAGGGCTACAATTTGGCATCATTAAATTTTTCCAGAGTGGTTGTTGCTTTAAACAAAATTTTTTAAAAACTGATCTCGAAACCCACAAATCGCCCTCTATGTGACCTCTAACACCAGAAACGGAATTTGTGCCACCAAGCCATCTATATCACCTGAAAGGGCATGAAAAGGGCTACAATTTGGCATCATTAGATTTTGCTCGAGTGGTTGTTGCTTCGAACAAAATTTTTCAAAAACTGTTTTGGAAACCCATAAATCGCACACTATGTGACCTCTAACATCAGCAGCAGAAATTGTGCCATCAAGACATTTATATCACCTGAAAGGGCATGAAAAGGGCTACAATTTGGCATCATTAGATTTTTCCCGAGTGGTTGTTGCTTCTCACAAAATTTTTCAAAAACTGTTTTGGAAACCCACAAATCGCCCACTATGTGACCTCTAACACCGGAAACGGAATTTGTGCCATCAAGTCATCTATGTATATCACCTGAAGGGGCATGAAAAGGGCTACAATTTAGCATCATTAGATTTTTCCAGAGTGGTTGTTGCTTCGAACAACCCGTGAACTTAACAAACTTTTCTGAACATACTTTTTTGTTAATTTAATTTTTTTTGCAAAAGGTAAACAAATGGTCTCTTAGAGTGGAAAAATGAGTACTTTTAGGTTTGCAGATTGAATATAACAAATGCTGCCAAGTTAATAATGAATATTATACGGCAACAATCTAAAATTGGTTGGATATTTACGGCACATTTTTTTGATATTTACCTTTTTTTTATTGTTTATTTATGTATACATTTTCATCAAACGTTTTGCATTGTCAACAAACTTTTTACCTAGTTTTTGGCCTATAACTCTTAAACGAGACAAGATACAAACAAACAAGAATACACCATATGAAAGGAAAAAACAAGTGCCACATTTTGCAATCATCACTTTTTCAATTCAAGTAAGTGTTTCAAACAAAATTTTTCTAATACTTAAAAAAAAACATCAAGTGATCTATATCACCTGAAAGGGCATGAAAAGGGCTACAATTTGGCATCATTAGATTTTTTCCGAGTGGTTGTTGCTATGAACAAAATTTTTCAAAAACTGTTTTGGAAACCCACAAATCGCCCACTATGTGACCTCTAACACCAAAAACGGAATTTGTGCTATCAAATCATCTACATATATTAAATGAAAGGGCATGAAAAGGGCTACAATTTGGCATCATTAGATTTTTCCAGAGTGGTTATTTCTTCAAACAAAATTTCTCAAAAACTGTTCTCGAAACCCACAAATCGCCCTCTATGTGACCTCTAACACCAGAAACGGAATTTGTGCCATCAAGTCATCTATATCACCTGAAAGGGCATGAAAAGGGCTACAATTTGGCATCATTAGATTTTGCTCGAGTGGTTGTTGCTTCGAACAAAATTTTTAAAAAACTGTTTTGGAAACCCACAAATCGCCCACTATGTGACCTCTAACACCAGAAACGAAATTTGTGCCATCAAGTCATCTAAATCACCTGAAAGGGAATGAAAAGGGCTACAATTTGGCATCATTAGATTTTTCCAGAGTGGTTGTTGCTTCGAACAAAATTTTTCAAAATCTGTTTTGGAAACCCACAAATCGCCCACTATGTGACCTCTAACACCAGAAACGGAATTTGTGCCATAGTCATCTATGTATATCACCTGAAAGGGCATGAAAAGGGCTTCAATTTGGCATCATTAGATTTTTCCGGAGTGGTTGGTGCTTCGAACAAAATTTTTCAAAAACTGTTTTGGAAACCCACAAATCGCCCACTATGTGACCTCTAACACCAGAAACGGACTTTGTGCCATCAAGTCATCTTTATCACCTGAAAGGGCATGAAAAGAGGTACAATTTAGCATCATTAGATTTTTCCAGAGTGGTTGTTGCTTCGAACAAAATTTTTCAAAAACTGTTTTGGAAATCCACAAATCGCCCATATGTGGCCTCCAACACCCGAAACGGAATTTGTGCCATCAAGTCATCTATATCACCAGAAAGGGGTACAATTTGGCATCATTAGATTTTTCCCGAGTGGTTGTTGCTTCGAACAAAATTTTTCAAAAACTGTTTTGGAAACCCACAAATCGCCCACTATGTGACCTCTAACACCAGAAACGGAATTTGTGCCATCAAGTCATCTATATCACCTGTAAGGGCATAAAAAGGGCTACAATTTGGCATCATTAGATTTTTCCCGAGTGGTTGTTGATTCAAGCAAAATTTTTCAAAAATTGTTTTGGAAACCCACAAATCGCCCACAATGTGACCTCTAACACCGGAAACGGAATTTGTGCCATCAAGTCATCTATATCACCTGAAAGGGCATGAAAAGGGCTACAATTTGGCATCATTAGATTTTGCTCGAGTGGTTGTTGCTTCGAACAAAATTTTTCAAAAACTGTTTTGGAAACCCACAAATCGCACACTATGTGACCTCTAACACCAGCAGCAGAATTTGTGCCATCAAGTCATCTATGTATATCACCTGAAGGGGCATGAAAAGGGCTACAATTTGGCATCATTAGATTTTTCCAGAGTGGTTGTTGCTTTAAACAAAATTTTTTAAAAACTGATCTCGAAACCCACAAATCGCCCTCTATCTGACCTCTAACACCAGAAACGGAATTTGTGCCATCAAGTCATCTATATCACCTGAAAGGGCATGAAAAGGGCTACAATTTGGCATCATTAGATTTTGCTCGAGTGGTTGTTGCTTCGAACAAAGTTTTTAAAAAACTGTTTTGGAAACCCACAAATCGCACACTATGTGACCTCTAACACCAGCAGCAGAAATTGTGCCATCAAGACATTTATATCACCTGAAAGGGCATGAAAAGGGCTACAATTTGGCATCATTAGATTTTTCCCGAGTGGTTGTTGCTTCTCACAAAATTTTTCAAAAACTGTTTTGGAAACCCACAAATCGCCCACTAGGTGACCTCTAACACCGGAAACGGAATTTGTGCCATCAAGTCATCTATGTATATCACCTGAAGGGGCATGAAAAGGGCTACAATTTAGCATCATTAGATTTTTCCAGAGTGGTTGTTGCTTCGAACAAACTTTTTCAAAAACTGTTTTGGAAACCCACAAATCGCTCATTACGTGACCTCTAACACCAGAAACGGAATTTGTGCCATCAAGTCATCTAAACGCGTGAACGACTGGACCGAATTCGTCAATTTTTATACCCTCCAAAAAAGAGTTTGGAGGGTATATTCACTTTGTCATTCCGTTTGTAACGCATCGAAATATCCATCTCAGACCCCATAAAGTATATATATTCTTGATCAGCGATGAAATCTAAGACGAACTGAGCATGTCCGTCCGTCCGTCTGTGGAAATCACGATTCAGTCCAAACGAAAAGAGCTAGACTCTTGAAATTTGGCATAAATTTATTTTAAAACTTAGAGCAGGTTAAGTTCGAAGATTGGCTAAATCGGGCAAGAGGGAAAAAAGTTCCCCTAAGAAGAACTAAACCAACCCAGAAAAAACAACATAATTTTTAAAGTTTTTTGGTTATTTTGTTAAGCAAATGATATATTTTTATGTCAAATACGGTCCAACGCCTTAAACTTGGAGCCATTAAATAAAATAAAAATATTTTTTGACCCCGCCCACTTCAGTGGGCGTTATTATAGACAAAAATAGCATAAAAATATAACAAATTGTCTTACTTAAGCCTACATCCCTTAAAAATAACACTTTTAAGCTTTAATGACGAAGCTGAGACGAAACCTGGTACTTTTCTGCCCTACCCCCTCCTTCCCCTTCGCCCCCTAAATGACCCTACCAAAAAAAAAAAAATTTTTTTTAATTTTGTATATAATCATCCCAAGCATTTATCTTTAGAGTTTTATGACTGCCGATTTCTGCCCTACCTCCCCCCCCACCTCTTCCTTTGCCCCCTAAATGACCCTACCAAAAAAAAAATTTTTTTTTAAATTTTGTATATAATCATCCCAAGCATTTATCTTTAGAGTTTTATGACTGCCGATTTCTGCCCTACCCCCACTCTCTTCCTTTGCCCCCAAAATGACCCTATCAAAAAAAAATGTTTTTTTAAATTTTGTATATAATCATCCCAAGCATTTATCTTTAGAGTTTTATGACTCCCGATTTCTGCCCCCCCCCCCTCTTCCTTTGCCCCCTAAATGACCCTACCAAAAAAAAATTTTTTATTTTTAATATTGTATATAATCATCCCAAGCATTTATCTTTAGAGTTTTATGACTGCCAAATTCTGCCCTACCTCCCTCCCCCCCTCTTCCTTTGCCCAAACTGACCCTAACAAAAAAAAAATGTTGTTTTAAATTTTGTATATAATCATCCCAAGCATTTATCTTTAGAGTTTTATGACTCCCGATTTCTGCCCTACCCCCCCCCCCCCTCTTCCTTTGCCCCCTACCAAAAAAAATTTTTTTTTTTAAATATTGTATATAATCATCCCAATCATTTATCTTTAGAGTTTTATTACTGCCGATTTCTGCCCTACCCCCCCCCCCCCCTTCTTCCTTTGCCCTCTAAATGACCCTACCAAAAAAAAAATTTTTGTTTAAATTTTGTATATAATCATCCCAAGCATTTATTTTTAGAGTTTTATGTCTACCTGTTTCTGCCCTACCCCTCTAAATGACCCTATCAAAAAAAAGAAATTTTAAATTGTATTACAGGATGTTAATTTCCCAACAGGCTATAGGTTCAAATCTGCGAAACTGCAAATTATTTTTTATTGTATTTTTATTATTAATAAATGAACGTGATTGCATTCTATTTATTAATTTTTTTTTGAGAATGGAATATTTAGAATATTTTTCATAGTCATTAAACCAGCAGAACGGATCAGTACTGATTTCGAGGCCGCTACGCCATCTCATCAGCGTTCTTTGTTCAATTTTTCCACTTTTGCAAGTGGTGCTAGTTAGTAGGAATATCAACTATTTAACCAATATTTTAACGAAAATTGAATATGAGAAGTTATCACATTCATATTATTAAGTTATTACATTTTTGGTTAGTACGAAATTCCCCAACCCTGACAATTAATATTTCCAATATTCCATGTATTTCTTTCGCTTTTTCCAGAGCCATCGGCTGCTGATAACTAAAGCTTCTTTTGTTATTTATGTGCTAGTTAGTAGGAATATCAACTATTTAACAAATATTTTAACGAAAATTGAATATGAGAAGTTATCACATTCATATTATTAAGTTATTACATTTTTCTCAAAAAAAAAATAAATAAATATAATGCAATCCCGTTCATTTATTAATAATAAAAATAAAATAAAAAATAATTTGCAGTTTCGCAGATTTGAACCTATAGCCTGTTGGGAAATTAACATCCTGTAATACAATTTACATAAACAAAAGGTTCACTATTAAAATAGAAATCCATACATTAATTTAAAACGTTGCGAGGGCACGCGAGTTACGTATGTAATCCCACATACTCAACCAACCCTCGTAGACATAAATTCAATAATTGATAAATATACTAAACAAACTTAAAAACAAAGTCAAAGACACTTTGTAACAGTTTAAAAACAATGAAATGTTTATGCAACTAAACATATTTTTTTACTTCTCTTTATTTTCTGAAATTTGATTTCTTTTCCGCTATTTCATAAGCACTTAGGCCAATGACATTTTCATTCATCCAAATTTTATTTCACTATACATAATAAAATACAATTTGGTTGAAATTCTAAACCTTTAGTAAACATTGACCAAAATTCATATATTTTTTTGTTCGAACCACTTGAAGTCATCGACTTTTATTGCGATGGCCCAATAATAAAAATTGCTAAGTTGAAGAAAATATTAAACAACAACGAAAACAAAAGAAATTATATTAAGTAGAAAATATTTTAAAATAAGTTAGTCTTAAGACCACATTGAAACAATAAAGACACTATATAGAAATATTTCGTATGTGTTTTTTTTTTCTATGTTATTCAATAACATATTTGGCGCAGTCAACGGAAACTAATTCTAAAGAATAAGTTTTGGAACATATTTATTCTGAAGAATAAATCAAACGCTCAGAAAAATCCTAGTTTAGAGAACGAAAAAAAAAAAATTTAAGTGAAGTAAATTCAAACAAAATATAAGTGAAAGGACATACTCATTCGAAGTGAGAAAAAAAATTAAATAAATAAATAATATAAAATAATTATATAATTGTGAAACAAAAAGTACAAATTGTGAAAATAATAAAAACGTAGAAAAAAGAAGAAAAATGAGCAGATTTGACGAAAATAGAAATATGGGGCAACCAGCCAATGAACAAATTATGGAGGTAATTGCAGCCCAAGAACAACTTATTAATCAGCTAAGAGGACAAGTAGAAGTTTTACAAGCACAGCAAATACAGCAACCACAAAATCAACTACTTACAACAAAGGAAATATTGCAGCAGTTTAGACAACTGCGATGTCTTGATGAAAATCATAGCGTTATGCCATTCATCAAGTCGGTTGAGGCAGTGATGTCGATGTGTCCCAGAGATAATATGGAATTGATGAATCTGGCAATGAACATAGTGGCAAATGAAAAAATTGTTGGCGAGGCAGGGAGGTATATCCAGGAATTAGGAGACAATGTCACATGGAATCTAATAAAAGCGAAGTTAATGGAACACTACAAGCCCAGGACAACATATGGAGATGTCTTCAATAAATGCAGGAATGTAAAAGTATGTAACTTAAGAGAATTATTTAAGTATTTTGAAAAATGTAAACACGAATTGAATGAAATATATTTATTCGACATTAATAAGCCATTAATATATAAACCGGACAGAGTAGATAGAGATTTGGTAAATATTTTAATAGAAAAAATAGATATCCCATTACGATCTCATTTAGATCAAGCAAGTACTTTAAACGACATTGCAACCAGATATTCACAAATCAGCGCTTTAGACGACCCTAGGGCCATACATATAAAATACAGGAGAAACATAAATAATTATAATAATACTAACACAAACAAACCAACTACATCCAACACTCAAAGACTCAATTATAGCAATGAACAACATCAATACACAAACAGACTACAAAACCAACAAAATAGACAGAATCACGAATTTGCAAAAAATTTTAACAAAGGCTTTAACAATTATCAATACGAAAGGAACAACACCTCTTACCAAACTAGAAATACTAACAGAAGCTCTCATTCTCGTAATTCAAAACAAGTTCCTCAACCTATGGAAATAGGTACTTTACAAGAAGGACAATTAATAGGAAACAATGATATAAATTTTATAGTATCGCCTCAAAATCAACATTACCCATAGTAAAAATTTCTATAGGCAAACAAACCATTAGATGTCTTGTCGATACAGGTTCTACCACAAGTATCTTGAGAGAAGGGATATTGACTGAATTATATCCAAAAATTACTCTTGAGAATCCTTTGTCGTATAATACACTTAATGGTACAAACAAAATTAAATTTGTAGTAACAACACCATTCCCAACAGAATTCGGTTGTTTGGGTACACTCCAATGGAAAATAATAAATTTTTCAAATAAAAATTTTTCTGGCATTATTGGGCAAAATTTTTTACAACCCTTGAAAGCAAAAATTAACTATGAACAAAAATATGTGGAAATACTAAACAATAAACTTTATTTTGAAGAATATAACTATCCAGAATATCTTCATAACATTTGTAATATGCAACAAATAGAAAATAGAGATATTAGAGATAACATTGATTTTTCTCATATGAATAGCGAAGAACGTCAGGCAACCTTAAGGCTGCTTACTGAGTTCGAAAATCTATTCTTTAAAGAAGGAGACTATTTATCATGTACAAATGAAGTACATCACGAAATAATAACCACAAACGAAAGGCCTTTATATTCTAAAATATACAGGTACCCTCAAATCCATGAGGAAGAAATTAAACGTCAAATTAAAGATATGATTAAACAAAGGATAATAAGAGAAAGTAATTCCCCATATAATAGCCCACTGTGGATCGTTGAAAAGAAATTAGATAACTCAGGAGAAAAAAAGTATAGAATCGTTATTGACTACAGAAAATTAAACGAATTTACAATCGATGACAAATACCCTATTCCGAATCTAAATTCATTGTTAGACAAAATTGGTAGAGCACAATACTTTACAACATTAGATTTGGCAAAGGGATTCCACCAAATTCCAGTAAGAGAAGAAGATAGGCCAAAAACAGCATTTTCAACACCATTTGGACATTATGAATTTATTCGTATGCCATTTGGCCTGAAAAATGCTCCATCAACCTTCCAAAGGCTGATGAATAAAATCTTACATGAATATATTAACAGAATATGTGTCGTCTATATGGATGACATATTGGTGTTTGGAACATCCTTAGAAGAACACTTAACTAATCTAAGGCTAATATTTAAAGCACTAAAAAGAGCACATCTCAAAATACAAATTGATAAATGTGATTTTCTAAAAAAAGAAACTCAGTTTTTAGGCCATATTCTCACCGCAAACGGAATAAAACCAAATCCCGCTAAAATAGAAATAATAAAAAAATTAAAAATACCAAATAATACAAAACAAATAAAATCTTTTTTAGGTATGACAGGCTTCTATAGAAAGTTTGTCAAGGATTATGCAAAAATTGCATACCCCATGACACGATTTTTAAAAAAGGATCAACCAATTAATGTATATGATCCTAGTTATATTAGTTCTTTTGAAAAGCTTAAAGACTTAATAACAAATTCACCGATATTGCGTTACCCAAATTTTGCAAAGAAATTTAAAATCACAACGGATGCAAGCAACTTTGCCCTTGGAGCTGTCTTATCCCAAGATGGACACCCTATTGCATATGCATCAAGAACATTAAACAAGCATGAAAGTAATTATGCTACTATAGAAAAAGAGTTACTCGCCATAGTATGGGCAGTAAAATACTTTCGACCATATGTTTTTGGCAGAGAATTCGATTTAGAATGTGATCATCAACCACTAAAGTGGCTCATGACAAAATACTCAGGTAAAGATATAAACCCAAAACTTCAGAGATGGCTTCTCAGCCTGGGAGAATATAATTTTTCAATTGAATATATTAAAGGAAAAACCAATAATGTCGCCGATTTCTTGAGCCGAATAAGAAACGACGAAATTAATGCTCAGATGGAAATTTTACAAGGTGAAAGAGAAAATAATAGCACGACAGCCGAAATAGGAACAGTCCATTCCCAAGAGGAAGGTCTAGGTTATACAATTCCAATTTTAGATACAATCGTCAATAGGTTTAAGACACAAATAATAGTTACAGAAGAAAAACGAAACACGATTGAAAATATGTTCAAATTTAAACGTATTTACATAGATAAAAATGATATTGACCAAAATAGAGTCTTAGATATCATAAGAAAAGAAATAGATAAAGGAAGAGTGGGAATATACTCTAACCTAAATGATCATGAATATTACAAAGTACAGAAAATTATAGAAGAAGAATTTTCCACGAACCCTAACGTCAAATTCGTCAAATGTTCTCGATTAGCAAAGGACATCGAAAATGACGAAGAACTAAGAAAACAAATTGCCCTCTTTCATAAACACGAAAGCGGACATTGCGGTATAACTGCAACTTTCGAAAAATTAAAAAATATAATATATAATCCTCAGCTTAAAGAAGAAATAACGAAAGTCATTAACAACTGCGATATATGCTCAGGAGGAAAATATGATAGAAACCCCATCAAAAATAAGTTTTACATAACCGAAACCCCGCATACTACTAATGAAATTATACACGTAGATACTTATGTCAATAGCAAACATTCTTTCATCGTTTTTATTGATAAGTTTTCAAAACATGCCACATGTTTACCACTTACGGACAGAAATAGTATTACACTTGTTGCACAATTACAACAGTTTTTAGCGATTAAAGGAAAAGTAAAGAAGATGGTATTCGACAACGAATTTAATAATGAAAATGTTAAAACATTTATGCAAGCTGAAGAAATAGAATATCATATTACTAAACCAAATAGCCACACTGGCAATAGCGATATTGAAAGGCTAAATAACACGGTCACAGAGAAAATAAGGACATTAAATTTAGAAAATCATTTACCAATTACACAACAAATATATAAAGCCATAATGTTATACAATGACACATATCATAGCACTATCAAATGCACACCATTACAAGTTCAGAATCATACAATTGATCACACCATAATATATGAAAGATTATGTAAAGTAAAAGAACAACTAATATCAAAGGCGAATAAAAACAGGGAAAATTACATAGAAACAAGACAAGAAGGGTTTATAAAAAACTACAAAAATGTACGACACAAGGAAGAACCAAAATTCAGGAAAAAATCATTACAGGGAATACATACGACTAATATTAAAAGACCTAATAAATACAATAATTGCAGTACAAACTCAAACTAATTTCCACTTACATTTAAAGTTACAGGTAAAGTTACACATATTAATAACCATACTTATAATAACGCAAACTCAAGCCAACATAATATTACATCCAATAACGGAAACAAGTGGATACGTAGAAATTAACAACTATAATTGCAGCATCCCTGTAGAATCAGACCTAATTTTACACCACATAGATATAAAAGCAATATCAAATATACTTCTGCAAATGAGAAGTGACTCAAATGATTTGAAAAATAATGAAAAATTATTTGTATGTAATGAGATAGATACACTTTTAAGCAAGATAAAAACAATAACACCTAGCAATAGGCAGAAACGTGGAATTTTAAATTTGGTGGGACATGCTTGGAAATACCTTTTTGGTACGATGGACAATACTGACCAGGAAGACATCACTAGACATTTTAATACAATCGATGCTAATGTACATAACTCCATAACAAACTTAAATCAACAAATAAGAATTAACGACCATTTTAACAATACAATAGAACTAATAAGAAACACTATAACTCAGAACCAGAAGAATTCAATATATTATATGGACGGATTACATAAATCAGTAAAAGAAATATTGACAAGAAACATATATTTTGAAAATTTACTTATTTTAACAACAATTAGAAACCACATAGAACATATACAAAATTATATAACAACAGCACAAAACGGAATAACAGACGCCAGCATTTTAACTAAACAAGAGATAGATGACTACAATATAGACATAAGTAAAATTAAATTTTTAAGAACGGCAATTTTTGAAAAAACTAATGAATTAATATTTATAATTAAAGTTCCAAAAACATTTTACTTTATTCAAGTTACTACTATTATACCTATGCCATACTTAAATAAAGAAGTAGATGCAGAAATTGAAAATATATTTAAATATGATGACAAAACATATATATACAAGCAAAACAATTATTTAACCGAATGTAAGATATCAAAACATTGCACATTAGAAAAAACGTGTAAAATTATAACAAATGAAAATACTGAGATCATAAATATTAACGATCAAACAATTGTAGTTAAAAATGCAAAGAATAGTACAATAACTAGCAATTATAATAATACAAACAATATTTTGAATGGAAACTTTTTAATACAATATAATAACTGCACTTTAACAATAGCAAATCAAAAATTTTCAAATAATAATAAAATGTATCTGGATAAAGTAATTATTCCAAAATTCCAAAACATAACATTTAATACTACTCTTACTATAGAAGAAGTAAAATTAAAAACAATTCAAAATACGAAAGAAATCGAAGAAATAAAATTCAACAGTAAGATTATTGTTTACACTATGCCACTATCAATAACTATGGCAATAACACTAATATTAGTAATTATATTATATAAGAAATGTAAAAAATCAAATGGAAGAATTCAGGAGAATCCTTCATCTAATGGGGGAGGAGTTACGTATGTAATCCCACATACTCAACCAACCCTCGTAGACATAAATTCAATAATTGATAAATATACTAAACAAACTTAAAAACAAAGTCAAAGACACTTTGTAACAGTTTAAAAACAATGAAATGTTTATGCAACTAAACATATTTTTTTACTTCTCTTTATTTTCTGAAATTTGATTTCTTTTCCGCTATTTCATAAGCACTTAGGCCAATGACATTTTCATTCATCCAAATTTTATTTCACTATACATAATAAAATACAATTTGGTTGAAATTCTAAACCTTTAGTAAACATTGACCAAAATTCATATATTTTTTTGTTCGAACCACTTGAAGTCATCGACTTTTATTGCGATGGCCCAATAATAAAAATTGCTAAGTTGAAGAAAATATTAAACAACAACGAAAACAAAAGAAATTATATTAAGTAGAAAATATTTTAAAATAAGTTAGTCTTAAGACCACATTGAAACAATAAAGACACTATATAGAAATATTTCGTATGTGTTTTTTTTTTCTATGTTATTCAATAACATATTTCGCGCACTTGTTTACATGTTCATTGTAAATTGACAACTAGATTCAATTACTTGAACATAAATAACAAAAGAAGCTTTAGTTATCAGCAGCCGATGGCTCTGGAAAAAGCGAAAGAAATACATGGAATATTGGAAATATTAATTGTCAGGGTTGGGGAATTTCGTACTAACCAAAAATGTAATAACTTAATAATATGAATGTGATAACTTCTCATATTCAATTTTCGTTAAAATATTGGTTAAATAGTTGATATTCCTACTAACTAGCACCACTTGCAAAAGTGGAAAAATTGAACAAAGAACGCTGATGAGATGGCGTAGCGGCCTCGAAATCAGTACTGATCCGTTCTGCTGGTTTAATGACTATGAAAAATATTCTAAATATTCCATTCTCAAAAAAAAAATTAATAAATAGAATGCAATCACGTTCATTTATTAATAATAAAAATAAAATAAAAAATAATTTGCAGTTTCGCAGATTTGAACCTATAGCCTGTTGGGAAATTAACATCCTGTAATACAATTTATATAAACAAAAGGTTCACTATTAAAATACAAATCCATACATTAATTTAAAACGTTGCGAGGGCACGCGCACTTGTTTACATGTTCATTGTAAATTGACAACTAGATTCAATTACTTGAACATAAATAACAAAAGAAGCTTTAGTTATCAGCAGCCGATGGCTCTGGAAAAAGCGAAAGAAATACATGGAATATTGGAAATATTAATTGTCAGGGTTGGGGAATTTCGTACTAACCAAAAATGTAATAACTTAATAATATGAATGTGATAACTTCTCATATTCAATTTTCGTTAAAATATTGGTTAAATAGTTGATATTCCTACTAACTAGCACCACTTGCAAAAGTGGAAAAATTGAACAAAGAACGCTGATGAGATGGCGTAGCGGCCTCGAAATCAGTACTGATCCGTTCTGCTGGTTTAATGACTATGAAAAATATTCTAAATATTCCATTCTCAAAAAAAAATTAATAAATAGAATGCAATCACGTTCATTTATTAATAATAAAAATAAAATAAAAAATAATTTGCAGTTTCGCAGATTTGAACCTATAGCCTGTTGGGAAATTAACATCCTGTAATACAATTTACATAAACAAAAAGTTTACTATTAAAATAGAAATCCATACATTAAAAGAAATTTTAATTTTGTATATAATTATCCCAAGCATTTATTTTTAGAGTTTTATGACAAAGGTGAAATGTTTCCCCCACAGCCCTTGCCAGAGCGACCCCGCCACAATACAGTTTTTATAGCCTCCAAAGAGAATTGTGATGAAGTCTAAGACGGTCTAGCAATGCCCATACGTTCGTCTGTGGAAAACATGATATTGTATAATTTTGAACCCCGCCCCCTTTAGTGGGCGTGGACGTACGATATTATATAAAGGAACTCTGTCCCACCAAGTTAAACATTTCAAATTCACTTACTAAATATTTGGAGGGTATTTAAGATTCGACCCGGTCGAATATAACGTTTTTACTTGTTTTCATTGTTTTTGTTATTATCTGAAGGATAACATAAAACAAGTAAAAACGTTGTATTCGACCTAGTCGAATCTTAAATACCCTCCAAATATTTAGTAAGAAAAATTTTGTTCGAAGCAACAACCACTCTGGAAAAATCTAATGATGCCAAATTGTAGCCCTTTTCATCCCTTTCCGGTGATATAGATGACTTCATGGCACAAATTCCGTTTCTGGCTACAAATTGGCATCGTTAGATTTTTCCAGAGTGGTTGTTGCTTCGAACAACCCGTGAACTTAACAAACTTTTCTGAACATACTTTTTTGTTAATTTAATTTTTTTTGCAAAAGGTAAACAAATGGTCTCTTAGAGTGAAAAAATTAGTACTTTTAGGTTTGCAGACTGAATATAACAAATGCTGCCAAGTTAATAATGAATATTATACGGCAACAATCTAAAATTGGTTGGATATTTACGGCACATTTTTTTGATAATTACCTTTTTTTTATTGTTTATTTATGTATACATTTTCATCAAACGTTTTGCATTGTCAACAAACTTTTTACCTAGTTTTTGGCCTATAACTCTTAAACGAGACAAGATACAAACAAACAAGAATACACCATATGAAAGGAAAAAACAATTGCCACATTTTGCAATCATTACTTTTTCAATTCAAGTAAGTGTTTCAAACAAAATTTTTCTAATATTTAAAAAAAAACATCAAGTCATCTATATCACCTGAAAGGGCATGAAAAGGGCTACAATTTGGCATCATTAGATTTTTCCAGAGCGGTTGTTGATTCGAACAAAATTTTTCAAAAAATGTTTTGGAAATCCACAAATCGCCCTCTATGTGACCTCTAATACCAGAAACGGAATTTGTGCCATCAAGTCATCTATATCACCTGAAAGGGCATGAAAAGGGCTACAATTTGGCATCATTAGATTTTGCTCGAGTGGTTGTTGCTTCGAACAAAATTTTTCAAAAACTGTTTTGGAAACCCACAAATCGCCCACTATGTGACCTCTAACACCAGAAACGAAATTTGTGCCATCAAGTCATCTAAATCACCTGAAAGGGAATGAAAAGGGCTACAATTTGGCATCATTAGATTTTTCCAGAGTGGTTGTTGCTTCGAACAAAATTTTTCAAAATCTGTTTTGGAAACCCTCAAATCGCCCACTATGTGACCTCTAACACCGGAAACGGAATTTGTGCCATCAAGTCATCTATGTATATCACCTGAAGGGGCATGAAAAGGGCTACAATTTAGCATCATTAGATTTTCCAGAGTGGTTGCTGCTTCAAACAAAATTTTTCAAAAAATGTTTTGGAAATCCACAAATCGCCCTCTATGTGACCTCTAATACCAGAAACGGAATTTGTGCCATCAAGTCATCTATATCACCTGAAAGGGCATGAAAAGGGCTACAATTTGGCATCATTAGATTTTGCTCGAGTGGTTGTTGCTTCGAACAAAATTTTTCAAAAACTGTTTTGGAAACCCACAAATCGCCCACTATGTGACCTCTAACACCAGGAACGAAATTTGTGCCATCAAGTCATCTAAATCACCTGAAAGGGAATGAGAAGGGCTACAATTTGGCATCATTAGATTTTTTCAGAGTGGTTGTTGCTTCGAACAAAATTTTTCAAAATCTGTTTTGGAAACCCTCAAATCGCCCACTATGTGACCTCTAACACCAGAAACGGAATTTGTGCCATAGTCATCTATGTATATCACCTGAAAGGGCATGAAAAGAGCTTCAATTTGGCATCATTAGATTTTTCCGGAGTGGTTGGTGCTTCGAACAAAAATTTTCAAAAACTGTTTTGGAAACCCACAAATCGCCCACTATGTGACCTCTAACACCAGAAACGGACTTTGTGCCATCAAGTCATCTATATCACCTGAAAGGGCATGAAAAGAGGTACAATTTAGCATCATTAGATTTTTCCAGAGTGGTTGTTGCTTCGAACAAAAATTTTCAAAAACTGTTTTGGAAACCCACAAATCGCCCACTATGTGACCTCTAACACCAAAAACGGAATTTGTGCTATCAAATCATCTATATTAAATGAAAGGGCATGAAAAGGGCTACAATTTGGCATCATTAGATTTTTCCAGAGTGGTTATTTCTTCAAACAAAATTTCTCAAAAACTGTTCTCGAAACCCACAAATCGCCCTCTATGTGCCCTCTAACACCAGAAACGGAATTTGTGCCATCAAGTCATCTATATCACCTGAAAGGGCATGAAAAGGGCTACAATTTGGCATCATTAGATTTTGCTCGAGTGGTTGTTGCTTCAAACAAAATTTTTAAAAAACTGTTTTGGAAACCCACAAATCGCCCACTATGTGACCTCTAACACCAGAAACGAAATTTGTGCCATCAAGTCATCTAAATCACCTGAAAGGGAATGAAAAGGGCTACAATTTGGCATCATTAGATTTTTCCAGAGTGGTTGTTGCTTCGAACAAAATTTTTCAAAATCTGTTTTGGAAACCCACAAATCGCCCACTATGTGACCTCTAACACCAGAAACCGAATTTGTGCCATAGTCATCTATGTATATCACCTGAAAGGGCATGAAAAGGGCTTCAATTTGGCATCATTAGATTTTTCCGGAGTGGTTGGTGCTTCGAACAAAATTTTTCAAAAACTGTTTTGGAAACCCACAAATCGCCCACTATGTGACCTCTAACACCAGAAACGGACTTTGTGCCATCAAGTCATCTTTATCACCTGAATGGGCATGAAAAGAGGTACAATTTAGCATCATTAGATTTTTCCAGAGTGGTTGTTGCTTCGAACAAAATTTTTCAAAAACTGTTTTGGAAATCCACAAATCGCCCATATGTGGCCTCCAACACCCGAAACGGAATTTGTGCCATCAAGTCATCTATATCACCAGAAAGGGGTACAATTTGGCATCATTAGATTTTTCCCGAGTGGTTGGTGCTTCGAACAAAAATTTTCAAAAACTGTTTTGGAAACCCACAAATCGTCCACTATGTGACCTCTAACACCAGAAACGGACTTTGTGCCATCAAGTCATCTATATCACCTGAAAGGGCATGAAAAGAGGTACAATTTAGCATCATTAGATTTTTCCAGAGTGGTTGTTGCTTCGAACAAAATTTTTCAAAAACTGTTTTGGAAATCCACAAATCGCCCACTATGTGGCCTCCAACACCCGAAACGGAATTTGTGCCATCAAGTCATCTATATCACCAGAAAGGGCTACAATTTGGCATCATTAGATTTTGCTCGAGTGGTTGTTGCTTCGAACAAAATTTTTCAAAAACTGTTTTGGAAACCCACAAATCGCACACTATGTGACCTCTAACACCAGCAGCAGAAATTGTGTCATCAAGACATTTATGTATATCACCTGAAATGGCATGAAAAGGGCTACAATTTGGCATCATTAGATTTTTCCCGAGTGGTTGTTGGCTCAAACAAAATTTTTCAAAAACTGATTTGGAAACCCACAAATCGCCTTCTATGTGACCTCTAATACCAGAAACGGAATTTGTGCCATCAAGTCATCTATGTATATCACCTGAAGGGGCATGAAAAGGGCTACAATTTGGCATCATTAGATTTTTCCAGAGTGGTTGTTGCTTTAAACAAAATTTTTTAAAAACTGGTCTCGAAACCCACAAATCGCCCTCTATGTGACCTCTAACACCAGAAACGGAATTTGTGCCATCAAGTCATCTATGTATATCACCTGAAGGGGCATGAAAAGGGCTACAATTTGGCATCATTAGATTTTGCTCGAGTGGTTGTTGCTTCGAACAAAATTTTTCAAAAACTGTTTTGGAAACCCACAAATCGCACACTATGTGACCTCTAACACCAGCAGCAGAAATTGTGCCATCAAGACATTTATATCACCTGAAAGGGCATGAAAAGGGCTACAATTTGGCATCATTAGATTTTTCCCGGGTGGTTGTTGCTTCTCACAAAATTTTTCAAAAACTGTTTTGGAAACCCACAAATCGCCCACTATGTGACCTCTAACACCGGAAACGGAATTTGCGCCATCAAGTCATCTATGTATATCACCTGAAGGGGCATGAAAAGGGCTACAATTTAGCATCATTAGATTTTTCCAGAGTGGTTGTTGCTTCGAACAAAATTTTTCAAAAACTCTTTTGGAAACCCACAAATCGCTCATTACGTGACCTCTAACACCAGAAACGGAATTTGTGCCATCAAGTCATCTAAACGCGTGAACGACTGGACCGAATTCGTCAATTTTTTTCATTGTTTTTGTTATTATCTGAAGGATAACATAAAACAAGTAAAAACGTTGTATTCGACCTAGTCGAATCTTAAATACCCTCCAAATATTTAGTAAGAAAAATTTTGTTCGAAGCAACAACCACTCTGGAAAAATCTAATGATGCCAAATTGTAGCCCTTTTCATCCCTTTCCGGTGATATAGATCACTTCATGGCACAAATTCCGTTTCTGGCTACAAATTGGCATCGTTAGATTTTTCCAGAGTGGTTGTTGCTTCGAACAACCCGTGAACTTAACAAACTTTTCTGAACATACTTTTTTGTTAATTTAATTTTTTTTGCAAAAGGTAAACAAATGGTCTCTTAGAGTGGAAAAATGAGTACTTTTAGGTTTGCAGACTGAATATAACAAATGCTGCCAAGTTAATAATGAATATTATACGGCAACAATCTAAAATTGGTTGGATATTTACGGCACATTTTTTTTATATTTACCTTTTTTTTATTGTTTATTTATGTATACATTTTCATCAAACGTTTTGCATTGTCAACAAACTTTTTACCTAGTTTTTGGCCTATAACTCTTAAACGAGACAAGATACAAACAAACAAGAATACACCATATGAAAGGAAAAAACAAATGCCACATTTTGCAATCATTACTTTTTCAATTCAAGTAAGTGTTTCAAACAAAATTTTTCTAATACTTAAAAAAAACATCAAGTCATCTATATCACCTGAAAGGGCATGAAAAGGGCTACAATTTGGCATCATTAGATTTTTTCCGAGTGGTTGTTGCTATGAACAAAATTTTTCAAAAACTGTTTTGGAAACCCACAAATCGCCCACTATGTGACCTCTAACACCAAAAACGGAATTTGTGCTATCAAATCATCTATATTAAATGAAAGGGCATGAAAAGGGCTACAATTTGGCATCATTAGATTTTTCCAGAGTGGTTGTTGCTTCAAACAAAATTTTTTAAAAACTGATCTCGAAACCAACAAATCGCCCTCTATGTGACCTCTAACACCAGAAACGGAATTTGTGCCATCAAGTCATCTATATCACCTGAAAGGACATGAAAAGGGCTACAATTTGGCATCATTAGAATTTTCCCGAGTGGTTGTTGCTTCAAACAAAATTTTTCAAAAACTGATTTGGAAACCCACAAATCGCCCTCTATGTGACCTCTAATACCAGAAACGGAATTTGTGCCATCAAGTCATCTATGTATATCACTTGAAGGGGCATGAAAAGGGCTACAATTTGGCATCATTAGATTTTTCCAGAGTGGTTGTTGCTTTAAACAAAATTTTTTAAAAACTGATCTCGAAACCCACAAATCGCCCTCTATGTGACCTCTAACACCAGAAACGGAATATGTCCCATCAAGTCATCTATATCACCTGAAAGGGCATGAAAAGGGCTACAATTTGGCATCATTAGATTTTGCTCGAGTGGTTGTTGCTTCGAAAAATTTTTTCAAAAACTGTTTTGGAAACCCACAAATCGCACACTATGTGACCTCTAACACCAGCAGCAGAAATTGTGCCATCAAGACATCTATATCACCTGAAAGGGCATGAAAAGGGCTACAATTTGGCATCATTAGATTTTTCCCGAGTGGTTGTTGCTTCTAACAAAATTTTTCAAAAAGTGTTTTGGAAACCCACAAATCGCCCACTATATGACCTTTAACACCGGAAACGGAATTTGTGCCATCAATTCATCTATGTATATCACCTGAAGGGGCATGAAAAGGGCTACAATTTAGCATCATTAGATTTTCCAGAGTGGTTGCTGCTTCAAACAAAATTTTTCAAAAACTGTTTTGGAAATCCATAAATCGCCCTCTATGTGACCTCTAATACCAGAAACGGAATTTGTGCCATCAAGTCATCTATATCCCCTGAAAGGGCATGAAAAGGGCTACAATTTGGCATCATTAGATTTTGCTCGAGTGGTTGTTGCTTCGAACAAAATTTTTCAAAAACTGTTTTGGAAACCCACAAATCGCCCACTATGTGACCTCTAACACCAGAAACGAAAGTTGTGCCATCAAGTCATCTAAATCACCTGAAAGGGAATGAAAAGGGCTACAATTTAGCATCATTAGATTTTTCCAGAGTGGTTGTTGCTTCGAACAAAATTTTTCAAAATCTGTTTTGGAAACCCACAAATCGCCCACTATGTGACCTCTAACACCAGAAACGGAATTTGTGCCATAGTCATCTATGTATATCACCTGAAAGGGCATGAAAAGGGCTTCAATTTGGCATCATTAGATTTTTCCGGAGTGGTTGGTGCTTCGAACAAAAATTTTCAAAAACTGTTTTGGAAACCCACAAATCGCCCACTATGTGACCTCTAACACCAGAAACGGACTTTGTGCCATTAAGTCATCTATATCACCTGAAAGGGCATGAAAAGAGTTACAATTTAGCATCATTAGATTTTTCTAGAGTGGTTGTTGCTTCGAACAAAATTTTTCAAAAACTGTTTTGGAAATCCACAAATCGCCCACTATGTGACCTCTAACACCAGAAACGGAATTTGTGCCATCAAGTCATCTATATCACCAGAAAGGGCTACAATTTGGCATCATTAGATTTTTCCCGAGTGGTTGTTGCTTCGAACAAAATTTTTCAAAAACTGTTTTGGAAACCCACAAATCGCCCACTATGTGACCTCTAACACCAGAAACGGAATTTGTGCCATCAAGTCATCTATATCACCTGTAAGGGCATAAAAAGGGCTACAATTTGGCATCATTAGATTTTTCCCGAGTGGTTGTTGATTCAAGCAAAATTTTTCAAAAATTGTTTTGGAAACCCACAAATCGCCTACTATGTGACCTCTAACACCGGAAACGGAATTTGTGCCATCAAGTCATCTATATCACCTGAAAGGGCATGAAAAGGGCTACAATTTGGCATCATTAGATTTTTCCAGAGTGGTTATTGCTTTAAACAAAATTTTTTAAAAACTGATCTCGAAACCCACAAATCGCCCTCTATGTGACCTCTAACACCAGAAACGGAATTTGTGCCATCAAGTCATCTATATCACCTGAAAGGGCATGAAAAGGGCTACAATTTGTCATCATTAGATTTTGCTCGAGTGGTTGTTGCTTCGAACAAAATTTTTCAAAAACTGTTTTGGAAACCCACAAATCGCACACTATGTGACCTCTAACACCAGCAGCAGAAATTGTGCCATCAAGACATTTATATCACCTGAAAGGGCATGAAAAGGGCTACAATTTGGCATCATTAGATTTTTCCCGAGTGGTTGTTGCTTCTAACAAAATTTTTCAAAAATTGTTTTGGAAACCCACAAATCGCCCACTATGTGACCTCTAACACCAGAAACGGAATTTGTGCCATAGTCATCTATGTATATCACCTGAAAGGGCATGAAAAGGGCTACAATTTGGCATCATTAGACTTTTTCGGAATGGTTGGTGCTTCAAACAAAATTTTTCAAAAACTTTTTTGGAAACCCACAAATCGCCCACTATGTGACCTCTAACACCAGAAACGGACTTTGTGCCATCAAGTCATCTATATCACCTGAAAGGGCATGAAAAGGGGTACAATTAAGCATCATTAGATTTGTCCAGAGTGGTTGTTGCTTCGAACAAAATTTTTCAAAAACTGTTTTGGAAATCCACAAATCGCCCACTATGTGACCTCCAACACCCGAAACGGAATTTGTGCCATCAAGTCATCTATATCACCAGAAAGGGCTACAATTTGGCATCATTAGATTTTTCCCGAGTGGTTGTTGCTTCGAACAAAATTTTTCAAAAACTGTTTTGGAAACCCATAAATCGCCCACTATGTGACCTCTAACACCAGAAACGGAATTTGTGCCATCAAGTCATCTATATCACCTGAAAGGGCATAAAAAGGGCTACAATTTGGCATCATTAAATTTTTCCCGAGTGGTTGTTGATTCAAGCAAAATTTTTTAAAAATTGTTTTGGAAACCCACAAATCGCCCACTATGTGACCTCTAACACCGGAAAGGGAATTTGTGTCATCAAGTCATCTATGTATATCACCTGAAGGGGCATGAAAAGGGTTACAATTTGGCATCATTAGATTTTTCCAGAATGGTTGTTGCTTCAAACAAAATTTTTCAAAAACTGTTCTCGAAACCCATATATCGCCCTCTATGTGACCTCTAACACTAGAAAAGGAATTTGTGCCATCAAGTCATCTATATCACCTGAAAGGGCATGAAAAGGGCTACAATTTGGCATCATTAGATTTTTCCCGAGTGGTTGTTCTTCTAACAAAATTTTTCAAAAATTGTTTTGGAAACCCACAAATCGCCCACTATGTGACCTCTAACACCGGAAAGGGAATTTGTGTCATCAAGTCATCTATGTATATCACCTGAAGGGGCATGAAAAGGGTTACAATTTGGCATCATTAGATTTTTCAGAATGGTTGTTGCTTCAAACAAAATTTTTCAAAAACTGTTCTCGAAACCCATATATCGCCCTCTATGTGACCTCTAACACTAGAAAAGGAATTTGTGCCATCAAGTCATCTATATCACCTGAAAGGGCATGAAAAGGGGTACAATTAAGCATCATTAGATTTGTCCAGAGTGGTTGTTGCTTCGAACAAAATTTTTCAAAAACTGTTTTGGAAATCCACAAATCGCCCACTATGTGACCTCTAACACCAGAAACGGAATTTGTGCCATCAAGTCATCTATATCACCAGAAAGGGCTACAATTTGGCATCATTAGATTTTTCCCGAGTGGTTGTTGCTTCGAACAAAATTTTTCAAAAACTGTTTTGGAAACCCATAAATCGCCCACTATGTGACCTCTAACACCAGAAACGGAATTTGTGCCATCAAGTCATCTATATCACCTGAAAGGGCATAAAAAGGGCTACAATTTGGCATCATTAAATTTTTCCCGAGTGGTTGTTGATTCAAGCAAAATTTTTTAAAAATTGTTTTGGAAACCCACAAATCGCCCACTATGTGACCTCTAACACCGGAAAGGGAATTTGTGTCATCAAGTCATCTATGTATATCACCTGAAGGGGCATGAAAAGGGTTACAATTTGGCATCATTAGATTTTTCCCGAGTGGTTGTTGCTTCGAACAAAATTTTTCAAAAACTGTTTTGGAAACCCATAAATCGCCCACTATGTGACCTCTAACACCAGAAACGGAATTTGTGCCATCAAGTCATCTATATCACCTGAAAGGGCATAAAAAGGGCTACAATTTGGCATCATTAAATTTTTCCCGAGTGGTTGTTGATTCAAGCAAAATTTTTTAAAAATTGTTTTGGAAACCCACAAATCGCCCACTATGTGACCTCTAACACCGGAAGTGGAATTTGTGCCATCAAGTCATCTATGTATATCACCTGAAAGGACATGAAAAAGGCTACAATTTGGCATCATTAGATTTTTCCAGAGTGGTTGTTGCTTCAAACAAAATTTCTCAAAAACTGTTCTCGAAACCCACAAATCGCCCTCTATGTGACCTCTAACACCAGAAACGGAATTTGTGCCATCAAGTCATCTATATCACCTGAAAGGGCTACAATTTCGCATCATTAGATTTTTCCCGAGTGGTTGTTGCTTCGAACAAAATTTTTCAAAAACTGTTTTGGAAACCCACAAATCGCCCACTATGTGACCTCTAACACCGGAAACGGAATTTGTGCCATCAAGTCATCTATGTATATCACCTGAATGGGCATGAAAAGGGCTACAATTTGGCATCATTAGATTTTTCCAGAGTGGTTGTTTCTTCAAACAAAATTTCTCAAAAACTGTTCTCGAAACCCACAAATCGCCCCCTATGTGACCTCTAACACCAGAAACGGAATTTGTGCCATCAAGTCATCTATATCACCTGAAAGGGCATGAAATGGGCTACAATTTCCCATCATTAGATTTTTCCCGAGTGGTTGTTGCTTCCAACAAAATTTTTCAAAAACTGTTTTGGAAACCCACAAATCGCCCACTATGTGACCTCTAACACCGGAAACGGAATTTGTGCCATCAAGTCATCTATGTATATCACCTGAAGGGGCATGAAAAGGGCTACAATTTGGCATCATTAGATTTTCCAGAGTGGTTGCTGCTTCAAACAACATTTTTCAAAAACTCTTTTGGAAACCCACAAATCGCCCTCTATGTGACCTGTAATACCAGAAACGGAATTTGTGCCATCAAGTCATCTAAATCACCTGAAAGAGCATGAAAAGGCTACAATTTGGCATCATTAGATTTTTCCAGAGTGGTTGGTGCTTCGAACAAAATTTTTCAAAAACTGTTTTGGAAACCCACAAATCGCCCACTATGTGACCTCTAACACCAGAAACGGACTTTGTGCCATCAAGTCATCTATATCACCTGGAAGGGCATGAAAAGGGGTACAATTTAGCATCATTAGTTTTTTCCAGAGTGGTTGTTGCTTCGAACAAAATTTTTCATAAACTGTTTTGAAATCCACAAATCGCCCACTATGTAACCTCCAACACCCGAAGCGGAATTTGTGCCATCAAGTCATCTATATCACCTAAAAGGGCATAAAAAGGGCTACAATTTGGCATCATTAGATTTTTTTCGAGTGGTTGTTGAATCAAGTAAAATTTTTCAAAAACTGTTTTGGAAACCCACAAATCGCCCACTATGTGACCTCTAACACCGGAAACGGAATTTGTGCCATCAAGTCATCTATGTATATCACCTGAAGGGGCATGAAAAGGGTTACAATTTGGCATCATTAGATTTTTCCAGAGTGGTTGTTGCTTCAAACAAAATTTTTCAAAAACTGTTCTCGAAACCCACAAATCGCCCTCTATGTGACCTCTAACACTAAAAACGGAATTTGTGCCATCAAGTCATCTATATCACCTGAAAGGGCTTGAAAATGGCTACAATTTGGCATCATTAGATTTTTCCCGAACAAAAATTTTTCAAAACCTGTTTTGGAAACCCACAAATCGCCCACTATGTGACCTCTAACACCAGAAACGGAATTTGTGCCATCCAGTCATCTATATCACATGAAAGGACATTAAAAGGGCTACAATTTAGCATCATTAGATTTTTCCAGTGTGGTTGTTGCTTCGAACAAAATTTTTCAAAAACTGTTTTGGAAACCCACAAATCGCCCACTATGTGACCTCTAACACCAGAAACGGAATTTGTGCCATTCAGTCATCTATGTATATCACCTGAAGGGGCATGAAAAGGGCTACAATTTGGCATCATTAGATTTTTCCAGAGTGGTTGTTGCTTCAAACAAAATTTTTTAAAAACTGATCTCGAAACCCACAAATCGCCCTCTATGTGACCTCTAATACCAGAAACGGAATTTGTGCCATCAAGCCATCTATATCACCTGAAAGGGCATGAAAAGGGCTACAATTTGGCATCATTAGATTTTTCCCGAGTGGTTGTTGCTTCGAACAAAATTTTTCAAAAACTGTTTTGGAAACCCACAAATCGCCCACTATGTGACCTTTAACACCAGAAACGGATTTTATGCCATCAAGTCATCTATATCACCTGGAAGGGCATGAAAAGGGGTACAATTTAGCATCATTAGATTTTTCCAGAGTGGTTGTTGCTTCGAACAAAATTTTTCATAAACTGTTTTGGAAATCCACAAATCGCCCACTATGTAACCTCCAACACCCGAAGCGGAATTTGTGCCATCAAGTCATCTATATCACCTAAAAGGGCATAAAAAGGGCTACAATTTGGCATCATTAGATTTTTTTCGAGTGGTTGTTGATTCAAGTAAAATTTTTCAAAAACTGTTTTGGAAACCCACAAATCGCCCACTATGTGACCTCTAACACCGGAAACGGAATTTGTGCCATCAAGTCATCTATGTATATCACCTGAAGGGGCATGAAAAGGGTTACAATTTGGCATCATTAGATTTTTCCAGAGTGGTTGTTGCTTCAAACAAAATTTTTCAAAAACTGTTCTCGAAACCCACAAATCGCCCTCTATGTGACCTCTAACACTAAAAACGGAATTTGTGCCATCAAGTCATCTATATCACCTGAAAGGGCTTGAAAATGGCTACAATTTGGCATCATTAGATTTTTCCCGAACAAAAATTTTTCAAAACCTGTTTTGGAAACCCACAAATCGCCCACTATGTGACCTCTAACACCAGAAACGGAATTTGTGCCATCCAGTCATCTATATCACATGAAAGGACATTAAAAGGGCTACAATTTAGCATCATTAGATTTTTCCAGAGTGGTTATTGCTTCGAACAAAATTTTTCAAAAACTGTTTTGGAAACCCACAAATCGCCCGCTATGTGACCTCTAACACCAGAAACGGAATTTGTGCCATTCAGTCATCTATGTATATCACCTGAAGGGGCATAAAAAGGGCTACAATTTGGCATCATTAGATTTTTCCAGAGTGGTTGTTGCTTCTAACAAAATTTTTCAAAAACTGTTCTCGAAACCCACAAATCGCCCTCTATGTGACCTCTAACACTAAAAACGGAATTTGTGCCATCAAGTCATCTATATCACCTGAAAGGGCATGAAAATGGCTACAATTTGGCATCATTAGATTTTTCCAGAGTGGTTGGTGCTTCGAACAAAATTTTTCAAAAACTGTTTTGGAAACCCACAAATCGCCCACTATGTGACCTCTAACACCAGAAACGGACTTTGTGCCATCAAGTCATCTATATCACCTGGAAGGGCATGAAAAGGGGTACAATTTAGCATCATTAGATTTTTCCAGAGTGGTTGTTGCTTCGAACAAAATTTTTCATAAACTGTTTTGGAAATCCACAAATCGCCCACTATGTAACCTCCAACACCCGAAGCGGAATTTGTGCCATCAAGTCATCTATATCACATGAAAGGGCATTAAAGGGGCTACAATTTAGCATCATTAGATTTTTCCAGAGTGGTTGTTGCTTCGAACAAAATTTTTCAAAAACTGTTTTGGAAACCCACAAATCGCCCACTATGTGACCTCTAACACCAGAAACGGAATTTGTGCCATTCAGTCATCTATGTATATCACCTGAAGGGGCATGAAAAGGGCTAATATTTGGCATCATTAGATTTTTCCAGAGTGGTTGTTGCTTCAAACAAAATTTTTTAAAAACTGATCTCGAAACCCACAAATCGCCCTCTATGTGACCTCTAATACCAGAAACGGAATTTGTGCCATCAAGTCATCTATATCACCTGAAAGGGCATGAAAAGTGCTACAATTTGGCATCATTAGATTTTTCTTGAGTGGTTGTTGCTTCTAACAAAATTATTCAAAAACTGTTTTGGAAACCCACAAATCGCCCACTATGTGACCTCTAACACCGGAAACGGAATTTGTGCCATCAAGTCATCTATGTATATCACCTGAAGGGGCATGAAAAGGGCTACAATTTGGCATCATTAGATTTTCCAGAGTGGTTGCTGCTTCAAACAAAATTTTTCAAAAACTCTTTTGGAAACCCACAAATCGCCCTATATGTGACCTCTAATACCAGAAACGGAATTTGTGCCATCAAGTCATCTATATCACCTGAAAGGGCATGAAAAGGGCTACAATTTGGCATCATTAGATTTTTCCAGAGTGGTTGTTGCTTCGAACAAAATTTTTCAAAAACTGTTTTGGAAACCCACAAATCGCCCACTATGTGACCTCTAACACCGGAAACGGAATTTGTGCCATCAAGTCATCTATGTATATCACCTGAAGGGGCATGAAAAGGGCTACAATTTGGCATCATTAGATTTTCCAGAGTGGTTGCTGCTTCAAACAAAATTTTTCAAAAACTCTTTTGGAAACCCACAAATCGCCCTATATGTGACCTCTAATACCAGAAACGGAATTTGTGCCATCAAGTCATCTATATCACCTGAAAGGGCATGAAAAGGGCTACAATTTGGCATCATTAGATTTTTCTAGAGTGGTTGGTGCTTCGAACAAAATTTTTCAAAAACTGTTTTGGAAACCCACAAATCGCCCACTATGTGACCTCTAACACCAGAAACGGACTTTGTGCCATCAAGTCATCTATATCACCTGGAAGGGCATGAAAAGGGGTACAATTTAGCATCATTAGTTTTTTCCAGAGTGGTTGTTGCTTCGAACAAAATTTTTCATAAACTGTTTTGAAATCCACAAATCGCCCACTATGTAACCTCCAACACCCGAAGCGGAATTTGTGCCATCAAGTCATCTATATCACCTAAAAGGGCATAAAAAGGGCTACAATTTGGCATCATTAGATTTTTTTCGAGTGGTTGTTGAATCAAGTAAAATTTTTCAAAAACTGTTTTGGAAACCCACAAATCGCCCACTATGTGACCTCTAACACCGGAAACGGAATTTGTGCCATCAAGTCATCTATGTATATCACCTGAAGGGGCATGAAAAGGGTTACAATTTGGCATCATTAGATTTTTCCAGAGTGGTTGTTGCTTCAAACAAAATTTTTCAAAAACTGTTCTCGAAACCCACAAATCGCCCTCTATGTGACCTCTAACACTAAAAACGGAATTTGTGCCATCAAGTCATCTATATCACCTGAAAGGGCTTGAAAATAGCTACAATTTGGCATCATTAGATTTTTCCCGAACAAAAATTTTTCAAAACCTGTTTTGGAAACCCACAAATCGCCCACTATGTGACCTCTAACACCAGAAACGGAATTTGTGCCATCCAGTCATCTATATCACATGAAAGGACATTAAAAGGGCTACAATTTAGCATCATTAGATTTTTCCAGTGTGGTTGTTGCTTCGAACAAAATTTTTCAAAAACTGTTTTGGAAACCCACAAATCGCCCACTATGTGACCTCTAACACCAGAAACGGAATTTGTGCCATTCAGTCATCTATGTATATCACCTGAAGGGGCATGAAAAGGGCTACAATTTGGCATCATTAGATTTTTCCAGAGTGGTTGTTGCTTCAAACAAAATTTTTTAAAAACTGATCTCGAAACCCACAAATCGCCCTCTATGTGACCTCTAATACCAGAAACGGAATTTGTGCCATCAAGCCATCTATATCACCTGAAAGGGCATGAAAAGGGCTACAATTTGGCATCATTAGATTTTTCCCGAGTGGTTGTTGCTTCGAACAAAATTTTTCAAAAACTGTTTTGGAAACCCACAAATCGCCCACTATGTGACCTTTAACACCAGAAACGGATTTTATGCCATCAAGTCATCTATATCACCTGGAAGGGCATGAAAAGGGGTACAATTTAGCATCATTAGATTTTTCCAGAGTGGTTGTTGCTTCGAACAAAATTTTTCATAAACTGTTTTGGAAATCCACAAATCGCCCACTATGTAACCTCCAACACCCGAAGCGGAATTTGTGCCATCAAGTCATCTATATCACCTAAAAGGGCATAAAAAGGGCTACAATTTGGCATCATTAGATTTTTTTCGAGTGGTTGTTGATTCAAGTAAAATTTTTCAAAAACTGTTTTGGAAACCCACAAATCGCCCACTATGTGACCTCTAACACCGGAAACGGAATTTGTGCCATCAAGTCATCTATGTATATCACCTGAAGGGGCATGAAAAGGGTTACAATTTGGCATCATTAGATTTTTCCAGAGTGGTTGTTGCTTCAAACAAAATTTTTCAAAAACTGTTCTCGAAACCCACAAATCGCCCTCTATGTGACCTCTAACACTAAAAACGGAATTTGTGCCATCAAGTCATCTATATCACCTGAAAGGGCTTGAAAATGGCTACAATTTGGCATCATTAGATTTTTCCCGAACAAAAATTTTTCAAAACCTGTTTTGGAAACCCACAAATCGCCCACTATGTGACCTCTAACACCAGAAACGGAATTTGTGCCATCCAGTCATCTATATCACATGAAAGGACATTAAAAGGGCTACAATTTAGCATCATTAGATTTTTCCAGAGTGGTTATTGCTTCGAACAAAATTTTTCAAAAACTGTTTTGGAAACCCACAAATCGCCCGCTATGTGACCTCTAACACCAGAAACGGAATTTGTGCCATTCAGTCATCTATGTATATCACCTGAAGGGGCATAAAAAGGGCTACAATTTGGCATCATTAGATTTTTCCAGAGTGGTTGTTGCTTCTAACAAAATTTTTCAAAAACTGTTCTCGAAACCCACAAATCGCCCTCTATGTGACCTCTAACACTAAAAACGGAATTTGTGCCATCAAGTCATCTATATCACCTGAAAGGGCATGAAAATGGCTACAATTTGGCATCATTAGATTTTTCCAGAGTGGTTGGTGCTTCGAACAAAATTTTTCAAAAACTGTTTTGGAAACCCACAAATCGCCCACTATGTGACCTCTAACACCAGAAACGGACTTTGTGCCATCAAGTCATCTATATCACCTGGAAGGGCATGAAAAGGGGTACAATTTAGCATCATTAGATTTTTCCAGAGTGGTTGTTGCTTCGAACAAAATTTTTCATAAACTGTTTTGGAAATCCACAAATCGCCCACTATGTAACCTCCAACACCCGAAGCGGAATTTGTGCCATCAAGTCATCTATATCACATGAAAGGGCATTAAAGGGGCTACAATTTAGCATCATTAGATTTTTCCAGAGTGGTTGTTGCTTCGAACAAAATTTTTCAAAAACTGTTTTGGAAACCCACAAATCGCCCACTATGTGACCTCTAACACCAGAAACGGAATTTGTGCCATTCAGTCATCTATGTATATCACCTGAAGGGGCATGAAAAGGGCTAATATTTGGCATCATTAGATTTTTCCAGAGTGGTTGTTGCTTCAAACAAAATTTTTTAAAAACTGATCTCGAAACCCACAAATCGCCCTCTATGTGACCTCTAATACCAGAAACGGAATTTGTGCCATCAAGTCATCTATATCACCTGAAAGGGCATGAAAAGTGCTACAATTTGGCATCATTAGATTTTTCTTGAGTGGTTGTTGCTTCTAACAAAATTATTCAAAAACTGTTTTGGAAACCCACAAATCGCCCACTATGTGACCTCTAACACCGGAAACGGAATTTGTGCCATCAAGTCATCTATGTATATCACCTGAAGGGGCATGAAAAGGGCTACAATTTGGCATCATTAGATTTTCCAGAGTGGTTGCTGCTTCAAACAAAATTTTTCAAAAACTCTTTTGGAAACCCACAAATCGCCCTATATGTGACCTCTAATACCAGAAACGGAATTTGTGCCATCAAGTCATCTATATCACCTGAAAGGGCATGAAAAGGGCTACAATTTGGCATCATTAGATTTTTCCAGAGTGGTTGTTGCTTCGAACAAAATTTTTCAAAAACTGTTTTGGAAACCCACAAATCGCCCACTATGTGACCTCTAACACCGGAAACGGAATTTGTGCCATCAAGTCATCTATGTATATCACCTGAAGGGGCATGAAAAGGGCTACAATTTGGCATCATTAGATTTTCCAGAGTGGTTGCTGCTTCAAACAAAATTTTTCAAAAACTCTTTTGGAAACCCACAAATCGCCCTATATGTGACCTCTAATACCAGAAACGGACTTTGTGCCATCAAGTCATCTATATCACCTGGAAGGGCATGAAAAGGGGTACAATTTAGCATCATTAGATTTTTCCAGAGTGGTTGTTGCTTCGAACAAAATTTTTCATAAACTGTTTTGGAAATCCACAAATCGCCCACTATGTAACCTCCAA
The DNA here is from genome assembly GCA_951800035.1 of Linnaemya tessellans. NCBI lineage: Eukaryota > Metazoa > Arthropoda > Insecta > Diptera > Tachinidae > Linnaemya > Linnaemya tessellans. The sequence continues at coordinate 73,965,796 of OX637533.1, read as the reverse complement.
CACCCGAAGCGGAATTTGTGCCATCAAGTCATCTATATCACATGAAAGGGCATTAAAGGGGCTACAATTTAGCATCATTAGATTTTTCCAGAGTGGCTGTTGCTTCGAACAAAATTTTTCAAAAACTGTTTTGGAAACCCACAAATCGCCCACTATGTGACCTCTAACACCAGAAACGGAATTTGTGCCATTCAGTCATCTATGTATATCACCTGAAGGGGCATGAAAAGGGCTAATATTTGGCATCATTAGATTTTTCCAGAGTGGTTGTTGCTTCAAACAAAATTTTTTAAAAACTGATCTCGAAACCCACAAATCGCCCTCTATGTGACCTCTAATACCAGAAACGGAATTTGTGCCATCAAGTCATCTATATCACCTGAAAGGGCATGAAAAGTGCTACAATTTGGCATCATTAGATTTTTCTTGAGTGGTTGTTGCTTCTAACAAAATTATTCAAAAACTGTTTTGGAAACCCACAAATCGCCCACTATGTGACCTCTAACACCGGAAACGGAATTTGTGCCATCAAGTCATCTATGTATATCACCTGAAGGGGCATGAAAAGGGCTACAATTTGGCATCATTAGATTTTCCAGAGTGGTTGCTGCTTCAAACAAAATTTTTCAAAAACTCTTTTGGAAACCCACAAATCGCCCTATATGTGACCTCTAATACCAGAAACGGAATTTGTGCCATCAAGTCATCTATATCACCTGAAAGGGCATGAAAAGGGCTACAATTTGGCATCATTAGATTTTTCCAGAGTGGTTGTTGCTTCGAACAAAATTTTTCAAAAACTGTTTTGGAAACCCACAAATCGCCCACTATGTGACCTCTAACACCGGAAACGGAATTTGTGCCATCAAGTCATCTATGTATATCACCTGAAGGGGCATGAAAAGGGCTACAATTTGGCATCATTAGATTTTCCAGAGTGGTTGCTGCTTCAAACAAAATTTTTCAAAAACTCTTTTGGAAACCCACAAATCGCCCTATATGTGACCTCTAATACCAGAAACGGAATTTGTGCCATCAAGTCATCTATATCACCTGAAAGGGCATGAAAAGGGCTACAATTTGGCATCATTAGATTTTTCCAGAGTGGTTTGTGCTTCGAACAAAATTTTTCAAAAACTGTTTTGGAAATCCACAAATCGCCCACTATGTGACCTCTAACACCGGAAACGAAATTTGTGCCATCAAGTCATCTATGTATATCACCTGAAAGGGCGTGAAAAAGGCTACAATTTGGCATCATTAGATTTTTCCAGAGTGGTTGTTGCTTCGAACAAAATTTTTCAAAAACTGTTTTGGAAACCCACAAATCGCCCACTATGTTACCTCTAACACCAGAAACGGAATTTGTGCCATCCAGTCATCTATATCACATGAAAGGGCATTAAAAGGGCTACAATTTAGCATCATTAGATTTTTCCAGAGTGGTTGTTGCTTCGAACAAAATTTTTCAAAAACTGTTTTAGAAACCCACAAATCGCCCACTATGTGACCTCTAACACCAGAAACGGAATTTGTGCCATTCAGTCATCTATGTATATCACCTGAAGGGGCATGAAAAGGGCTACAATTTAGCATCATTAGATTTTTCCAGAATGGTTGGTGCTTCAAACAAAATTTTTTAAAAACTGATCTTGAAACCTACAAATCACCCTCTATGTGACCTCTAACACCAGAAACGGAATTTGTGCCATCAAGTCATCTATATCACTTGAAAGGGCATGAAAAGGGCTACAATTCGGCATCATTAGAATTTTCCCGAGTGGTTGTTGCTTCGAACAAAATTTTTCAAAAACTGTTTTGGAAACCCACAAATCGCCCACTATGTGACCTCTAACACCAGAAACGGAATTTGTGCCATCAAGTCATCTATATCACCTGAAAAGGCATGAAAAGGGCTACAATTTCGCATCATTAGATTTTTCCCGAGTGGTTGTTGCTTCGAACAAAATTTTTCAAAAACTGTTTTGGAAACCCACAAATCGCACACCATGTGACCTCTAACACCAGCAGCAGAAATTCTGCCATCAAATCATTTATATCACCTGAAAGGGCATGAAAAGGGCTACTATTTGGCATCATTAGATTTTTCCCGAGTGGTTGTTGCTTCTAACAAAATTTTTCAAAAACTGTTTTGGAAACCCACAAATCGCCCAATATGTGCCCTCTAACACCAGAAATGGAATTTGTGCCATAGTCATCTATGTATATCACCTGAAAGGGCATGAAAAGGGCTACAATTTAGCATCATTAGATTTTTCCAGAGTGGTTGTTGCTTCGAACAAAATTTTTCAAAAACTGTTTTGGAAACCCACAAATCGCACACCATGTGACCTCTAACACCAGCAGCAGAAATTCTGCCATCAAATCATTTATATCACCTGAAAGGGCATGAAAAGGGCTACTATTTGGCATCATTTGATTTTTCCCGAGTGGTTGTTGCTTCAACCAAAATTTTTCAAAAACTGTTTTGGAAACCCACAAATCGCCCACTATGTGACCTCTAACACCGGAAACGGAATTTGTGGCATCAAGTCATCTATGTATATCACCTAAAGGGGCATGAAAAGGGCTACAATTCGGCATCATTAGATTTTTCCAGAGTGGTTGTTGCTTCAAACAAAATTTTTTAAAAACTGATCTCGAAACCCACAAATCGCCCTCTATGTGACCTCTAACACCAGAAACGGAATTTGTGCCATCAAGTCATCTATATCACCTGAAAGGGCATGAAAAGGGCTACAATTTGGCATCATTAGACTTTGCTCGAGTGGTTGTTGCTTCGAACAAAATTTTTCAAAAACTGTTTTGGAAACCCACAAATCTCACACTATGTGACCTCTAACACCAGCAGCAGAAATTGTGCCATCAAGACATTTATATCACCTGAAAGGGCATGAAAAGTGCTACAATTTGGCATCATTAGATTTTTCCCGAGTGGTTGTTGCTTCTAACAAAATTTTTCAAAAACTGTTTTGGAAACCCACAAATCGCCCACTATGTGACCTCTAACACCGGAAACGGAATTTGTGCTTTCAAGTCATCTATGTATATCACCTGAAGGGGCATGAAATTGGCTACAATTTGGCATCATTAGATTTTCCAGAGTGGTTGCTGCTTCGAACAAAATTTTTCAAAAACTGTTTTGGAAACCCACAAATCGCCCACTATGTGCCCTCTAATACCAGCAGCAGAAATTGTGCCATTAAGACATTTATATCACCTGAAGAGGCATGAAAAGTGCTACAATTTGGCATCATTAGATTTTTCCCGAGTGGTTGTTGCTTCTAACAAAATTTTTCAAAAACTGTTTTGGAAACCCACAAATCGCCCACTATGTGACCTCTAACACCGGAAACGGAATTTGTGCCATCAAGTCATCTATGTATATCACCTGAAGGGGCATGAAAAGGGCTACAATTTGGCATCATTAGATTTTCCAGAGTGGTTGCTGCTTCAAACAAAATTTTTCAAAAACTGTTTTGGAAACCCACAAATCGCCCTCTATGTGACCTCTAATACCAGGAACGGAATTTGTGCCATAAAGTCATCTATATCACCTGAAAGGGCATGAAAAGAACTACAATTTGGCATTATTAGATTATTCCAGAGTGGTTGTTGCTTCGAACAAAATTTTTCAAAATCTGTTTTCGAAACCCACAAATCGCCCACTATGTGCCCTCTAACACTAGAAACGGAATTTGTGCCATCAAGTCATCTATATCACCTGAAAGGGCATGAAAAGGGCTACAATTTGGCATCATTAGATTTTTCCCGAACAAAAATTTTTCAAAAACTGTTTTGGAAACCCACAAATCGCCCACTATGTGCCCTCTAATACCAGCAGCAGAAATTGTGCCATTAAGACATTTATATCACCTGAAGAGGCATGAAAAGTGCTACAATTTGGCATCATTAGATTTTTCCCGAGTGGTTGTTGCTTCTAACAAAATTTTTCAAAAACTGTTTTGGAAACCCACAAATCGCCCACTATGTGCCCTCTAATACCAGCAGCAGAAATTGTGCCATTAAGACATTTATATCACCTGAAGAGGCATGAAAAGTGCTACAATTTGGCATCATTAGATTTTTCCCGAGTGGTTGTTGCTTCTAACAAAATTTTTCAAAAACTGTTTTGGAAACCCACAAATCGCCCACTATGTGACCTCTAATACCAGGAACGGAATTTGTGCCATAAAGTGATCTATATCACCTGAAAGGGCATGAAAAGAACTACAATTTGGCATTATTAGATTATTCCAGAGTGGTTGTTGCTTCGAACAAAATTTTTCAAAATCTGTTTTGGAAACCCACAAATCGCCCACTATGTGCCCTCTAACACTAGAAACGGAATTTGTGCCATCAAGTCATCTATATCACCTGAAAGGGCATGAAAAAGGCTACAATTTGGCATCATTAGATTTTTCCAGAGTAGTTGTTGCTTCAAACAAAATTTTTCAAAAACTGTTCTCGAAACCCACAAATCGCCCTCTATGTGACCTCTAACACCAGAAACGGAATTTGTGTCAATAAGTCATCTATATCACCTGAAAGGGCATGAAAAGGGCTACAATTTCGCATCATTAGATTTTTCCCGAGTGGTTGTTGCTTCGAACAAAATTTTTCAAAAACTGTTTTGGAAACCCACAAATCGCCCACTATGTGACCTCTAACACCGGAAACGGAATTTGTGCCATCAAGTCATCTAACGTATATCACCTGAATGGGCATGAAAAGGGCTACAATTTGGCATCATTAGACTTTTACAGAGTGGTTGTTGCTTCAAACAAAATTTTTCAAAAACTGATCTCGAAACCCACAAATCGCACACTATGTGACCTCTAACACCAGAAACGGACTTTGTGCCATAAAGTCATCTATATCACCTGAAAGGGCACTAAAAGAGGTACAATTTAGCATCATTAGATTATTCCAGAGTGGTTGTTGCTTCGAACAAAATTTTTCAAAAACTGTTTTGGAAATCCACAAATGGCCCACTATGTGACCTCCAACACCCGAAACGGAATTTGTGCCATCAAGTCATCTATATCACCTAAGAGGGCATAAAAAAGGCTACAATTTGGCATCATTAGATTTTTCCCGAGCGGTTGTTGATTCAAGCAAAATTTTTCAAAAACTGTTTTGGAAACCCACAAATCGCCCACTATGTGACCTCTAACACCGGAAACGGAATTTGTGCCATCAAGTCATCTATGTATATCACCTGAAGGGGCATGAAAAGGGTTACAATTTGGCATCATTAGATTTTTCCAGAGTGGTTGTTGCTTCAAACAAAATTTTTCAAAAACTGTTCTTGAAACCCACAAACCGCCCTCTATGTGACCTCTAACACTAGAAACGGAATTTGTGCCATCAAGTCATCTATATCACCTGAAAGGGCATGAAAAGGGCTACAATTTGGCATCATTAGATTTTTCCCGAACAAAAATTTTTAAAAACTGTTTTGGAAACCCACAAATCGCCCACTATGTGACCTCTAACACCGGAAACGGAATTTGTGCCATCAAGTCATCTATGTATATCACCTGAAAGGGCATGAAAAAGGCTACAATTTGGCATCATTAGATTTTTCCAGAGTGGTTGTTGCTTTAAACAAAATTTCTCAAAAACTGTTCTCGAAACCCACAAATCGCCCTCTATGTGACCTCTAACACCAGAAACGGAATTTGTGCCATAGTCATCAATGTATATCACCTGAAAGGGCATGAAAAGGGCTATAATTTGGCATCAGTAGATTTTTCCAGAGTGGTTGTTGCTTCTAACAAAATGTTTCAAAAACTGTTTTGGAAACCCACAAGTCGCCCACTATGTGACCTCTAACACCGAAAACGGAATTTGTGCCATCAAGTCATCTAATGTATATCACCTGAATGGGCGTGAAAAGGGCTACAATTTGGCATCATTAGATTTTCCAGAGTGGTTGCTGCTTCAAACAAAATTTTTCAAAAACTGTTTTGGAAACCCACAAATCGCCCTCTATGTGACCTCTAATACCAGAAACGGAATTTGTGCCATCAAGTCATCTATATCACCTGAAAGGGCATGAAAAGGGCTACAATTTGGCATCATTAGATTTTTCCAGAGTGGTTGTTGCTTCGAACAAAATTTTTCAAAAACTGATCTCGAAACCCACAAATCGCACACTATGTGACCTCTAATACCAGGAACGGAATTTGTGCCATAAAGTCATCTATATCACCTGAAAGGGCATGAAAAGAACTACAATTTGGCATTATTAGATTTTTCCAGAGTGGTTGTTGCTTCGAACAAAATTTTTCAAAATCTGTTTTGGAAACCCACAAATCGCCCACAATGTGCCCTCTAACACTAGAAACGGAATTTGTGCCATCAAGTCATCTATATCACCTGAAAGGGCATGAAAAGGGCTACAATTTGGCATCATTAGATTTTTCCCGAACAAAAATTTTTCAAAAACTGTTTTGGAAACCCACAAATCGCCTACTATGTGACCTCTAACACCGGAAACGGAATTTGTGCCATCAAGTCATCTATGTATGTCACCTGAAAGGGCATGAAAAAGGCTACAATTTGGCATCATTAGATTTTTCCAGAGTAGTTGTTGCTTCAAACAAAATTTTTCAAAAACTGTTCTCGAAACCCACAAATCGCCCTCTATGTGACCTCTAACACCAGAAACGGAATTTGTGTCAATAAGTCATCTATATCACCTGAAAGGGCATGAAAAGGGCTACAATTTCGCATCATTAGATTTTTCCCGAGTGGTTGTTGCTTCGAACAAAATTTTTCAAAAACTGTTTTGGAAACCCACAAATCGCCCACTATGTGACCTCTAACACCGGAAACGGAATTTGTGCCATCAAGTCATCTAACGTATATCACCTGAAAGGGCATGAAAAAGGCTACAATTTGGCATCATTAGATTTTTCCAGAGTGGTTGTTGCTTTAAACAAAATTTCTCAAAAACTGATCTCGAAACCCACAAATCGCCCTCTATGTGACCTCTAACACCAGAAACGGAATTTGTGCCATCCAGTCATCTATACCACATGAAAGGGCATTAAAAGGGCTACAATTTAGCATCATTAGATTTTTCCAGAGTGATTGTTGCTTCGAACAAAATATTTCAAAATCTGTTTTGGAAACCCACAAATCGCCCACTATGTGACCTCTAACACCAGAAACGGAATTTGTGTCAATAAGTCATCTATATCACCTAAAAGGGCATAAAAAAGGCTACAATTTGGCATCATTAGATTTTTCCCGAGCGGTTGTTGATTCAAGCAAAATTTTTCAAAAACTGTTTTGGAAACCCACAAATCGCCCACTATGTGACCTCTAACACCGGAAACGGAATTTGTGCCATCAAGTCATCTATGTATATCACCTGAAGGGGCATGAAAAGGGTTACAATTTGGCATCATTAGATTTTTCCAGAGTGGTTGTTGCTTCAAACAAAATTTTTCAAAAACTGTTCTTGAAACCCACAAACCGCCCTCTATGTGACCTCTAACACTAGAAACGGAATTTGTGCCATCAAGTCATCTATATCACCTGAAAGGGCATGAAAAGGGCTACAATTTGGCATCATTAGATTTTTCCCGAACAAAAATTTTTAAAAACTGTTTTGGAAACCCACAAATCGCCCACTATGTGACCTCTAACACCGGAAACGGAATTTGTGCCATCAAGTCATCTATGTATATCACCTGAAAGGGCATGAAAAAGGCTACAATTTGGCATCATTAGATTTTTCCAGAGTGGTTGTTGCTTTAAACAAAATTTCTCAAAAACTGTTCTCGAAACCCACAAATCGCCCTCTATGTGACCTCTAACACCAGAAACGGAATTTGTGCCATAGTCATCAATGTATATCACCTGAAAGGGCATGAAAAGGGCTATTATTTGGCATCAGTAGATTTTTCCAGAGTGGTTGTTGCTTCTAACAAAATTTTTCAAAAACTGTTTTGGAAACCCACAAGTCGCCCACTATGTGACCTCTAACACCGAAAACGGAATTTGTGCCATCAAGTCATCTAATGTATATCACCTGAATGGGCGTGAAAAGGGCTACAATTTGGCATCATTAGATTTTCCAGAGTGGTTGCTGCTTCAAACAAAATTTTTCAAAAACTGTTTTGGAAACCCACAAATCGCCCTCTATGTGACCTCTAATACCAGAAACGGAATTTGTGCCATCAAGTCATCTATATCACCTGAAAGGGAATGAAAAGGGCTACAATTTGGCATCATTAGATTTTTCCAGAGTGGTTGTTGCTTCGAACAAAATTTTTCAAAATCTGTTTTGGAACCCACAAATCGCCCACTATGTGCCCTCTAACACCAGAAACGGAATTTGTGCCATAGTCCTCTATGTATATCACCTGAAAGGGCATAAAAAGGGCTACAATTTGGCATCATTAGATTTTTCCAGAGTGGTTGGTGCTTCGAACAAAATTTTTCAAAAACTGTTTTGGAAACCCACAAATCGCCCACTATGTGACCTCTAACACCAGAAACGGACTTTGTGCCATAAAGTCATCTATATCACCTGAAAGGGCATGAAAAGGGGTACAATTTAGCATCATTAGATTTTTCCGGAGTGGTTGTTGCTTCGAACAAAATTTTTCAAAATCTGTTTTGGAAACCCACAAATCGCCCACTATGTGCCCTCTAACACCAGAAACGGAATTTGTGCCATAGTCATCTATGTATATCACCTGAAGGGGCATGAAAAGGGTTACAATTTGGCATCATTAGATTTTTCCAGAGTGGTTGTTGCTTCAAACAAAACTTTTCAAAAACTGTTCTCGAAACCCACAAACCGCCCTCTATGTGACCTCTAACACTAGAAACGGAATTTGTGCCATCAAGTCATCTATATCACCTGAAAGGGCATGAAAAGGGCTACAATTTGGCATCATTAGATTTTCCAGAGTGGTTGCTGCTTCAAACAAAATTTTTCAAAAACTGTTTTGGAAACCCACAAATCGCCCACTATGTGACCTCTAACACCGTAAACGGAATTTGTGCCACCAAGTCATCTATGTATATCACCTGAAGGGGCATGAAAAGGGCTACAATTTGGCATCATTAGATTTTCCATAGTGGTTGCTGCTTCAAACAAAATTTTTCAAAAAGTGTTTTGGAAACCCACAAATCGCCCTCTATGTGACCTCTAATACCAGAAACGGAATTTGTGCCATCAAGTCATCAATATCACCTGAAAGGGCATGAAAAGGGCTACAATTTGGCATCATTTTATTTTTCCAGAGTGGTTGTTGCTTCGAACAAAATTTTTCAAAATCTGTTTTGGAAACCCACAAATCGCCCACTATGTGCGCTCTAACACCAGTAACGGAATTTGTGCCATAGTCATCTATGTATATCACCTGAAGGGGCATGAAAAGGGTTACAATTTGGCATCATTAGATTTTTCCAGAGTGGTTGTTGCTTCAAACAAAATTTTTCAAAAACTGTTCTCGAAACCCACAAACCGCCCTCTATGTGACCTCTAACACTAGAAACGGAATTTGTGCCATCAAGTCATCTATATCACCTGAAAGGGCATGAAAAGGGCTACAATTTGGCATCATTAGATTTTTCCCGAACAAAAATTTTTAAAAACTGTTTTGGAAACCCACAAATCGCCCACTATGTGACCTCTAACACCGGAAACGGAATTTGTGCCATCAAGTCATCTATGTATATCACCTGAAAGGGCATGAAAAAGGCTACAATTTGGCATCATTAGATTTTTCCAGAGTGGTTGTTGCTTTAAACAAAATTTCTCAAAAACTGTTCTCGAAACCCACAAATCGCCCTCTATGTGACCTCTAACACCAGAAACGGAATTTGTGCCATAGTCATCAATGTATATCACCTGAAAGGGCATGAAAAGGGCTATTATTTGGCATCAGTAGATTTTTCCAGAGTGGTTGTTGCTTCTAACAAAATTTTTCAAAAACTGTTTTGGAAACCCACAAGTCGCCCACTATGTGACCTCTAACACCGAAAACGGAATTTGTGCCATCAAGTCATCTAATGTATATCACCTGAATGGGCGTGAAAAGGGCTACAATTTGGCATCATTAGATTTTCCAGAGTGGTTGCTGCTTCAAACAAAATTTTTCAAAAACTGTTTTGGAAACCCACAAATCGCCCTCTATGTGACCTCTAATACCAGAAACGGAATTTGTGCCATCAAGTCATCTATATCACCTGAAAGGGCATGAAAAGGGCTACAATTTGGCATCATTAGATTTTTCCAGAGTGGTTGTTGCTTCGAACAAAATTTTTCAAAATCTGTTTTGGAACCCACAAATCGCCCACTATGTGCCCTCTAACACCAGAAACGGAATTTGTGCCATAGTCCTCTATGTATATCACCTGAAAGGGCATAAAAAGGGCTACAATTTGGCATCATTAGATTTTTCCAGAGTGGTTGGTGCTTCGAACAAAATTTTTCAAAAACTGTTTTGGAAACCCACAAATCGCCCACTATGTGACCTCTAACACCAGAAACGGACTTTGTGCCATAAAGTCATCTATATCACCTGAAAGGGCATGAAAAGGGGTACAATTTAGCATCATTAGATTTTTCCGGAGTGGTTGTTGCTTCGAACAAAATTTTTCAAAATCTGTTTTGGAAACCCACAAATCGCCCACTATGTGCCCTCTAACACCAGAAACGGAATTTGTGCCATAGTCATCTATGTATATCACCTGAAGGGGCATGAAAAGGGTTACAATTTGGCATCATTAGATTTTTCCAGAGTGGTTGTTGCTTCAAACAAAACTTTTCAAAAACTGTTCTCGAAACCCACAAACCGCCCTCTATGTGACCTCTAACACTAGAAACGGAATTTGTGCCATCAAGTCATCTATATCACCTGAAAGGGCATGAAAAGGGCTACAATTTGGCATCATTAGATTTTCCAGAGTGGTTGCTGCTTCAAACAAAATTTTTCAAAAACTGTTTTGGAAACCCACAAATCGCCCACTATGTGACCTCTAACACCGTAAACGGAATTTGTGCCACCAAGTCATCTATGTATATCACCTGAAGGGGCATGAAAAGGGCTACAATTTGGCATCATTAGATTTTCCATAGTGGTTGCTGCTTCAAACAAAATTTTTCAAAAAGTGTTTTGGAAACCCACAAATCGCCCTCTATGTGACCTCTAATACCAGAAACGGAATTTGTGCCATCAAGTCATCAATATCACCTGAAAGGGCATGAAAAGGGCTACAATTTGGCATCATTTTATTTTTCAAGAGTGGTTGTTGCTTCGAACAAAATTTTTCAAAATCTGTTTTGGAAACCCACAAATCGCCCACTATGTGCGCTCTAACACCAGTAACGGAATTTGTGCCATAGTCATCTATGTATATCACCTGAAGGGGCATGAAAAGGGTTACAATTTGGCATCATTAGATTTTTCCAGAGTGGTTGTTGCTTCAAACAAAATTTTTCAAAAACTGTTCTCGAAACCCACAAACCGCCCTCTATGTGACCTCTAACACTAGAAACGGAATTTGTGCCATCAAGTCATCTATATCACCTGAAAGGGCATGAAAAGGGCTACAATTTGGCATCATTAGATTTTTCCCGAACAAAAATTTTTCAAAAACTGTTTTGGAAACCCACAAATCGCCCACTATGTGACTCCTAACACCGGAAACGGAATTTGTGCCATCAAGTCATCTATGTATATCACCTGAAAGGACATGAAAAAGGCTACAATTTGGCATCATTACATTTTTCCAGAGTGGTTGTTGCTTCAAACAAAATTTCTCAAAAACTGTTCTCGAAACCCACAAATCGCCCTCTATAAGACCTCTAACACCAGAAACGGAATTTGTGCCAATAAGTCATCTATATCACCTGAAAGGGCATGAAAAGGGCTACAATTTCGCATCATTAGATTTTTCCCGAGTGGTTGTTGCTTCGAACAAATTTTTTCAAAAACTGTTTTGGAAACCCACAAATCGCCCAATATGTGACCTCTAACAGCGGAAACGGAATTTGTGCCATCAAGTCATCTAATGTATATCACCTGAATGGGCATGAAAAGGGCTACAATTTGGCATCATTAGATTTTTCCAGAGTGGTTGTTGCTTCAAACAAAATTTTTCAAAAACTGATCTCGAAACCCACAAATCGCCCTCTATGTGACCTCTAACACCAGAAACGGAATTTGTGCCATCCAGTCATCTATACCACATGAAAGGGCATTAAAAGGGCTACAATTTAGCATCATTAGATTTTTCCAGAGTGATTGGTGCTTCGAACAAAATATTTCAAAATCTGTTTTGGAAACCCACAAATCGCCCACTATGTGACCTCTAACACCAGAAACGGAATTTGTGCCATAGTCATCTATGTATATCACCGGAAAGGGCATGAAAAGGGCTATAATTTGGCATCATTAGATTTTTCCAGAGTGGTTGGTGCTTCGAACAAAATTTTTCAAAACTGTTTTAGAAACCCACAAATCGCCCACTATGTGACCTCTAACACCAGAAACGGAATTTGTGCCATCAAGTCATCTATATCACCTGAAAGGGCATGAAAAGGGGTACAATTTAGCATCGTTAGATTTTTCCAGAGTGGTTGTTGCTTCGAAAAAAAATTTTCAAAAACTGTTTTGGAAATCCACAAATCGCCCACTATGTGACCTCTAACACCAGAAACGGAATTTGTGCCATCAAGTCATCTATATCACCTGAAAGGGCATGAAAAGGGCTACAATTTGGCATCATTAGATTTTTCCCGAGTGGTTGTTGCTTCGAACAAAATTTTTCAAAAACTTTTTTGGAAACCCACAAATCGCCCACTATGTGACCTCTAACACCAGAAACGGAATTTGTGCCATCAAGTCATCTATATCACCTGAAAGGGCATGAAAAGGGGTACAATTTAGCATCATTAGATTTTTCCAGAGTGGTTGTTGCTTCGAACAAAATTTTTCAAAAACTGTTTTGGAAACCCACAAATCGCCCATTATGTGACCTCTAACACCAGAAACGGAATTTGTGCCATCCAGTCATCTATATAACCTGAAAGGGCATTAAAAGGGCTACAATTTAGCATCATTAGATTTTTCCAGAGTGGTTGTTGCTTCGAACAAAATTTTTCAAAAACTGTTTTGGAAACCCACAAATCGCACACTAAGTGACCTCTAACACCAGCAGCAGAAATTGTGCCATCAAGTCATTTATATCACCTGAAAGGGCATGAAAAGGGCTACAATTTGGCATCATTAGATTTTTCCCGAGTGGTTGTTGCTTCTCACAAAATTTTTCAAAAACTGTTTTGGAAACCCACAAATCGCCCACTATGTGACCTCTAACACCGGAAACGGAATTTGTGCCATCAAGTCATCTATGTATATCACCTGAAAGGGCATGAAAAAGGCTACAATTTGGCATCATTAGATTTTTCCCGAGTGGTTGTTGCTTCGAACAAAATTTTTCAAAAACTTTTTTGGAAACCCACAAATCGCCCACTATGTGACCTCTAACACCGAAAACGGAATTTGTGCCATCAAGTCATCTATGTACATATATCACCTGAAAGGGCATGAAAAAGGCTACAATTTGGCATCATTAGATTTTTCCCGAGTGGTTGTTGCTTCGAACAAAATTTTTCAAAATATGTTTTGGAAACCCACAAATCGCCCACTATGTGACCTCTAACACCAGAAACGGAATTTGTGCCATAGTCATCTATGTATGTATGTCACATGAAAGGGCATGACAAGGGCTACAATTTGGCATCATTAGATTTTTCCAGAGTGGTTGGTGCTTCGAACAAAATTTTTCAAAAACTGTTTTGGAAACCCACAAATCACCCACTATGTGACCTCTAACACCAGAATCGGAATTTGTGCCATCAAGTCATCTATATCACCTGAAATGGCATGAAAAGGGGTACAATTTAGCATCATTAGATTTTTCCAGAGTGGTTGCTGCTTCGAACAAAATTTTTCAAAAACTGTTTTGGAAACCCACAAATCGCCCTCTATGTGACCTCTAACACCGGAAACGGAATTTGTGCCATCAAGTCATCTATATCACCTGAAAGGGCATGAAAAGGGCTACAATTTGGCATCATTAGATTTTTCCCGAGTGGTTGTTGCTCCCAGGGCTGTGGAGTCGGAGTCGAAGAGTCGGAGTTGCACTGTTTTTGCCGGAGTCGGAGTCGCTAAAAAAAGTCGCGACTCCGACTCCGACAAAGAATTTTTTAAATATTTTTCATATTAAAAATTCTGCGATTTTTTTTTAAATATTTTCTATTTTCAAATATTTCCCTTTTTACAGAAATTGACTTAATCTTTTTAATGAATTATTATTTAGTTTATTTAATTTGAATTATTAATTTTGTTGATATTTTGTTGTGTGTTGGAATAATAAAAACGTAAAAATGTGAGGCTTTTCGTTTAAAAAAACGACTATTTTGCTCCTTTTTCAAAAACTTCAACATTAACCCTATTTGTCACTCATAAACTTGTGCTTTTATTTTCTCATGATTGAGAAGAAACCGAAGCAAACAAAAGCATTAACGTTCTCTCCCAAGTAAAAGCAATTTTGAAAAGTCACGGTTCACACAGTGAAATTTCATTACAAAAATTTCAGTGTGCACACACGGATGAAAGTGTAGAAGAGAATAAAAAAAAATCATAAGAAATATTTCACTATGTAAACCCAGACTAAAATCTAAAAAATTTAGCAATTTTACAATTTCAAATTATGGCAACACTGAATGCAATTACTGTTTGCATATATTCTTTATCGTGTAAATACTCTCTTTCGTTAGAATTATGTAGATATTGATAAAGCATTGCATTCATTCTTTCATGAAAGAAAACAAAAGCTATGTTTTTGTTAACGGTTACATTTGAAAATGAATTTGTTGGGAGAAGATTGAATTCTGGGAATCCCCCAATTGCTAACAAACGCAAACAATAGTTTTAGTTTTATAGCAGTCAGTACGCTGTTGTCTTTCATCACAAAACTTTTGTTCACTATTGTGGAAGTTTACATTACCGCGAGTTCACTGTATTCAGCATAAAATTAAAATTTATTTGTTTTTATTATAAAAGGTTATAGTTCTGATGTTTCAGTTATTTTGATATTTAAAAAAAGAATAACATTGAATACTGAAAGTGAAAGTGGAATTTAAGTTTCATGTGAGTAGATATTTGCATACAAATAATTAATTTGAACTCACAAATATTTAATATAATTTTTATTTTTAAACAAAAATTTAAAAAATACTTACATACACAATTGCTTCAATTAGTAAGTTTATTTATTTAATAACAGCGATTAATTTGATAATGAATAAAAATAAGCGGCAGAAGCAGAAATCGTCAGCTTTTGAATATTTTTCAGTTACTGTTGATGATAAATTTTTCATATGCCAAGTGACCAAAGATGGTGATGAAGAAATATGTGGTAGCAATATTAGTGCATATTCCGGAGAAGGTACTAATGCTCCGACCAGAACATCGAATTTAAAGCGACATCTACAACGTTATCACCCCATGATATTTAAAACTGTTACTGAAAAAGATGAGCAGGCGTCTGAAGTTGAACCAAAGCCAAGTTCTTCAAAATGTCAAGCACCTGTAACAAAATTTTTTAAGGCTGAAAATATTACTGTGGCTATGACTGCAGAAAAATTCAAGCGCTGTATCATCGAAATGGTGTACTCAAATTCTATGCCTTTAACTTTTTTTTCTTCTGCTGCTTTTGTCTCTTTAAATGGCGAAATGGCTGGTAAATTTGGCATTTCTTTAGAAAGAAGTAATATTAGAAATATGGTACTACAGGAGGCAAAAAAGCAGAACGATATGCTCAAAGATATTTTAGTAGGACGGTTTGTTTTTCTGAAGATGGACGGATGTACCCGTCACAGAGTTAATTACTTTGCAATTAACGCCCAGTTTATTGATGACAAGAAAAAAGTCGTCACACGTACTTTGGCAGTAAAGGACACTGAAGCGCATCATACAAGCAGTTATTTGCAAGATCTAGTTATGGACGTTCTATCGGATTTTGGTATTAACAAGCAACAAATTTTATGCATTGTGACAGATAATGCTACCAATATGGTCAGCACTGTAAATAAGCTGAATGAAGATATATGTAGTAGCATATGTTTATGATGATAATGAAGCTTGCGAAGAAGAACTTAATGATATTTTAGACGGATTTGTGGATGCTGCTCTAAATATTTCCCAGATCCATCACATGCGTTGTGCAGTGCATACATTGCAACTCGCCATTCGTGATGGATTGGAAGATTATGATGCTAAAAGACTTATTGCAAAAGTACGGAGTGTCGTGGTTTCTTGCAGAACACCAAAACTAGATGCCATTTTGAAGCGACGTGCTGGAAAAGGGGCAATTTTAGATCAAGCTACGCGGTGGGGAAGCACTTATTTAATGATTGAACGCACCATTGAACTAAAACATGTTCTTACTGATATGGCTAACCCAGCTGCAACAATAACTGATGCGCAATGGGAAGAAATAGAAAAACTTGAATGTCTTCTTCGTCATCCTTATACCGCAACCAAAAATTTTCAAGCCGCAGATTTAACTCCTAGTATGTTCTACAAAGAATGGTGTAACCTCATTTTCCGTTTTTCTAAAAGTAATTGTAAAATAGCTGATGGAATTAAGGATTCAATGATACGCAGAGAAAGTACCCTCCTAGACAATGATATCTTACTAGCGGGTATATACGTCGATCCTATGGTCCGAGTTTTACTAACCAAAGAACGTCAAATACGAGCTAACGATGCTTTATATGTATTAGCCATTCGTATGAAAGGTATAGAGGTGCAAGATGAAGAACGTAATGATTATTCTTCATCAAACGAAGGACGTTGTTGTAGATGACTTTGAAAAATATTTAGACGAGCAGGAGCAGTTCAAACGTCGTCGTTTAAATTTAGTTGAAAGTAACAAAGACACAGAAACTCCAACAGTCTTAACTAAATTTAAAATAGACTTTTACCAAGCATTAACGGAGGTGGAGAAATTTGACCGTTCTTCAAATTTAGCAATAAAAGATGCAATTCCAAAGTACCCAGAGATTATCCAAGATGCTGCTCTGATCGTCACGGCATTGCCACCGACACAAGTCTCCGTAGAACGATTATTTTCTGCACTCAGAATCATCAGATCCGATTTGAGAGCATCAATGAAGCCAGATATTATTGAGGCTATCCTATTTTTAAAAACAAATGCAGAATAATTTTATATTTTAGGTGTACTATTTGAAGTTTTGTTATTTTAAATTTTATTTTATTTGAAGTTATTTTATTTGAAGTTTTGTTATTTTGAGTTTTCGTTATTTTAATATTTTGTTTATTATTAAAAGAATTAATAAAAATAATTAAAGTATTTAAAAAACAAAATGTTAAATTGATCCATTTTTATCGGATTTGAGTTAATGATGCCAAATTGAGTAATTTTTAACGCTCGTTATAATTTTTTTTAAAATATTGACCATTTAATTTTTTTTTTTACAAAAAAAACAACGTAACTTCAAATGTTTATTATTATAATAATTTTCAGCACTAACGACGTATATAAAAACACACATTAGAACACACGTTGTTGTTACTGAAAAAAAATGCAAATTAATTTTGGATTATTTTTCAGTTTTTTTTGAAAGAAAGTCTGACTCCAACTCCAATGCTAAATGTGTATGGACATTAGGGTGTCCCGATGATTGAATCGCGTTAATCATTAGCAGGGGAATTTTGTGCTGATTATGAAATATTCAACAACTTTTTTTTTTTGGAGGGTACTTATGGACCTCTAAACGGGATTGAAGTTTGAGATTTCGCGAAAAAAAGTTGTTTGTTTTTTACAAATTAATGCTGAATTGTTTGGTAAAATAGTGCTCATTAAAGGAAAAATTTCAAACAATCGTTAGTGCACCGATTTTGATCCATAATTGCATTTTTAATACATATTAATATTTATTCACAAAAACTCATTTTTTCCACAAAAAAAATAAAATTTTTGCAAAAAATTGCAAAATATTATAGTTTGATTATATTTTATGAGAAAGTTTTTAAATTTGCTTAAAACGGCAAAAAAAAATCAATGAAATATATGTTTTTGTGAAAATTCTTTTTTAAAAATGCAATTATGATTCAAAATCGGTGCACTAAAATTTGTTTGTAAATTTTCTTTTAATGACCACTATTTTACCAAACAATACAGACATATTTTGTAAAAAACAAACAACTTTTGATTCAGCTTTATTTTGTTATATTTATTTTTATCTTTTTTCGCGAAATCCCAAACTTCAATCGCGTTTAGAGGTCCATAAGTACCCTCAAAAAAAGTTGTTAAACATTTCTTGATTCAATTATCAGGATACCCTAAGGTCCATATACATTTAGCATTGGAGTTGAAGTCGGAGTCGGAGTCGTACTTTAAAAATTTCGGCGGCTGGAGTCGGAGTCGGAGTCGCAACTATTTTTTCACGACTCCACAGCCCTGGTTGCTTCGAACAAAATTTTTCAAAAACTGTTTTGGAAACCCACAAATCGCCCACTATGTGACCTCTAACACCAAAAACGAAATTTGTGCCATCAAGTCATCTATTTCACCTGAAAGGGCATAAAAAGGGCTACAGTTTGGCATCATTAGATTTTTCCCGAGTGGTTGTTGATTCAAGCAAAATTTTTCAAAAACTGTTTTGGAAACCCACAAATCGCCCACTATGTGACCTCTAACACCAGAAACGGAATTTGTGCCATCAAGTCATCTATATCACCTGAAAGGGCATGAAAAGAGCTACAATTTGGCATCATTAGATTTTTCCCGAGTGGTTGTTGCTTCGAACAAAATTTTTCAAAAACTTTTTTGGAAACCCACAAATCGCCCACTATCTGACCTCTAACACCGAAAACGGAATTTGTGCCATCAAGTCATCTATGTATATCACCTGAAGGGGCATGAAAAGGGTTACAATTTTGCATCATTATATTTTTCCAGAGTGGTTGTTGCTTCAAACAAAATTTTTCAAAAACTGTTCTCGAAACCCACAAATCACCCACTATGTGACCTCTAACACCGGAAACGGAAATTGTGCCATCAAGTCATCTATGTATATCACCTGAAAGGGCATGAAAAAGGCTACAATTTGTCATCATTAGATTTTTCCAGAGTGGTTGTTGCTTCAAACAAAATTTCTCAAAAACTGTTCTCGAAACCCACAAATCGCACACTATATGACCTCTAACACCAGAAACGGAATTTGTACCATCAAGTCATCTATATCACCTGAAAGGGCATGAAAAGGGCTACAATTTGGCATCATTAGATTTTTCCAGAGTGGTTGTTGATTCAAGCAAAATTTTTCAAAAACTGTTTTCGAAACACACAAATCGCCCACTATGTGACCTCTAACACCAAAAACGAAATTTGTGCTATCAAGTCATCTA
This sequence comes from Linnaemya tessellans, assembly GCA_951800035.1. Classification (NCBI taxonomy): domain Eukaryota; kingdom Metazoa; phylum Arthropoda; class Insecta; order Diptera; family Tachinidae; genus Linnaemya; species Linnaemya tessellans. The sequence continues at coordinate 73,946,297 of OX637533.1, read as the reverse complement.
TATCACCTGAAAGGGCATAAAAAGGGCTACAAATTGGAATCATTAGATTTTTCACGAGTGGTTGTTGGTTCAAGCAAAATTTTTTAAAAACTGTTTTGGAAACACACAAATCGCCCACTATGTGACCTCTAACACCGAAAACGGAATTTGTGCCATCAAGTCATCTATGTATATCACCTGCAAGGGCATGAAAAAGGCTACAATTTGGCATCATTAGATTTTTCCAGAGTGGTTGTTGATTCAAGCAAAATTTTTCAAAAACTGTTTTCGAAACACACAAATCGCCCACTATGTGACCTCTAACACCAAAAACGAAATTTGTGCTATCAAGTCATCTATATCACCTGAAAGGGCATAAAAAGGGCTACAAATTGGAATCATTAGATTTTTCACGAGTGGTTGTTGGTTCAAGCAAAATTTTTTAAAAACTGTTTTGGAAACACACAAATCGCCCACTATGTGACCTCTAACACCGGAAACGGAATTTGTGCCATCAAGTCATCTATGTATATCACCTGAACGGGCATGAAAAGGGCTACAATTTGGCATCATTAGATTTTCCAGAGTGGTTGCTGCTTCAAACAAAATTTTTCAAAAACTGTTTTGGAAACCCACAAATCGCCCTCTATGTGACCTCTAATACCAGAAACGGAATTTGTGCCATCAAGTCATCTATATCACCTGAAAGGGCATGAAAAGGGCTACAATTTGGCATCATTAGATTTTGCTCGAGTGGTTGTTGCTTCAAACAAAATTTTTCAAAAACTGTTTTGGAAAACCATAAATCGCCCACTATGTGACCTCTAACACCAGAAACGAAATTTGTGCCATCAAGTCATCTAAATCACCTGAAAGGGCATAAAAAGGGCTACAATTTGGCATCATTAGATTTTTCCAGAGTGGTTGTTGCTTCGAACAAAATTTTTCAAAAACTGTTTTGGAAATCCACAATTCGCCCACTATGTGACCACCAACACCCGAAATGGAATTTGTGCCATCAAGTCATCTATATCACCTGAAAGGGCATGAAAGGGGCTACAATTTGGCCACATTAGAATTTTCCCGAGTGAATTTGTGCCATTCAGTCATCTATATAACCTGAAAGGGCATTAAAAGGGCTACAATTTAGCATCATTAGATTTTTCCAGAGTGGTTGTTGCTTCGAACAAAATTTTTCAAAAACTGTTTTGGAAAACCACAAATCGCACACTATGTGACCTCTAACACTAGCAGCAGAAATTGTGCCATCAAGTCATTTATATCACCTGAAAGGGCATGAAAAGAGCTACAATGTGGCATCATTAGATTTTTCCCGAGTGGTTGTTGCTTCGAACAAAATTTTTCAAAAACTGTTTTGGAAACCCACAAATCGCACACTATGTGACCTCTAACACCAGCAGCAGAAATTATGCCATTATGTCATTTATATCACCTGAAAGGGCATGAAAAGGGCTACAATTTGCCATCATTAGATTTTTCCCGTGTGGTTGTTGCTTCTAACAAAATTTTTCAAAAACTATTTTGGAAACCCACAAATCGCCTACAATGTGACCTCTAACGCCGGAAACGGAATTTGTGCCATCAAGTCATCTATATCACCTGAAAGGGCATGAAAAAGGCTACAATTTGGCATCATTCGATTTTTCCCGTGGTTGTTGCTTCGAACAAAATTTGTCAAAAACTGTTTTGGAAAACCACAAATCGCACACTATGTGACCTCTAACACTAGCAGCAGAAATTGTGCCATCAAGTCATTTATATCACCTGAAAGGGCATGAAAAGGGCTACAATTTCGCATCATTAGATTTTTCCCGAGTGGTTGTTGCTTCGAACAAAATTTTTCAAAAACTGTTTTGGAAACCCACAAATCGCCCTCTATGTGACCTCTAACACCAGAAACGGAATTTGTGCCATCAAGTCATCTATATCACCTGAAAGGGCATGAAAAGAGCTACAATTTGGCGTCATTAGATTTTTCCCGAGTGGTTGTTGCTTCGAACAAAATTTTTCAAAAACTGTTTTGGAAACCCACAAATCGCACACTATGTGACCTCTAACACCAGCAGCAGAAATTGTGCCATCAAGTCATTTATATCACCTGAAAGGGCATGAAAAAGACTACAATTTGGCATCATTAGATTTTTCCAGAGTGGTTGTTGATTCAAGCAAAATTTTTCAAAAACTGATCTCGAAACCCACAAATCGCCCTCTATGTGACCTCTAACACCAGAAACGGAATTTGTGCCATCAAGTCATCTATATCACCTGAAAGGGCATGAAAAGAGCTACAATTTGGCGTCATTAGATTTTTCCCGAGTGGTTGTTGCTTCGAACAAAATTTTTCAAAAACTGTTTTGGAAAACCACAAATCGCACACTATGTGACCTCTAACACTAGCAGCAGAAATTGTGCCATCAAGTCATTTATATCACCTGAAAGGGCATGAAAAGAGCTACAATTTAGCATCATTAGATTTTTCCAGAGTGGTTGTTGCTTCGAACAAAATTTTTCAAAAACTGTTTTGGAAACCCACAAATCGCCCACTATGTGACCTCTAACACCGGAAACGGAATTTTTGCTATCAAGTCATCTATATCACCTGAAAGGGCATGAAAAGGGCTACAATTTCGCATCATTAGATTTTTCCCGAGTGGTTGTTGCTTCGAACAAAATTTTTCAAAAACTGTTTTGGAAACCCACAAATCGCCCACTATGTGACCTTTAACACCGGAAACGGAATTTGTGCCATCAAGTCATCTATGTATATCACCTGAAGGAGCATGAAAAGGGCTACAATTTGGCATCATTAGATTTTTCCAGAGTGGTTGTTGCTTCATACAAAATTTTTCAAAAACTGATCTCGAAACCCACAAATCGCCCTCTATGTGACCTCTAACACCAGAAACAGAATTTGTGCCATCAAGTCATCTATATCACCTGAAAGGGCATGAAAAGGGCTACAATTTGGCATCATTAGATTTTTCCCGAACAAAAATTTTTCAAAAACTGTTTTGGAAACCCACAAATCGCCCTCTATGTGACCTCTAACACCAGAAACGGAATTTGTGCCATCAAGTCATCTATATCACCTGAAAGGGCATGAAAAGGGCTACAAATTGGCATCATTAGATTTTTCCCGACTGGTTGTTGCTTCGAACAAAATTTTTCAAAAACTTTTTTGGAAACCCACAAATCGCCCACTATGTGAATTCTAACACCGAAAACGGAATTTGTGCCATCAAGTCATCTATGTATATCACCTGCAAGGGCATGAAAAAGGCTACAATTTGGCATCATTAGATTTTTCCAGAGTGGTTGTTGATTCAAGCAAAATTTTTCAAAAACTGTTTTCGAAACACACAAATCGCCCACTATGTGACCTCTAACACCAAAAACGAAATTTGTGCTATCAAGTCATCTATATCACCTGAAAGGGCATAAAAAGGGCTACAAATTGGAATCATTAGATTTTTCACGAGTGGTTGTTGGTTCAAGCAAAATTTTTTAAAAACTGTTTTGGAAACACACAAAACGCCCACTATGTGACCTCTAACACCAGAAACGGAATTTGTGCCATCAAGTCATCTATATCACCTGAAAGGGCATGAAAAGGGCTACAATTTTGCATCATTAGATTTTGCTCGAGTGGTTGTTGCTTCAAACAAAATTTTTCAAAAACTGTTTTGGAAAACCATAAATCGCCCACTATGTGACCTCTAACACCAGAAACGAAATTTGTGCCATCAAGTCATCTACATCATCTGAAAGGGCATGAAAAGGGCTACAATTTGGCATCATTAGATTTTTCCAGAGTGGTTGTTGCTTCGAACAAAATTTTTCAAAAACTGTTTTGGAAATCCACAATTCGCCCACTATGTGACCTCCAACACCCGAAATGGAATTTGTGCCATCAAGTCATCTATATCACCTGAAAGGGCATGAAAGGGGCTACAATTTGGCCACATTAGAATTTTCCCGAGTGAATTTGTGCCATTCAGTCATCTATATAACCTGAAAGGGCATTAAAAGGGCTACAATTTAGCATCATTAGATTTTTCCAGAGTGGTTGTTGCTTCGAACAAAATTTTTCAAAAACTGTTTTGGAAAACCACAAATCGCACACTATGTGACCTCTAACACTAGCAGCAGAAATTGTGCCATCAAGTCATTTATATCACCTGAAAGGGCATGAAAAGAGCTACAATTTGGCATCATTAGATTTTTCCCGAGTGGTTGTTGCTTCGAACAAAATTTTTCAAAAACTGTTTTGGAAACCCACAAATCGCACACTATGTGACCTCTAACACCAGCAGCAGAAATTGTGCCATTAAGTCATTTATATCACCTGAAAGGGCATGAAAAGGGCTACAATTTGCCATCATTAGATTTTTCCCGAGTGGTTGTTGCTTCTAACAAAATTTTTCAAAAACTATTTTGGAAACCCACAAATCGCCTACAATGTGACCTCTAACGCCGGAAACGGAATTTGTGCCATCAAGTCATCTATATCACCTGAAAGGGCATGAAAAAGGCTACAATTTGGCATCATTCGATTTTTCCCGTGGTTGTTGCTTCGAACAAAATTTGTCAAAAACTGTTTTGGAAACCCACAAATCGCCCACTATGTGACCTCTAACACCGGAAACGGAATTTGTGCCATCAAGCCATCTATGTATATCACCTGAAGGGGCATGAAAAGGGCTACAATTTGGCATCATTAGATTTTTCCAGAGTGGTTGTTGCTTCAAACAAAATTTTTCAAAAACTGATCTCGAAACCCACAAATCGCCCTCTATGTGACCTCTAACACCAGAAACGGAATTTGTCCCATCAAGTCATCTATATCACCTGAAAGGGCATGAAAAGAGCTACAATTTGGCGTCATTAGATTTTTCCCGAGTGGTTGTTGCTTCGAACAAAATTTTTCAAAAACTGTTTTGGAAACCCACAAATCGCACACTATGTGACCTCTAACACCAGCAGCAGAAATTGTGCCATCAAGTCATTTATATCACCTGAAAGGGCATGAAAGGGGCTACAATTTGGCATCATTAGATTTTTCCCGAGTGGTTGTTGCTTCCAACAAAATTTTTCAAAAACTGTTTTGGAAACCCACAAAACGCCTAAAATGTGACCTCTAACACCGGAAACGGAATTTCGGACATCAAGTCATCTATATCACCTGAAAGGGCATGAAAAAGGCTACAATTTGGCATCATTCGATTTTTCCCGTGGTTGTTGCTTCGAACAAAATTTTTCAAAAACTGTTTTGGAAAACCACAAATCGCCCACTATGTGAGCTCTAACACCAGAAACGAAATTTGTGCCATCAAGTCATCTAAATTACCTGAAAGGGCATGAAAAGGGCTACAATTTGGCATCATTAGATTTTTCCAGAGTGGTTGTTGCTTCAAACAAAATTTCTCAAAAACTGTTCTCGAAACCCACAAATCGCCCACTATGTGACCTCTAACACCAGAAACGGAATTTGTGCCATAGTCATCTATGTATATCACCTGAAAGGGCATGAAAAGGGCTACAATTTGGCATCATTAGATTTTTCCACAGTGGTTGGTGCTTCGAACAAAGTTTTTCAAAAACTGTTTTGGAAACCCACAAATCGCCCACTATGTGACCTCTAACACCAGAAACTGAATTTGTGCCATCAAGTCATCTATATCACCTGAAAGGGCATTAAAAGGGGTACAATTTAGCATCATTAGATTTTTCCAGAGTGGTTGTTGCTTCGAACAAAATTTTTCAAAAATTGTTTTGGAAATCCACAAATCGCCCACTATGTGACTTCCAACACCCGAAACGGAATTTGTGTCATCAAGTCATCTATATCAGCTGAAAGGGCATGAAAAGGGCTACAATTTGGCATCATTAGATTTTTCCCGAGTGGTTGTTGCTTCGAACAAAATTTTTCGAAAACTGTTTTGGAAACCCACAAATCGCCCACTATGTGACCTCTAACAACGGAAACGGAATTTGTGCCATCAAGTCATCTATGTATATCACCTGAAGCGGCATGAAAAGGGTTACAATTTGGCATCATTAGATTTTTCCAGAGTGGTTGTTGCTTCAAACAAAATTTTTCAAAAACTGTTCTTGAAACCCACTAATCGCCCTCTATGTGACCTCTAACACTAGAAACGGAATTTGTGCCATCAGGTCATCTATATCACCTGAAAGGGCATAAAAAGGGATACAATTTGGCATCATTAGATTTTTCCCGAACAAAAATTTTTAAAAACTGTTTTGGAAACCCACAAATCGCCCACTATGTGACCTCTCATGCCAGAAAGGGAATTTGTGCTATAAAGTCATCTATATCACCTGAAAGGGCCTGAAAAGGGCTACAATTTGGCATCATTAGATTTTGCCCGAGTGGTTGGTGCTTCGAACAAAATTTTTCGAAAACTGTTTTGGAAACCCACAAATCGCCCACTATGTGACCTCTAACACCAGAAACGGAATTTGTGCCATCAAGTCATCTATGTATATCACCTGAAGCGGCATGAAAAGGGTTACAATTTGGCATCATTAGATTTTTCCAGAGTGGTTGTTGCTTCAAACAAAATTTTTCAAAAACTGTTCTCGAAACCCACTAATCGCCCTCTATGTGACCTCTAACACTAGAAACGGAATTTGTGCCATCAAGTCATCTATATCACCTGAAAGGGCATAAAAAGGGATACAGTTTGGCATCATTAGATTTTTCCCGAACAAAAATTTTTAAAAACTGTTTTGGAAACCCACAAATCGCCCACTATGTGACCTCTAACACCGGAAACGGAATTTGTGCCATCAAGTCATCTATGTATATCACCTGAAAGGGCATGCAAAAGGCTACAATTTGGCATCATTAGATTTTTCCAGAGTGTTTGTTGCTTCAAACAAAATTTTTCAAAAACTGTTTTGGAAACCCACAAATCGCCAACTATGTGACCTCTAACACCGGAAACGGAATTTGTGCCATCATCTCATCTATGTATATCACCTGAAGGGGCATGAAAAGGGCTACAATTTGGCATCATTAGATTTTTCTAGAGTGGTTGTTGCTTCAAACAAAATTTTTCAAAAATTGATCTCGAAAACCATAAATCGCACTCTATGTGACCTCTAACACCAGAAACAGAATTTGTGCCATCAAGTCATCTATGTATATCACCTGAAGGGGCATGAAAAGCGCTACAATTTGGCATCATTAGATTTTCCAGAGTGGTTGCTGCTTCAAACAAAATTTTTCAAAAACTGTTTTGGAAACCCACAAATCGCCCTCAATGTGACCTCTCATACCAGAAAGGGAATTTGTGCTATAAAGTCATCTATATCACCTGAAAGGGCCTGAAAAGGGCTACAATTTGGCATCATTAGATTTTGCCCGAGTGGTTGGTGCTTCGAACAAAATTTTTCGAAAACTGTTTTGGAAACCCACAAATCGCCCACTATGTGACCTCTAACACCAGAAACGGAATTTGTGCCATCAAGTCATCTATGTATATCACCTGAAGGGGCATGAAAAGGGCTACAATTTGGCATCATTAGATTTTTCCAGAGTGGTTGTTGCTTCAAACAAAATTTTTCAAAAATTGATCTCGAAAACCATAAATCGCCCTCTATGTGACCTCTAACACCAGAAACGGAATTTGTGCCATCAAGTCATCTATATCACCTGAAAGGGCATGAAAAGGGGTACAATTTAGCATCATTAGATTTTTCCAGAGTGGTGTTTGCTTCGAACAAAATTTTTCAAAAACTGTTTTGGAAACCCACAAATCGCACACTATGTGACCTCTAAAACCAGAAACGGAATTTGTGCCATCAAGTCATCTACATCACCTGAAAGGGCATGAAAAGGGCTACAATTTGGCATCATTAGATTTTTCCCGAGTGGTTGTTGCTTCGAACAAAATTTTTCAAAAACTGTTTTGGAAACCCACAAATCGCCCACTATGTGACCTCTAACACCAGAAACGGAATTTGTGCCATCAAGTCATCTATATCACCTGAAAGGGCATAAAAAAGGCTACAATTTGGCATCATTAGATTTTTCCCGAGTGGTTGTTGATTCAAGCAAAAATTTTTCAATAACTGTTTTGGAAACGCGCAAATCGCCCACTATGTGACCTCTAACACCGGAAACGGAATTTGTGCCATCAACTCATCTATGTATATCACCTGAAGGGGCATGAAAAGGGTTACAATTTGGCATCATTAGATTTTTCCAGAGTGGTTGTTGCTTCAAACAAAATTTTTCAAAAACTGTTCTCGAAACCCACAAATCGCCCTCTATGTGACCTCTAACACTAGAAACGGAATTTGTGCCATCAAGTCATCTATATCACCTGAAATGGCATGAAAAGGGCTACAATTTGTCATCATTAGATTTTTCCCGAGTGGTTGTTGCTTTGAACAAAATTTTTCAAAAACTGTTTTGGAAACCCACAAATCGCTCACTATGTGAACTCTAACACCAAAAACGAAATTTGTGCCATCAAGCCATCTATATTAACTGAAAGGGCATAAAAAGGACTACAACTTGGCATCATTAGATTTTTCCCGAGTTGTTGTTGATTCAAGCAAAATTTTTCAAAAACTGTTTTGGAAACCCACAAATCGCCCATTATGTGACCTCTAACACCAGAAACGGAATATGTGCCATCAAGTCATCTATATCACCTGAAAGGGCATGAAAAGGGGTACAATTTAGCATCATTAGATTTTTCCAGAGTGGTGTTTGCTTCGAACAAAATTTTTCAAAAACTGTTTTGGAAACCCACAAATCGCCCACTATGTGACCTCTAACACCAGAAACGGAATTTGTGCCATCAAGTCATCTATATCACCTGAAAGGGCATGAAAAGGGGTACAATTTAGCATCATTAGATTTTTCCAGAGTGGTGTTTGCTTCGAACAAAATTTTTCAAAAAGTGTTTTGGAAACCCACAACTCGCCCACTATGTGACCTCTAACACCAGAAACGGAATTTGTGCCATCAAGTCATCTACATCATCTGGAAGGGCATGAAAAGGGCTACAATTTGGCATCATTAGATTTTTCCCGAGTGGTTGTTGCTTCGAACAAAATTTTTCAAAAACTGTTTTGGAAACCCACAAATCGCCCACTATGTGACCTCTAACACCAGAAACGGAATTAGTGCCATCAAGTCATCTATATCACCTGAAAGGGCATAAAAAGGGCTACAATTTGGCATCATAAGATTTTTCCCGAGTGGTTGTTGATTCAAGCAAAATTTTTCAATAACTGTTTTGGAAACGCGCAAATCGCCCACTATGTGACCTCTAACACCGGAAACGGAATTTGTGCCATCAAGTCATCTATGTATATCACCTGAAGGGGCATGAAAAGGGTTACAATTTGGCATCATTAGATTTTTCCAGAGTGGTTGTTGCTTCAAACAAAATTTTTCAAAAACTGTTCTCGAAACCCACAAATCGCCCTCTATGTGACCTTTAACACTAGAAACGGAATTTGTGCCATCAAGTCATCTATATCACCTGAAAGGACATGAAAAGGGCTACAATTTGGCATCATTAGATTTTTCCCGAACAAAAATTTTTCAAAAACTGTTTTGGAAACCCACAAATCGCCCACTATGTGACCTCTAGCACCGGAAACGGAATTTGTGCCAACAGGTCATTTATGTATATCACCTGAAAGGGCATGAAAAATGCTACAATTTGGCATCATTAAATTTTTCCAGAGTTTTAGTTGCTTCAAACAAAATTTTTCAAAAACTGTTCTCGAAACCCACAAATCGCCCTCTATGTGACCTCTAACACCAGAAACGGAATTTGTGCCATCAAGTCATCTATATCACCTGAAAGGGCGTGAAAAGGGCTACAATTTGGCATCATTAGATTTTTCCCGAGTGGTTGTTGCTTCGAAAAAAATTTTTCAAAAACTGTTTTGGAAACCCACAAATCCCCCACTATGTGACCTCTAACACCAGAAACGGAATTTGTGCCATAGTCATCTATGTATATCACCTGAAAGGGCATGAAAAGGGCTACAATTTGGCATCATTAGATTTTTCCAGAGTGGTTGGTGCTTCGAACAAAATTTTTCAAAAACTGTTTTGGAAACCCACAAATCGCCCACTATGTGACCTCTAACACCAGAAACGGAATTTGTGCCATCAAGCCATCTGTATCACCTGAAAGGGCATGAAAAGGGGTATAATTTAGCATCATTAGATTTTTCCAGAGTGGTGTTTGCTTCGAACAAAATTTTTCAAAAACTGTTTTGGAAACCCACAAATCGCCCACTATGTGACCTCTAAAACCAGAAACGGAATTTGTGCCATCAAGTCGTCTAGAAAAGGGCTACAATTTGGCTTCATTAGATTTTTCCCGAGTGGTTGTTGCTTCGAACAAAATTTTTCAAAAAACTGTTTTGGAAACCCACAAATCGCCCACTATGTGACCTCTAACACCAGAAACGGAATTTGTGCCATAAAGTCATCTATATCACCTGAAAGGGCATAAAAAAGGCTACAATTTGGCATCATTAGATTTTTCCCTAGTGGTTGTTGATTCAAGCAAAATTTTTCAATAACTGTTTTGGAAACGCGAAATATGTTATTGAATAACATAGAAGAAAAACACATACGAAATATTTCTATATAGTGTCTTTATTGTTTCAATGTGGTCTTAAGACTAACTTATTTTAAAATATTTTCTACTTAATATAATTTCTTTTGTTTTCGTTGTTGTTTAATATTTTCTTCAACTTAGCAATTTTAATTATTGGGCCATCGGAATAAAAGTCGATGACTTCAAGTGGTTCGAACAAAAAAATATATGAATTTTGGTCAACGTTTACTAAAGGTTTAGAATTTCAGCCAAATTGTATTTTATTATGTATAGTGAAATAAAATTTGGATGAATGAAAATGTCATTGGCCTAAGTGCTTATGAAATAGCGGAAAAGAAATCAAATTTCAGAAAATAAAGAGAAGTAAAAAAATATGTTTAGTTGCATAAACATTTCATTGTTTTTAAACTATTACAAAGTATCTTTGACTTTGTTTTTAAGTTTGTGTAGCATATTTATCAATTATTGAATTTATGTCTACGAGGGTTGGTTGAGTATGTGGGATTACATACGTAACTCCTCCCCCATTAGATGAAGGATTCTCCTGAATTCTGTCATTTGATTTTTTACATTTCTTATATAATATAATTACTAATATTAGTGTTATTGCCATAGTTATTGTTAGTGGCATAGTGTAAACAATAATCTTACTGTTGAATTTTATTTCTTCGATTTCTTTCGTATTTTGAATTGTTTTTAATTTTACTTCTTCTATAGTAAGAGTAGTATTAAATGTTATGTTTTGGAATTTTGGAATAATTACTTTATCCAGATACGTTTTATTATTATTTGAAAATTTTTGATTTGCTATTGCTAAAGTGCAGTTATTATATTGTATTAAAAAGTTTCCATTCAAAATATTGTTTGTATTATTATAATTGCTAGTTATTGTACTATTCTTTGCATTTTTAACTACAATTGTTTGATCGTTAATATTTATGATCTCAGTATTTTCATTTGTTATAATTTTACACGTTTTTTCTAATGTGCAATGTTTTGATATCTTACATTCGGTTAAATAATTATTTTGCTTGTATATATATGTTTTGTCATCATATTTAAATATATTTTCAATTTCTGCATCTACTTCTTTATTTAAGTATGGCATAGGTATAATAGTAGTTACTTGAATAAAGTAAAATGTTTTTGGAACTTTAATTATAAATATTAATTCATTAGTTTTTTCAAAAATTGCCGTTCTTAAAAATTTAATTTTACTTATGTCTATATTGTAGTCATCTATCTCTTGTTTAGTTAAAATGCTGGCGTCTGTTATTCCATTTTGTGCTGTTGTTATATAATTTTGTATATGTTCTATGTGGTTTCTAATTGTTGTTAAAATAAGTAAACTTTCAAAATATATGATTCTTGTCAATATTTCTTTTACTGATTTATGTAATCCGTCCATATAATACTATATATTGAATTCTTCTGGTTCTGAGTTACAGTGTTTCTTATTAGTTCTATTGTATTGTTAAAATGGTCGTTAATTCTTATTTGTTGATTTAAGTTTGTTATGGAGTTATGTACATTAGCATCGATTGTATTAAAATGTCTAGTGATATCTTCCTGGTCAGTATTGTCCATCGTACCAAAAAGGTATTTCCAAGCATGTCCCACCAAATTTAAAATTCCACGTTTCTGCCTATTGCTAGGTGTTATTGTTTTTATCTTGCTTAAAAGTGTATCTATCTCATTACATACAAATAATTTTTCATTATTTTTCAAATCATTTGAGTCACTTCTCATTTGCAGAAGTATATTTGATATTGCTTTTATATCTATATGGTGTAAAATTAGTTCTGATTCTACAGGGATGCTGCAATTATAGTTGTTAATTTCTACGTATCCACTTGTTTCCGTTATTGGATGTAATATTATGTTGGCCTGAGTTTGCGTTATTATAAGTATGGTTATTAATATGTGTAACTTTACCTGTAACTTTAAATGTAAGTGGAAATTAGTTTGAGTTTATACTGCAATTATTGTATTTATTAGGTCTTTTAATATTAGTCGTATGTATTCCCTGTAATGATTTTTTCCTGAATTTTGGTTCTTCCTTGTGTCGTACATTTTTGTAGTTTTTTATAAACCCTTCTTGTATTGTTTCTATGTAAATTTCCCTGTTTTTATTCGCCTTTGATATTAGTTGTTCTTTTACTTTACATAATCTTTCATATATTATGGTGTGATCAATTGTATGATTCTGAACTTGTAATGGTGTGCATTTGATAGTGCTATGATATGTGTCATTGTATAACATTATGGCTTTATATATTTGTTGTGTAATTGGTAAATGATTTTCTAAATTTAAGGTCCTTATTTTCTCTGTGACAGTGTTATTTAGCCTTTCAATATCGCTATTGCCAGTGTGGCTATTTGGTTTAGTAATATGATATTCTATTTCTTCACCTTGCATAAATGTTTTAACATTTTCATTATTAAATTCGTTGTCGAATACCATCTTCTTTACTTTTCCTTTAATCGCTAAAAACTGTTGTAATTGTGCAACAAGTGTAATACTATTTCTGTCCGTAAGTGGTAAACATGTGGCATGTTTTGAAAACTTATCAATAAAAACGATGAAAGAATGTTTGCTATTGACATAAGTATCTACGTGTATAATTTCATTAGTAGTATGTGGGGTTTCGGTTATGTAAAACTTATTTTTGATCGGGTTTCTATCATATTTTCCTCCTGAGCATATATCGCAGTTGTTAATGACTTTAGTTATTTCTTCTTTAAGCTGAGGATTATATTTTTTAATTTTTCGAAAGTTGCAGTTATACCACAATGTCCGCTTTCGTGTTTATGAAAGAGGGCAATTTGTTTTCTTAGTTCTTCGTCATTTTCGATGTCCTTTGCTAATCGAGAACATTTGACAAATTTGACATTAGGGTTCGTGGAAAATTCCTCTTCTATAATTTTCTGTACTTTGTAATATTCATGATCATTTAGGTTAGAGTATATTCCCACTCTTCCTTTATCTATTTCTTTTCTTATGATATCTAAGACTCTATTTTGGTCAATATCATTTTTATCTATGTAAATACGTTTAAATTTGAACATATTTTCAATCGTGTTCCGTTTTTCTTCTGTAACTATTATTTGTGTCTTAAACCTATTGACGATTGTATCTAAAATTGGAATTGCATAACCTAGATCTTCCTCTTGGGAATGGACTGTTCCTATTTCGGCTGTCGTGCTATTATTTTCTCTTTCACCTTGTAAAATTTCCATCTGAGCATTAATTTCGTCGTTTCTTATTCGGCTCAAGAAATCGGCGACATTATTGGTTTTTCCTTTAATATATTCAATTGAAAAATTATATTCTCCCAAGCTGAGAAGCCATCTCTGAAGTTTTGGGTTTATATCTTTACCTGAATATTTTGTCATGAGCCACTTTAGTGGTTGATGATCACATTCTAAATCGAATTCTCTGCCAAAAACATATGGTCGAAAGTATTTTACTGCCCATACTATGGCGAGTAACTCTTTTTCTATAGTAGCATAATTACTTTCATGCTTGTTTAATGTTCTGGATGCATATGCAATAGGGTGTCCATCTTGGGATAAGACAGCTGCAAGGGCAAAGTTGCTTGCATCCGTTGTGATTTTAAATTTCTTTGCGAAATTTGGGTAACGTAATATCGGTGAATTTGTTATTAAGTCTTTAAGCTTTTCAAAAGAACTAATATAACTAGGATCATATACATTAATTGGTTGATCCTTTTTTAAAAATCGTGTCATGGGGTATGCAATTTTTGCATAATCCTTGACAAACTTTCTATAGAAGCCTGTCATACCTAAAAAAGATTTTATTTGTTTTGTATTATTTGGTATTTTCAATTTTTTTATTATTTCTATTTTAGCGGGATTTGGTTTTATTCCGTTTGCGGTGAGAATATGCCCCAAAAACTTAGTTTCTCTTGTTAGAAAATCACATTTGTATTTTGAGATGTGCTCTTTTTAGTGCTTTAAATATTAGCCTTAGATTAGTTAAGTGTTCTTCTAAAGATGTTCCAAACACCAATATGTCATCCATATAGACGACACATATTCTGTTAATATATTCATGTAAGATTTTATTCATCAGCCTTTGGAAGGTTGATGGAGCATTTTTCAGGCCAAATGGCATACGAATAAATTCATAATGTCCAAATGGTGTTGAAAACGCTGTTTTTGGCCTATCTTCTTCTCTTACTGGAATTTGGTGGAATCCCTTTGCCAAATCTAATGTTGTAAAGTATTGTGCTCTACCAATTTTGTCTAACAATGAATTTAGATTCGGAATAGGGTATTTGTCATCGATTGTAAATTCGTTTAATTTTCTGTAGTCTGTTACGTGCCGGCTTAATCGTGGAACAGAAAAATAAACATTTCCAAACAATACCACTTTCAATCAAAACATCTGTTAAGGGTATGATTTAAAAAGGTCTTCCGGCTAACTATATCTAAAGCATTCGTGGTTCTTAACCCTGTTTTGACACGTAAGCATATAACACACTCATCATACCCATGGAGTGTGCAAAAGAAATATTTATGTGAATTTAAAAGAAATATGACAAAAAGTAATTGTGATGATGAGATGGACTATCATTTAGGGTATACTTTTCCCTCCCAATTGAATAATTAAACTCCAATGACAGATGTAATACCCTGTATATATATATGCATCTGTCCCAAGAAATGACTATTATTTTACTTACTTCAAGATACTCATTATGCCTGCTTTCCCCTTAAAAAAAAATTTAGTGATTCATATTAGAATTTTACAGAGGAGCAAAATATTTATTGAAAAAAGGGGAAAATTTAATATGATATTCATACATTAAAAGAGAGAATAACATATTTAGTGATAATAATTTACTGATTTACATCAATATAATTGGACAGAGAATGCAATAAGATCTGACTGACTTATAAAGAGAATTAATATAATATTATATATAAAAAGAACAAAAGAAAATTATCATCACTTACAGAGTTTGAGAATTGGATGTATACAATTAATCCACGACGATTGATATGTTGGGCCCAGCAGTCAATGCGTGATGTGTAATGTAATTTGTTGTTGTTATTGTTTTCTTAAACCTGTTTTATGAATGAAATGATAATTTTAACATTACGTTTTAATCAATAAAGAAAATATACATACTTAAATAAAAGATAGGAAAAAAAAAATATTTATAAAAGCATTACAAATGTAAAAGGATAATTATTATGTTTAGTTACTAATCCAAATTGTTCTTTTTTTCTTCCAATATCTAATAATACACATTAATAATTAACCTTTTCCATATTTAAAATAAAAAAAAGAATAAGAAAAATTTAGATTAAGCTAGTTTTAGTATTAAATAAATGTTTAGTTGGGAGTATTTAGGATTGAATAGAGGTGAGCTAATCGTTTAAATTCTACATGTTGAAGGTTATTTTAAGGACATCTGTTTTCGACGAATTGGTGTATGTTTTGCTGGATATGATTTTGATGTTACATTTTGGCGGACGATCAAATATTTACATGAAGCGGTTTATATTGCGGCAATTGATAATGAAGATGAACCCTTTTATCCTTATATTACGCCAAGTTAATTCTAGGTTAAGTGACCAGTATGGATTTAGGTGTTATGACTTCAGGGATTTTGTTTAATTATATATGTATTTAATTATATGAATAAATTACCGGTGGCTCTTGGGCCACCTTAAGAAACGTGTTCCAGTTATAAAAATTAGTGCCCAAATTTTACTTAGGTATTTAAGGATCTTCTGAGTAAAAGAAGAAATGGTCAGGGTATGGGCAAAAAAAAAAAAATTCCAGTTCTCTTACCTTAATGAAATTATTTATATGTTTTCCACACTTTTTAGAAACACGTTAGGTGCAATTTATTAAATTATCTTTAAGACACGGACAGAACTTTCTAGTTAACTTTATTATATGAAAACTTGTAACAACTTACGGACGAATGTCACTTGTATATTCTTCTGTATTTGAACCAATAATGATTTTAATTTTATAAAAATGTGCTTAAGTAGCGGTGTACAGAATATTTTGTCAAGGAGAGTTAAATGACAATGGAAAGATTGGTAATTAAAATAATGAGAAAGAAAGACAAAGATATTAATATAAATTTTACAGCTTTAATTTTACAGCTTTAGTGCATGTGTGGTTTGTTCATTTATCTTTATATTTTAACATTTTCTTTTATTCTGTCTCTCTTCTCAAGATAATTTTTAATGCATGCTATAAAAATAATTCCTGTAGAATCTTTCCTTTTTTCTATCATGCGAAATGTACCATGAGAACATTAAAATAATTAGTTAAGTGATACTGGTATTGCTGCTGCTAATATTAAATAAATATGGGTTATTGAAAATATTTCTATTTCTAACTCGTGATTGTTTGATATACTTTATTTTCTTTTCTTTAAAAGATATTGAGCAAAATTTGCAACAAACCTGCTTCATCCGAGAATTTTCCAAATTAAGGACGAAAAGGGAACAAATTTTTGTGAAATAATAAGTGTATTTACGCGTACATCACATGCTTACAAACGTATGCATTGTTGACTTTGTTTATTTACAACGTGTGGCACGACCCACGAATAGCCGGGCAAAATCTCTACCTAAAAGGAAGTCAGAGCTAATAAGTAAATAGTAATAATCTTGGTATATCAAGGCTTAAGGTCAGCGGTCTGATATCTACCAATATAAGCTCCTTTCAGGTCCTCTACATCGTAAAGGTTACTACCAATTTTATTTCGAATTCTACATATTTCATATTTTTGCATAAATTTTTTATTGATGGCTTTTGACATGTTGCTTAATACATGAGTTTTTCTGTAGACAGTTTGGCCTTTCTCGAATTGTATTGGACGTGCTCTTAGATTATAATTTTTGGACGCTTTCTCATGGGCTTTGTTTAAATTTGTCTGAATTTGAGTCCTAAGTTTCTGTAACTTATCTGCGTTGGCTAAAACTTCAAAGTCTTCACCTGTTAAACACCCTAGCCTATCCAATATCTTATAAGCAGAGCCATGCTGGACCATATTTTGCCCAAACATTGCATAATACGGTGAACATTTTATTGATGTTCCTAAGTATTGATAAAATTTGGGGAATGTATCGGTCCCAACTGCTGTGGTCTTTCTGATCTTCTAAAAAGCAACGAAGTTTTGTTATTATCTCTCTGTTTGCTCGTTCTGATGCGTTTGATTGTGGGGCGTAAAATCCTGTTCTAATGTGTTCGATTTCATATAGTGAAAAAAAACTCCTTCATTTCTTTTGACACGAACTGCTTGGCATTGTCACTGTGTAAAAACCTAGGTACACCAAATGTAGGGAAAATATCCGATTGTAAATATACAATTACATTGGCACTTGTTGCTGCCCTAAAGGGTTTCAAAAATAAAAATTTTGTTAGGTGATCTAAGCAGATGAAAATTACGGAATTCTTTCCTTTTGTTAGTGGATAAGGACCTAAGAAATCACAATAGAGTCTTTCGAAAGGTCTATTAGTTTGAAATTGTTTGCCCATAAGGGGTCTTGAAATTTGATTTGGAGACTTTAAGCACCTACATTTTTCACAATTGTTTATATATGATTTGACGTCAGCTGCCATTGTGGGCCAATAATATTTTTGGCGAACTCGTGCTAAGGTTTTTGCAAAACCGCCATGACATGAAATCACTGAGTCATGGGCTGCTTTAATTGCATTTTCTGATAGGGAAGTGGGAATCCACAATCGCCATAAATCATTTTCCTCGTCATCATGACCAGTCTTAAACCTTACGCGTTTGTAGACTAAATTTTCAGAAACAATCAAATCTGGCAGTAAGTCTTTTCTCTCAGTGATTGTTGTTCGAAGATTTCGGTATTCCTCATTATCAAAATCAGGCAAGGTCAAGTCAAGCTCAAGAGGTACATCGGATATCGTTAGTTCTTCTAAGTTAATGCGAGATAAACAATCGGGGACTACGTTTAAGGACCCTTTCCTATGTTCGATTTGAAAATCGTATCCTTGTAATTTAAGGCTCCATCGAGCTAAACGGCCACTCAAATCTTTTTGAGACATCAGCCATTTCAGCGAAGAATGGTCTGTAATTATTTTAAATGGTGACCCTTCTACATATGGTCTAAAGCGGTGAACACAAACGATTGCGGCTAAGCACTCGAGTTCGGTAACTGTATAATTTTTCTGAGCCTTGTTTAGCTTTTTGGAAACAAAGGCAATCGGACGTTCATTACCATCATCATCGTATTGGAACAATACGCCACCTACACCTACCTTTGAGGCATCGCATTGAATTATAAATTTGCGTCTGAAATTTGGCTGTGCCAGCACCGGTGCAGACGATAAAGCTTCTTTTAGTTCTTGAAAGGATATTCTAGCTGCATCAGATAAAGAAAATGGTTTGTTTGTCTTCTTTAGACAGTCCGTGAGTGGACCAGCCAGATCAGAAAAGTTGCTTATGAAGGCCCTATACCAGTTGGCCATGCCCACAAAACGGCGAAGTTGCTTTGGTGTTTGGGGTAGACTAAAATTTCGTATTGATTCTACTTTCTCGGGGTCAACCTTTAATGTGCCATTTCCTACAATATAGCCTAGATAACGAATTTCGCGCTGACAGAAACTACTTTTTCCTACATTTATTGTTAACTTAGCAGTTCTTAGACAATTAGCTACATCTCTTAAGAGCGCCATATGTGTTTCAAAATCGGAGCTGCATACGAGTAAATCATCTAAATAGATAAATACATTTTCACGTAAACGAGATGGTATCACTTTATCCATTAGCCTACTCATGGTTTGGGGACCATTACAAAGTCCAAATGGCATGTACTTGAAATGGTATAATGGTTTCCTGGTACAACGAATGCAGTTTTCTCTTTAGAAGATTGGGTTAACCTTATCTGTAAAAAGGCGTCCTTCAAGTCAATACCCGAAATGTAATAGGTATCCTTCAGTCTACTGAGTAACCCGTTTATATGGGGAAGGGGGTATGAATCCTTTTTTGTTACAGAGTTTAGCTTTCTGGAGTCAATGCAAAGACGAACTTTGCCTGGCTTTCGCACTACCACAACTGGTGAACACCAGGGCGAATTCGACTCCTCTATTACTCCCATGCTCAAAAGTCGTTCTATTTCTTTGTATGCCTCCTCTTGCCGTGGTGGAGACAAAGGGTAATGGCGACATTTAATAGAGACTGAATCTCCTGTGTCTATGTGGTGTTCTAGCAAGTCTGTGCACCCTAAACCCATGTTCTCATATGAAGGGAACTCTAGAATAGTTTTTTCCAACGCGAGTTTTTGATCTGATGTAAGATCGTGAAACTGTTTTCCTTGTTTGCAGTATGCAGAATCGTTCATTAATGACGAAAAAGATGGAATTATGTCAGGTGCGAGTGCAAACTCACGCCAAAAATTTGTACCGAAGTAAGCATCCTGGCTAAGTGAGGGTACAAGATAAAATAAAATTTCTTTAGTTATACCCTTGAAATGAACAGGGATACTACAAAATCCTAATATTTTTTGCTTGTTTCCATCTGCAACTGACAATGAAGACTCTCTTGGCCTATAGACTATTTGATTACGCTCTAGAAAATTTAAACAGTTCTTTCCCAAAACAGAAACATTGGCTCCAGAGTCGAGCAAACCCAATAAAGTATCGTCCAAAATTTTCACTTTAACAAATGGGCGATCATCTGCGTCATTTAGAAAAGTTGATTCTAGTAATTTGCGATAGAATCTGCGTTTCTTAAAACGCTGTCTACACTTAAGAATATTTGAGGACGGACCCTTAGTGAAAGGTTCATCAATATTAGAGTCACAGCAAGGTTCTGTTTGGATTGATTTGTCTTGTTTCTGAATAACATTAAAATTTTCTTGTTCAGATTGTTTGTCCAGAAAAATCGGTTTTATTTTAAGCTCGGGGTTTTGGGGAATGGACGAAAGTCCCCGGTAGTCATTTCGCCCGTTGTTCTGTTTACCTGAAATATGTGCCCTTTTGGACATGAGGGGGTCAGTACACCCTTTTGTCCGCACTTGAAACAGAATCGTTCGGTTATTTCTCTATCACAATATATGTATGAATGCCCATACGACAGACAATTCCAACATTTTAGGCTCGAATAGTCATAATTGTTATTTTTCTTAGAAATTTGAAATGCTGCCAACTGGGGATCACATATATCTGCAGCGTCAGAATCGATTTCAGATGCATCTAGCTCGTTTACATTCCGCGCTACATTTGAGTTTGGCATAAATAATTTATTTTCTTTATGAACCTTTTCGGCCTTCTGTGCAATATCTCTAAAGTTGTTTAGAGTCCTAGCTTCTGAACTAAATACCAAGAATCTCAAACTCGACTGTACATTTCTTTTAATTATATCAATCAGGCTTACATAGGGAAGAGGACTTTGCAATCTAGAATTCATTGATACAATTGCGGTATGAAAATCGTCATACGATTCCCTATGTTGTTGCTTGCGCATCGAAATTTTCAACAAAATGTCGTGCTCCGATTCCAAATAGCCGAATTCTTTAGTTAAGTTGAAACGCAAAGTTTGATAAGTCACCTCAACATTTTGCTTCAGAAAAAGCCAATACCATTGTTCAGCTTTTCCTTCCAAAAGCACATGAAAATTTGATAAAAGGTGTTCATCGGAACATCTGGTACGTCTGCGAAGTGTTTCTACTTTGAACAAAACGTCAGAAACTGAGGTTGTGCCATCGTATGATATTTTCCATTTCTCTAATTTAATGGCCGTGTCACTTAAAGCAGGAGATCCATTTACATCGTAATTTTGATGAGTTGGATGATTAGTGTGAGGATTCGAATATTGTTCATTAGAATTCTGGCTGCTATTAGCATTACCTATCAGAGAGATGCTATTCCTAATAGAAGATAATTCCCTTCTAAACTCTTCTCTTGTATTTTGCATAGTTTGCTCCATTAGCGCATATAAGGTATCTAAGGGCGTACCTGAATTTAAGTTAGACTCATGACTTGAAATTGCTTGAGCGCTTGAGCTTGGTGGAACATGCAGATTCTGTACTTCAGAAGGAGCAACTTCCTGCGGAAGTGAATTTGGATTGCTCATAATGGATATGTTTTGAATGTGTAATGGTATAGTACCGAAATTTAGTACTCGAGAAGTTTGGTGGTCTGCTGTACTTGCAGTTTTTGGTGCAGGCGAATGCACAACTGTAGACTTAGATGTACCTGGGATTTCCTGTAAGTTAATGGATATATTGTTGCGTGAAGTAGACGAGCTACCACCGCGTGCTTTCGAACTCTTGTTTACTTGGGAACGGGTGTCCATAGTACGGTTTCAAAAGGAACCAATTCAAATCAAAATAGTGAATATTATATAATAAGGAAAGTTCTTTGTTATAAAAGAAATACATTAATTCAATAAATCAACAAAAAAAAAAATTTATGTTACATTAAAAAAAAAGAATAAAAATAAGTATAAGTGTATAAATAAAGTATATGTATGTATCAAAAGGTTAATTTTTGTTTTATATCAAAATTGATGCAAATAACAATTTTTATAAATAATCTTAAGGAGAAAACAATGCATAACGATATAATCTTAGATCAGCAAAATAACAGTCATCAAAATCGTTATATTAAATGCAAGTTTTTGGTTAAGCATTTTATTTTTCTAATTTTGTTAGTTCCAAAATATGATGAAGTGTATATTTGGCTTTGGATATAACTTAACCGCAACTTTACTGAGTTTATCCTGTAAACATCGAAAAGGACTTGAAAAGCTAATAAATCAAAGCCGAATAAACAAAAACTCGGATGCATCTTAAGCCGTAATATGTTTCCAGCTTAAGGACTATCTGAGAAAAATATAGCTCGGATGCATCTTAAGCCGAAATATGTTTCCAGCTTAAGGACTATCTGAGAAAATATAGGCTAAAAATAATAATTGCCAAAATTACAGTGTATAGCTTCTGAATTAAATGTTATGTCATCTAAATTTCAGGACTTATTCAAAGAAAATAAGCAATTGATGTTTTATATCTAGATTTAAATTTAAAATTTTGCCTAAACAAAATATTTTGGAAAACATTTCTTTTATTAAATAAATATTATTTCTATCAGCCATTGGTTTGGCTTTTCCGTTGGGCGCCATATATGTTACGTGCCGGCTTAATCGTGGAACAGAAAAATAAACATTTCCAAACAATACCACTTTCAATCAAAACATCTGTTAAGGGTATGATTTAAAAAGGTCTTCCGGCTAACTATATCTAAAGCATTCGTGGTTCTTAACCCTGTTTTGACACGTAAGCATATAACACACTCATCATACCCATGGAGTGTGCAAAAGAAATATTTATGTGAATTTAAAAGAAATATGACAAAAAGTAATTGTGATGATGAGATGGACTATCATTTAGGGTATACTTTTCCCTCCCAATTGAATAATTAAACTCCAATGACAGATGTAATACCCTGTATATATATATGCATCTGTCCCAAGAAATGACTATTATTTTACTTACTTCAAGATACTCATTATGCCTGCTTTCCCCTTAAAAAAAAATTTAGTGATTCATATTAGAATTTTACAGAGGAGCAAAATATTTATTGAAAAAAAGGGGAAAATTTAATATGATATTCATACATTAAAAGAGAGAATAACATATTTAGTGATAATAATTTACTGATTTACATCAATATAATTGGACAGAGAATGCAATAAGATCTGACTGACTTATAAAGAGAATTAATATAATATTATATATAAAAAGAACAAAAGAAAATTATCATCACTTACAGAGTTTGAGAATTGGATGTATACAATTAATCCACGACGATTGATATGTTGGGCCCAGCAGTCAATGCGTGATGTGTAATGTAATTTGTTGTTGTTATTGTTTTCTTAAACCTGTTTTATGAATGAAATGATAATTTTAACATTACGTTTTAATCAATAAAGAAAATATACATACTTAAATAAAAGATAGGAAAAAAAAATATTTATAAAAGCATTACAAATGTAAAAGGATAATTATTATGTTTAGTTACTAATCCAAATTGTTCTTTTTTTCTTCCAATATCTAATAATACACATTAATAATTAACCTTTTCCATATTTAAAATAAAAAAAAGAATAAGAAAAATTTAGATTAAGCTAGTTTTAGTATTAAATAAATGTTTAGTTGGGAGTATTTAGGATTGAATAGAGGTGAGCTAATCGTTTAAATTCTACATGTTGAAGGTTATTTTAAGGACATCTGTTTTCGACGAATTGGTGTATGTTTTGCTGGATATGATTTTGATGTTACATTTTGGCGGACGATCAAATATTTACATGAAGCGGTTTATATTGCGGCAATTGATAATGAAGATGAAC
The DNA here is from genome assembly GCA_951800035.1 of Linnaemya tessellans. Lineage (NCBI taxonomy): Eukaryota > Metazoa > Arthropoda > Insecta > Diptera > Tachinidae > Linnaemya > Linnaemya tessellans. The sequence continues at coordinate 73,922,302 of OX637533.1, read as the reverse complement.
CCTTTTATCCTTATATTACGCCAAGTTAATTCTAGGTTAAGTGACCAGTATGGATTTAGGTGTTATGACTTCAGGGATTTTGTTTAATTATATATGTATTTAATTATATGAATAAATTACCGGTGGCTCTTGGGCCACCTTAAGAAACGTGTTCCAGTTATAAAAATTAGTGCCCAAATTTTACTTAGGTATTTAAGGATCTTCTGAGTAAAAGAAGAAATGGTCAGGGTATGGGCAAAAAAAAAAAAATTCCAGTTCTCTTACCTTAATGAAATTATTTATATGTTTTCCACACTTTTTAGAAACACGTTAGGTGCAATTTATTAAATTATCTTTAAGACACGGACAGAACTTTCTAGTTAACTTTATTATATGAAAACTTGTAACAACTTACGGACGAATGTCACTTGTATATTCTTCTGTATTTGAACCAATAATGATTTTAATTTTATAAAAATGTGCTTAAGTAGCGGTGTACAGAATATTTTGTCAAGGAGAGTTAAATGACAATGGAAAGATTGGTAATTAAAATAATGAGAAAGAAAGACAAAGATATTAATATAAATTTTACAGCTTTAATTTTACAGCTTTAGTGCATGTGTGGTTTGTTCATTTATCTTTATATTTTAACATTTTCTTTTATTCTGTCTCTCTTCTCAAGATAATTTTTAATGCATGCTATAAAAATAATTCCTGTAGAATCTTTCCTTTTTTCTATCATGCGAAATGTACCATGAGAACATTAAAATAATTAGTTAAGTGATACTGGTAATGCTGCTGCTAATATTAAATAAATATGGGTTATTGAAAATATTTCTATTTCTAACTCGTGATTGTTTGATATACTTTATTTTCTTTTCTTTAAAAGATATTGAGCAAAATTTGCAACAAGTCAATAACGATTCTTTTTTTCTCCTGAGTTATCTAATTTCTTTTCAACGATCCACAGTGGGCTATTATATGGGGAATTACTTTCTCTTATTATCCTTTGTTTAAACATTTCTTTAATTTGACGTTTAATTTCTTCCTCATGGATTTGAGGGTACCTGTATATTTTAGAATATAAAGGCCTTTCGTTTGTGGTTATTATTTCGTGATGTACTTCATTTGTACATGATAAATAGTCTCCTTCTTTAAAGAATAGATTTTCGAACTCAGTAAGCAGCCTTAAGGTTGCCTGACGTTCTTCGCTATTCATATGAGAAAAATCAATGTTATCTCTAATATCTTTATTTTCTATTTGTTGCATATTACAAATGTTATGAAGATATTCTGGATAGTTATATTCTTCAAAATAAAGTTTATTGTTTAGTATTTCCACATATTTTTGTTCATAGTTAATTTTTGCTTTCAAGGGTTGTAAAAAATTTTGCCCAATAATGCCAGAACAATTTTTATTTGAAAAATTTATTATTTTCCATTGCAGTGTACCCAAACAACCAAATTCTGTTGGGAATGGTGTTGTTACTACAAATTTAATTTTGTTTGTACCATTAAGTGTATTATACGACAAAGGATTCTCAAGAGTAAATTTTGGATATAATTCAGTCAATATTCCTTCTCTCAAGATACTTGTGGTAGAACCGTATCGACAAGACATCTAATGGTTTGTTTGCCTATAGAAATTTTTACTTTGGGTAATGTTGATTTTAAGGCGATACTATAAAATTTATATCATTGTTTCCTATTAATTGTCCTTCTTGTAAAGTACCTATTTCCATAGGTTGAGGAAATTGTTTTGAATTACGAGAATGAGAGCTTCTGTTAGTATTTCTAGTTTGGTAAGAGGTGTTGTCCCTTTCGTATTGATAATTGTTAAAGCCTTTGTTAAAATTTTTTGCAAATTCGTGATTCTGTCTATTTTGTTGGTTTTGTAGTCTGTTTGTGTATTGATGTTGTTCGTTGCTATAATTGAGTCTTTGAGTGTTGGATGTAGTTGGTTTGTTTGTGTTAGTATTATTATAATTATTTATGTTTCTCCTGTATATTATATGTATGGCTCTAGGGTCGTCTAAAGCGCTGATTTGTGAATATCTGGTTGCAATGTCGTTTAAAGTACTTGCTTGATCTAAATGAGATCGTAATGGGATATCTATTTTTTCTATTAAAATATTTACCAAATCTCTATCTACTCTGTCCGGTTTATATATTAATGGCTTATTAATGTCGAATAAATATATTTCATTCAATTCGTGTTTACATTTTTCAAAATACTTAAATAATTCTCTTAAATTACATACTTTTACATGCCTGCATTTATTGAAGACATCTCCATATGTTGTCCTGGGCTTGTAGTGTTCCATTAGCTTCGCTTTTATTAGATTCCATGTGGCATTGTCCCCTAATTCCTGGATATACCTCCCTGCCTCGCCAACAATTTTTTCATTTGCAACTATGTTCATTGCCAGATTCATCAACTCCATATTATCTCTGGGACACATCGACATCACCGCCTCAACCGACTTGATGAATGGCATAACGCTATGACTTTCATCAAGACATCGCAGTTGTCTAAACTGCTGCAATATTTCCTTTGTTGTAAGCAGTTGATTTTGTGGTTGCTGTATTTGCTGTGCTTGTAAAACTTCTACTTGTCCTCTTAGCTGATTAATAAGTTGTTCTTGGGCTGCAATTACCTCCATAATTTGTTCATTGGCTGGTTGCCCCATATTTCTATTTTCGTCAAATCTGCTCATATTTCTTCTTTTTTCTACGTTTTTATTATTTTCACAATTTGTACTTTTTGTTTCACAATTATATAATTATTTTATATTATTTATTTATTTTATTTATTTTTTCTCACTTCGAATGAGTATGTCCTTTCACTTATATTTTGTTTGAATTTACTTCACTTAAAAGTTTTTTTTCGTTCTCTAAACTAGGATTTTTCTGAGCGTTTGATTTATTCTTCAGAATATATATGTTCCAAAACTTATTCTGTATAGAATTAGTTTCCGTTGACTGCGCCAAATATGTTATTGAATAACATAGAAAAAAAACACATACGAAATATTTCTATATAGTGTCTTTATTGTTTCAATGTGGTCTTAAGACTAACTTATTTTAAAATATTTTCTACTTAATATAAGTTCTTTTATTTTCGTTGTTGTTTAATATTTTCTTCAACTTAGCAATTTTAATGATTGGGCCATCGCAATAAAAGTCGATGACTTCAAGTGGTTCGAACAAAAAAATATATGAATTTTGGTCAATGTTTACTAAAGGTTTAGAATTTCAACCAAATTGTATTTTATTATGTCTAGAGAAATAAAATTTGGATGAATGAAAATGTCATTGGCCTAAGTGCTTATGAAATAGCGGAAAAGAAATCAAATTTCAGAAAATAAAGAGAAGTAAAAAAATATGTTTAGTTGCATAAACATTTCATTGTTTTTAAACTATTACAAAGTATCTTTGACTTTGTTTTTAAGTTTGTGTAGTATATTTATCAATTATTGAATTTATGTCTACGAGGGTTGGTTGAGTATGTGGGATTACATACGTAACTCGCGCAAATCGCCCACTATGTGACCTCTAACACCGGAAACGGAATTTGTGCCATCAAACTCATCTATGTATATCACCTGAAGGGTCATGAAAAGGGTTACAATTTGGCATCATTAGATTTTTCCAGAGTGGTTGTTGCTTCAAACAAAATTTTTCAAAAACTGTTTTGGAAACCCACAAATCGCCCACTATGTGACCTCTAACACCGGAAACGGAATTTGTGCCATCAAGTCATCTATGTATATCACCTGAAAGGGCATGAAAAAGGCTACAATTTGGCATCATTAGATTTTTCCCGAGTGGTTGTTGCTTCGAACAAAATTTTTCAAAAACTGTTTTGGAAACCCACAAATCGCCCACTATGTGACCTCTAACCCCAAAAACGAAATTTGTGCCATCAAGTCATCTATATTCCCTGAAAGGGCATGAAAAGGGCTACAATTTTGCATCATTAGATTTTTCCCTAGTGGTTGTTGATTCAAGCAAAATTTTTCAAAAACTGTTTTGGAAACCCACAAATCGCCCACTATGTGACCTCTAACACCAGAAACGGAATATGTGCCATCAAGTCATCTATATCACCTGAAAGGGCATGAAAAGGGGTACAATTTAGCATCATTAGATCTTTCCAGAGTGGTGTTTGCTTCAACAAAATTTTTCAAAAACTGTTTTGGAAACTCACAAATCGCCCACTATGTGACCTCTAACACCAGAAACGGAATTTGTGCCATCAAGTCATCTACATCACCTGAAAGGGCATGAAAAAGGCTACAATTTGGCATCATTAGATTTTTCCCGAGTGGTTGTTGCTTCGAACAAAATTTTTCAAAAACTGTTTTGGAAACCCACAAATCGCCCACTATGTGACCTCTAACACCATAAACAGAATTTGTGCCATCAAGTCATCTATATCACCTGAAAGGGCATAAAAAGGGCTACAATTTGGCATCATTAGATTTTTCCCGAGTGGTTGTTGATTCAAGCAAAATTTTTCAATAACTGTTTTGGAAACGCGCAAATCGCCCACTATGTGACCTCTAACACCGGAAACGGAATTTGTGCCATCAAGTCATCTATGTATATCACCTGAAGGGGCATGAAAAGGGTTACAATTTGGCATCATTAGATTTTTCCAGAGTGGTTGTTGCTTCGAACAAAATTTTTCAAAAACTGTTTTGGAAACCCACAAATCGCCCACTATGTGACCTCTAACACCATAAACAGAATTTGTGCCATCAAGTCATCTATATCACCTGAAAGGGCATAAAAAGGGCTACAATTTGGCATCATTAGATTTTTCCCGAGTGGTTGTTGATTCAAGCAAAATTTTTCAATAACTGTTTTGGAAACGCGCAAATCGCCCACTATGTGACTTCTAACACTAGAAACGGAATTTGTGCCATCAAGTCATCTATATCACCTGAAAGGGCATGAAAAGGGCTACAATTTGGCATCATTAGATTTTTCCCGAACAAAAATTTTTCAATAACTGTTTTGGAAACCCACAAATCGCCCACTATGTGACCTCTAACACCGGAAACGGAATTTGTACCATCAAGTCATCTATGTATATCACCTGAAAGGGCATGAAAAAGGCTACAATTTGGCATCATTAGATTTTTCCAGAGTGTTTGTTGCTTCAAACAAAATTTTTCAAAAACTGTTCTCGAAACCCACAAATCGCCCTCTATGTGACCTCTAACACCAGAAACGGAATTTGTGCCATCAAGTCATCTATATCACCTGAAAGGGCATGAAAAGCGCTACAATTTGGCATCATTAGATTTTTCCCGAGCGGTTGTTGCTTCGAAAATTTTTTTTCAAAAACTGTTTTGGAAACCCACAAATCGCCCACTATGTGACCTCTAACACCAAAAACGAAATTTGTGCCATCAAGTCATCTATATCACCTGAAAGGGCATAAAAAGGGCTACAATTTGGCATCATTAGATTTTTCCCGAGTGGTTGTTGATTCAAGCAAAATTTTTCAAAAACAGTTTTGGAAACCCACAAATCGCCCATTATGTGACCTCTAACACCAGAAACGGAATTTCTGCCACCAAGTCATCTATATCACCTGAAAGGGCATAAAAAGGGCTACAATTTGGCATCATTAGATTTTTCCCGAGTGGTTGTTGATTCAAGCAAAATTTTTCAAAAACTGTTTTGGAAACCCACAAATCGCCCATTATGTGACCTCTAACACCAGAAACGGAATTTCTGCCACCAAAAAATAAACACACTATTATTGTTAAATTTAACTCGAAAAACTCAAAAGAAACCTTAATGGCAGCAAAATCTAAACTGAAAGAGAACAATGATACTAAAGATATCTATATCAATGATTATTTAAGTCGGGAAACCCTTAAAATTTTTGAATATGCTAAATCACTGAAGAAGGTTGGTTATACATCTGTCTATACCTACAATGGAAAAATTTATGTCAAGCGAAGCGCAATATCTCGGCCAAAATTAATCAAAAATGAAGCTGTAGTTGATGATTTATTATTGGAAGCTACAACTAATCAAAATAAGAGAAGATCGTTTCGAGCACCAGTTGTGAGAGAAGATACTGATGATGATGATGGTAATCCGTCGTTCATGTCCCCAGTTCAACAAAATTTTTAATATTTATTTTTCTTTTTTATATTCTTTTATTTTTAAGTCTAATCATTTTTATTTTTTCTTTCTATATGGTTAATAAACACTTTGAAAATTTTCTTTCCTTTTCAAACTATTATAATTCAATAAATGTTCCTTTACTTGATATTATATCTGTAAACATGCGAAGCATTTCGTCAATTGGAAAATTTAATAAATTTAAGCAAATAATTTCTGAATTTCCAAAACTACCAAGCATCATTGCAGTTCAAGAAACTTGGTTTTCAGCAAGTATAACACAAATTTACAATATTTTTGGGTATAATGCTATACATTGTTGTAGAACAGATGGCTATGGTGGCACATCGATTTACATAAACAAAAGCATCGAATACAAAATGGAAAGTTGCAAAAGTAAAGACTTTATTGAAGCTATAACCATCTCGTTGGAGAACCTAAAAATCAATGGGAAATCTTTAAAATTTACATCATTTTACAGGTCTCAAAAATGTGTTTTAAATTCTTTTTTGAGCTTTTTGGAAAATTTGTTAATGCGACATGGTCACTACCCTGGGATGGTTGTATGTGATACAAATATAAATTTCTTTCAAAATTCATTTAAATCTGATTTAGTTGATATACTTTCAAGCTTTGGCTACAAGAATTGTCACCACCTAATAACCCGTCCAGGAGCTGGTACATGTATTGACCATGTTTATAGTAACATCACAGATGATATCGTTATAGACACTATTACCTGCAATATAACTGACCATTATATGAGTCGTTCAGTGGATAAAGGGAATGAGTCCATTTTTGGCGTTTTTGAGATTTAGCGTGTATACACTTCCTTTTATGACTAACAATGTATGGTAAAAATTTTGTTTTCAAATTTCAACGGAAAACCAATTTTAAAGACAAAGCATTTTTTTGTACGAAACACAAAATTTGTATTTTCAGTGGAAAAAGGGAATAAGTCCACGCTTGCATTTATATTGCATTAACCACTTGTTAACTTTGCTTTTAATCGCTCTTAATCGTTTCTATTTCTTGCCTCTCTTCGAGATTTTGCTACTTGCCAATTTTTTGTGTTTTTTAAATTGTTGTTGTACTTAGTTGATTGCTGCATGAGAGCAGCAATCGGAAGCGTAACTGTAATCCAACTTTATGTTTTATTACATATGAATTCGACTTTTGATCGCTGTTATGAAATCGCTGTGGTTAGAAGGGTTTCTAATTTAGTAAGTGCAGTGAGTGCAGATCGGTCGTAAGTTGAAACCTTCCTGCTAAAAAGTATTTGAAAAAGATTTCATAAAAATATTTTAATTATTTGACCTGCGCATATTAAGTAAGTAAACTTGAATAGTATTTTTTTTTTAATTATAAATATTAAAGTTTACTATTTATAGTTAAATAGTGTCAAGAATGGACGACAACAGCAATGAGGTCAATGTCGAAAGTGGAGATTCCGATTGTTCATCAGTTGACTTTCTACGTGTCTCAAAAAGGCGAGTGACGAGAATTATATCCTCGGATTCATCGTCAAATAATGACGATGAACTAGCAACGATCTCAGTTGGGCAAAAACGACGACGAAATAGTATTGAATGGCGAAAAAATTTAAGAAAGTTCCGTCGAATCAACGGTTTACAATACACAAATAGCTCAGGCTCTATTGTATCAGCAAAAACATTTGCGGATGTAGTTTGTCGATGCAAACATAACTGTAATTCCAAAATTACAGTTGACCAAAGAAAAGCAGCGTTTACATCCTTTTTTAACTTAAACTCCCATACACAACAAAATATTTTTATTAGAGGTTGCGTTGGGTCGAAAATGGTTGAAAGACAGCGTCCAAGAAATGATAATCCAAAGCCGAGATTTCATACTTTTTCGTATTCTATTCGAATACCAGACCAAGGCGACATTCCTGTCTGCAAAAAATATTTTTTGGACACATACCACATAAGCAACAAACGACTTTTTAATTGCAGTAAAAAAATTCAGGTTTCGGAATTAATAGACCAGCGGGGAAAACACATTCGAACTAATAAAATTGATGACACACCCATCATTAATCATATAAACTCATTTCCGGCTTTTACTAGCCATTACAGTAGATCGCATAATCCGCAGCGCAAGTATTTAAATTCCAACTTAAACATAAGAAAAATGTACGACCTTTATGTTGAGAAGTGTAAGTCGGAAAGCCTTACCCCTGTTAAAGAAAAATTTTACTATAATATTTTTTCTACAAAATTCAACTTATATTTCAAACACCCATCCAAAGATACTTGTCAAATGTGCGATTTACTAGAAATGAGAATTAAGTCATCGGTTGACAATATTATCTCAATACAAGAAAAGGAGTGCCACTTATTAAAAGCTCAAACAGCCCGAAGCCAAATGACAGCGGATAAGCTAACTGCTTCGGAAAGCACTTATGTGTTTTGTTTCGATTTGCAAAAAGCCTTAGCTTTTCCCAAGTTAACCACATCAATTGCTTATTACAAACGTAATTTGTACGTATATAACTTAGGATTCCATGAGTTTCAAAACAATTCTAGAGACATGTTTGTTTGGCCAGAAACTGAGGGATCAAGAGGCTCGCAAGAAATAGCATCTTGTTTGGTCAAATACATAAAAATATTTGCTGATACGCATGATCGGATTGTTTTGTGGTCCGACTCATGTATTGGACAAAACAGAAATATCAAAACTGTCTTAAGTTTACTCAAATTAGTTCAAAATGCTGATATAAAGGCTAAGTCGATTGAAATGAAATTTTTAGTAAGCGGACATACCTACTTACCAAATGACGCCGATTTCGCCATTATTGAGTCTAACGCAAAAAAAATTCAGCACATTTATTCGCCAAATGATTGGATAAATATAATCGCAACGTGCAAAAGAAAGAAACAGTTTCGAGTAGTTAAAATGACCCATTTTGATTTTTTCTCTACAAAATCTTTGGAAAATAACGTTTGCAATCGCAAAACCAATTCCGCGGGAAAACCGGTAAACTGGCTCCAAATGAGGTGGATCAAACTAGAGAGATCAAAACCGTGGGTAATACAATATAAAAATAATTTCGATGAAAATTGTGGATTTGAAAATATAAACATAAGAAAGAAAGGTAAAATAATGTTATTGAATAGCGTGAGTCAAAGTCTATTGTATCCTGAAACTAGAGCTATAACAAAAGAAAAGAAAAAGGATATGATTGATTTATTAAAATATATCCCTCCCGTATACCATACCTTCTATAAAAACTTGAAAACAGTATCAAGTCAGAAAGATTATTCTGAAGAAGACATAATATTTTCTTAAACTTTTTTAGTCATTTTTTGTTTTAAAAAGAAGAAATATTTTATGTTATTTTTTGTTTTAAAAAGAATAAATTTGTTATGTTATTTTTTTAAGTTCATTAAAAATAAAACTGTGCGAGTGCACTGAACTAAAAAACAACTTATCTGCAGCCTTTTTTTGCAAAATTACAAAAAATGTACACTTTCCAAAATATACTAATTCAATGAAAACACTAGATGATATTTTTTCTTTTTATTTCCGAACGAATGCTCAAAGTCAAAACGTAATTAATTTGCATTTTTACGCTATCGATTTTAACAACAAAAAATTTGGTGGACTTATTCCCTTTTTCCACTGAAACTCTTATCAATAAAAACGTATTTGTATCATATTAACAGGTTTTGTGAACACATACACTTACATACTACCATTATATATTTACAAATTGTAATAGAAGCTCTAATAATTAGTTTTGCAATTTTAGTTTTGAGTTTTGTTGTACCCACTAGTTTTAAAGTCAACGTCAACTGTTCTGTCGTTTTTCTCCATTTCAAATTTTTGGACTCATTCCCTTTATCCACTGAACGACTCATATATTATCCATTAAATTAAATACATTCGTCAATACTTATGATTATATCGAAACAATGAAGAAAATTTGTGACTATGAAAAAGTGAAAAGTAACCTCAATAACCTTTTGCTATCACATCGTGAAACTGGAAATCCGTCGGAGGATGTCTCCAAATTAATACAGATAATTTCATCAGCAGTCGAAAATGGTACTAGCGAAAACGAAAGATTATCAGGAACGAATTGACCCCATGGATAAACAAAAACTTATTAAATTTAATAAATTATAAGGAAAAGTTGCTCAAGCTTAGAAGACAGGGGAAATATTATGTTGAAGATATACTAAAACGAATTAGTCGTGTCGTAAGAAAAGCTTGCAGAGTTGCAATGAATAATTATTACCACGATAATCTAAATCAAATTCAACAAGATCCAAAAAAATGTTGGAAGTTTTTAAATGAAAACCTAGGAAGAAAAACTAAAGGTGATATTAATCTTATTGATGATAGCGGTTCTATTATGACTGATTCCCAAAAAAGTGATGCTTTTAACAACTTTTTTCTTCAAATTCCAAAAACTTTGAAGGAGGATATCTTATGTTTACCTGGAGATTCGTGTAATAGCCTTAGGACATTACAACGTTGTCCAAGCGTTTTCAACTTTTCTTGTATAACAGAGGTTGAAATTGTCAATATTATTGCGGAATTAGACCTAAAGAAAAGCTGTGGACCTGATGGGATTTTGCCAAAAAATTTATCTCAATGTAAAGAAATTATTTCTCCTCATCTTGCAATAATAATTAACAACATGATTGTTACTGCTACATATCCAGAAGATTTAAAAATTGCCAAAATCGTACCTATACCCAAGCTAAATAATGCCGTAAGAGTGAAAGAGTTTAGGCCAATAGCCTTACTTTCTATTATCGACAAAATCTTTGAGAAAATACTTTATAATCAACTTTCGTCATATTTGAATGAAAACAGACTTTTATACGAAAGCCAATATGGTTTCAGAAAAGGATCTGGTTCAGAGGAAGCTGTTGTACATGTAGTTAATAATGTATGTAGAGGACTAGATGAAGGATTTAGTGGTGTGGCGGGTATCTTTTATGACTTTTCGAAGGCGTTTGATCTTGTAGATCATTCAATTCTTATTGAAAAGCTTGCATATTATGGAGTGGAGAGTAGAGCGCTAGCATTGTTTAAAAGTTACTTGTCAAATAGAAAACAGTATGTTGAATTAAATAATGTCAAAAGCTCAGTTTGTGTGGTTGAGTATGGAGTTCCGCAGGGCAGTGTATTGGGCCCATTACTTTTTAGCATATACCTCAATGATTTAAAAAATTTAGAACTTTTTGGTAAACTGATTATATTTGCTGATGACATAAGTATTTTTTATCCATATAAATATGAGGCCGCTTTAAAAGCTCAGATGGAATATGATGCTGCAATGATAATGGAATATGCGAGGATAAATAAATTATGTTTAAATGCTGAAAAGACAAAGGTTGTAAGGTTTAGGCCAAATATGGTTCATGGACAAAATTTTAGTATTTTTGTGGATGGTAAGCCTGTGCATGAAGTCTCCTCAATAAAGTATCTCGGTGTACATATGCAAAGCAATCTATCGTGGGATTTGCACATAAAAATTGTGAAGTCAAAAATTGCTTCAGCTACCGGCCTTATTTATAAATTTAAAAATAAATTTAATGTTAAAATTAAACTTTTAATCTACCAAGCTCTAATTCAGAGTCATTTAAACTACCTAGCTGTTGTGTATGCATGGAAAAAAGCAATGAGCTGAAAGCACTTCAAAGATCTCAGAATAAAGCGCTAAAAACAGTTTTCAATCTTCCACTGACTTTTCCAACGCTAAACTTATATAAAGATGTATCAAAAACAATTCTTCCTGTATATGGATTATACAAAATGCAACTTTTACTATATGTTTATAAATCCATGCACAATATTGGCCATCATACTGTTCTATTCTCGCGGAATCAACATAATTTTAACACAAGAACTGCGAACAATCTGAGTGTAGGCTTTTGCCGCTTGGAGAAAACTAAACAAAGAATTGATCATATGGGTAGTTTGAAATTTAATAGGTTACCAGAAGACATAAAAAATATTCAAAGAATTTCTGCTTTTAAGAAAACCGTTAAAGAATACTTATTAAATAACTTCGAAATGCTTCTATTGTAATGAATACTATACTTGTTAAAGCTATGTACATACATATATAAAATATTGTAAATACTTTGCCAACTGGCCTCAAAAATGTCCTCGTGGACGCTGAGGCAATAACAACTTATTGTAATAATTAAATTTTTTGAATATAAATACGAATAATAAATAAATAAATAAAATGTCATTGTTGGGAAAAAAAAAGTCATCTATATCACCGGAAAGGGCATGAAAAGGGCTACAATTTGGCATTATTAGATTTTTCCAGAGTGGTTGTTGCTTCGAACAAAATTTTTCAAAAACTGTTTTGGAAACCCACAAATCGCCCACTATGTGACCTCTAACACCAGAAACGGATTTTGTGCCATCAAGTCATCTAAACGCGTGAACGACAGGACCGAATTCGTAAATTTCTTTTCATTGTTGTTGTTATTATCTGGAGGATAATAGAACACAAGTGAAAACGTTATATTCGACCGAGCCGAATCTTAAATACCCTACAAATATTTAGTAAGAACAATTTTGTTCGAAGCAACAACCATTCTGGAAAAATCTAATGATGCCAAATTGTAGCCCTTTTCATCCCTTTCAGGTGATAAAGGTGACTTCATGGCACAAATTCCGTTTCTGGCTACAATTTGGCGTCGTTAGATTTTTCCAGATTGGTTGTTGCTTCGAACAACCAGTGAACTTAACAACCTTTTCTGTACATTATTTTTTGCAGAGTTAATTTTTTTTTGCAGAAGGTAAACAAATGGTCTCTCAGAGAGGAAAAATGAGTACTTTTAGCTTTGCAGACTGAATGTAACAAATGCTGCCAAGTTAATAATGAAAATTAAACTGCAACAATCTAAAATTGGTTGGTTATTTACGGCACATTTTTTGGATATTTACCTTTTTATACCCTCCAAAAAAGAATTTGGAGGGTATATTCACTTTGTCATTCCGTTTGTAACGCATCGAAATATCCATCTCAGACCCCATAAAGTATATATATTCTTGATCAGTGATGAAATCTAAAACGATTTGAGCATGTCCGTCCGTCCCTCCGTCTGTGGAAATCACGATTAAGTCCAAACGAGAGAAGCTAGACCCTTAAAATTTGGTATAGATATATTCTGGACCTTAGCGCAAGTTAATTTCGAAGATGGGCTAAATCGGGCAAGAGGGAAAAAAGTTCCCCTAAGAAGAACTAAACCAACCCAGAAAAAACAACATAATTTTTTAAGTTTTTTGGTTATTTTGTTAAGCAAATGATATATTTTTATGTCAAATACGTTCCCACACCTTAAACTTGGAGCCATAAAATTAATAAAAAAAATTTTGGACCCCGCCCACTTTAGTGGGCGTTATTATATGCAAAAATAGTGTAAAAGTTTAACAAATTGTTTTACATAAGCCAACATTCTTTAAAAATAACATTTTTAAGCCTTAATGACGAAGCTGAGACGTAACCTGGTACCACTCTGCCCTACCCCCTCCTCATCCTTCGCCCTCTACATGACCCTACCACAAAAAATTTTTTTTTTTAAATTTTGTATATAATCATACCAATCATTTATTTTTAGAGCTTTATGACTGCCGATTTCCGCCCTACCCCCTCCTGTCCCTCCAACCCCTTTGACTATTAAATGACCCTATCAAAAAAAATTTTTTTTTTAATATTGTATATAATCATCCCAAGCATTTATTTTTAGACTTTTATGACTACCTGTTTCTGCCCTACCCCCTACTCCCCCTTTGCCCCTTAAATGACCCAATAAAAAACAATTTTTTTTTTAAATTTTGTATATAATCATCCCAAGCATTTATTTTTAGAGTTTTATGACTACCTGTATCAGCCCTACCTCCTCCTCCCCTTTTGCCCCTAAATGACCCAATCAAAAAAAAAATGTTTTTAAATTTCGTATATACTCATCCCAAGCATTTATTTTTAGAGTTTTATGACTACCTGTATCTGCCCTACCCCCTCCTCCCCCTTTGCCCCTTAAATTACCCTATAAATTTTTTTTTTTTAAATTTTGTATATAATTATCCCAAGCATTTATTTTTAGAGTTTTAAGGCTACCTGTATCTGCCCTACCCCTCCTCCCCCTTTGCCCCTAAATGACCCTATCAAACAAAAGAAATTTTATATTGTTTATAGTCATTATATACAAAATCATTTGTTTTTGGAGTTTTATGACTGCCTGTTTCTGTCCTACCCCCTTCCCCCCTTTGCCCCGTAAATGACCCTATAAAACAATATATAAAATTGTATTTTGTATATAGTTATCCCAAGCATTTATTTTTAGAGCAGAAGTGGTATTACATAGAATTTACAAATAAAAATCCCGTTTTGGTTTAATATTGACGGAATTGGTTTTCTTTATTACTAAACACCGACACCAGCTATAGGAAGATAGTTTTAGTGCCATTTACCCCCATAACTATTATATATCTACGGCTTTAACCCCAACATTTGTATGGTCCATTCGAGCCGGATAGGTAAACCGTATATAAAGGAACAACTAGGAGAAGAAACCCCTGTAATATTATCAAACCCCCGTTCTCCAGAGATTGTCTCCTAAAGATAAACCCCCGTAATAGTAGTAAAAACCCTCCGTTCTTCAGAGATTGTCTCCGAAAGATCAACCCCCGTTGTCCTGGAATAAGTAGTGGTCGGATTCATTAAACCCAGCTGTAAATAAATAAAAGTAAGTTATATATTATGCATGCATTATACACATATTCCTGTATACATTTATTTGGTTATGTATGTACGGTTGGGCATTAGTACATAAGACATACAAAACATACAGCAACAAGAGTGTATACAGTTATTAAAACTGCAAAACAAGTATTTAATGACTTATTAAATGCATCGAGTTCCACAATTAAAACAAACAATAACAACAAGTGCTATTATTTTATTCTCCTCTCTGCAATTAACATTTCTGCCTGTATTTATGAAAGCCAATAACTTAACAGTGATCGTACATAATTGGAATCAAGTTTAGCGTTCAAACCAAAAATAATTACTTGCTGAAGTATTCTTCATGACAAAACATTTGGTTGGATCGAACATCACACAATCTGTTGTTAATGTAAACAGAAAATAGTATTGGTTAGATATTAAAACATTTTCTATTGTATATACATACATACTTGCTCGGGGACGAATAAAATTTTACATTAATAATTAAAATAAAATATTGGTTCATTTAAGATCAATAACGCACAAATTAACAGAAAAAATATATAAAAAATTTTCCCATTGATAAGTTTTTATAAATAAGCATCACTTTTTTTATAATATACATATGTACACACAGATATAAAAACAAAATTCCCGTTGTATGCAAATTCATGAATTATTAACCCGAATATTTCATATCTGGTTTATCATAAATTACACAAAATTATTCTGACTCCCAGCTGTGTACTTCGTATTCAAGTATAATCTGAGATACTTTCTCATTGCGTTGTATGGTATATAATATTATGTACATTAGAGCGTCTACATATACATATATCTATAAAGGACATAAAGATACCGAAAGTATTTTTTCGTATACATTTTTCCCCCTCGGAAACATTGTTCTGTAGCTTAGAAAAATATGACAGAAAACCCCCAAAGATCCCTTACAAAATTACGGAAACTCCATATAAACCTCGCGAAGTATTACACATAGACGTATTTTATACCTTGGATAAGAAACTCTTCATGACAACAATCGACAAATTCTCAAGACATGACAAAGGAAAATGCCCTATAAATAATGTGTCAGCAGATGAAAAAGATAAACTATATTGTGTCGTATGTAACAAATATGGTCATCCCGCTTCTTATAAAGGTTGTGAAGTTTATAAACAACTACAACAAAAATTTAGATTAAGGAAAAAAGCCTTGTTTGAAAAAAAGAATACCAATGTTAACAATACAATTACTAATATTGACACAAGTTTTGCTCGTGTTGTTAGAGGAAATGATAATGTAAATACAAATCAAAATATTATAAATGAAAATTGTAATAATTCATTTCTGTTAGAAATAAAAAATATGATGATTAGTTTAAATAATCAAATAGCTAATTTACAAAAACAATTACACTTACAAACATCTCGTATAGATACAATTTTCAAAATGGCATGTGTGTAAATATGGATAATAATCAGAACACAATATCAAAAAATTTAAAAATTATACACATAAACGTAAATTCTTTAATATCTATAAGTAGAAGATATAATCTACAACAATTTCTTAATATGCACAATCCTGACATTGTTCTTTTGAACGAAACCAAATTAAATTCTAGACACAAGTTAGAGTTCCATAACTACGTCATAATTAGAAAAGATAGGGCAGGCGCAAAACAAGGTGGAGGCACTGCAATACTTATCAAAAATAACATAAAATTTTACGAATATTCGAATAATATAACGAACTCATTTACTTTTCTTGAAACTTGCATAATTCGCATACCAATGATCACTAATAAATCAATTTATATTATTTCAGCTTATTTCCCTTCAGGTAATAATGACTCAATTATAAAAACTGAGATTCATAAATTATTTGATTCCTTAGAATTACAAAACACTAACAATTATTATATATTAGCAGGTGACCTGAACTGCAGACATACTGATTGGGGTAACCCAACAAACAATCAGAAAGGAAATAAACTAAAAGAATGGCTAACAGATAATGATATAAACTTCAGATGTAGGCTTTATGCATCCAATCTTCCTTCTTTTCCTAGGACTGGATCTTATATAGATGTTTGTATTGCAGATTGTAGGCTTTACATTCATACGGAAAACAATACATTACATTACAACAGTCTTGAAACCTTAGATTTCGATAGTGATCACAATGCTATTCAGATTAAAGCTTCCATGAACAATGAACATCAAGAATTTGTACTCTTTACAGAACCCCAAATAACAAAATACAATTTTAAAAAAACTAATTGGAAAAAATTTCAGAATAAAATTAAAAATAAATTACAAAGAGAAACAAAAATTCCAAATGATAGAAATTTATCAAATCCTGAAATTGATTCCCATGTGTCTAGACTAAACAATATAATTGTGGATTCTATAGAAGAAGTCACGCCAAAGTATAAAAACATCGACTCATTGTCAAAAAAAGCCAACAAAATTATAGAAAAGCTTCATGCAGAAAAAAGTAGAATTTTAAATGAAATTAAAGGACATAATAGATTACAACATACTCTACCGGAGTCGTCACTAAAGTTATTAAAGACTAAGTTAAAGATGATTAGAAAATTAATTCAAGAAAATTTCCAAGTTTGTATTAATAAATATATCCAAGAAAAATTAACTAATATAGATCCAAAAGATTCAGTCCATATGTTCAAAGAAATTAAAAAGAATTTCAAAAAATTTAAACCCTTACATCTTCCGAGCATAAAAATACCAGAAAGTTCAGAGTACATATTAAATAGAGCGGGTATTTTATCAAACAAGCTGGAAAAAGACCAGTTAAATAACTTTATAATCCGTGATCCAGAGGAAAAGCTAGACACTGTTGGAGCATATTTAGAGTTCATTCATTCTTCCAAATTAATTGATCTCAATAATAGATTACAGACGCAAGTTACAAATTATTTTCATCAGTTTTTAGAAATGAAAAGTAATTACGAAAATAATCAAACTACTTTAAGAAATTTTTCTTGCGAAAAAACATCTGATAACATGAATGATACTCAAGCTGCAAGTTATTTCATAACAAGGGACAAAATAATATACATTTTTCAAAAATTAAAAGGTAAATTATCGTATGGCGTTGATAAAATACCAAATATTGTATTAAAAAATTTACCCAATGAAATTATTTTTGAGTACTGTAATTTGTTTAATAATATGTTAAATAATTCTTACTTCCCCACTAAATGGAAAGAAACTAAAGTAGTAATATTACCTAAAAAGGATAAAGATTTAAGTAACCCAAAAAATCTACGTGCTATTAGTTTACTCCCTAATATTAGTAAAATATTTGAAATATGTGTTAATAACAATATTAATGCATTCGGTAAAGAAAAAAAAATTAATAAGTGAGACACAATTTGGTTTCAAATACAAACATTCCACAATAAATGCAATAAATTTGTTGACTTCAAATATCAATTGGAATTGGAATAAGAAGCTTTGCACGGGAGCATGCCTAATAGATATGGAAAAAGCATTTGATAGTGTATGGATTCCAGGACTCATATTCAAATTAAATAATTATAAATTTCCATTTTGCCAAATTTTATTAATCTATAATATGATTACCAATAAAACTTTCAAAGTGTATCATCAAAATGTAGAAAGTAAGAATTCGTTTACAATTATTAATGGCTTACAACAAGGTACAGTGAACTCACCAACTCTTTTTAATTTATTTATACTGGACCTTCTGGGTGAAATTGAAAATATAATATCCTTCGCAGATGATATTATATTATATCATGCTGATAGTACCATTGAGAAAATAAATCGAAATCTTCAAACCAATTTTAATACGGTAGAAAAATATACAATCGATTGGATTATGAAAATTAACGCACAAAAATGTGAAACAATCCTATTTAGACCACCAGTGGATAAATGTAATGCTAATATAAAGAAAAATTGGAAACAATTTGGAATCAAATCTAATTTAAATAATATTAATATACCAAATAAGGATACAGTAAAATACTTAGGTATCTACTTAGATAAATTCTTATATTTTAATAATCATATAAATGAGAAATTAAACAAAGCAAGAAGAGCCTTTTTCATATACAAATCTTTATTTTACTCAAAATATGTTAAACCAAGAGTCAAAATTATTATGTACCAAACATTAATTCGACCTATAATTACGTACGGCTGCCCTATCTGGTTCAATATTTCACCATCTTATATGGAAAAATTAAGAGTGTTTGAAAGAAAATGTCTTAGGGCTTGTGTATATAAATTTAGATCTTCAGAAAGCAATTATGTAAAATTTATTTCTAACAATACCTTGTACAATTTATCAAATATAATAAGAATCGATAATTTTATAATCTATCTAATAAGAAATCACATTACAAGATGTATAGTATGTACAAGTAATAACCTAATATTGGCTCCATATTATACAAATGAAGAGTATATTATTGATACATTAGAAAAGGGGTTTGTGCCTCCAGAAGCCTTTTTGTATTTAGATAAAATTAATATCATACAAAATGAAAACTTAGTCCCGATATTTTATCATAACTATAGACGGGCTAACGTGAAACGTGTTTGTTGTAATTCAACGACAAACGATTTCAGATATAGTACAAGTATAGGTAATAACGTATCTCGTATTACTCGAAGACTAAAAAATAAAAAATTTTGGTGGCTAAATCTATAATTGTTATATTATTTACCTTTTATTCTTTTGACAAACTTAAATCAACCCAAAAACAATGTAATGTTTTTAAATTTTTCATTGCAAATAAATAAATAATATATTCTTCATTTGAAGTACATAAAACGTAATATATACCCACAAAAGTAATTATTATTATAAATACTGTTTATACTAGAGAGCTCTTGTATGGGACATTGTATAATTTCAATTTATATTGTTAACTATTGTTTATGTAGTTTAATGTTTATCAAAAATGTAAATAAATAAACGCTGAAAAAAAAAAAATCGACAAATTCTCAAAATTCGCCTTAGCATTTCAAATAAACGGTAGAAGCTGGACGGAATTCAAAACAAAACTTTTGCTGATAATCAATACCTACGGGAAAATGGATAAAATCATCGTAGACAACGAATTAGGATTTAAGGCTATACCGATGCAGGAATTTTTAAAAGAAGAGAACATAGATATTCACTATACCTCAAATAGCAACCATACGTCCAACGCCGACATCGAAAGACTACACAACACAATCAACGAACACATACGCTTACTAAGACACGACAAAGAACACAAAGACGAAAGTATGGAGGATAAAATGATAAGAATAATAGGTTTTTATAACAATACAATACACAGCACTACCGGCATCAAACCAATTGATTTTGTAAACGGCAAAATACATGAGGATAGGTATACGGAAATTCGTGACCTCATGAGCGCAAAAAAAGAAAAATATATCCAGAAACTGAACGAAAACCGGAAAGATTTTGAATTAGAAGGAGGACTAAATTATATTAAAGAAATAAGAGGTGGGAAAAACCACAGAAAATATAGGAAAGTTAGTGCAGAAAAAATAGATGATGACCACATACAGACAATAGGAACTGGACATAAATATTACAAAACTCACGTTAGACCTACTAAGAAATATCAAGACAAAAATAACCCCAAAATCAAAGCAATAGCTAAATAAATATATTCTTTTAGATGATTAAATTGATCATAATGATGATAACAATCGTCCCAACCATCAGGGCCCAAACCATCGACGTACAGGACCTATCACACAATAACGGCTATATACCAATCAAAACAGGGGAGACCAAACTCGTTGAACACTACATCAAAATACTACACATAGTAAATACAACAGAATACGAACGAACATTGGACATAATCAAGAACAACATGGACATCCTTAAGACATCAAGTACCGAATCAAAAAGATTAATGGACACAGTAAACAAGAACTTTATACTATTGAAGGCAAAAATAGAAAACCTTAACCCACATTTCCGAAAGAAACGAGCTCTACTAAATATTATAGGTAAAGGCCTAAAAGTAATTGCAGGTACAATGGACAGCGACGACGAAGAACAAATAAGTAAAACTCTTAAATTATTAAACACACATGACGAAAAATTAACAAACAAGATGAACAACTTAACTTTTATTAACAATGTCATGAACTCCCAGATTCAGAATATTACCAATCATATAAATTACCAGCAGAACAAAATTGGAAATTATTTAACTAAGTTCAAAAATATTATAGGAAATAAAATTTCAACCATAGAAGACGAGATAACATTTATAGAACACATATATCAGATTAACAATGACATCTCGCTCTTACGTCAACATGTAGATGACATCGGTCAAATTATTTTTTCCGGAAAACTGGGAATTATCCCCACAGATATTCTTACTCAAACCGAACTTAACCTAATCTCAGACTTTGACAGTTATACCAACATTAAGATATCCATAGCACTTCACGACGGTAACATGATTATTATTCTCTCTGTACCACAATTTTCACAAGACCCACTATCCATGGTGACATTCGTACCAATACCTGACAAGAATAATAAATCCATACAACTTAATCATTCCGATGTTCTCATAGATTCAGAAAACAATATTTATAGTACGTATATTAAGGAAAATTTAAAAAGAAATCTAATAAAAATCAACGACAATTGCTTGAATAACATATTAAATTTTGAAGAAGCTAACTGCAAAATGCAAACATTAAATAAACAAGAAATAGTTGAGATCATTCCAGGAATATTAGTTCTCAAACAATTCAATGGTAACATATCGCACAATTGCAACAAAGCTAAATTAAAGATTTCAGGAAATCACTTAATCAAATTCGAAAATTGTGAAATAAATGCGTTAAATAAAACTTTTACAAATGTTAAAATAAAAATACAAGACAAATTTATCCTACCTAATCTCATTACAAAAATTAAAGACAATAGTAATACAACACTTGCAGACATAAAAATTTAATCTTTATATCTAAAACAAATAGAATATGAAGAAACACTGAAACAAGTACTATATACAGATAAGAACTCAAAAATACTTAGTTTTAGCATAGATATCTCAATTATTATATCAATATGTATCCTAATTATTTTTATATACTTCTTTAAAAATACAAAAACATATATTCCAATTAAAAAATGAAACTACTATAAACAACCCGGCAAAGATAATTTAATTTCGTCGGAGCCTCAAACTAACGGTGGGGGTGTTATAGTGTCTCCCACTATTCCCTTAACACTAGTTTGGTCACACATATATACACATGCTATTTTGACCTATTAAGAATTTTACCAATTATTTTTTATACTTTATTCGCTGCAAAGATTTTTATTAATTGTATTTTCCAAAGAATTTTAATAAGTTTATTGACTTGCAACAGTTAACAAAATGTACCATTAATTCCAAATAATTTTAATAACTTTAAATTGTCCAAGTACATTAATTCCAAAGAATTTTAATAAGTTTATTGACTTGCAACAGTTAACAAAATGTACCATTAATTTCAAATAATTTTAATAACCTTTATATTTGTATTTAATAAATTGTCAAAGTACATTAATTCCAAAGAATTTTAATAAGTTTATTGACTGTGCATTTCCGCTAACGAAAATACAACTTTATTACATATTTATTAATTATATATTTTTTCCAAAGAATTGTTATACTTACTTTATTCAAGTGCAAAATGCACCAGACAAATTTCTTAAGAATTATTATTCAAACATGTATTTTAAGTTTATATTTGTATTTTAAAGTTTATATTCCCAAAATGTAAAAGACAGCAAAATAATAGTATTTAAGAAAGTAGAAAATAAAAAAGATTGATTATTATTGATTATACCTTAAACACGGTTGTTTTATTTATTTTTTTTCGTTGTTTCTCATTTCGGTGAAAAAACTATGTAGCTGTTAGAAGTCGCCTGATGTACGTTATAGAAGTCGCCTGATGTAGGTGATAGAAGTCGCCTAATGAAGCTGTTAGAAGTCGCCAGATTTAGGTGATAGAAGTCGCCTGTTGGAGGTGATAGACGCCTGTAGGAACAAACTCCCGTACAGGTGTATCACGCACTATAGGGGCGATCCAGACAATTGGTAGTATCAGCCGTAGGAACAAACTCCCGTACAGGCCTGTGATGATGCAGGCGGCACTGACAGCGGCAGAACCGTGGGAGCCGGTATAGGATGCGGCTCGGCTGGCGGAAGCACCTGTAGGAAGAAACTCCCGTACAGGCCTGTACCATTAATTCCAAATAATTTTAATAACCTTTATATTTGTATTTAATAAATTGTCAAAGTACATTAATTCCAAAGAATTTTAATAAGTTTATTGACTGTGCATTTCCGCTAACGAAAATACAACTTTATTACATATTTATTAATTATATATTTTTTCCAAAGAATTGTTATACTTACTTTATTCAAGTGCAAAATGCACCAGACAAATTTCTTAAGAATTATTATTCAAACATGTATTTTAAGTTTATATTTGTATTTTAAAGTTTATATTCCCAAAATGCAAAAGACAGCAAAATAATAGTATTTAAGAAAGTAGAAAATAAAAAAGATTGATTATTATTGATTATACCTTAAACACGGTTGTTTTATTTATTTTTTTTTCGTTGCTTCTCATTTCGGTGAAAAAAGTGGCGCAGTCGGTAGGATACCCGTGTATCCTCGTGTAAATCGTTTAAATTCGAGAATATTTGATATTTTAATATCTGTAACGGGTAAAGAGAAACAACGAATGCGAACCCTTTAAAGGACATACAAAAGTTTCGTGAAAGTGAAATTTTTTTTCTTTAAAAGATTAAAGAATATAAATACAAAAAAATTATTTTTTTTAAAAAATTTTTTTTTTGAACGAATCCTTTAAACACACAATTTTTTTCCCTTTAAAAGATTAAAGGACATACAAAATATTTTGTGAAAGTGACATTTGAACAAATCCTTTGAACATACAAATTTTTTCCTTTAAAAGATTAAGGGGAATACAACATTTTTGTGAAAGTGAATTTGAACGAATCCTTCTAACATGCAAAATTTTTTGTGAAGAAAAAAAAGAAGAAAAAAACAACAACGAAAGGTGAAGAAAAGGATAAAAAGATTTACCTTATCAATAATACATCCAGACAATAGTCGAAATATAAATATACATCCTTATCAACTTTAAACTCAACAGTAGAAACACAAAGCCAAGCAGACAGCTATATAACTTCCAACAACAACATCAAAAAGCATCCTTATCAACTCTAAACTCAACATAGTGACAATTCCCTCTTCAATCTTGAAAAGCATCCTAATCAACTTTAAATTCAACAGTAGAAACACAAAGCCAAGCAGACAGCTATATAACTTCCAACAACAGCATCAGAAAGCATCTTAATCAACTCTAAATTCAACATAGTTAAAAGCATCCTAATGAACTTCCAACAACAGCATCAAAAAGTAAGAATTTGATTAAATATATTGTATTTATTTATTAATATTATTAAATGCATTGTAACGATGTTTTTCTCTCAGGCTGGGGTGACGCTCGTCTACGTCCAGTGTTCGTCACAAAAATTTATTTATTTTGAGACCTTGCGAGTTACAATGATACACAACACTATAAATTGCTAATTCTCATATTTTCTTTATTTACTAACTGCCTAACTTATGAATATAGATCCCTGCCCCGATTATCGTAATGACGCCGACGGATTACATAAACGCCTCTCTCTTGCGCGGCGGCTTGCACACGGCGACCCGTACGAATCCGAGTAGCTGCTAACCCACGACAACGCTGTCGGTGGCCTCCGGCATCACTAGAAATTTACAGATCTTAGATACCTTGCCTAAGGTAGTAGGAAATTCAACGGCCCTGCTAACGTCTCGTGTTGACCCATCGGCTAGGGTGACCTCAACTTTTTCTGGTATATACCTCGGTCGTTGGCACAGTGAGCCAAGGAAATCTGCCCTTATGAAATTTCGGTTGGCACCGGTGTCTACGATGGCGCGGACTAGGCGATCGGCTAGTCGTATTACCGCCACGAGGCGTGTTTCTTCGTTGATTAGTCGCGTTTGGTGTTGATGGAAGAGGTGTGATTTACTTTTCTTGGGAGGCGCGACGTCCATCAGTTCCGTCGGCCTCCGTTGTCGTTTCCCCGTCGGTGCTTTTCCGGAGATTCGTTCTTGGTCGAACCCTCAGAGTTGTTGCCACACCGATAATGTTGGCTCCGTGGTGGATTAGCTGGCTTAGGATGGTGTTCTGTCCGAGCGCCGGTCGGGGTGGTAGGGATGCTTTTAAATCCTCCGCCAGCTGTATTAATTCGGCCAGTGACTTAAAATCTTTCCGGCGTATATACCACTGGTACCCGTATTGCGAGTTCTGGAAGATTCGGGCCAATTTTTGTTCTTCAGATAAGTTTACGTGTCGCATTAATTGCTGGAGTGCGAGCACATAATCTTTGAATTTCTCTTTCGGTCGTTGCATCCTCAACCGAATTTCATCCTCAAGTTTTTCCTTGTACCTGGAGGGAAGAAAAAAGGCCAAAAAGTCAGATTTGAAAGTGTCCCATACTTGCCAATGTTGATTGTTATTACGGAACCAAATAAGAGCACGCTTCTGGAGGAATTCAGGCATTACTCGTGGCAACTGGTGCATAGGCACCTCGTATATTTCGGAAAGTTCTTCGAGCCGTTCTATGAATTCCACTGGACCGTGACCACCGTCGTACGACAACCCCCACTTTCGGACGTGGTCCATCAGGTTGGCTTGCGCGGTGCCACTGCTACCTACTGTAACGGGAGTAGGAGCAACTAACTTACTGTTTTCTTCGAATTTTACTGGCGATGGTGTGGTAGGGCGACTCGTTGCCGGCACATTTAACGAAAACGAGGACTCGTGCTTGTCTTGTAGCGCGAGCAGCTTCTGCTTGGCTACCTCATCGTGTTCGCCCCCTATGAACCTGGCAAATCGTTTGCGTAGTTCCTCGACATTTCCGCCCGTTTCGAGACCAAACTCAGCTAAGTACGTTAATAGTTCGTCGCGTTTAAGCGAATACGACCACGTGCTTCGGAGCATTACTGATTATGTATTATATTGTTCACCACAATTGAATGTATAGATGTATTATTAAAAAAAATGCTTTTTTTTGTAGTTTTCACTTTAATCAAAATATGCTTAAAATTCACAAAATTTTCTTCCTTTTGTTTTAAATTTGTTTAATTAAATCGTGTACTAAATTCACAATTTTCAGTTTCTTTTTCGATTTATTTAATTAAATGTACTAAATGCACAATTTTCCGTTTTTTTTCTATTTAGTTAATGGATGCTTTATTCACCCAGTTTATTATTATCGGGTATTAATTTCACCATGGCTCACAGTTTATCACAACTTAGTTTTTTTTTTTTTTAAACGATTTTTGTTTGTTTTAATTACTTAGCCACACCGTTATACGGCATTTTTTTATAAGTGTCTAGTTTTTCTTTTCTTTTGCAGTACACTTACCGTGATATAGATATATATTTTTTTATTTTTTATTATTATTTTTTTTTTTTTATATATATATATATATTATTATTATATTTTTTTTTTTTTGTAGATAGGTTGTTGCGTTTTGTTCCGTAAATTATTTTCGGGCTTTATACAGTTGCTTGTCTTGCTTTTTTTCCCACTCAGATATATATATATATATATATATATATATTTTTTTTGTTCTTTATTTTACAGCGGTGCAGGATATTTGGAGTTAGCTGTTCGTTGTTAGAAATATTGGAATTGAAAGATTTAGTGTGGTTATCTCATTTCGCAAGGTCCCTGCTCGGGCGCCATTGTAACGATGTTTTTCTCTCAGGCTGGGGTGACGCTCGTCTACGTCCAGTGTTCGTCACAAAAATTTATTTATTTTGAGACCTTGCGAGTTACAATGATACACAACACTATAAATTGCTAATTCTCATATTTTCTTTATTTACTAACTGCCTAACTTATGAATATAGATCCCTGCCCCGATTATCGTAATGACGCCGACGGATTACATAAACGCCTCTCTCTTGCGCGGCGGCTTGCACACGGTGACCCGTACGAATCCGAGTAGCTGCTCAACACGCTGTCCGTGCACAGATGCTCGTACAGGTGATTGAGCCTACCGAAATACGCCCTATGATAAACACCTCCTCCGTGCACAGATGCTCGTAGAGGGTGGTTATCGGCGCCTAAAAACCCTCACTCCACTAATATACCCTTGGGCAGTTACGACAAACACCTTGTCCGTGCACAGATGCTCGTATAGGCGGTCTAAGGAACGAAGTTTGGCCAGCACCTTGTACGTGCACAAATGCTCGTAGAGGTGGTCGGGCCTACTAACTAAAAAAAGGCAGATCTTTGTCCGTGCACAGATGCTCGTACAATGATCTGACTTACCTACTTGCTAGCTACGCGACAACTCGTTGTCTGCTTTGTGATGTGCTGCCTTTTATACTTGTGTATCCGCACACACAACCATGCGCACACAGGCAGACATCTGTTTGGGGCGATCGTACACAGCAAGCAGCTGTGTACATTGCCAATGTTGTATTCAGATTTATGCTGATAGGACGTTTGACATGTAGGAGGCGTCATTGGTAATCGGCCGTTAATTTTAAATGTAATTCATTATAAACATGGAATAGAATGATTTAAATTAGTTTAAATATAAATACTAAAAGTATCTTCATATATAAGCTATACCGAACATAATTATACATAATTATAAACTAAATGTATTTTTCTTCATTAAATGAGGAAATAAACTGGTAGGTAAAAACGAGCACCGACTTTTACCGTTACAGCATGTAACTGAAAAAATAAGTATAGAGTCAGAAATTAAAAGAAAATTATTGTATACTGCAGGAGAACAAGAAACCAAAAGGTTACAAGACTTCTTATATAAAATAACCTTGATAAAAACCAAAGCAAGGAAAAATTATTTAAAACATAAAAGTGAAAGAAACAAACGCATTCGTGTATAAGAGAGTATTCCTTTTTTTTTTCCTTTTCCCAAATCTATTAAAACACAAAAAAAAACTGAAAATGGCAGTACAGGTTGAAAACCCAACGAACAGATTAACTATAAACCCTTTGAAATATCTTAATAACTTACCTGAGTTCTGTGGCGACTCAAGAGACCTACAAACGTTCACCACACTTATTGACCGAATACACCCACACCTACAAACATATGACGAATTATCTCAACTACTTTTTTCGGACGTAATAAAATCAAAACTCAAAGGAAGGGCAAGACAGGCAATAGAAATAAATTGCCACGCTACTTCATGGACAGAGATTAAAATCATACTACAGAATAATTTTGGAGATAGACGTTCCTGCGAAGAACTTTTTGACGAATTACGAAGCGTGACCTTTAGAACAAATACATTAGATTTCTACAACGACATGAAAAACAGGCTACACAGATTAAATAACAAATTAGTAGTTATTCTAGGAGAAACCGAAGCAACTAAACAGAGTGCGATGAACAACAAACGCACTGCCCTCAACATCTTTAAAAACAAGATCCCTGAACCGATGAAATCTATCCTATTCTGTAGGAACCCAGAAGACTTAGAACAGGCCATGGACATACTGTTCCAAGCCGGATACGGCCCAGAATTCAAAACTCATTCAAGTAATAGGAACAATAACTTTAGAAACAATACACAATACAATAAAAAGGATGGTAGGAATAGAACACAACAACCATTCAACAGAAAGAATTTCCAATCAATGCCCCAAAACAACAGAAGAGACTACCAACAACCCCAACCATACCAACAACCATTCCAACAACACCGACCTTACCAACAACCATTCCAACAACACCGACCATACCAACAACCAATCCAACAAAACCCTAATCCTCAAAATCCATCATCCCAGAGACCAAATTTTAGAAACCAACCAGAACCAATGGACATAGGAAAAATTGAAGTGGCTGAAAATTTTCAGGAATCAGCCACAAGAATAAATTACCATTTATAATAATAAAGACAAAGATAGGTTTTATAAAACTTATAATAGATACAGGCGCACCAACTTCCATTTTAAATCCTGGGATCTGCGACCCCAAAAGAATTCACCCAACTAGTCCACTTTTAATTAAAACTCTTCAACATCAAATTTACGTTGACGAAAAAGCCATAATACCTATATTCAAAGAATTTAGCGACATTGGAACAAATAGAACACTAGAATTTTACATAATAAGATTTCATAACTTCTTTGACGGTCTAATAGGTAACGATATACTGAGACCACTTAATGCCTGTATCGATTATAAAAAGAAAGAAATAACCATCGGAAACAAGACACTCCCTATGCACTTTGAAAACGAAAACTTAAATAAAAAAAGAATAATAGCACCAGATGACTCTGACCTAGTATATTATAAGGAAGAAAACGGCGGAAATATTGTAAGAGAAGGAATTTTAAATGTAGAAAATGGAGAAGTAGAGATAAACTTGCTATCCGAAACTAATCGCGTGACTACGCAAAAAGTAGATCACGAAAATTTTAACATAATCGAGAATAAAGAATTTAAACCATTGAATGACCAAATTAGAATAGGACACTTAAGCCCCGAGGAAAGATCACAACTATTACAAATAATAAATAGATATCATAATATTTTTTACCAGGAAAGCAATACACTTTCATTTACCTCCGCAATAAAACATAAAATACCCACTATTAATAACGTTCCGATATTTTCCAAATCTTATCGTTATCCATACGTTCATAAGGAAGAGGTAAAAGAACAAATCCAGCAAATGCTTAAAGATAAAATAATCAGACCCAGTAATTCACCCTACTCCGCACCTATATGGATCGTGCCAAAGAAGGGCGATGCCAGCAACGAAACCAAATGGAGACTTGTCATCGATTACCGTAAACTAAATGAAGTTACGGTAGATGACAAGTATCCAATACCAAACATTGATGAAATATTAGACAAATTGGGAAGATGCCAATATTTCACCACCCTTGACTTAGCCAAGGGATTTCATCAAATTGAAATCGCGGAAGAGGACATTCATAAGACCGCCTTCAGCGTAGAAAATGGTCACTATGAGTTTCTAAGAATGCCGTTTGGGCTCAAGACAGCCCCAGCGACATTTCAAAGACTGATGAACACAGTCTTAAGCGAATACATAAATAAGATATGTCTAGTCTACTTAGACGACATTATTATTTTTTCTACATCCTTGCAGGAGCATTTAAACTCAATTAATCTTATTTTTAATAAATTAAAAGAAGCTAATTTAAAGGTACAATTAGACAAATCAGAGTTTCTGAAGAAAGAAACTGAATTTTTAGGACACATTGTAACACAAGATGGAATTAAACCAAATCCCAAAAAAATTGAATGTGTAAAGAGCTTCCCTATCCCAAAGACACCAAAACAGATAAAACAATTTCTAGGACTCACCGGGTATTATAGGAAATTCATCAAAGATTATTCAATGATTGCAAAACCAATGACCAGATATCTAAAGAAGGATGCCAAAATAAACATCTCTGACCCACAATATCAAAAAAGCTTCAATACACTCAAAACCTTGTTAATAAATGAACCAATTTTAACATACCCAGACTTCTCAAAAACATTCACGGTCACTACAGACGCGAGCAATTTCGCCTTAGGCGCTGTTTTATCACAAGACAATCATCCAATTTGTTTTGCAAGTCGTACACTCAACGAGCACGAATGCAATTATAGTACGATTGAAAAAGAACTTCTAGCTATTATATGGGCCACTAAATATTTTAGGCCATATATTTTCGGGCGTAAATTCATCATAGAAACCGACCACAAGCCATTAACATGGCTCTTTTCTATAAAGGAACCTAATTCAAAACTTGTTAGGTGGAGATTAAGATTATCAGAATACGATTACGAAATTAGGTACAAGAAAGGAACAAGTAATAGTAATGCCGACGCTTTGTCGAGGATCGAAACTGAAGCCAGCATTAATACACTAGAGTGCGACAGCGTAACGATAAAAAGTACTACTTCACCAATTAACATGTTTAAGAACCAAGTAGTTAATACAAAAACAACCTCTGGATCATTAAGAATAAAGAATAAATCTGTTTTTAATAATAAAAGGAAAATTATTTCTATGAAGGAAATGGACAGGGAAACAGCAATTACAATACTAAAGAATCATTTTAATCCAACACAACTGAATGCTATATTTATCGAAGACGAATTTTATACAACGTTTAAAAATGTTTATGAAGAACTGTTTTCAAATAACACAAATTTTAAAGTACTTAGATCTACACTCATGACAGAAGACATAGAAGATGAAAATCGGTTAACGGAAATCATTAAAAACGAACACCTTAGCAAAAACCATAGAGGAATTCAAGCAGTATATAAGGAATTAATTACGCAAATTTACAATCCTAAATTAAAAAAAAGGATAACTCAGTTCATAAATAATTGTGAAATCTGTAACTTAGAAAAATATGACAGAAAACCCCCAAAGATCCCTTACAAAATTACGGAAACTCCATATAAACCTCGCGAAGTATTACACATAGACGTATTTTATACCTTGGATAAGAAACTCTTCATGACAACAATCGACAAATTCTCAAAATTCGCCTTAGCATTTCAAATAAACGGTAGAAGCTGGACGGAATTCAAAACAAAACTTTTGCTGATAATCAATACCTACGGGAAAATGGATAAAATCATCGTAGACAACGAATTAGGATTTAAGGCTATACCGATGCAGGAATTTTTAAAAGAAGAGAACATAGATATTCACTATACCTCAAATAGCAACCATACGTCCAACGCCGACATCGAAAGACTACACAACACAATCAACGAACACATACGCTTACTAAGACACGACAAAGAACACAAAGACGAAAGTATGGAGGATAAAATGATAAGAATAATAGGTTTTTATAACAATACAATACACAGCACTACCGGCATCAAACCAATTGATTTTGTAAACGGCAAAATACATGAGGATAGGTATACGGAAATTCGTGACCTCATGAGCGCAAAAAAAGAAAAATATATCCAGAAACTGAACGAAAACCGGAAAGATTTTGAATTAGAAGGAGGACTAAATTATATTAAAGAAATAAGAGGTGGGAAAAACCACAGAAAATATAGGAAAGTTAGTGCAGAAAAAATTGATGATGACCACATACAGACAATAGGAACTGGACATAAATATTACAAAACTCACGTTAGACCTACTAAGAAATATCAAGACAAAAATAACCCCAAAATCAAAGCAATAGCTAAATAAATATATTCTTTTAGATGATTAAATGGATCATAATGATGATAACAATCGTCCCAACCATCAGGGCCCAAACCATCGACGTACAGGACCTATCACACAATAACGGCTATATACCAATCAAAACAGGGGAGACCAAACTTGTTGAACACTACATCAAAATACTACACATAGTAAATACAACAGAATACGAACGAACATTGGACATAATCAAGAACAACATGGACATCCTTAAGACATCAAGTACCGAATCAAAAAGATTAATGGACACAGTAAACAAGAACTTTATGCTATTGAAGGCCAAAATAGAAAACCTTAACCCACATTTCCGAAAGAAACGAGCTCTACTAAATATTATAGGTAAAGGCCTAAAAGTAATTGCAGGTACACTGGACAGCGACGACGAAGAACAAATAAGTAAAACTCTTAAATTATTAAACACAGATGACGAAAAATTAACAAACAAGATGAACAACTTAACTTTAATTAACAATGTCATGAACTCCCAGATTCAGAATATTACCAATCATATAAATTACCAGCAGAACAAAATTGGAAATTATTTAACTAAGTTCAAAAATATTATAGGAAATAAAATTTCAACCATAGAAGACGAGATAACATATATAGAACACATATATCAGATTAACAACGACATCTCGCTCTTACGTCAACATGTAGATGACATCGGTCAAATTATTTTTTCCGGAAAACTGGGAATTATCCCCACAGATATTTTTACTCAAACCGAACTTAACCTAATCTCAGACTTTGACAGTTATACCAACATTAAGATATCCATAGCACTTCACGACGGTAACATGATTATTATTCTCTCTGTACCACAATTTTCACAAGACCCACTATCCATGGTGACATTCGTACCAATACCTGACAAGAATAATAAATCCATACAACTTAATCATTCCGATGTTCTCATAGATTCAGAAAACAATATTTATAGTACGTATATTAAGGAAAATTTAAAAAGAAATCTAATAAAAATCAACGACAATTGCTTGAATAACATATTAAATTTTGAAGAAGCTAACTGCAAAATGCAAACATTAAATAAACAAGAAATAGTTGAGATCATTCCAGGAATATTAGTTCTCAAACAATTCAATGGTAACATATCGCACAATTGCAACAAAGCTAAATTAAAGATTTCAGGAAATCACTTAATCAAATTCGAAAATTGTGAAATAAATGCGTTAAATAAAACTTTTACAAATGTTAAAATAAAAATACAAGACAAATTTATCCTACCTAATCTCATTACAAAAATTAAAGACAATAGTAATACAACACTTGCAGACATAAAAATTTAATCTTTATATCTAAAACAAATAGAATATGAAGAAACACTGAAACAAGTACTATATACAGATAAGAACTCAAAAATACTTAGTTTTAGCATAGATATCTCAATTATTATATCAATATGTATCCTAATTATTTTTATATACTTCTTTAAAAATACAAAAACATATATTCCAATTAAAAAATTAAACTACTATAAACAACCCGGCAAAGATAATTTAATTTCGTCGGAGCCTCAAACTAACGGTGGGGGTGTTATAGTGTCTCCCACTATTCCCTTAACACTAGTTTGGTCACACACATATACACATGCTATTTTGACCTATTAAGAATTTTACCAATTATTTTTTATACTTTATTCGCTGCAAAGATTTTTATTAATTGTATTTTCCAAAGAATTTTAATAAGTTTATTGACTTGCAACAGTTAACAAAATGTACCATTAATTCCAAATAATTTTAATAACTTTAAATTGTCCAAGTACATTAATTCCAAAGAATTTTAATAAGTTTATTGACTTGCAACAGTTAACAAAATGTACCATTAATTCCAAATAATTTTAATAACCTTTATATTTGTATTTAATAAATTGTCAAAGTACATTAATTCCAAAGACTGTGCATTTCCGCTAACGAAAAAACAACTTTATTACATATTTATTAATTATATATTTTTTCCAAAGAATTGTTATACTTACTTTATTCAAGTGCAAAATGCAGCAGACAAATTTCTTAAGAATTATTATTCAAACATGTATTTTAAGTTTATATTTGTATTTTAAAGTTTATATTCCCAAAATGCAAAAGACAGTAAAATAATAGTATTTAAGAAAGTAGAAAATAAAAAAGATTGATTATTATTGATTATACCTTAAACACGGTTGTTTTATTTTTTTTTTTTTCGTTGTTTCTCATTTCGGTGAAAAAAGTGGCGCAGTCGGTAGGATACCCGTGTATCCTCGTGTAAATCGTTTAAATTCGAGAATATTTGATATTTTAATATCTGTAACGGGTAAAGAGAAACAACGAACGCGAACCCTTTAAAGGACATACAAAAGTTTCGTGAAAGTGAAATTTTTTTTCTTTAAAAGATTAAAGAATATAAATAAAAAAAAAAATTTTTTTTTTAAATTTTTTTTTGAACGAATCCTTTAAACACACAATTTTTTTCCCTTTAAAAGATTAAAGGACATACAAAATATTTTGTGAAAGTGACATTTGAACAAATCCTTTGAACATACAAATTTTTTCCTTTAAAAGATTAAGGGGAATACAACATTTTTGTAAAAGTGAATTTGAACGAATCCTTCTAACATGCAAAATTTTTTGTGAAGAAAAAAAAGAAGAAAAAAACAACAACGAAAGGTGAAGAAAAGGATAAAAAGATTTACCTTATCAATAATACATCCAGACAATAGTCGAAATATAAATATACATCCTTATCAACTTTAAACTCAACAGTAGAAACACAAAGCCAAGCAGACAGCTATATAACTTCCAACAACAACATCAAAAAGCATCCTTATCAACTCTAAACTCAACATAGTGACAATTCCCTCTTCAATCTTGAAAAGCATCCTAATCAACTTTAAATTCAACAGTAGAAACGCAAAGCCAAGCAGACAGCTATATAACTTCCAACAACAGCATCAGAAAGCATCTTAATCAACTCTAAATTCAACATAGTTAAAAGCATCCTAATCAACTTCCAACAACAGCATCAAAAAGTAAGAATTTGATTAATTATATTGTATTTATTTATTAATATTATTAAATGCATGTAACTGAAAAAATAAGTATAGAGTCAGAAATTAAAAGAAAATTATTGTATACTGCAGGAGAACAAGAAACCAAAAGGTTACAAGACTTCTTATATAAAATAACCTTGATAAAAACCAAAGCAAGGAAAAATTATTTAAAACATAAAAGTGAAAGAAACAAACGCATTCGTGTATAAGAGAGTATTCCTTTTTTTCCTTTTCCCAAATCTATTAAAACACAAAAAAAAAACTGAAAATGGCAGTACAGGTTGAAAACCCAACGAACAGATTAACTATAAACCCTTTGAAATATCTTAATAACTTACCTGAGTTCTGTGGCGACTCAAGAGACCTACAAACGTTCACCACACTTATTGACCGAATACACCCACACCTACAAATATATGACGAATTATCTCAACTACTTTTTTCGGACGTAATAAAATCAAAACTCAAAGGAAGGGCAAGACAGGCAATAAAAATAAATTGCCACGCTACTTCATGGACAGAGATTAAAAACATACTACAGAATAATTTTGGAGATAGATGTTCCTGCGAAGAACTTTTTGACGAATTACGAAGCGTGACCTTTAGAACAAATACATTAGATTTCTACAACGACATGAAAAACAGGCTACACAGATTAAATAACAAATTAGTAGTTATTCTAGGAGAAACCGAAGCAACTAAACAGAGTGCGATGAACAACAAACGCACTGCCCTCAACATCTTTAAAAACAAGATCCCTGAACCGATGAAATCTATCCTATTCTGTAGGAACCCAGAAGACTTAGAACAGGCCATGGACATACTGTTCCAAGCCGGATACGCACATATAGGAAACAATAACGGGAACGGCCCAGAATTCAAAACTCATTCAAGTAATAGGAACAATAACTTTAGAAACAATACACAATACAATAAAAAGGATGGTAGGAATAGAACACAATAACCATTCAACAGAAAGAATTTCCAATCAATGCCCCAAAACAACAGAAGAGACTACCAACAACCCCAACCATACCAACAACCATTCCAACAACACCGACCATACCAACAACCATTCCAACAACACCGACCATACCAACAACCAATCCAACAAAACCCTAATCCTCAAAATCCATCATCCCAGAGACCAAATTTTAGAAACCAACCAGAACCAATGGACATAGGAAAAATTGAAGTGGCTGAAAATTTTCAGGAATCAGCCACAAGAATAAATTACCATTTATAATAATAAAGACAAAGATAGGTTTTATAAAACTTATAATAGATACAGGTCCCAGAGACCAAATTTTAGAAACCAACCAGAACCAATGGACATAGGAAAAATTGAAGTGGCTGAAAATTTTCAGGAATCAGCCTCAAGAATAAATTACCATTTATAATAATAAAGACAAAGATAGGTTTTATAAAACTTATAATAGATACAGGCGCAACAACTTCCATTTTAAATCCTGGGATCTGCGACCCCATAAGAATTCACCCAACTAGTCCACTTTTAATTAAAACTCTTCAACATCAAATTTACGTTGACGAAAAAGCCATAATACCTATATTCAAAGAATTTAGCGACATTGGAACAAATAGAACACTAGAATTTTACATAATAAGATTTCATAACTTCTTTGACGGTCTAATAGGTAACGATATACTGAGACCACTTAATGCCTGTATCGATTATAAAAAGAAAGAAATAACCATCGGTAACAAGACACTCCCTATGCACTTTGAAAACGAAAACTTAAATAAAAAAAGAATAATAGCACCAGATGACTCTGACCTAGTATATTATAAGGAAGAAAACGGCGGAAATATTGTAAGAGAAGGAATTTTAAATGTAGAAAATGGAGAAGTAGAGATAAACTTGCTATCCGAAACTAATCGCGTGACTACGCAAAAAGTAGATCACGAAAATTTTAACATAATCGAGAAGAAAGAATTTAAACCATTGAATGACCAAATTAGAATAGGACACTTAAGCCCCGAGGAAAGATCACAACTATTACAAATAATAAATAGATATCATAATATTTTTTACCAGGAAAGCAATACACTTTCATTTACCTCCGCAATAAAACATAAAATACCCACTATTAATAACGTTCCGATATTTTCCAAATCTTATCGTTATCCATACGTTCATAAGGAAGAGGTAAAAGAACAAATCCAGCAAATGCTTAAAGATAAAATAATCAGACCCAGTAATTCACCCTACTCCGCACCTATATGGATCGTGCCAAAGAAGGCCGATGCCAGCAACAAAACCAAATGGAGACTTGTCATCGATTACCGTAAACTAAATGAAGTTACGGTAGATGACAAGTATCCAATACCAAACATTGATGAAATATTAGACAAATTGGGAAGATGCCAATATTTCACCACCCTTCAGCGTAGAAAATGGTCACTATGAGTTTCTAAGAATGCCGTTTGGGCTCAAGACAGCCCCAGCGACATTTCAAAGACTGATGAACACAGTCTTAAGCGAATACATAAATAAGATATGTCTAGTCTACTTAGACGACGTTATTATTTTTTCTACATCCTTGCAGGAGCATTTAAACTCAATTAATCTTATTTTTAATAAATTAAAAGAAGCTAATTTAAAGGTACAATTAGACAAATCAGAGTTTCTGAAGAAAGAAACTGAATTTTTAGGACACATTGTAACACAAGATGGAATTAAACCAAATCCCAAAAAAATTGAATGTGTAAAGAGCTTCCCTATCCCAAAGACACCAAAACAGATAAAACAATTTCTAGGACTCACCGGGTATTATAGGAAATTCATCAAAGATTATTCAATGATTGCAAAACCAATGACCAGATATCTAAAGAAGGATGCCAAAATAAACATCTCTGACCCACAATATCAAAAAAGCTTCAATACACTCAAAACCTTGTTAATAAATGAACCAATTTTAACATACCCAGACTTCTCAAAAACATTCACGGTCACTACAGACGCGAGCAATTTCGCCTTAGGCGCTGTTTTATCACAAGACAATCATCCAATTTGTTTTGCAAGTCGTACACTCAACGAGCACGAATGCAATTATAGTACGATTGAAAAAGAACTTCTAGCTATTATATGGGCCACTAAATATTTTAGGCCATATATTTTCTGGCGTAAATTCATCATAGAAACCGACCACAAGCCATTAACATGGCTCTTTTCTATAAAGGAACCTAATTCAAAACTTGTTAGGTGGAGAATAAGATTATCAGAATACGATTACGAAATTAGGTACAAGAAAGGAACAAGTAATAGTAATGCCGACGCTTTGTCGAGGATCGAAACTGAAGCCAGCATTAATACACTAGAGTGCAACAGCGTAACGATAAAAAGTACTACTTCACCAATTAACATGTTTAAGAACCAAGTAGTTATAACAAAAACAACCTCTGGATCATTAAGAATAAAGAATAAATCTGTTTTTAATAATAAAAGGAAAATTATTTCTATGAAGGAAATGGACAGGGAAACAGCAATTACAATACTAAAGAATCATTTTAATCCAACACAACTGAATGCTATATTTATCGAAGACGAATTTTATACAACGTTTAAAAATGTTTATGAAGAACTATTTTCAAATAACACAAATTTTAAAGTACTTAGATCTACACTCATGACAGAAGACATAGAAGATGAAAATCGGTTAACGGAAATCATTAAAAACGAACACCTTAGCAAAAACCATAGAGGAATTCAAGCAGTATATAAGGAATTAATTACGCAAATTTACAATCCTAAATTAAAAAAAAGGATAATTCAGTTCATAAATAATTGTGAAATCTGTAACTTAGAAAAATATGACAGAAAACCCCCAAAGATCCCTTACAAAATTACGGAAACTCCATATAAACCTCGCGAAGTATTACACATAGACGTATTTTATACCTTGGATAAGAAACTCTTCATGACAACAATCGACAAATTCTCAAAATTCGCCTTAGCATTTCAAATAAACGGTAGAAGCTGGACGGAATTCAAAACAAACCTTTTGCTGATAATCAATACCTACGGGAAAATGGATAAAATCATCGTAGACAACGAATTAGGATTTAAGGCTATACCGATGCAGGAATTTTTAAAAGAAGAGAACATAGATATTCACTATACCTCAAATAGCAACCATACGTCCAACGCCGACATCGAAAGACTACGCAACACAATCAACGAACACATACGCTTACTAAGACACGACAAAGAACACAAAGACGAAAGTATGGAGGATAAAATGATAAGAATAATAGGTTTTTATAACAATACAATACACAGCACTACCGGCATCAAACCAATTGATTTTGTAAACGGCAAAATACATGAGGATAGGTATACGGAAATTCGTGACCTCATGAGCGCAAAAAAAGAAAAATATATCCAGAAACTGAACGAAAACCGGAAAGATTTTGAATTAGAAGGAGGACTAAATTATATTAAAGAAATAAGAGGTGGGAAAAACCACAGAAAATATAGGAAAGTTAGTGCAGAAAAAATTGATGATGACCACATACAGACAATAGGAACTGGACATAAACATTACAAAACCGAATCAAAAAGATTAATGGACACAGTAAACAAGAACTTTATGCTATTGAAGGCAAAA
The DNA here is from genome assembly GCA_951800035.1 of Linnaemya tessellans. Lineage (NCBI taxonomy): Eukaryota > Metazoa > Arthropoda > Insecta > Diptera > Tachinidae > Linnaemya > Linnaemya tessellans. The sequence goes on along the minus strand of OX637533.1, from coordinate 73,882,408 downwards.
ATAGAAAACCTTAACCCACATTTCCGAAAGAAACGAGCTCTACTAAATATTATAGGTAAAGGCCTAAAAGTAATTGCAGGTACAATGGACAGCGACGACGAAGAACAAATAAGTAAAACTCTTAAATTATTAAACACACATGACGAAAAATTAACAAACAAGATGAAAAACTTAACTTTAATTAACAATGTCATGAACTCCCAGATTCAGAATATTACCAATCATATAAATTACCAGCAGAACAAAATTGGAAATTATTTAACTAAGTTCAAAAATATTATAGGAAATAAAATTTCAACCATAGAAGACGAGATAACATTTATAGAACACATATATCAGATTAACAACATCTCGCTCTTACGTCAACATGTAGATGACATCGGTCAAATTATTTTTTCCGGAAAACTGGGAATTATCCCCACAGATATTCTTACTCAAACCGAACTTAACCTAATCTCAGACTTTGACAGTTATACCAACATTAAGATATCCATAGCACTTCACGACGGTAACATGATTATTATTCTCTCTGTACCACAATTTTCACAAGACCCACTATCCATGGTGACATTCGTACCAATACCTGACAAGAATAATAAATCCATACAACTTAATCATTCCGATGTTCTCATAGATTCAGAAAACAATATTTATAGTACGTATATTAAGGAAAATTTAAAAAGAAATCTAATAAAAATCAACGACAATTGCTTGAATAATATATTAAATTTTGAAGAAGTTAACTGCAAAATGCAAACATTAAATAAACAAGAAATAGTTGAGATCATTCCAGGAATATTAGTTCTCAAACAATTCAATGGTAACATATCGCACAATTGCAACAAAGCTAAATTAAAGATTTCAGGAAATCACTTAATCAAATTCGAAAATTGTGAAATAAATGCGTTAAATAAAACTTTTACAAATGTTAAAATAAAAATACAAGACAAATTTATCCTACCTAATCTCATTACAAAAATTAAAGACAATAGTAATACAACACTTGCAGACATAAAAATTTAATCTTTATATCTAAAACAAATAGAATATGAAGAAACACTGAAACAAGTACTATATACAGATAAGAACTCAAAAATACTTAGTTTTAGCATAGATATCTCAATTATTATATCAATATGTATCCTAATTATTTTTATATACTTCTTTAAAAATACAAAAACATATATTCCAATTAAAAAATGAAACTACTATAAACAACCCGGCAAAGATAATTTAATTTCGTCGGAGCCTCAAACTAACGGTGGGGGTGTTGTAGTGTCTCCCACTATTCCCTTAACACTAGTTTGGTCACACACATATACACATGCTATTTTGACCTATTAAGAATTTTACCAATTATTTTTTATACTTTATTCGCTGCAAAGATTTTTATTAATTGTATTTTCCAAAGAATTTTAATAAGTTTATTGACTTGCAACAGTTAACAAAATGTACCATTAATTCCAAATAATTTTAATAACTTTAAATTGTCCAAGTACATTAATTCCAAAGAATTTTAATAAGTTTATTGACTTGCAACAGTTAACAAAATGTACCATTAATTCCAAATAATTTTAATAACCTTTATATTTGTATTTAATAAATTGTCAAAGTACATTAATTCCAAAGAATTTTAATAAGTTTATTGACTGTGCATTTCCGCTAACGAAAAAACAACTTTATTACATATTTATTAATTATATATTTTTTCCAAAGAATTGTTATACTTACTTTATTCAAGTGCAAAATGCACCAGACAAATTTCTTAAGAATTATTATTCAAACATGTATTTTAAGTTTATATTTGTATTTTAAAGTTTATATTCCCAAAATGTAAAAGACAGCAAAATAATAGTATTTAAGAAAGTAGAAAATAAAAAAGATTGATTATTATTGATTATACCTTAAACACGGTTGTTTTATTTATTTTTTTTCGTTGTTTCTCATTTCGGTGAAAAAAGTATGTAGCTGTTAGAAGTCGCCTGATGTACGTTATAGAAGTCGCCTGATGTAGGTGATAGAAGTCGCCTAATGAAGCTGTTAGAAGTCGCCAGATTTAGGTGATAGAAGTCGCCTGTTGGAGGTGATAGACGCCTGTAGGAACAAACTCCCGTACAGGTGTATCACGCACTATAGGGGCGATCCAGACAATTGGTAGTATCAGCCGTAGGAACAAACTCCCGTACAGGCCTGTGATGATGCAGGCGGCACTGACAGCGGCAGAACGGTGAGAGCCGGTGTAGGATACGGCTAGGCTGGCGGAAGCACCTGTAGGAACAAACTCCCGTACAGGCCTGTGATGATGCAGGCGGCACTGACAGCGTCAGAACGGTGAGAGCCGGTGTAGGATGCGGCTAGGCTGGCGGAAGCACCTGTAGGAACAAACTCCCGTACAGGCCTGTGATGATGCAGGCGGCACTGACAGCGGCAGAACGGTGAGAGCCGGTGTAGGATACGGCTAGGCTGGCGGAAGCACCTGTAGGAACAAACTCCCGTACAGGCCTGTGATGATGCAGGCGGCACTGACAGCGGCAGAACGGTGAGAGCCGGTGTAGGATGCGGCTAGGCTGGCAGAAGCACCTGTAGGAACAAACTCCCGTGCAGGCCTAATGCTCTCTTCGTGTAGGACTGGCGGTGGAGGAAGTGCACCAGTGGAGGAGTCTGGAAACAATGCACGAACAAGCTCCTTGAATTGTTTTGGAAATGTATAATTTGATCGATTTTTCATTAGATACATATACTATTAAAAGGAATATAATACTATTTTTAAATAACTAAATTTTAATACCAGATTTCTGGTTTATTGTAATAATATAGTTTGTAAGGAATTAATCCATAAACTAAATAAATAAATCCTTCCAACATTCTTGACATATATACTGAAACTTTCCAAAGTTCATGTCGCTGGCAACATGATCATGTCTCATATTTTTCGCATCTTGTTTAAACATTATAATTAAATTGGCATTATCTCTTACTAAATATTTTGGAAGTCTTGTGTAAGTTTGACACAAGCAACATGAATCTACATTCTTATAATCCCCCATACAAAAATATGCAAGTATGTTGTGTTGGTTTTCACATTCAACATCATCGAAAATAATAATTGAATTGCTTTTAGCTTCGCTAGGAGGAACAACGGACTAATTGTCTGCGAATGTGTAGTATCCCATTGTAGTATCAAATTATATTCTTTAGGTATTCATGTTTACGTTGATACAGAGATTTTGAGTACAAATAGATATTTTCAAACTTGAGACCAGTAGGACTTTCTAGCAAACTGATCATTACATTAGTTTTTCCACAATTGGAAGAACGAAATATTAATGCGCGAATAGAATTTGGTAGCAAGGAACTATGTCTTATTTTTGTACTGTCATTTGAAGATACATCCACATTACGAACTAAAATATTTTTGTGTTGTTTTACTAAGCGCATTTCAATAACTACTTGTAAAATTCTCAAAACAATATCTTTTATTCTATAATAAAATAATATGGTTACGTTTTATAAAAAAAACATTCAGTCATAAGAAAACTAACGGTGGAGAAGGTTTACTAAATAGAACAATAAATTCTCTACCTTTTGAATTACATCTTTCTGGATATCAGTACTGTGGACCTGGCACAAGATTACAAAGCGTTTAGCTAGAGGAGATAAAGGAATTATTTTATTGGATGCTTCTTGCAAAAATTACGATATAGCTTACTCCAAAAACAAAGAATTAAACAGTAGACACCAAGCTGATAAAATTCTTGAAAATAAAGCTTGGGAAAGAGTTCTTTCAAACGATAGCAATCTTGCAGAACAAACATTTGCATATATGGTGACCAATGCAATAAAAGCAAAAACTTAATTTGGTATGGGTGTGGAGAAAAAGAGCAGAAATAGGCAAAGACTATCGCCACAAACTAATTTAAATGACAAAAAGCTGTTCATATTAGTTCAATTAGAGTAGCAACAAAAACATTACGGAAGAAAAAACCACAAGACATTAACTCGGCCATTAAAATCGCTCGTAAAGTTATCAACAGATCACTTGAGGGGAAAAGGCACGCGTTGTAATACCACGCATAATCAAGTTCCAAAAAATGGTGGATTTTTACCGCTAATTCCGATTCTAACTGCTCTAGGTGCACTTGGTAGTCTAACAACTGGAGGTGCCGCTATAGCTAAGGCTGTAAATGCAACAAGGAATGCAAAAAAACAACTTGAGGAAGCCACCAGACACAATAAAGCAATGGAGCCTATTGCTGTGGGAGAAGGACTGTACCTTAAACCATATTAAAAGGGTTATGGACTTGTTTGTAAAGATCATTCAAAAAACTGTTAGACATGCTACCCAACAAACCATTATCAGAATTTGATCTAAGAAAATTTGCAAGAAATATTCCACACTTTAGAGGAGTTTTCATGTTGGACTCGCTGCCAAAACGTGCAAGGAAAATCGAATGTGGAATAATCAATTTAGATTTGTCAACAGGACCAGGTACTCATTGGGTAGCATACTATAGAAACAATGATGAAAAACAATATTTCGACAGCTTTAGAAATTTACAACCTCTTTTAGATATAATCAAATACCTGGGTAGAAATATTGAATACAACTACCATCCACATCAAAACTTTAATACATTTAATTGTGGTCAGTTATGTTTGAAATAACTAAATATATCAAATAAAACACAATCCTATATCTGTATAGTTGAAAAAAATTTCGTTTGCTTTATTTTAATTTTTTTGTTAATTATAAAATATATAACATTGTTTTAAATTTTTAGTGCTAAACGGGGTACTGGGAGTTTGGTATCAAAAGCTCGTTCATCTCGCTTTCTAAGATCAGGTTCCTCTCTCCTTTTCTTTGTAGTCGATATTTATCATTTGAAAGATCGTCTAATTCTACATCTGTTAATATATTGTATCGGTTGGAGAGAAATAGTATATGGTTTTCCAGTTCAAGTTGAACTGGGGCCAAATTACCGCATTCGATATCGAGCGAAATTCCCATACAATTTAAATACAAATTTCGTTCGATATCGAGTGCCGTAATATGCCCCCTGTTTCCCCGTACTTTGTTGTTACTCGGTTTGCACGTGCGATGACGTATTTGGATGATTCATCTAAATCCTTTAAATGGATTAAGGATTTTGTATTACAGGAATTGAATTTGCTTGTTAAACTCATTGCGTTATTAATATTTCACTGTTTATAAGTTTGAACTGAAATTTCGAAGTAATCACGATATAAAATTTCTAGACACTAAGAAGTCTCACTGAAAATTGATAAACAATAATATTTGATTTGTATGTAAAAGAGAGAGAGAGAGAACAACAGACGAATAGATGAATAATGAAATCTATACTTAAAACTAAAAAGTTGGAAAAAGGTAGAGTGATATATGTATACATTTTTGAGTTCTTCACTCAAAATTTTAAATTAGTTTTGGAGTGAAACGCAGATTTAGTTTTTTGAATTGTTTATTTTACAAGTAATTCGTTGAAAGCTATTATTAGTAGAGAACTAATAGTCAAGAAGATCGCAAGCCAATTTCGGATACAAAAAGTAACAAAAATTCAAATCATGAGTTAAATTCGAAATAAAGTTCAAATATTCTTAGCCGATTTTGAAAAATGTCAACTATATGAACACAGGGAAATGGTGAAATTTTTTCTCCATATGTTGGATGAAAGCCAGGATTTTGGTATAATGGAAGATGAGGACAAGGACGATGGTCACTTCAAGTCTTGTCCGTGGAGTCATCCAGATTGTGAGGAAGAGACTTGCCGATGCTCCGTATTTTATTTGAGAAAAATGGTGATAAATAATTTAATTAATTCGTATTATGTAATATTTCATTGAAGCTAAATAAAAACAAAATAAAACAAATATTAAGATTTTTTTCTCATTTTTAATATATGTATTTGAACAATTTCTATTTATTTCTCTTAAAAAAAAAACAATTTTTGCTCTTATTACTAGATATTATTCCATTTGCTCTTCTTCTTGAAGTTTAGCATTTAGATATGCTAAAAGCATATCAAGTTCGTAATGAGGATTGGTTTCTTCTATACGAAAATGATGCCACGCTAAAGTATTTATGTTATTATTACTAATTTTTCTCTTATCGTCTGCATAACTTAATACAAATTCTTTCATTATTTTCCGGCATTTTTCATCTTTCATCATACTCAAAACTTTTTTGTTCAAAAGAGGAATATCATATTTATTATCTACAGTAAGTATAATCTGATGTATCAAATTGTTGTTCGATTCAGGCTTTATGTCCGCGTGAAAGTCTTCTGTTTTTATTGTGTAAATAAAAGAGTCAGTATCCATATAATTTAATGATAGATTTTTCTTGAACTTAGGTTGCATGTATCCGTAATGGAAATCATGCATTTTCCATTTAGAGAGTTCAAGTACCCCAATGGGCTTATTATAACATGTCTTCACTCTATTCATTTCGATAGCTCCATATCTTCAGAAAATATAGAAAAACTATGGAAATTGGGGTTTGATATCCAGTCTTGAGCCCAAAAATTATTCCGATTAGTTCTGCTCCAATTCGTTACAATTCTTACGTCCCTTCTTTATTCCACATTCTCCATAGTCTTCCCATACACTTCATTATTAAGCAATTTGAAGAAATTTTTCTCAAAAGCATTTTTAGCAGTGGTTCTTTGCTGGGTATTTATGTCGATATAACCTTTTTGCCATGGAGATTGTTTAAATGTTAGAATACGATGTATTTTCTTAAAAACTAAACCATATTTCAAGCATTGTTTGAGGAATCTATAATGTATAACGTATGAATGCTTTGTAGAGAAATCGGTTATCAATTTGCAGTGCTTCGATTGCAAAGTTTTTTTATTTTCAGCACAAAAAGGAAGGTCATTGTGTACCTAAGTCGTGTAGGTTGAAAGGGTAATCCAATGTGACTTTAAACACATAACCTTCTGTTGCATTATCGGCTATGCTTTCCGGATCCAAATTCAGCTCCTCATTCGATAACCATCTGAATCCTCCATATGGGAGATATTCAGACATCGCCCAACCGTACAGGTTATTTGCATCTAAGTATACAAGAAATTCGGACGGCTTCTCTTTATCAAAATCTTCTAAATATTTGTTGTTTGCTTTGGAATATCTTTACTACACTGTACAATTCAACCACGTATACCCTTTTTCATAAAATTGTACATATCTATGTCTTGTAACGACACGTTTTCCCGCTGGTTGCTGGGATAGACTCAGCGGGTTCCAGGGTCGTGGGTTTGCTTAGTGAAAAATAAGATACACTCTTTTTCCTTCACGTTATAATCTTTATTGCTTATTATTTTAGAGAGGGGGGAACGGTTCTAAGTAACGCCGACTGTTGTGGCCAACTTGGTTGGTGACGGTCGCTCGTTGGGCGATCCGTGGAGGCTCGACCGGCTGGCTGGCACTGGTACTGAGGACGGTAGAAGTCGCCTGGTGCAGGTGATAAGTCGCCTGATGTAGCTGTGAGAAGTCGCCTGATGTAGCTGTTAGAAGTCGCCTGATGTAGCTGTTAGAAGTCGCCTGATGTACGTTATAGAAGTCGCCTGATGTAGGTGATAGAAGTCGCCTAATGAAGCTGTTAGAAGTCGCCTGATGTGGGTGATAGAAGTCGCCTGTTGGAGGTGATAGACGCCTGTAGGAACAAACTCCCGTACAGGTGTATCACGCACTCTAGGGGCGATCCAGACAATTGGTAGTATCAGCTGTAGGAACAAACTCCCGTACAGGCCTGTGATGATGCAGGCAGCACTGACAGCGGCAGAACCGTGGGAGTCGATATAGGATGCGGCTTGGCTGGCGGAAGCACCTGTAGGAACAAACTCCCGTACAGGCCTGTGATGATGCAGGCGGCACTGACAGCGTCAGAACGGTGAGAGCCGGTGTAGGATGCGGCTAGGCTGGCGGAAGCACCTGTAGGAACAAACTCCCGTACAGGCCTGTGATGATGCAGGCGGCACTGACAGCGGCAGAACGGTGAGAGCCGGTGTAGGATACGGCTAGGCTGGCGGAAGCACCTGTAGGAACAAACTCCCGTACAGGCCTGTGATGATGCAGGCGGCACTGACAGCGGCAGAACGGTGAGAGCCGGTGTAGGATGCGGCTAGGCTGGCGGAAGCACCTGTAGGAACAAACTCCCGTACAGGCCTGTGATGATGCAGGCGGCACTGACAGCGGCAGAACGGTGAGAGCCGGTGTAGGATGCGGCTAGGCTGGCAGAAGCACCTGTAGGAACAAACTCCCGTACAGGCCTAATGCTCTCTTCGTGTAGGACTGGCGGTGGAGGAAGTGCACCAGTGGAGGAGTCTGGAAACAATGCAAGAACAAGCTCCTTGAATTGTTTTGGAAAGTCCGTTTAGAAGATAATAAACAGTTTGGTAGGCTATAACTCGCGCAACCAAAGTAGTTCTTACCGCTAAGCGAACTGCCAGCAGACTGTTCGCTTGTACATTTTGTGCTGTCTTTTATACCCTCAATCGTGGGCATACACACATTCACACAGTGTGGTATAACACTAGTGGAGGGTATTGTGATGTGATCGCAGCTGTGTTGTGATCACAGCTGTGCGGTGATTACAGCTGTGCTGTGGTGACAGTCTCCTGTTTCACATGCAGAGGGCGCTACTTTTAGCCGTTACTAGTCGTTAATTCAATTCATAATTTGTAACTTACTATGTAAAAATCAATAAAGTAAACATCTGGTTTTCTTAAGGGAATAATAATAAAACAAAATGGTATTCAATAGAAAATAAGTAACACAATGACTCATTCACAGTAAAAGTAAAGTAAAATAAAGAGTATAAAAAGTAATTCACTGTAAACATTCGTTCAGATAAAGAATATAATTCAAGTTAATATAATTCAAGTTATAAATTAAATTTAATACAAATATAATTCAAGTTATAAATGTGGGGGGGAAAACGCAAATACAACTTTCCCCCGTTACACTATCCCCTCCCCTTAACGGTTCTTCGGTGGGCGCAGCCATTGAATCCGGATCGGGTGATTATCTGGTTCACTTGCTCACATTCCACAACGCTCATTACGATCATTTCAACCTTTATATGTTAGAACTTTTCGTACCAACTTTGCTTTGTCTGATCCACTAAGAAGATTATGTTGTTGCTTTAATGATATGTATAATTTTATCGATTTTTCATTAGATACATATACTATTAAAAGGAATATAATACTATTTTAAATAACTAAATTTTAATACCAGATTTCTGGTTTATTGTAATATTATAGTTTGTAAGGAATTAGTCCATAAACTAAATAAATAAATCCTTCCAACATTCTTGACATATATACTGAAACTTTCCAAAGTTCATGTCGCTGGCAACATGATCATGTCTCATATTTTTCGCATCTTGTTTAAACATTATAATTAAATTGGCATTATCTCTTACTAAATATTTTGGAATTCTTGTGTAAGTTTGACAAAAGCAAAATGAATCTACATTTTTATAACGCCCCAAACAAAAATATGCAAGTATGTTGTGTTGGTTTTCACATTCAACATCATCGAAAATAATAATTGAATTGCTTTTAGATTCGCTAGGAGGAACAACGGACTAATTGTCTGCGAATGTGTAGTATCCCATTGTAGTATCAAATTATATTCTTTAGGTATTCATGTTTACGTTGATACAGAGATTTTGAGTACAAATAGATATTTTCAAACTTGAGACCAGTAGGACTTTCTAGCAAACTGATCATTACATTAGTTTTTCCACAATTGGAAGAACCAAATATTAATGCGCGAATAGAATTTGGTAGCAAGGAACTATGTCTTATTTTTGTACTGTCATTTGAAGATACATCCACATTACGAACTAAAATATTTTTGTGTTGTTTTACTAAGCGCATTTCAATAACTACTTGTAAAATTCTCAAAACAATATCTTTTATTCTATAATAAAATAATATGGTTACGTTTTATAAAAAAAACATTCAGTCATAAGAAAACTAACGGTGGAGAAGGTTTACTAAATAGAACAATAAATTCTCTACCTTTTGAATTACATCTTTCTGGATATCAGTACTGTGGACCTGGCACAAGATTACAAAGCGTTTAGCTAGAGGAGATAAAGGAATTATTTTATTGGATGCTGCTTGCAAAAATTACGATATAGCTTACTCCAAAAACAAAGAATTAAACAGTAGACACCAAGCTGATAAAATTCTTGAAAATAAAGCTTGGGAAAGAGTTCTTTCAAACGATAGCAATCTTGCAGAACAAACATTTGCATATATGGTGACCAATGCAATAAAAGCAAAAACTTAATTTGGTATGGGTGTGGAGAAAAAGAGCAGAAATAGGCAAAGACTATCGCCACAAACTAATTTAAATGACAAAAAGCTGTTCAATAGTTCAATTAGAGTAGCAACAAAAACATTACGGAAGAAAAAACCACAAGACATTAACTCGGCCATTAAAATCGCTCGTAAAGTTATCAACAGATCACTTGAGGGGAAAAGGCACGCGTTGTAATACCACGCATAATCAAGTTCCAAAAAATGGTGGATTTTTACCGCTAATTCCGATTCTAACTGCTCTAGGTGCACTTGGTAGTCTAACAACTGGAGGTGCCGCTATAGCTAAGGCTGTAAATGCAACAAGGAATGTAAAAAAACAACTTGAGGAAGCCACCAGACACAATAAAGCAATGGAGCCTATTGCTGTGGGAGAAGGACTGTACCTTAAACCATATTAAAAGGGTTATGGACTTGTTTGTAAAGATCATTCAAAAAACTGTTAGACATGCTACCCAACAAACCATTATCAGAATTTGATCTAAGAAAATTTGCAAGAAATATTCCACACTTTAGAGGAGTTTTCATGTTGGACTCGCTGCCAAAACGTGCAAGGAAAATCGAATGTGGAATAATCAATTTAGATTTGTCAACAGGACCAGGTACTCATTGGGTAGCATACTATAGAAACAATGATGAAAAACAATATTTCGACAGCTTTAGAAATTTACAACCTCTTTTAGATATAATCAAATACCTGGGTAGAAATATTGAATACAACTACCATCCACATCAAAACTTTAATACATTTAATTGTGGTCAGTTATGTTTGAAATAACTAAATATATCAAATAAAACACAATCCTATATCTGTATAGTTGAAAAAAATTTCGTTTGCTTTATTTTAATTTTTTTGTTAATTATAAAATATATAACATTGTTTTAAATTTTTAGTGCTAAACGGGGTACTGGGAGTTTGGTATCAAAAGCTCGTTCATCTCGCTTTCTAAGATCAGGTTCCTCTCTCCTTTTCTTTGTAGTCGATATTTATCATTTGAAAGATCGTCTAATTCTACATCTGTTAATATATTGTATCGGTTGGAGAGAAATAGTATATGGTTTTCCAGTTCAAGTTGAACTGGGGCCAAATTACCGCATTCGATATCGAGCGAAATTCCCATACAATTTAAATACAAATTTCGTTCGATATCGAGTGCCGTAATATGCCCCCTGTTTCCCCGTACTTTGTTGTTACTCGGTTTGCACGTGCGATGACGTATTTGGATGATTCATCTAAATCCTTTAAATGGATTAAGGATTTTGTATTACAGGAATTGAATTTGCTTGTTAAACTCATTGCGTTATTAATATTTCACTGTTTATAAGTTTGAACTGAAATTTCGAAGTAATCACGATATAAAATTTCTAGACACTAAGAAGTCTCACTGAAAATTGATAAACAATAATATTTGATTTGTATGTAAAAGAGAGAGAGAGAGAACAACAGACGAATAGATGAATAATGAAATCTATACTTAAAACTAAAAAGTTGGAAAAAGGTAGAGTGATATATGTATACATTTTTGAGTTCTTCACTCAAAATTTTAAATTAGTTTTGGAGTGAAACGCAGATTTAGTTTTTTGAATTGTTTATTTTACAAGTAATTCGTTGAAAGCTATTATTAGTAGAGAACTAATAGTCAAGAAGATCGCAAGCCAATTTCGGATACAAAAAGTAACAAAAATTCAAATCATGAGTTAAATTCGAAATAAAGTTCAAATATTCTTAGCCGATTTTGAAAAATGTCAACTATATGAACACAGGGAAATGGTGAAATTTTTTCTCCATATGTTGGATGAAAGCCAGGATTTTGGTATAATGGAAGATGAGGACAAGGACGATGGTCACTTCAAGTCTTGTCCGTGGAGTCATCCAGATTGTGAGGAAGAGACTTGCCGATGCTCCGTATTTTATTTGAGAAAAATGGTGATAAATAATTTAATTAATTCGTATTATGTAATATTTCATTGAAGCTAAATAAAAACAAAATAAAACAAATATTAAGATTTTTTTCTCATTTTTAATATATGTATTTGAACAATTTCTATTTATTTCTCTTAAAAAAAAAACAATTTTTGCTCTTATTACTAGATATTATTCCATTTGCTCTTCTTCTTGAAGTTTAGCATTTAGATATGCTAAAAGCATATCAAGTTCGTAATGAGGATTGGTTTCTTCTATACGAAAATGATGCCACGCTAAAGTATTTATGTTATTATTACTAATTTTTCTCTTATCGTCTGCATAACTTAATACAAATTCTTTCATTATTTTCCGGCATTTTTCATCTTTCATCATACTCAAAACTTTTTTATTCAAAAGAGGAATATCATATTTATTATCTACAGTAAGTATAATCTGATGTATCAAATTGTTGTTCGATTCAGGCTTTATGTCCGCGTGAAAGTCTTCTGTTTTTATTGTGTAAATAAAAGAGTCAGTATCCATATAATTTAATGATAGATTTTTCTTGAACTTAGGTTGCATGTATCCGTAATGGAAATCATACATTTTCCCCAATGGGCTTATTATAACATGTCTTCACTCTATTCATTTCGATAGCTCCATATCTTCAGAAAATATAGACAAACCATGGAAATTGGAGTTTGATATCCAGTCTTGAGCCCAAAAATTATTCCGATTAGTTCTGCTCCAATTCGTTACAATTCTTACGTCCCTTCTTTATTCCACATTCTCCATAGTCTTCCCATACACTTCATTATTAAGCAATTTGAAGAAATTTTTCTCAAAAGCATTTTTAGCAGTGGCTCTATGCTGGGTATTTATGTCGATATAACCTTTTTGCCATGGAGATTGTTTAAATGTTAGAATACGATGTATTTTCCTAAAAACTAAACCATATTTCAAGCATTGTTTGAGTACTCTATAATGTATAACGTATGAATGCTTTGTAGAGAAATCGGTTATCAATTTGCAGTGCTTCGATTGCAAAGTTTTTTTATTTTCAGCACAAAAAGGAAGGTCATTGTGTACCTAAGTCATGTAGGTTGAAAGGGTAATCCAATGTGACTTTAAACACATAACCTTCTGTTGCATTATCGGCTATGCTTTCCGGATCCAAATTCAGCTCCTCATTCGATAACCATCTGAATCCTCCATATGGGAGATATTCAGACATCGCCCAACCGTACAGGTTATTTGCATCTAAGTATACAAGAAATTCGGACGGCTTCTCTTTATCAAAATCTTCTAAATATTTGTTGTTTGCTTTGGAATATCTTTACTACACTGTACAATTCAACCACGTATACCCTTTTTCATAAAATTGCACATATCTATGTCTTGTAACGACACGTTTTCCCGCTGGTTGCTGGGATAGACTCAGCGGGTTCCAGGGGCGTGGGTTTGCTTAGTGAAAAATAAGATACACTCTTTTTCCTTCACGTTATAATCTTTATTGCTTATTATTTTAGAGAGGGGGGAACGGCTCGAAGTAACGCCGACTGTTGTGGCCAACTTGGTTGGTGACGGTCGCTCGTTGGGCGATCCGTGGAGGCTCGGCCGGCTGGCTGGCACTGGTACTGAGGACGGTAGAAGTCGCCTGGTGCAGGTGATAAGTCGCCTGATGTAGCTGTTAGAAGTCGCCTGATGTAGGTGATAGAAGTCGCCTGATGTAGGTGATAGAAGTCGCCTGATGTAGGTGATAGAAGTCGCCTGATGTAGCTGTTAGAAGTCGCCTGATGTAGCTGTTAGAAGTCGCCTGATGTAGGTGATAGAAGTCGCCTGATGTAGCTGTTAGAATTCGCCTGATGTAGCTGTTAGAAGTCGCCTGATGTAGGTGTTAGAAGTCGCCTGATGTACGTGATAGAAGTCGCCTGATGTAGGTGATAGAAGTCGCCTGATGTACCTGTTAGAAGTCGCCTGATGTAGGTGATAGAAGTCGCCTGAAGGAAGTCGCCTGTTGGAGGTGATAGACGCCTGTAGGAACAAACTCCCGTACAGGTGTATCACGCACTCTAGGGGCGATCCAGACAATTGGTAGTATCAGCCGTAGGAACAAACTCCCGTACAGGCCTGTGATGATGCAGGCGGCACTGACAGCGGCAGAACCGTGGGAGCCGGTATAGGATGCGGCTCGGCTGGCGGAAGCACCTGTAGGAACAAACTCCCGTACAGGCCTGTGATGATGCAGGCGGCACTGACAGCGTCAGAACGGTGAGAGCCGGTGTAGGATGCGGCTAGGCTGGCGGAAGCACCTGTAGGAACAAACTCCCGTACAGGCCTGTGATGATGCAGACGGCGCTGACAGCGGCAGAACGGTGAGAGCCGGTGTAGGATACGGCTAGGCTGGCGGAAGCACCTGTAGGAACAAACTCCCGTACAGGCCTGTGATGATGCAGGCGGCACTGACAGCGGCAGAACGGTGAGAGCCGGTGTAGGATGCGGCTACGCTGGCGGAAGCACCTGTAGGAACAAACTCCCGTACAGGCCTGTGATGATGCAGGCGGCACTGACAGCGGCAGGACGGTGAGAGCCGGTGTAGGATGCGGCTAGGCTGGCAGAAGCACCTGTAGGAACAAACTCCCGTACAGGCCTAATGCTCTCTTCGTGTAGGACTGGCGGTGGAGGAAGTGCACCAGTGGAGGAGTCTGGAAACAATGCAAGAACAAGCTCCTTGAATTGTTTTGGAAAGTCCGTTTAGAAGATAATAAACAGTTTGGTAGGCTATAACTCGCGCAACCAAAGTAGTTCATACCGCTAATCGAACTGCCAGCAGACTGTTCGCTTGTACATTTTGTGCTGTCTTTTATACCCTCAATCGTGGGCATACACACATTCACACAGTGTGGTATAACACTAGTGGTGGGTATTGTGATGTGATCGCAGCTGTGTTGTGATCACAGCTGTGCGGTGATTACAGCTGTGCTGTGGTGACAGTCTCCTGTTTCACATGCAGAGGGCGTTACTTTTAGCCGTTACTAGTCGTTAATTCAATTCATAATTTGTAACTTACTATGTAAAAATCAATAAAGTAAACATCTGGTTTTCTTAAGGGAATAATAATAAAACAAAATGGTATTCAATAGAAAATAAGTAACACAATGACTCATTCACAGTAAAAGTAAAGTAAAATAAAGAGTATAAAAAGTAATTCACTGTAAACACTCGTTCAGATAAAGAATATAATTCAAGTTAAGCTACGGTCACATATATAAAATATTTTTCTGAAACATGTTTGCTCATATTTGCCTTAAAATTTTTCTATGTTTGTTTAATGGTCACATTAGCACAAAATATTTCACAAAATTTGTTTTCTCAAACAGCTATGAAACAGTTTTAAACAAAATAGGAGCAAACATGTTTTCCTTGCGGTCACACTTGAACAAATATTTTCTATAGTAATTTGTTTGAGCAAACAGTCAATATATATAATTTTGTTTTCTTAAAAAAAACATTAATAACTAAAAATTTCTGTCAAAAAAATAAGTTTGTGTTATCATAAAAAATCGATATGGAGGATTGTGAAACCTTATTTGTATTGAGTTGTGGAGCAGCTGCTTCATTATTTCTGGAGGAAGACGAAAAAAACAACAGAGAGAAAAGGCAATGGGTGCGTAAGTGGGTTCAACGCCGGAAAGAGGAGGGATGTTGTGCAAAATTACTGTTGGAGCTACGTTCTGAAACTCCAGAGTTGTACAAAAACTTTTTAAGGATGAACTCAACTGATTTTGATTATTTGGTAAGTACAAGATAGTTTCATTAAAAAATATTGAAATGTAAAACATACATATATATTTATTGATGTTTCCCTAAAGCTACAGTTAGTTGCCCCGCTTATACAGAAGAAAGAAACAAAGTTTCGTAAGCCAATATCCCCCACTGAACGCTTAATTGTTACTCTTCGTTACCTAGCCACTGGAGAGAGTTTTAGATCTCTCCAATATGTTTTTCGCATTCCCCATAATACTATTTCAGGAATTATTCCTGATGTTTGCGATGCCTTATATAAAGTGTTGCAGCCGAATTATTTAAAGGTTTAAACACTAATTGAACTTTCGTGTTAAATTTGTAAATATATGTAATTTAATTTCAGGTTCCATTAAGCTGCGAAGAATGGCAAGCTATTTCTGAAGAATTTTTGCAACTGTGGAATTTTCCCAATTGCATTGGCGCTTTAGATGGAAAGCATGTTGTGATGAATGCACCACCTCATGCTGGAAGTATTTATTATAACTATAAAGGTAGATATATAAATATGTTGAAAATTATTTATTAAAAATTTCCTTAATTGTACATTTTTGTAGGAACACATAGCATTGTGCTCATGGCTATCGCAAACGCATCGTATAAGTTTTTATACATCGACGTGGGTTCAAACGGCCGTATATCTGATGCTGGTGTCTTCAAAAAATGTAGCTTTCATGAAGCTCTCACAAATAATAAATTATATTTGCCTATTCCAAAACCGCTTTCAACCAGGAATGTACCAGTGCCGTATGTTCTTGTTGCGGATGATGCCTTTGCATTAAGTACTAATATATTGAAGCCTTATAGTACTCGAAATTTGAATGCCATTCAAAGAGTTTTCAATTATCGCCTCTCAAGAGCAAGGCGAGTAATAGAAAACACTTTTGGAATTTTGTCTGCACGTTTTCGCGTAATGCGCAGCCCAATTAAACTGAATCCATTAAAAACAAGGCAAGTGACACTTGCATGCTGCGTGCTACACAATTATTTAATGAGCCGCAAAAGTTCATTATATTGTAGCAAAAACTTAGTTGACCACTATACTGCAGACGGCACATTAGTTCCAGGCGAGTGGCGCAATGCCAATAACGCACAAGGCTTAGAAAATCTACAAAAGTATCGTTCCTACACATCAAATGACACATCAGAAATAAGAAATGAATTTTCAAAATATTTTGTAGAAGAAGGGGAAGTTAATTTTCAATATAAACATATATAATTAAATATTGTTCAGATCAAATGTAACAATGTAAAAATTTCAATATATGTATGTACATATGTATGTACATATTTAAACATTTTTTAATTTGAAATAAAAATAATGCAATCAAATATTAACTTTTAAAATTTTTTATTAATTCATTTTCATCAACAAAAACAATAAGAACAAAGTAAAAAAGTAAAAACTTACTTAAATAAAAGCATAACGACAACATAAAAATAATAAGTGAAAAAAATCAACAAGTTAAAAACTAAAAGACCAAGCCACACAAACATTTTCTTGAAGAAAAATTTCAAAGGAAATCGAAAATTAATAAATATAATAAAAAGGAATGCAGAACAATAGATTGTGTGAAAAAACATTTTCTATGCCTTTGAAAATTATTCGAAAGACAACGGGGAACATTCAACCCCTAAGCAAATAAAAGAAATTAAAATTGAAAAGCTTATTGCGTTTCCCGTAGCAGAAAGGTGTTTGTGCGCATAGAGAATTATTAAAGGTCATTTTAAGGAAAGGGATGCTCCTTCATTCGTTCTTCTTCCAAACATTCTAAAAAGAAAATTGTGACGCGCTTTCGCACTGCTGCCACAGACTTCGGTTTAAGTGTCTGTAGCTCACTAACAATATAAGTCGCGAAAGCAACATTGGGATCTGAAGCCCTTTCCTTTTGCTGCTTCATTGCGTTGACAGCCTCGCGCATAGTTTCAGCTATCTGTGTGGACGCTGTTTTAAGTTGCTTCCCTTTGCATGCTGATTTAGTATCACTTTCTGATGATTTTGATGCTTTTAAATGATACGAGTATTAAAAAAGGTAAAAAGCATTAATAAATACATATATTTATCAATATACTTACAAGTATTTTCCTCATCCACGTTGAAAACAATGTTTGAAACTGTCTGCTGTGTCTGCTTGTGTTCAGCACGTCCCACAAAAGTCATGGCATTATAAAACCTCCATTTAGGAGTGTCCACAACGCCCTGCCCAGATTTTGTTTTCGTCCTGCCCGCATATCCACGGTATTGAATTCGTAGGTTTGTCCATTTGGCATTTAAATCTGCAACCGTAAATTTTTCCTTAAAATGGTCTTTAATACCTCTCCATGCGCAATCTCTTGAAGTTTTATTGTGATATGCTTCATCTGAAGCATCCCACAAACACCTTTCTGCTTCGACAAGTGCAACAAGCTTGTAAATTTCCTCATCTCCCCAATCCTTCACAATTTTTGATTTTTTGTTTAAAGGTTTAGGGGTAGAATGTTCGCTGTTGCTTTCAAAATTTTCAAATGCCTAGAAAATATTTTGTCACACAATCTATTGTTCTGCATTCCTTTTTATTATATTTATTAACTTACCTCCATAGTTATATCTATGTTATCAGCATCTACGGTGTAATCAATATTCTAAAATATATATATATATATTTGTAAAAATATAGTTTTTATAAAATTTTTATATATACATACCTCCATTCTGTTCGGCAACAAATTAATTTCTATAACGCAGCTGTTTGATTGTTTTTATTTTACATATTAGTGTTGACGATTATTGCGCTTTTTATCAGTAGTTTGCCTAGTCTAGACGTTGAAAAAAAGCTTATATTTTTTGTTGACTTTCAAATACATTTGCTGCCTATGAATTAAACTAAATTTATTTTATAAATCATATTATATTCAAATACATATATGTATATATACATATATGTATATATACATATATATATATATATATATATATATATATATATATATATATATATATATATTAAAATAAATAATTTAATTTTTTAATATAATAATATAATTTATAAAATAATTTTAGTTCAATTCAAAGGCAGTAAATGTATTTGAAACAAAAAAATTGCTTTAAAATATTATTACTATTGCTTTTACCACAGGTCACAATATATAAAAAATCAAGAAAATAAACCACAAAATTATTTTATATTGTTGCTCATATATATTTGTTTTTGGCGATTTCATTTATAATTTATTTTTAAATGTTTCAACACTCTTGCAGCAGCTGTTATTTGTCACTGTTTGTTCTTACAAAAACTTTGTAAGATCAAACAATTATTTGCCCAAAAAAGTGGAAAATATTTGACACAGGGTGGTCACATTATGGTCACATTAGAGAAACTTTTATTTGCTACAAAATAAATTTGTTTTCTCAAAATCTTGTTTTCACCCTAAAAATATTTGATGGTCACATTACAGCAAAGAAATATTTGATATTTTCGGGCAAATGTTTCATAAGTGTGACCGCAGCTTTAATATAATTCAAATTATAAATTAAATTTAATATAAATATAATTCAAGTTATAAATGTGGGGGGGAAAACGCGAATACAACTTTCCCCCGTTACAGTCTGTTAATAATTCGAGCTCAATTCTTGTATATTTCAACATTGCATCCCAAGAAAGTCCAGGAGCTGTGTAATATTGACATGGATCCAATTTATATATACTTTTACAAACTTTTCTGAACTTCTCGAAAATATCTGTTAGCAAAAGCACATCTGTTTTTAAATATAATTCCATGTAATCTTTCATGGTTTTGCAACCAAAAGTATTCCAAACCTCTTCGGCATGTGAGTATTCCTCTAAAGAACATTCCTTGTTGTTTAGTTTATTAAAGAAATCTCTCCGCGAAGGAAGCTGACACTCATTATGCTTTTGAAAAGAATTTAGATACTCATACGGAAAAATACCCTTTTTCTTAATCAGCTGAAATTCTTTTTCTGAGGGAAACATAGATTTAATGGTGATGAAATCATTATCGCATAAATTTGAAGCCAATGATTCCAAACTGTCGGCCATAAATCGTATTGTGTCAAGAAATCTTATTTCAAGATTGTGACCATCGCTCATTTCTGTGAATTGGGAAAGTGATATATATTTTTCCTTGTTTACAGGGTGTACTTTTAGTTGCATAGAAATTTTTCCCAATTCCTTAACAAAAAGATGTGAATCATAGTTGGAATAATTGTGAAAGTATAGTGGTATGAACTTAGGAATTTGGTAATTTAGATTACAGTTTTTGTGGGCTACGCCTCTAAATTTTCCACTAACGTGATAGTGATCTCTAACACGATCATTACCTAGACTCTGTTGACATATAGGACAAGTCAAAGCATTATAAAAATTATAAGTATCTGAAGGGGATAGCACATCCATTATCTTATTATTTAATAAATAATCGTTATTCATATCTTCGAAGTCTTTAATTAAAAATTCTACAAATTTTTCTGAGGCGTCTTTACCCGTATATATTCTTAATTTATCTAAGTTCTTATTATGAAAACATTTAATATAGTAGCTAAAAACACAGGGGATATGTTTCTTAACTAATTTTGTTTTATTACTTACACTAAAATCAATCTCCTGTAATATGCATTCGAAGTCTACATAAACAAAGAAGGGCACATCCATTTTCCTGTGATGCCCCTTGAAATGAAGACTATTATTTGGTGCTGGCGTCATAGTGGTAACGCTTTTACCACATTCTCATTTATGTTTCAACATAGTGGTTTCAGTATGAGTATGTTGTAGACAGCTATTGCAGCACAAAAGTGTGTCTTTATGTTGGGTAGTCTGGAATATTAAAAGTCTAAAAAAAAAGATAAATAAATAAATAAAAATGGAAAATAAAAATTGTAATTTAATTTACCTTGATATATCTTTTATTAAAATATAATGATGACACTCGCCTTTCTCCAGAAGAAGTAAGTTAACGTGTTTTTTTCTTCTTTTGTCAGGTAAAATAGTCCAATAATTTCATCAGCTTCCTCATTATATCCAAACACGTTAACACTGATATCAAAGTTGTTCTCTTCAAAAATTCTGATATCCTTTAATTTAAGAGGGAAACTTAAAAGGCTGAAATCTAGTACAACATTATTTTGAAGCCTGATTAATTCGCTATTTATATCAGCAATATTATATGAGCTACAACGTTGTGGGTCTTTGTATGGCGTGGTATCTATTGCAGCTATTAAAGCCCACTTAAAACAGTATTCACCATTGTTTATTATATTGATGCAGGCCAGTTTTTCTTCTAGTTTTAGAATAGAAGATATCTAATTTGATCCTTTAACAAGAGATGACTTGTTGATACTGATTTCTGCCTGAACTGTACGCGTTAAAGTCCAACCAGAATCCCTTTCTTGAAACTCAGACATATTGTTCAGAATTCCACCAATCTGCTTAAGCCGCTTTCACACTATAAGACTGAGTCTTATGATTTTCATTCGAATTTCTCTTTTGAGAATGCCTGAGATGCCAAAATATCTAACGTATCATTACAAAACGCTTTCACACTATCACACTTAAAACAATTCATGAAATCTCTGTAGTAAGCTGTTGCAAAAAAACAACCCTGATAATATGAAATGTCTCAGCTTTTAGAAAAATTTAAAAAAATGGAGAGAGCCATCGGTGTGTCAAATTTTACTTTTCAATCTATGACATTTTATTTAAGATCGCTTTCACACTATAAGACTTTTCATATTATTTCGAATTTTTGACATATCTTAATACTCAGTCTTATAGTATGAAAGCCGCTTTAGCGATTAGTTCCTCTATGTTATCTCCTAGAGTAAGCAATGTCATTTTGGCTCTATGGGTTATAATGCTTAACTCCAATTATTCTTCAATAATTTTAATGTATTCTGATAAAATACTTATATTGAATTTTAATATCTTGTGTTTATTCAAGTTATTTTGAAGCCTTTCAATAAAAATACTTTTCTTCTCTTTAATAAACTCTTTCAAAAGTAGCTGATCTTTTTTATTAGGGATTGCGTATGTGATGATATTGTTTTTGAATGCTTTCGATATTTCATAATATCCTACATTATGTTCGGTATTTTCCTCTGAGTTAGCATATGGAGCACTTATCGAATTGGATAACGTTTCTTGTTCTTCTATTTCTTCTCTGTCAGGGGAACATATATCTATATCTTCATTCATCAAAGTAGCTCCATAGTGAACTTCTCCTTACTGTTGTTGATGTTGTTCATACTGCTGAAACTGATGTGGTTTTTGTTGGTATTGCTGCAACTGATTATTCAAAGTTATGTGGTAATACATGTAGATTGGATACTGATATTGCTGGAACTGATTATTCCATGTCATTGGCATGGAATAGTATGAAGGCATTTATCGTATATTAAATAATAATCGTTTTTGGATTTCTTTTAATTTAATAAAAGTTTATTTATTTATTTTATTTTGTGCTATTAATACTTTATTACTTCTTGATTACTATCTCCAGTATTACTAACTATGTTAATAATTAAAAACTAAACTTACTCGTATATACTTTAAATAAAAAGGGCGTCATGAATGCATGTGATTAATATGTGTCATTGCACTGATCAAATTATTATAAGTGCATTGGCACATATGACGTGTAATTTGCTTATCAAGTGTCAATATAAATAATCCACGTTTGGTTGCAATGACCTGTCTTAAATTTCATTAATGTTTGTATGTCGCTGTTTTAATGCAGCAAAATATAATTTTCAAGTGGGCTAAATATTCGGCATTCTTTAATGACACAATCATTCATAACACATTGCATATTCTTGATAATTCAGTGGACCTCCGAACACCATAAACTGCTCAATGACAACAATATGGACAATATTTACATATGTAAACAAACATTTTGATAAGTGGTATCTACAGAGTACACAGACATGCTTGTGCATGCAGATACGTTACAAAGTTTTGAACGGAATGTGATATATACAGAGTACAGGGACATGCTTATGCATGCCTCTACGATACAAAATGTTTAAGGAAATGAAACTGCTACGTAGTCAATATTTATGTGAACAAACATATTGATAAGTCATATGCACAAAATACGTAGGCATGCTTATGCATGTAAAGACGCTCCAAAATTTTGTAGCAAAATAAAGTGCTACGTGGACAATATTTATGTAAATGACAAACTACAAAAGTTTTGTAGCTAAACAAATTTTCAAAAGCAGAATCATTAAAATTTTAAAATGAGCTTTTATTTGTAAAATGAAGCCCTTCTGGCACACACCATTGTATCGCAGACTTCAGCGGCACCATTTAAAGGAATATCTGAGAAAAGCCACACAGGAAGAGTTCGAGAGACATCTTGAAGGAGATGAGGAACTTTTCCTAGAGCTGTCATCGCAGCCAACGTCTGACGCAGCCGCATATGAAGATATGCTAACAGGCGACGAGGATATCTTTTTAGTGGTGTCTTCGCAGCCAACCACAACAGACCATCAAAATAATCCAAGAGAGGTAACAATCAAACCTCAAATAGAAATATTGAGTGTTCAAATACTCCTAAAAATTGATAAACATATTTTTCTTCCAATGTATGGAGACGATCAATTGTTGGTAGAGGCAGCGGACGTAGTAGAGGCAAATTTACATTAGGATATAAATAACAAGTAAAAACGTTATATTCGACCGGGTCGAATCTTAAATACCTTCCAAATATTTAGTAAGTGAATTTAAAATGTTTAACTTGGTGGAACAGTGTTCCTTTATATAATATCGTACGTCAACCCCCACTTAAGGGGGCGGGGTTCAAAAATAGACAATATCTTGTTTTCCACAGGTGAACGTATGGGCATTGCTAGACCGTCTTACACTTCATCACTAATCAAGAATATACATATTTACCTTATAGGGTCAAATTCTCTTTGGAGGGTAAAAAAACTGTATTTTGGCGGGGTCGTTCTGGCAAGGGCTGTGGGGGAAACATTTCACCTTTGTCATAAAACTCTAAAAATAAATGCTTGGGATAATTATATACAAAATAAAATTTTATATATTTTTTTATAGGGTCATTTACGGGGCAAAGGGAAAAAGAGGGTAGGACAGAAACAGGCAGTCATAAAACTCTAAAAATAAATGATTTTGTATATAATGATTATATACAAAATTAAAATTGTTAATTTTGGGCTTGAGTTCGAATCTGCATGACTGCAAATGATTTTTTATTATTTTATTAATAAATGAATTTGTTCAAATTCTATTTATTATTTTTTTTTTATATTAAGATTGGAATATTAGGAATATTTCCAATAATCATTAAACCAGCAGAACGGATCAGTACTGATTTCAAGGCCGCTACGCCATCTCATCAGCGTTCTTTGTTCAATTTTTCCACTTTTGCAAGTGGTGCTAGTTAGTAGGAATATCAACTATTTAACCAATGTTATTAACGAAAATTGAATATGAGAAGTTAAAGCATTCATATTTTTAAGTTATTACCTTTTTGGTTAGTACGAAATTCCCCAACCCTGACGATTAATATTCCCAATATTCCATGTATCTCTTTCGCTTTTTCCAGA
The DNA here is from genome assembly GCA_951800035.1 of Linnaemya tessellans. Lineage (NCBI taxonomy): Eukaryota > Metazoa > Arthropoda > Insecta > Diptera > Tachinidae > Linnaemya > Linnaemya tessellans. The sequence goes on along the minus strand of OX637533.1, from coordinate 73,857,780 downwards.
GCCATCGGCTGCTGATTGCTAAAGCTTCTTTGTTATTTATGTTCAAGTAATTGAATTTAGTTGTCAATTTACAATGAACAAGTGCGCGTGCCCCCGCAATGTTTTAAATTGCGAGAACATGGAATATTGGGAATATTAATCGTCAGGGTTGGGGAATTTCGTACTAACCAAAAAGGTAATAACTTAAAAATATGAATGTGGGAACTTCTCATATTCAATTTACGTTAATAACATTGGTTAAATAGTTGATATTCCTACTAACTAGCACCACTTGCAAAAGTGGAAAAATTTAACAAATAACGCTGATGAGATGGCGTAGCGGCTTCGAAATCAGTACTGATCCGTTCTGCTGGTTTGATGATTATTGAAAATATTTTTAATATTTCAATCTTAATATAAAAAAACATAATAAATAGAATTTGAACAAATTCATATATTAATAAAATAATAAAAAATCATTTGTAGTCATGCAGATTCGAACTTAAGCCCAAAATTAACAATTTACATTAGAAAGTTCGACTAATAAAAATTCATACATAATTTAAAACATTGCGGGGGCACGCGAGTTATGTTAAATAAAACAATTACTAAGTCTTTTTGACTTTACTCCAGACATGTGCAGCTAGTACTCTTTTGAGTCATCGTGTTTTCACACCGATAGTAGCTTCATCGTTTTTTCACACCAACATGTCCGAAAGCTTGCTGCTTGTTTACCGATTCAAAGTCAGTTGCTATTCTGCATTTGACAAAGAGACACCGTATCGCTCTGCAAGCAAAATTATTTGTAATAAAAAACAAAAAACAAACAAAAACAAACAACTGCACTTAAAAAAAAATGGACGAATATAAAGAAATTTTTATGTTTGTAAATGGCAAAAATAATGCGCAATGCCTGATTTGTGATAAAATCTTCACAAATTTAAGATTTTATAATTTAAAAAGACATTTCATATCCATTCATAAAAATATTAATGAATTGGATGAAGAAAAAAAATATGAAATGTTCAATTCCCTGCAACAAAAAAATGCCCCTCCTCTAAGTCTGACAGTTGAAGAGAAAAAAAAAACAACTAAAGAATGCTTCAATTGCCGCTGGGTTGATGTTAGCAAAACAATGTCGTCCTTTTGAGGATGGAGAATTTTTCAAGCAAATGGCACGAGAAATTTTCAACTGTTTTGGGGAAAAGGGAAAATCAGCCTACGAGCTGATAGAAAATATTCATCTTTCAAGATACACAATAGCTCGTAGAACTGAAAAAATTAGTAAATATATTTTTAAGTTTACGTTGCAAAGATTGAAAGACTGTGAATACTTTTTTTTTTTTAAGATTTAGTTTTAATTTTTAATTTTTTTAATTTTAATTTTTTACTCAGTGTACTACTTTTGTTTTCTCTGCTTTTGTTCTGCTTGCTGCGTTCAACTTAACACAGTCGCAAAATTCGTAAAACTGATTTGAAATGCGTTTGTGTCAGTTTGCACATGTCTGCTTTACTCATTCAGGTTAACTTAATTACTGGAAAAACTCATTTAAAAATTACAATAATATATCTTATGATTACTGTGTATGCTACTGTTAACTGCAGTCCGTCCCTGCATAATTTAAAATTGATATTGTTGTAGTTACGTACAATGTACGTACATATGTAAGTTATCTCTCTTTGCTTTAATCTTTGCTCAGTACATAATTATTAAACTGCATATACAGTAGATATAATATACATACATTTGTGATCTACATAATATACTTATATGCAATTTGTATGCATCGTTTACTCATTTTTTGCTTTATAAAACAACTGTAATAAATTCTTTGAATTCCTCGTATTGTTCATCATTAATATTATTTGAACATGTTTTAATTTTTAGTTGCGAATAACAAACCCAATAAAGAAAGTCGCACTTCCTACGCGTTTTCGTTTTATTGAAATTTAGAAAAATAGTTTGTAAAAAACATTGCAAACTCAAACATTGGTGACCCCGACGTGATTCTAGGACGTCATTTATAATCGTTTAGATTAGTTCAAAACAAAACACGAAATTAATTAAAAATCTGATCATGAGCGATATTGAGGAGGAGGTAGCTGCGGGTAACCCAGACGTTTCGGCTTGTATAAACAAGGTTTCTTCTATCACCAGGCAGTTGGCGCATTTGAATACTACCCTTGTGGCGGCTCGGTTGGCACAGTTTGACGCTGCTGAGTTTGCAGTTCGTCTCGAATTTGTCGAGAACCTTAATAAGCTTTGACCAGGCTCAAAGCAATCTGGAGGCATTGGATCTTAAAATTGTTGAAACCAGTACGAGGTTTGACTTCTTAATAATTTATTTCGAGGCAAAGGCAAAACTTACACGCCAGCTTAATTGTATTAAAGGTGCGGAGGCACTGCAGCGCTCTTCAACATTTCGGCAGTATTCCGTTGACGAAACACAAACGCTTAGTTTACCTTATCGTAGGTCAAGATTGCCGGAATTAAAAATACCGTCCTTCAGCGGGTCATATATCGATTGGCCTGATTTTTTCGCTATGTTTTGCACTGTCGTTGACAAAGATGACATAAATAATATCGAAAAGTTTCAACATTTACGCTAATAAATTAGTTACTTTTCAGGCTCACATCAAAGAAATTTTTGATTTAAAACCTGCAGATAAAGGATCAGGTATAGGTCTACGTCAATTGAGTAATAAGCTTAATGCACACATGCGTGCCCTACAAACCATGAGTACTAAGGAGCAGATAGCTGATGGATTTCTCGCTCACGTTGTCACTTCGAAGATTGATATTAAATCAAAGGCAAAGTGGGAAGAAGACTTGTCTGTTGATACACTTCCTACATGGGAATCGCTTGAAATGTTTTTGGATAAAAGATGCCGGTTTTTAGAGAAAATTGACAGTGCGGTGCCATTAAAATCCTTAAGCCAGAGTGCAAAAAGTCTTCAATGGGAAGAAATGTGTTATTAACATCTGCAGCGACAGTGTCTCTATGTACCTTTTGCGGTTCTAAAGAACATTTTATAACTAAGTGTACTCGTTTTGAAAATTTAACTCCCACGTCGCGCTTTAAAGAAGTTAAAAAATTACAGTTATGTCTAAACTGTTTGCAAAAAGGGCACATGTTAAAAAACTGTAAGTCTGGACATTGTCGCCATTGCTCGTCGAAGCACCATTCGCTTTTGCACATCGAACCAGCAAGCGATGAATTAAAAATGATAGATGAATCTTCATCAGAACAACTAGCATCAGAACAGAAATCGGTTCTCGTATCCTCTTCAGCATGTATATCAAAGGAAACTCTCACAGCGTCTTCGTGCTTCAACGTCTTATTAGCCACGGCGATCGTATTGGTGAAAAATCGGGCAGGTTTATTCATTCCCTGCCGTGCCATTTTGGACTCAGCATCACAGCTGAATTTCGTAACAAATCGCCTTGCAAACCAACTTCAGCTCCAAACAAAAAAATCTATCACCACGATTAATGGTATAGGTGATGGCACCTTTGTTGCTGAAAAATCGGTTGACATTTTTATAAAATCAAAAAATGAACATTTTTCAACATCTCTTTCGGCCATTATTTTACATTCTATTACAGATTACAAACCAAATGTTAATGTCAACATCAGCAACTGGAATATCCCAAAAAATTTAAAATTGGCAGATCCTTACTTCCACAAATTCGCTCGTGTAGACATATTAATTGGTGCCAGTTTGTTCTTCGAACTTATTTGCGTTGGGCAAAATCGCCTAAACAAAAACCTACCTATTTTGCAAAAAACTGTTTTTGGATGGGTAGTATCTGGTGGAACATCTAGCTCATCAAATCACTCATCTCTTGCTACAATCTGTCATCCCGTTAACAGTGAAGAAGAAAATGATATCGGAAACTTAATTAAAGACATTTGGGAGATAGAGAATAATTTTGGTAGTTCCCCTACATACACAAATGACGATATAAAATGTGAAACCCTTTTTCAAAAAACAACAATTCGATTGAGTACTGGAGAATATTCCGTAAGCTTACCTAAAATCAAATCTGCAGACATGCTTGGTATTTCGTACAACCAAGCTGAAAATCGCTTTAAAGGCTTGGAAAAAATATTGTGCAAATTTCCAGAAACTAAGAAACAGTACGTTGCTTTTATGAAAGAGTACGTAAATTTAAATCACATGTCTCCAATCTCTTCACAAGTTGCTGAAACTACATATTTTCTGCCTCATCATTGCGTGCAAAAAGCTGATAGCTCGACTACAAAACTTAGAGTTGTTTTTGATGGCTCAGCGAAAACATCAACGGGTTTGTCATTAAACGATATTCTCTACGTTGGGCCAACAATACAGCCAAAGCTCTTTAATATACTTTTGCGTTTTCGATTCTTTAAGATAGCCATTAGCGGCGATATTTGCAAAATGTACCGGTGCGTCCGAGTAACACACCCTGATGACTATTTACAATGTGTTCTTTGGAGAGAAACCCCCAATGATGAATTGAGGGCATATAAGCTAAACACAGTTACTTACGGTACAAGGCCAGCGGCCTTTTTGGCAATACGTGCTATGCATCAGTTGGCGGTTGACGAAGAAATTAATTTTCCTTTGGGAGCCAAAATAGTTAAAAGAGATTTTTATGTTGATGACATGATTTCCGGAGCCGATACAGTTGTAGAAGCAAAACAAATTCGAACTGAAGTTGCCAACCTGCTTAAAACAGGCAACTTCTTGATACGTAAGTGGTGTTCCAATGAACGTGCGGTTCTAGATGATGTTGCAAGAGAAGATTGCGAGCAGCTCTTAAAATTTCACGACGGAACCGACATATTAAAAACTTTGGGTCTAGCTTGGAATCAGAATGAGGATAAATTTATGTTTTCATTTTTGCCTGCGATGAATGATAACATAATAACTAAAAGGTCAATACTCTCTCTCATTGCCCGAATCTACGATCCGTTGGGTCTTGTTGGCCCAATCATCACAAAGGCGAAGATTTTTATGCAGGTTTTATGGAAGTATAAGCTACATTGGGATGAGAGTCTACCACTATCATTGCATTCGGCATGGTGCGATTTCGTTTCTAAATTTTACATTGTAGACAGTTTAGAGTTTCCACGTTACGTTTTAGTCCCAAATGCAACTGTACAAATACACGCATTCTGCGATGCTAGTTTGGCAGCATATGGCGCTTGTGTATATGTGCGTGCTGAATTAAATGGAAATATTAAGACCAGTTTACTCTGTTCAAAGTCTCGAGTAGCCCCTTTAAAGACTATAACAATTCCGAAACTGGAATTATCGGCGGCCTTGCTGTTAGCAGAGTTGCTAAAGGCTATTGAAATTTCTCTCCCAACGGCACATGAAACGCATTGCTGGTCTGACTCTATGATTGTTCTTTCGTGGTTACGTCAGGAATCGTCCAACTTTAATGTTTTTGTTTCAAATAGAGTAAGTCGTATCCAGATGCTAACAAACAAAATGAGCTGGCATCATGTTCCAACTAGTTTGAATCCAGCAGACATTTTATCACGGGGTGCCTTGCCTGAGGAAGTTTTATCATCAAAACTTTGGAAATGTGGACCCGAGTTTTTGAGAACAAATCACGCCGCATGGCCAACACTTTCAAACTGGGTAATTGACCTACCAGAAAAAAAAACAAACAGTCCTCCTCACTACCCCTGTTAATGATTGGTCAGTGAATTGCAAATACCATAATTCGTTTGCCAAAATGCAGCGCATATTCGGATATGTCTACAAATTCGTTTGTTTAAAATTCTCGCTCAACTACCAAACTAAGTTGGGCCCATTAACACCTTTCGATCTAAAAATGGGTACAAACATGATAATTCGCAATATACAACAATTATATTTTGCATCTGAACACAAGGCGTTAAAAGGCAACACTAGTATATCGCCTTCAAGTAAACTAAATTCATTAGCACCTTTTCTTGACACAACAAATCTAATACGGGTCGGAGGGAGACTCCAGAACTCAACTTTAGATTTTGACGCAAAGCATCCAATAACTTTGCCAAAACTTCATCCCTTTACTCGGGCTCTAGTAATGGACTTTCACCGAAAGACACTACACGCTGGTCCACAAATTCTTAGTGCTATCATTCGCTTGCAGTATTGGCCTCTGGGAGGACGAAAATCTATAAGTACTATTATATCGAAATGTGTTCAATTCTTCCGTTTGAAGCCAACATGTGTACAGCATTTTTTTTTTTTTTGTAGGAGTAGGACCAGCACTCAGGGGATGACCCCTACATATGCAGTGCATTGCGCTGGAACTGGGAAAATAGATTTTGGGAAGGAGGATAAAGGGAGTAGTGTCTGTGGATATTCGATTTGAACCTGCTCAAATTGTAAGTGGCGGGGAAGACATCTGCGGGTAGTTTGTTTCACATACGGACTGTTCGGCCAAAAAACGAATTTTCTCTGTAATGCGTAGTGTGATTCGTTGGAATATCGACCACAAACGCATGCGCTCTGGATGAAAAACACGTTGAGCGTAAGAAAGAATGGGTTTCAGGAACAAGTTCCCTAATTTCACCAGAGCACCTGCCATTATAGTAACGATAGAACAACGATACGCACCCCACATTGCGACGATGCTCAAGAGAGTCAGTAGAGTTGGCTACTCTACTGTCTCCGATGAGTTTCATCGCCCTCTCCTGTACGCGGTCGAGTAACTTCAAAATAGACTTTGAAGCACCGGCCCAAACATGAGAGTTGTATTCCATCTTCGGTCGGATGTAAGTGGTGTAAATATTAAGGAGATCAGAAGGGGTGAAGAATCTCTTGCACCGTCTTAAGAAGCCAAGGCACTTGAATGCTTCTTTTGCTACCTGAAAGACATGTTCCGTCCATCTGACATCACACTGCACTTTCATGCCCAGAACATCAAGAGCCCCTGACTCCATAATACTTACACCACCCATAGAAACAGATGAAGCAGCATGGTCATACGTACGTCGATGCGTAAGCATACAACACTGGGTCTTACGGGCATTAAAATCTACCCTGTTCGCCTGACCCCATTCGGAGATCTTCGCGAGGTCACTATCCAGAACGTCATTCATAAACTGCCTCCTCGTCTCGATTTCAGACGTTGACGGCCTGCAGTTGAATGAATAGGAATGCGAAAGGCTGCTATCATCTGCGAAAGAGTAAATAGGACAGGAAGTTTGGGAAAGTAAATCGTTAAGAAAAATTAGAAATAGAGTAGGAGAAAGAACGGAGCCCTGCGGTACCCCTGAGTTGACTCTGAACTCATCGGATGAGACCCCATCTATAACAACTCGTATAGAGCGATCCCTGAGAAAGCTCGATATAAACCGAGAGAAGGTGTCTCCGACACCAAATGCAATAAGTTTGGACAGGAGTGCTCCATGCCACACTCTATCGAACGCCTTAGAAATATCTAGAGCCACCACTTTACTTTCGCCAAAACGGTGTATGGAACTACACCAGTTTTCCGAAAGAAGGGCCAATAGGTCACCCGTAGAGCGGCCTCTACGGAAACCATACTGGCGGTCGTTTAGTAAACTGTTGGACTCCAGATATTTCACAAGATGGAAGTTAAGCATAGTTTCCATCACCTTCGATATAGCAGAACATATTGCAATCGGGCGGTAATTTTCGGGGTTAGTAGCCACTCCCTTTTTGGGGATTGGCGTTACATTAGCAACCTTCCAGCACATTGGAAATCTACCGGAGTGGTATAGTGTACTGAAAAGTTTGGCTAATGGACGTGCTAACGTCGAAGAGTACTGCTTCAGGACCAGTGCAGGGATTCCATCCGGCCCAGGAGACTTCCTTGTGCTGAGTTCCGCAAGAACCCTTTTAACTGCATGCGCTCGAAAAAATATCTTAGGCATAGTTACGGATACTCGCTCGAGCGCGGGGAGTGGTTGAGAGCTATCAGGCAAGTGAGAGTTACTTGCAAATATCTCAGCCAATATATTAGCTTTATCAACCGGGTCAGTAAATATTTGGTCATTCCTCAAAAGAGTCGGAATTGAAGAACTAGCACTTTCCTTAACACTTTTGACGAATGACCGGAAACTCTTACTACCCCTGGGGGCAGTGCGAATTCTAGTGCGAATACGCTGCTCGTATAAAGCCTTTTCGCGTCTTAACACTTTGGCACACGAAGATCTTGCCTTCTTGCGTAGCAAATCAGTATTGGCATTTTTGTTATTAACATGCCTGGTTAAACCAAGACTTCGTCCTAGGTTTAACCGAAATTTGCTTACAGGGAATAAAAGCTTTCATCCCCAGTAGAATTGTGTTTTCAACCATTTTCGCCATGGAATCGACATCATTGTCAAGAAAACATAGTTTCCAATTAAAATTCCGAAAGAATTCGTTGAGCTCGGCCCAACGACCCTTTTCGTAAATATATTTACTACGCTTCGTGGCTGCACGCGAAACGTTGCGAAGTTTGGAGAACGGAAAGGTTGCGGAAATGGTGCAATGATCCGAGTTACCGAGAGGTGCATTGACTGTAACTTCATACTTTTCAGGATGTGAAGTTAGAAAAAGGTCAAGAGTATTATGTTGGTGCCCTTCAACACATGGAATATGTGTTGGTTCATTAACTAATTGCACAAGGTGATTGTGCGCGGCGAACAACTCAGCAAATTGGCCCTCTGAAGTTGTGTGGCTCGAATGGCGAAGCCAAGATGTGTTATGAACATTGAAATCACCAGCAACTACAATTTCACTGCTCGGAAAACTATCAAGAATCTTCGATATGGAGTCGGAAAGAGTATGGAAGCCATGTATGGTAGCATCTCCATCCGCGTTTGGACTTCTATACAGAAACCCGATATGTAAAAAGTGTGTACCGACTTTGAATTTAACCCAAAGACAGCTAAATTCTGCGTCAGACATGCCTAATGGTTGCTGGCATTGATACACAACTTCATTACGTACGTATATTGCAAGGCCCCTATGAAGAGTAAAAAGCGACAGGAGGTGATACCCGGGCAAATGAAAATTCTGTAGATCAGCATCCTCATGTACCTGGGTTTCACTTAAGGCGAAAACATCCGGCCGATGGAGACAAACGTGAGCATATACAGAAAAGAAATTCGCTCTTAACCCACGTATGTTACAGAAGTCTATTCTAAACTTACCCACCATCACAAAATGAGAGAAAAAAACCGAAATCCAAACTCTAGATTAGTGAATACGATGCAATGACAGCAACTGCATATTATGGGTAATTTATCTCGGGATCGTGTCCAACAATGCAGAGCATTCCACACGACAGGTATTGACTTTTGCGGCCCCTTTTACTATAAAGCTGGTGTGAGAAGTAGACCACCAGTAAAAGCTTACATTTGTATTTTCATTTGCTTCGCCACGAAGGCCTCACATCTAGAACTTGTAGCAGAACTGTCAACACAATCATTTTTATGTGCGCTGAAGAGATTCATCTCCATCAGAGGAAAGCCACAAACGATCTGGTCTGACAACGCCACAAATTTCGTTGGAGCCAAAAACGAATTAGAAGAATTGGAGCGCTTGGTTTTTAGTCAGTCACACCTGGATATAGTCCAACAGGAGTGTCTCAATAATAATATTAATTGGAAGTTTATTCCTCCTAGATCTCCACATTTCGGTGGGCTATGGGAGGCCGCCGTCAAGTCAGCAAAATATCACTTTTATCGGACCGTTGGCAAAATATTTTAAAATTAGACGATCTTCAGACGTTAATATATCAAATTTCAGCAATCTTAAACTCTCGTTCATTATGCCCCCTCTCGGAAGATCCAAATGACTTCAATGTTCTCTCCCCAGGACATTTTTTAATTGGAGCGCCGTTAACTGCAATCGTAGAGCCGGAAATTACAGATAAAAACGTTTCTCACTTAAGTAGATGGCATAGAATATCTTTTCTTCAACAAAGTTTTTGGTCAAAGTGGAGCATGGCATATCTCACCCTATTGCAAGAGCGGTCAAAATGGCGTACTCGATCTAAAAATATAACAAATGGCGATGTAGTTTTATTGAAAGAAGACAATCTACCGCCTCTTAAATGGCAAATTGGACGTGTTATCGAAACAATAGCTGGGGAAGATGGAGTAGTACGCGTGGCAGTAGTTCGAACCTGTGGCAAAACAGTAAAGCGAGCAGTAACAAAATTGTCTGTTCCACCAATTGAAAATGATTTAGTTGAAAGTCAGAGCTTTCCAACGGGGGGAGGATGCTAACTGCAGTCCGTCCCTGCATAATTTAAAATTGATATTATTGTAGTTACGTACAATGTACGTACATATGTAAGTTATCTCTCTTTGCTTTAATCTTTGCTCATTATATAATTATTAAACTGCAGTATATATAGTAGATATAATATACATACATTTGTGATCTACATAATATACTTATATGCAATTTGTATGCATCGTTTACTCATTTTTTGCTTTATAAAACAACTGTAATAAATTCTTTGAATTCCTCGTATTGTTCATCATTAATATTATTTGAACATGTTTTAATTTTTAGTTGCGAATAATAAACCCAATAAAGAAAGTCGCAATTCCTACGCGTTTTCGTTTTATTGAAATTTAGAAAAATAGTTTCTAAAAAACATTGCAAACTCAAACAGCTACCATGTAGTAAATGCAAAGAAACAGAAAATGTTGACAAAGTGTTTTGTTAATTAGTCGTGTGGAGTATCAATTGCAACAGATACGGGAACTAGTAAAGAGCTGACGAAATGTCTAGCCAAATTATAAAGAATAAATGCACTGCAAAATATTGTGAACTAAATAATGTGCTGACGAATGTCCGGCTAAATTATGGAGAATTAGTGCAATGGAAAATATTTGGGAAAATAAATAAAGTGCTGACAAATGTCTAGCTTAATTAAGAGGAGTCAATGATATACCGTAACTTCTCCCCCCTTAGAATGAAGTGATGGCCAAAGGGAGTTTGGGCGTACTTCAGTTGGAATCTCATTGGTTTCCTTTACCAGGTATGTTTTCATCTTCGGTTTACAAAGGATCATAGCTATTATTATTGCCGTAAGTATGAATGCTATCGATCCAAATGTAGAATACGTGATCCTCTCATGCACTTTTTTGGCTACTTCTAAGTTTTCTATTAGCCCTTTGTTGTGGAACTGGAAGGTATTTAATTTTGGAAGGGTTAGCTGATTTTTCTTTGACAACGGCAGAATTTTAATGTCATGTTGTATTGGGGTTGCAGCAAAGTAACTACTATCCCAATGAGTGCTTCGAATGCTTCTATACCATAAATTATTAATGCAAATTTTACAATTTTCGTAGCGAATTAGTATAGTGCCGTTAACTATATGTTTTCTAGTATTGTTGCCACAGATGGTAGTTAGTTGCTCCGCAGGTGAATTTATAAGGATCAGGTAGTTCTCATCTGATCTTATTATGTCAACTTTCTCTCCTACGTCTTTCAAATGGCAGGACGCAGAGGTTCCATTATTAAAAATATCTTTGATGCAATTGTAGTTCATTTCATATTCTTCTTTCAATAGGTCTTTGCAAAAAAATATCGTTTCTATTTCTTTGCATTTTTGTTCGACAAATAACAATTCGTTCTAAAAGTTCATATATATGTTCTGTAGAAATAACGTTGATTGTATTATTTAGTGTATGGTGAATTTCAGTCAATTCTAATGGGCTTAGACACAATGTTTAGTTTAGCTAGTACTATGGCTTCCGCTATGTTATTCAAGTGTTGGGTTAATGTATCGATATTGTAATTTATTTGATTAAGCTGTTGTATCTGTAGGATAGTGTTTATTCTTGGATTGATTATATTTTGTGTTTGTTCCTGAAGATTAGTGATTGATCGAGTTAAAATGTCTTGTTCTTTGTTTATATGGTTAGTAATATGTTCGAATCGTTTTATCATATCGGTATTTAGTATAATTTGTCCTGTCAATGTGTTGTTCATATTTACGTTATTAGTCATTAGGTTCTCTATTTCTCTATTAAGTTTTTCAGCATCCGTATAATCCAGGTTCCCGGTAATAAATTTTATCGTCGAGCCTAATGCGTTAAAAAAACCTCTTTTACCTCTGTGTTCAGCTGTTAAAATGTCCAGTTTTGTCTTCAGTTCTTTTAATTTTAAGTAGGTTGTGTCCATAGCCATCTTGGCGAATCGTGTAGACTTAAGGTGCTGTAGTGTATTCTCTATTTCTTGTACGTTATCCGCATATGCCTCCAAGTTAATTATATGTACCAAGTGTCTGTAGTCTCTTATTGTCCTCGCGGTTCCTAATTTAATTGGTATAAGTCCTTGGGTCTGGGGTATGTATATTAAGCCAACGTCCGCTTTTATCAGTACGAGTCTGAAAATACAAAAGTTCAAGTTTTATGTTTGCTCTTCTCTATTCTGGTTAAGTTTTTCAATACGCCCATGTCCGTCGTTTGTCAGTTTTTCCCTTATGGTTTTATGTAAGTGGTCTCGGAACTCGCTTAGTTTTCACAAATATTCATGTTCCGTATCATGGTTTAATTCTTTTTCAAATGATGGTGTTCTTCCATAAAAAACTTCAAACGGTGTAAATTTTGTTGCCGAATGGATAAAACCATTATAGGTCATAATTACCTCAAAAAGAATTTCCTCGTGGTCTAATGGTAGTCTAGAGTCTTTATATTTTTGATTAATAATTCTATACGTTTCAGTCATGGTTGAATGTAATCGCTCCACAGGGGAGTTACTAGTGCTCTGTTGAAATGAAGTGTAATGGATATCAATGTTCTGTGTTTTACAAAAGTCTTTAATGATTGTGGCGCTAAATTCGGCTCCTTGATCGCATATTAATTTCTTGGGAGTGCCGTGTAGGCTTATGTAGGGTTTAAGATTTTTCAAGATTGAAATGCTATTTCTTGATTCTAAGGAGTATGCGGAAGCAAATTTAGAAAACTTATCAATTAGAGTAAGTATATTCCGTTTATTTATACTGTATACGTCCAAAAGCACAATGTCCAAAGGCTTTGTTGGGATTTCAGGTTTTTCAAATTCGGGCTTAGGTGGTCTCCTATCATATTTCGTAGTCTGACATATATGGCAATAATTTATACATTGTGCAATTTTGCTTTTCATGTAGGGGAAAAAATAGTCACGTTTTAAATGTTCGAAAGTCTCTTGGATACCCCTATGGTTGTGGTTCAAATGATAATCGTTTATTAATTTGTCCTGATCGTCCGAATTTCGAATGTCCTCTAGTAATATTTTGCACCGTATGAGTTTGAATAGTTTAGATTCGGCGAAGTATTTGGGATATGTACTTTGAACTATTTTGAATGTTTCATCATCTGCCATAATCGCGGATAGTTTGTTTGGCGCTAAATATTGTCTAAAGAGATTCACCATTACAGCCTCGTTGTATTCTTGTCTTCGTATAGTCCGTCTTTGTTTATTTTTAAAGACCATTTCCATGGTCATTGGTGAGCCTATGTTACTTTTCTGTAATATTATTTGGAGATTAAATTGAATCAGAGGCCTTTCTGAAATGGGGATACCAGTATCCAAATTCTCGTCCGCGGAATGAATCGTTGTTCCTGCAGTCCCTTATATTGAATGGTTATCCATTTGATTAATGTTGACTTCTGTTGGCTCTGATACATTAGGTTGATCAAGGTTTATCCTGCTTAACGCGTCTGCGTTTGTATTCAGTTTGCCTTTTTTATAAATGACCTCATAGTCGAACTCTTCTAATTTTAGTTTCCATCTGACTAACTTTGAGTTCGGTTCTTTGAGGCTCATAATCCACGTAAGTGGTTTATGATCCGTTATTATCCTGAACTTATGACCGAAAAGGTAGGGCCTGAAATATTTCGTCGCCCACACTGTGGCCAAGAGCTCCTTCTCGATCGTGGAATAATTAATATTGGTGTCCGTTAATGTGCGACTAGCGTAGCATACAGGTTTGTCCGTCCCGATAGGACCCTGTGACAAAACAGCACCAATCGCAAAGTCACTTGCATCTGTGGTAAGATTGAATTGTCTTGAAAAATCTGGGTACTGCAATATTGGGTCGTTTATTAGTAAAGTTTTACAAATTTCGAAAGTTTTCAAATATTTGTCATTTATGACAACTTTTCTTCCTTTCTTTAGGCACTCCGTGAAAGGTTTGGTCAATTTCGAAAAATCCTGGATAAATTTTGTATAATATCCAAGTAATCCCAAAAACGATTAATTTGTTTCTGCGTTTTAGGGATTGGGAATTTTTTAATAACATCAATTTTCTCGGGATTAGGCTTAATGCCATCAGAGGAGACGATATGCCCCAAAAAAGCGCATTCCTTGTGGAGAAACTCCGACTTGTCCAGCTGAACCTTCAAGTTTGATGCCCTTAATTTTGCAAATACTTTCCTCAAATTTACCGTGTGTTCCTGTAGTGAAGTGGAATAAACGATAATGTCGTCGAGATATACAAGGCAGGCTGTTCCTACCAATTCTCCCAAAACGTTGTCCATCACACGCTGGAAGGTAGACGGATCATTCTTTAAACCGAATGGCATTCTGACGAATTCAAAGTGCCCCCGTCTACTGAAAAAGCGGTTTTCTTTACATCTTTAGGATGCATTTCAATCTGGTGAAAGCCACTAGCTAGATCCAGAGCAGTGAAGTACATGCTTCGATCCAATATCTCATTGATATTTGGTATTGGATATTTGTCAGAAACCGTCTTTTCATTCAACTTGCGGTAATGGACTACTAATCTCCACTTCCTTGTGTTGCTGGCGTCCTTTTTTTTGGGGACGATCCAAATTGGAGTGCTCCAAGGTGAGAAACTAGGCTTTATTATGCCTTGGTTCAGCATTTCATCGATTTGCTTCCGGACTTCTTCCCTATGAACGTAGGGATACCTATAAGATTTGGTGTAGATAGGAATATTGTCCGTAGTTTTAATTTGATGCTTTATTTCGTTTGTAAAGCTAAGCGAATCACCTTCTTTAAAGAAAATATCGTCGAATTGGTTGCAAAGTTTGAGTAATTCTCTTCTCTCCTCCGAATTTAAGTGTTCGGTCCTTATTATATCGGTTGCTCTTCCCATAACTTCGGGAAGATTTGTACTTAGATTAATATTGTTCACTTCGATGAAATTTTGTGTGGTGTATGGAATGGTCTTTATGGGCTGTTCAATACATATAATATTATCCTGATCTGAGTTATTTGTTATTTCGACAAGACTATACCATTCCTTAGCAAAATATATTCCTTCAGAAAAATATAAGTTCGGTTGAAGAAAAGTTTTTCGCATAAAAAAGTCTCCGTTACGGGTATCTACGAGTATTCTTATAACGATTTTCGAAAATGATGGGATTAAAATTTTGCCAGAAGTTAAGTTAGGTTCGAATTGGAGTAGAATTATAGAGTTTTTTGTCGTAAGTGTTCTATTGCCCAAATCCACCGTAGCTTTCAGTTCGCTTAAGATGTCGAGTCCTATGAGACCATCGAAGTAGTTATGGAATTGAAAAACAAAAAGTTCCATATCGCCTTCTTCTCCAAATTCGTGAAAAAAATTTAGTTTTATTTTCTTGTCCAAAGAATGTTTATTCAAAATAGTTGTTATTGTTATTGGGTCACAAGTTTGACAATCGTGTGGATAAACGAATTCTGGATTTATGAAAGATGAGGATGCGCCGGTATCTATTAAAAATTTTAGAGGTCTACCAAATGGGAATGCGATGTTTATATAAGGTAAAGTGTATCCATGTCTGTTGACGTCTAGGTATCCTGTAGGTCTATTAAGGCGTTCAATGGAAAATTTTCGCTTTCGTCAATTTCGTCTCTCTCAACGTTGTTAAAGTTGTTGTCCCAAGTGTTAAGTTGTTCATTAGTATTCGGTTGATCATATACGTCGTTTGGTCTATAGTCATAATATTCGTCAAGGCTTACATGAGGAGAGGGTTCCGAGTAGGCCGTATTTACGTCTTGTACTTCGCGAGGTCTAAATACGTTATTAGATCTACGTGTCTGATTACTAGGCGGTTTTCTTAAGTGAGTGTAACCAGAGCTAACATCCATAGGTTCTGGAGGTTGTGGGTTTCTATAATTCTGACTATATGTTTGTCTTTCCTTGAAATTTGATTGAGCAGTGAAATTTTTATTGTTCGGATTCTTATTTCCAGCAGATATATTTGGGTTTATTTGGCCCGGCTGTCTAAAAAAAGGTTTGCTGTATTGTTCATTATTTTGCATTTGCCTGTAGCGATCCTGGTTGGCCGTTCGACCATTATTTGGTAAAAATTTGGGATTTGGTGGGGGATTGGCAAATTTTCTATTGTTGAATATATTCTGTTCTTGTATGCAGAATGTTAGTGCTTCCGCTAAGGAATTAGATCTCATTGACCTAATATTGGAACCCAGTGGTTCTTTAAGTCCTGAAAGAAATGTGTTCAAACACATTTCTGCGAAGAACTTTTGTTTCGCCTCGACCACACTAACATTATTTTCATTGATAAGTACGTTATTATTTATAGCTGATTGGATTTCAATAATTGAGCCGTAAAAACCCTCTACTGTTTGATTATTTTGTCTCAAGTTATGAAGATCTCTAATTAATGATGTCTCATTACGTTTGTCTGAGTAATGCAGAATTAAGTTAGATTTAATGCTCTCCCAATTTAATGGAGTTCCAGAAACGTTAAGGACTTCATTAGCAGGGCCTATTATCTTATTCCTTATCGCTCTGAGTAAAATTTTGGCATAGTTTGTACCATCAACTGACGTTAAGTAGCTAAGAATTTCCTCTACGTTGTTCAAAAATTCGTAAAGTAACCTAGGGTTACCATCAAATTTGGGGAGATCCTTTATGGCATCCGGTATTTTTAAAGATTCGAAAATTTAGTTTGTGGATGTATTGGTGTTTAGTTGTGGATGTGAGTTTGATGTGTTTTCGGTTGCCATTTCTAAATTTTCAGGTATTGCAACAAGATTTCTTGAGTATGGTCTAAATCTGTTCCTGACCCAACTAGTATTCATGTGTTCTAGGTTATCGATTAAATACATTTTTTTTTATTATATATTATTATTTCCTATAAAAAGGTCATTACATGAAAAGGTGTTGTGTGTCATATATTTATTTCTACTGAAATACTTAAATGATATAAATTGAATTACCCTATAAGTATTATGATGATCTTCATGTTGATTTAAAGAGCTGCTTGTTGTACAGGATATGGCTGTTGGAGTATGTTGGATGTTTTGGACTTCTTCGCTGTTGATTTCACTTGGATGTGGTCACTTCTTGATACACGGAAAAAATTTTATGGGTTGCTTGAAAGTACTTCTAAATGTTTTTAGGTGTTGTTGTTGTAAACAGTTTCTTCTTTGTTTCTCTTCTGTGTAATAAGGCCTTTGTTGTTAACAGTTCACATATATAGATTTGTAGTAATTAAGTCACTATGTATTAGTTCAATCACTTTTCAATACGATATTATATTCTTTAATATCGGTTATTAATTTGTTCTCTACGTTGCGTAACAACAATCTTCTTTTATTTTTCTTATTAAGCTTTTATGTCTGATTTTTAATTTTCATATGGCTAATTTAATCATTTCTTATTTCGTTTTTATGTTCTTTAATAACAGTTATTTATTATTTCACTATGTTTAAGATACATTAACTTTTTCGTATTGATTTTCTTTTTATTATCACATTCGCGAGGGAACAACCAAAAGCTGATATGCCTTCAACTTTCTTTTTTTCCGACTGCGCCAGTTATGTTAAATAAAACAATTACTAAGTCTTTTTGACTTTACTCATTCAGGTTAACTTTATTACTGGAAAAAGTCATTTAAAAATTACAATAATATATCTTATGATTACTGTGTATGCTACCATGTAGTAAACGCAAAGAAACAGAAAATGTTGACAAAGTGTTTTGTTAATTAGTCGTGTGGAGTATCAATTGCAACAGATACTGTGACGACACGGTTTTCCGCTCTGTGGCTGGGGTAACTCAGCGGGGTCCAGTGTCGGACATAAAAATGGTTGGGTTGATGAATGGTCGTTGTCCTTGGTTAACTGTCCGTGTCCGTGGTGCAGGATGTCTCTTGTATAGGAAGTGTCCTTAAATAATAGCAGTCGTGAGCCTCCCCAGGTGGCTCCTATAGTGAGACGGAATACACCGCACCACTATAGGCTACCAAACGGCGTGGCCAGAGTACTTGGGAGAGGGGTTGGCACCTCTATTGCTAGGAAAACGCCGGTTGCAATAGCGATCCCTGGGTTTTATCCTCTAGTGAAACGGAATACACCGCTCCGCTAGACAACACGACCCTTAGGTTAACCCTCCCAGATAATAAAGGCGACTACTACTATAAACGAAAACCCACCCACTACACAAGGGATACCTATCTCTGAATGATGCTTCTATTAGTCCGGAATACACCGTCCCAGTAAAAGAAATCATCCACGGCTTACAGTCCAGTCTCGTCTCTAGAGTGCCTCTATTGCCTGGAATACCACAAGTCAATAGCTACACTATTTATGCTAATATTGTTCCGATATACACCGGAGCAATATCAACCTTACCGTTCAACAGTCAAACACCAACTCCCCGTCTATTCATTGTGTGCCTGCTTTTATACACAAATTCTGTTGGTATATTCGTTACGTATGAATATCACTGCATGAACGTGTACGTATGTCGGTAGATGCGTATTGGCTTGTGTTGAGCGAGACAAGAAATAGTTTTGTACACACACATAAGCTGAGTGCTGTTGATGAGCATCAACTGATCAACGCCGCAACCGCCAACGTTATGTGTTTTGTACACACACATAAGCTGAGTGCTGCTGATGAGCATTAACTGATCAAAACAGCAACCGACATCGTTATGTATTTAGCTCTGCTGCTACGAGAGACAAAAACTGACTGTACGCGCACATATTAATTATATGCCAAATGTGTAGAGGAATGTGGCTACCGTTAATAATGCTAATAATAAGAATCATGATAATGATTCGAAGAATGATAATAATGAGAATAATAATTACGTTTAGTCAAATAAAAAAATAATTCACAAGGCAAATAATAAAAATAATGCAAACATACTTCAAAATGAGTGATAAAAATAATAATTACGTTCAGTCAACTAAAAATAATTCACAACGAAAATAATAAAAATAGTTCAAAATGCATACAACTTAAAGTAAACTTATATCTAGATTAGCTGCCGTCTCTCTGGGGATGGTGCTGGTGTGGGCAAAAACGAAGCCGCTGACTTTTGCCGTCACACTACCCCCCTCTTCTGGCTAGACCTGTGCAGTGGTGCGGCTGATTTTAACCTCTCCCTTACTACCGATGGTGATTCTGTACCGCTGGCCATAGATGGTTTTTACGGAACGCACGCGCCTTCCTCTATGTGCGCTTTTCTTCTGCTGGATCTCTTCCTGGAGATCCCACGGTAGGTGTTCAACCGTGAATTCCCCCGTGGGCATTTCCAGTAACGAGGGGGGTGGGGGTACTGGCGATTCGCTGCGGTCAGGGAGGCATCGGTGCGGTGCTAGGGGTGGTGGTGCTGGGACGGGTGATTTTGGTGGTGGAACGGATGATCTTGGTGGTGATGTGGGTGTCCCGGCGACCACTGTACTGATGGTAGTTACGGGGGGGCTGCCTCTTGAGCTATATAGCCACCCTCTCCCGGGCGTTCTTGGTATGGTCCGACTTTGGCTCGGCGGGCTGGATGACCGCCACGCTAGACCTCGGCTCTCCTCTGTCTGCTGATTACGTGGCGAGGGGGACCGGCCTAGTGAAGGCCTTGCCCTTGCCTTGGGCAACAGAAGTCGGGCGCGCCAAACCCTTTCGTAGCACTGTCGGCCTAGATAGGGGAATTGTTGATCGACCACCTCGAGGGATCCAAAGGCTATTCGCCGGGGAGGCGTGGGCGGCCGGAAATTTTCACTTTCCCAGTCTAGCGAGGACGAGGAGCTCGGTGGGGGTGGCGAGGTCGGAGTTGGTGGGCGAACAGCAACGGTTCTATCGTCTGCCCCAAAGAATGACCGGATAAAATCAGTGATGAAGGGGTCATCTAGGTCCTCGGGGCTTACTTGTAGGTCGGCTAACGTCAGGCACTCGTCATCCCAGGCAGGTGGAGGTGGAGTTATGGTTAGGTCTATCTCTATTGGTGGATCTGGAATTCTGAGTGGTGGTGGTGGTGGTGGTACGTCACAGGTTTCGGGTAGGCCTATTTCAATTGGCTCATCTGGAGCTATAAGTGGTGGAGGTGGTGGAGCTGCCTCCTCCCCCTGGTTAGGAGTTGCCGCGTCGACACCCGTACTGCGGTGTTGGTCTGGGCGCGTCGCGGAGGGTGTGTTCACGGTCATGCGGAAATGTCGGGCTGGTTTGGGAGTTGCTTGTCCCCGCTTTGGGACCCGTGTCGTTTTAGGCACGTACGGACCAGGCGGGGTTCGCCGCCGCTGGTCCTTCTTCTGGCTGCTCCCCGACGCTGTGTCCGATATTTCATCCTCGTGAAGAAAGATGGTTCGTCTTCCCCTTGCCTGCTCCTGCTCCATTCTGCGGCGAAATTTCTGACGGGACTTTTCAAATTTTCGGTGGTCGCTATCCATCTTCGCTTCCTGGTACTGCTTTGTTGGCTTAGTGGTTCTAGGGAGGATCAGAGAAAACAGTTGGTTAGTGTTGTGGTATGGTTTTAGTTCGCTCAAATGTGCCGTGCGTCTTTCCCTACTGTCCACTGTCTGAAGTTGTACTATAACTGGGGAGACAAATCCGGTAATGACGTAGGGTCCCCCGAACTTGGGTGCCAACTTGGCAGCGAAGTTGTCGATGGCTTTTGACAGCGGGTGCTGCCTTACTAATACTTGCTCCCCTATAGTCGGCTTCCAAGGCCGACGTCGCAAGTTATAGTGGTGCTGCTGTTTTTGTGAAGCCACCTTCAAGTTACGTCGGACAATTTGGAAGATTTCTTGGAGCTCGTTGGCTCGTTCCTCAGGGTGTATACACCGACTCCCGGTGCCGATAGTCACCTCGTCGTACAGCGACTTTGGTAGTCGGGGTTTCCTTCCTTGGGTTATAAAAGCTGGGGAATACCCTGTCGATTCTGACTCGCTGGTGTTTAGGGCCAGCATTATTTCTGGTAGCCATTCGTCCCACTTATTGTGCCGTTGGCCTGAAAACTGTGCGATCATCGTTTTAATTGTCCGATTGACCCTTTCCGTCGGGTTTTCCTGGGGTGTGTAGGGAGCCGTGAATTGCTGCTGTATACCGGTTTCTGTGAGGTATTTTTTTAGGATCTTTGACGTGAACTGTGTACCGTTGTCGGTGACAAGCGTCTTTGGCACCCCATATCGGGCAACGATCCGCTCTCGTACGGCTTTGACTACACCCTCGGCGGTAGCCTTTCGCATCGGTATTAATTCTACCCATTTTGAGAAGTTGTCGAATAACACCAATAACATAGTGTGACCATGCGCCGTTCGCGGGAGGGGCCCAACGAAGTCTGCACATACCAGGGACCATGGCTCTTCCTGAAGGCGTGTCAACATTTTTCCTGCCGGTTGTTGTTGCGCAATCTTGTACCGCTGACAAGTTTCGCATTGCCGCACATATCGGCTAATATCTCGAGACATCCCAGGCCAGTAGTATCGGCTCGCTACCTTATTGAGCGTCTTCCGAACGCCTAAGTGACCACCGCTGACCTGATTATGGTTTTCGTCTAATACGCGCTGACGCTGAGAGACCGGGACGCACAGTTTCCAGGGGATGGAATCTTCGTCGTTTATTTCTCGGGAAAAATGTCGGTACAGTTCGTTGTTGACGATAGCGTACTCCGCGTGTTGTTCCGGATTTTGGCGTACCGCGTTCATCTTTCCGTCGTACCATGAACATGTGCTGGGGGGCCGCGCTTGAGCCAAATGCACTCCTGCCACTGGGAGCCGGGAAAGGGCATCAGCGACCACATTTTGCTGGCCTTTTCTGTACACAATCGAGAATTGATATTGCTGGAGTTCCAGCGCCCATCGTGCTAGACGTCCCGTCGGGTTGTCGATGGAGTTCAACCATTTTAAAGATAGATGGTCTGTTATCACCCGAAATCGGTACCCTTCCAGGTAGGGTCGCATCTTGCGTATGCCCCATATTATCGCCAAGCATTCCTTCTCGGTGGTCGAGTAATTTTTTTCGGCCCCATTTAGGTGACGGCTGGCATACGCGATCACGTGCTCCGCTTCGTCAGTTTCTTGCGTTAGTACTGCCCCAAGCCCGCCATCACTGGCATCCGTTTGAAGGGTAAATGGCTTGGTGAAATCGGGGCAAGCCAGTACAGGGGATTTAGTAAGACACTCCTTAAGTGTTTCAAACGCCGCTTGTTGTTCCGGCCCCCATTTCCAATGCTTTCCCTTTTTTAATAGCTGTGTTAATGGCTGGCCGACTTGTGCAAAGCCCGGCACAAACCGACGGTACCATGAGGTGGTACCTAAAAACTTACGGACGTCTTTGACATTCTGTGGGGGCGGTATTTGAGTGATCGCCGCTATCTTGTCGGGATCGGTTTTGATTCCCTCGCTCGTGACGATGTGACCGAGGTATCTAATTTCCGATTTGAAGAACTCGCACTTTTCACTGTTTATTCTCAGGTTGGCAGCTCGCAATCTCCGGAACACCTCCTGCAGGTTCGACAGATGTTCTTCGAACGTTTTCCCGATCACGATGATATCGTCCAGATATGCGAAAGCATGGGGCTCCATATCCGGGCCGATAACACTATCCAATGCCCGTTGGAAGGTGGCTGGCGCTGAGTGTAGGCCGAAAGGCATTACACGCCACTGATATAGGCCTCGGCCGGCGACTGCAAATGCTGTGTATTTCTTACTTTCTTCCTCCAGGGGAATCTGCCAATAACCATCCTTGAGGTCTAGGCTGCTGATATACTTGGCATTGCGAAGTTGGTCGAGAATAGTGTCGATACGGGGGAGAGGGTAGGCGTCGGGTACGGAGCGTGCGTTTAGTTGGCGGAAGTCCATACACGTTCGCCAAGTTCCGTTTTTCTTTTTCACTAGTGTAATTGGGAACGAATATGGGCTGTGCGATGGTTCTATACACCCGCGGGCCAGCAAGGAATTCACCTCTTCGTCAATAACTGCTTGCATCGCCGGATTTCGCGGCGCGTACCTGATCTTTATTGGTCGTGTCTCCTTCATTACGATTCGGTGGGTGGCGACGGTAGAAAGGCCTTTGATTTTCTGGAACTTCGGGAGTTCTGTTTCTAAAAATTTGTCAATTTTTCGTTGCAGTGTGTCGTCGATTTTGTCACTCATGCGCCACAATTGTCTTCTTAACTTTCTACGCACTTTTTCCCTTACCTGATTTGGTGGCTTGTCCTTCGTGAGTTCTCGAGAATGGGTTGCTCTGGCGCTTGCGCCTAGGCCAGCACACTGAATTCTAGTGTTGAAATTTCGGAGAAAATCCAGCCCTAGAATAATGGCTTCGGTGGCCTCTTTCATTATCAGAAACTCGTGGCTGGTTGTTTGGTCCCCGAAAGTGACGGGGATGACCACTGCGGTAGAGACTCGTTTTTTTGACCCGTCGGCTAATGTCACTTCCATTTCGGTTGACAAATACTCCGGTTTGGTACGCATGCGCTTTACTACGGATGGCATTATGAAACTACGAGTGGCCCCGGTGTCTACAATAGCAGCATGTGGTTTGTTGTCTAAGATTATGGTAGCTTTCAATTTGTCTTCTTCCCAGGAGAGGGAGGTGGCTTCGTGATCTGAATGGCCACTACTGGTTTCGGCTGTCAGCGGGGGGCCCTTTAGTACGCGATGATGTTCGTTGCGGCTGGTGTTCGGCGTATGCGGGATGCTCTCTAAATCGGCAGCTAAGGACAACAAATCATTTAGACAGTTAAAATCTTTTCGCCGTATGTACCACTGATACTCTGGTAGGGCGTTGCGAAAGATTCTTTCGAGTTTTTCCTCCGGGCGCAGATGGGAGTGATGCATCAGGTCCTGAAGAGTAAGCACGTAATCCTTGAAGTTTTCTCGAGGACGTTGTGTTCTTTTTCGAATCTCATCATCGAGTTTTTCGAAGTAACGTGGCGGGAGGAAGAAACCCAAGAAATCTTCTTTAAACTGGGACCATTCTCTCCACTGTTTTGGGTGGTTTCTAAACCATATTAACGCACGATCTCGCAGAAGTTCGAACATCACTGGGACGACCCCGCTTAGGTTCACCTCATATGCTCCGGCTAGCTCTTCAAGACCGTCGATAAACTTCAGTGCGTCCTTACCGCCATCGTATTTTAGTCCCCACTTTCTTACGCGTTCCAGTACCGCGATCCGGTCCTCAGTCGCAGGTGGTTTCGGGACATCTTGACACTTACAGAAGGTATTCGGTGCGGTTGTGTCCATTGGTATGAATTTAGGCACGTCTTCTGTGGTGGGGGGAATCAGCAGGGATAAACCTGGTGGGCTGCTGGTCCCTTGGTCGTGTTGTTTTTGCCATTCTAACAACTTCTGGGCTACTTCCTCATCGTTGTTAGTATTTACGAATTTGGCCATGCGCTTGCGCATTTCTTCTACTGTGCCCGTAGAGTCTTGGGCGAAGTGGGATAAGTAGTTGGCCAGATCTTCTTTCCTCAAGGAGTATATCCAGGAGGTTTTTACGCCTTCTCGTTGAGTCATCTGCCTTTTGCTCTGTTTCACAAGAGATGAGGTACGGTGGACAATTCTATTGTCAGTTTTTTATTATTATTGTTCTTTGTGGACAATGTGTCCCTGCTCGGGCGCCAATGTGACGACACGGTTTTCCGCTCTGTGGCTGGGGTAACTCAGCGGGGTCCAGTGTCGGACATAAAAATGGTTGGGTTGATGAATGGTCGTTGTCCTTGGTTAACTGTCCGTGTCCGTGGTGCAGGATGTCTCTTGTATAGGAAGTGTCCTTAAATAATAGCAGTCGTGAGCCTCCCCAGGTGGCTCCTATAGTGAGACGGAATACACCGCACCACTATAGGCTACCAAACGGCGTGGCCAGAGTACTTGGGAGAGGGGTTGGCACCTCTATTGCTAGGAAAACGCCGGTTGCAATAGCGATCCCTGGGTTTTATCCTCTAGTGAAACGGAATACACCGCTCCGCTAGACAACACGACCCTTAGGTTAACCCTCCCAGATAATAAAGGCGACTACTACTATAAAAGAAAACCCACCCACTACACAAGGGATACCTATCTCTGAATGATGCTTCTATTAGTCCGGAATACACCGTCCCAGTAAAAGAAATCATCCACGGCTTACAGTCCAGTCTCGTCTCTAGAGTGCCTCTATTGCCTGGAATACCACAAGTCAATAGCTACACTATTTATGCTAATATTGTTCCGATATACACCGGAGCAATATCAACCTTACCGTTCAACAGTCAAACACCAACTCCCCGTCTATTCATTGTGTGCCTGCTTTTATACACAAATTCTGTTGGTATATTCGTTACGTATGAATATCACTGCATGAACGTGTACGTATGTCGGTAGATGCGTATTGGCTTGTGTTGAGCGAGACAAGAAATAGTTTTGTACACACACATAAGCTGAGTGCTGTTGATGAGCATCAACTGATCAACGCCGCAACCGCCAACGTTATGTGTTTTGTACACACACATAAGCTGAGTGCTGCTGATGAGCATTAACTGATCAAAACAGCAACCGACATCGTTATGTATTTAGCTCTGCTGCTACGAGAGACAAAAACTGACTGTACGCGCACATATTAATTATATGCCAAATGTGTAGAGGAATGTGGCTACCGTTAATAATGCTAATAATAAGAATCATGATAATGATTCGAAGAATGATAATAATGAGAATAATAATTACGTTTAGTCAAATAAAAAAATAATTCACAAGGCAAATAATAAAAATAATGCAAACATACTTCAAAATGAGTGATAAAAATAATAATTACGTTCAGTCAACTAAAAATAATTCACAACGAAAATAATAAAAATAGTTCAAAATGCATACAACTTAAAGTAAACTTATATCTAGATTAGCTGCCGTCTCTCTGGGGATGGTGCTGGTGTGGGCAAAAACGAAGCCGCTGACTTTTGTCAGCTGACGAAATGTCTAGCCAAATTATAAAGAATAAATGCACTGCAAAATATTGTGAACTAAATAATGTGCTGACGAATGTCCGGCTAAATTATGGAGAATTAGTGCAATGGAAAATATTTAGGAAAATAAATAAAGTGCTGACAAATGTCTAGCTTAATTAAGAGGAGTCAATGACATACCGTAACTTGCGCACTTGTTCATTGTAAATTAACAACTAAATTAAATTACTTGAACATAAATAACAAAGAAGCTTTAGCAATCAGCAGTCAGAATTCGGCAGTCATAAAGCTCTAAAAATAAAGGCTTGGTATGATTATATACAAAATTAAATTTTTTTTTTTTTGGTAGGGTCATGTAGAGGGTGAAGGGGGAGGAGGGGGTTGGGCAGAGTAGTACCAGGTTACGTCTCAGCTTCGTCATTAAGGCTTAAAAATGTTATTTTTAAAGAATGTAGGCTTAAGTAAAACAATTTGTTAAACTTTTACACTATTTTTGCATATAATAACGCCCACTAAAGTGAGCGGGGTCCACAATTTTTTTTTTTAAATTTTATGGCTCCAAGTTTAAGGTGTTGGACCGTATTTGACATAAAAATATATCATTTGCTAAACAAAATAAACAAAAAACTTAAAAAATTATGTTGTTATACCCTTCACCAAAAAGTGAAAGGGTATATATAGGTTTGTCATTCCGTGTGTAGTTTCTTCGATATGCATATGGGACCCCATAAAGTATATATTTATATTCTGGATCCTCAGAAAGATCCGAAGTATGGTTCCAGAGCTGGGAAGCTTACACCTATTTCTTGACGCAAAATTTATACCAAAAATCAATTATTTTTTTAATGTTTGTAAATTAAATCTATTTCGTGCTTTGGGGAGCCTCAATGGTCTATTAAAAACTAAAAAAATAAATTTTTTTTCCAGGGATGGGAAATTAAAATTTTTTTTTCGGCTTATTCCGTATTTTGTAGTACATGTAGTAATTAATATTTTTAAAAATTTCAAGTTTTTCTTTAACAAAACCACTTTATACGTCATGAAGATTTGCATTGGCAAAAAAAAATTTTTTTAAATTCAAATTTTGCTTATAGGGGTGGGAAATTGAATTTTTGTTTTATACGTGAAAGTAATCAAACAATCAACTGATGTCATTTTTCAGACATCGTCCGATAGAGACTCAATATCATATTGATACTGCTGTTTTAAGTAAAGTTCAATCAATAATGGATCTTGGCATACTTTTGGATCACAGGCTCAACTTTCGTGATCACATTTCAATGATGGTAAATAAAGCTTACGGGATACTTGGTTTTATGAAACGCTGGTCAAAGGAATTTCGTGATCCTTACACTACAAAACTTTTATATACCTCTCTTGTTCGACCAATTCTTGAGTATGGGTCAACTGTTTGGGATCCTTGTTATTCTATTCATATAAATAGTATTGAATCAGTACAAAAACAATTTTTGATTTTCTGCCTTCGTGGTCTTGGCTGGAACTCATATGTCTTGCCGCCGTATCAAAGTAGACTTGCTTTGATAAAACTGCCAACTTTAAAAAGTAGACGACTAATGCTGAGCACATTGTTTATTTTGGGCCTGATTCGTGGTGAAGTTGATTCGGAATTCTTGCTTAGTCGAATTTGCTTCAACGTTCCTGTTAGACCTTCACGTAATTTTGAACTCCTATTACTTAAATATTACCGTTCTATATATGCCAATAATGACTCCTTCCGTCGTGCATGTGAAAACTTCAATAAATGCTACCATATGATCGAAATGTCTGAGAGTAATATAATACTGAAGAGAAAATTAACTTTGTATTTAAATACTTGATTCCTTTTGTTTGATGTTATATGTTAAAAATCTTACTTTGTTTAAAAACTTATTCGTTGTACTGTATATTGTTATATGTATATAAGTAAACTTTGTTATTAATGTTAGTCAGTAAGGATATAAATCTATTGACTTAAATAAATAAATAAAAAAAAAAAAAAAATGTTGTTTTTTTTTGTTTATTGCTAACTAAAACTGTCTAATATTTTAGGAAGAACAAAATTGACATCAAAAATTCAAAAATAAAAAAATAAAATTTCGAATCCAGGGATGGACAAGTGCAATATTTTATGGTACATGAAAGTTACCAAAATGGTAAACAATTTTCAATTTTTCTTAAATAAAACTACTTTATACCTCAAGAAGCGTTGCACTGATAAAAAAAAACAAAAAATTTAAATTTCGTTTCCAGGGTTGGAAAAATTTAATTTTTTTGGTACATGCAATATTTTGTAGTACATGCAATAACCAAAATGGTTTCAAAGTTCTAGTTTTTCTTAAACAAAACTACTTTTACCTCATGAAGATTTGCATTGAAAAAGTAAATTTTAAAAAATTTAAATTACTCTTCCAGGGTTGGGAAATTGAAATTTTGTTTTATACATAAAAGTAATCAAAAAGGCAATTGACATTGTTTCTTTTTGCTAATTAAAGCTGTTTTATAATTCAGGAAGAACAAAATTGGTATTAAAATCCTAAAAAATCAAAATTTCGACCCCAGGGTTGTACAAATGAAATATTTTATGGTACATGAAAGTGACCAAAAAGTTTAAAAATTTTAATTTTTTTGTCAAGTAAAACTATGTTACACCTTACTAAGAATTGCATTGCTAAATAAATAAAAATTCACTTCCAGAGTTGGAAAATCAAAATATTTTTCGTACATAATAGTACATACATAAATTCCAAATTTTTTGCTTTTAGTGAATTAAACCTATTTTATACATCAGAAAAAATTAAATTAGTATTAAAAAATTAAAAATTCGGTTCCAGGGTTGGAAAATCAACATTTCCCGATTCATAAAAGCAGCCATATTATTTGTTATTTTTGATTTTTATGATGAATTATACCTACTTTATATATCAGAAAGAAGTAAACCGGTATTAAAAACCAACAAAATCTAAAAGAAGATTCTACGGTTGGACAATTAGAACTTTTTGGGGTACATGAAACGGATTTTTTTGTTTTGTTTGTAAATTAAATATATACTATATAATATTTTTGAAAGACGTTCATAGGTATTAGATATATATATATATATATATATATATATATATATATATATATATATATATATATATATATATACTATATATATATATATATTTGTATATATAAAAGTAACCGATAACATTTTGATTTTTTAATTAAACCTACTTTCTGTTTTGGCAAGAAAGAAAGAAAGAAAGAAGAATTGCATCTGTGAAGGGTATTTAAGATTCGGCACCGCCGAATATAGCACTTTTACTTGTTTTTTCTGGGTTGGTTTAGTTCTTCTTAGGGGAACTTTTTTCCCTCTAGCCCGATTTAGCCCATCTTCGAACTCAACCTGCTCTAAGCTTCAAAATATATCTATACCAAATATTAAGGGTCTCTTTTCGTTTGGACTGAATCGTGATTTCCACAGACGGACGGACATGCTCAGATCGTCTTAGATTCCATCACTGATCAAGAATATATATACTTTATGGGGTCTGAGATGGATATTTCGATACGTTACAAACGGAATGACAAAGTGAATATACCCTCCAAATTCTTTTTTGGAGGGTATAAAAATATATATATAATTTGATACATATTACTTATTAATAAAAATTAAAACAATGCATATGTATAACAATGGTTCATTCATTCAAATGGTCAAGGGAATATTTGGGCACAAAGAATAAACGTTTATTATTTGTTTGTATGTATATGCGTAAATGAAATAAATTTGTAGATATTTATGTACGTATGAATATGTACATCTTATCACATTTCATATTGACCCACTAGCGCTAAATCTAGGAGAGAAAAAAAAGCGGACTGTCATATAGACTCACCAATCGTCACACACACACAGCCTGTCTGACAGGCAGACATTCCAATCGCCACTCAGAACACAAAAACACACACAAACACTTAAACACAGCATAAATATTCATATTCTACAAAATACAGATATCGCACCACCATCCAGATCCCCAAATAAAATCCATCGATGTTCGTCATGTATAAAATAAACAAAATACCAGATTCAATATTTATGCAATAGTAATTTTTTTTCACAACGTCTTCTAGATCAGAATAATCAAATTATTCCCCACACTCAAGCATTGCACACAAAATAGAAATAACTGAATTGCTGGACAAAATATCTTAAGTAAACACACATCAAAATTAAAAACAAGCAAAAAATAAAAGAAGAAATCTCACTCCAGCAAGAAGAAACGAACCACAAACATTAGGGCCATCCATTTATACAACACTTTTGAAATATTGTATTTACTTCCTAAAAAATATTGTGTCAGATACTAAAAACTTCTTATTTTCTATTAGGCCATAGCACACATGGACAGACAGAATTCCTACGCTCACATATGGACAGACACAAATTCCCACGCTCACATACCGACTTACATGTATTCCCAAGGTCACATATGGACAGACGCAAACTCCCAAGATCTCATATGGACTGACACAAACTCCCAAGGTCTCATATGGACAGACACAAATTCCCACGCTCACATACCGACGGAGATGTATTCCCAAGGTCACATATGGACAGACACGAACTCCTAAAGTCTCATATGGACAGACACAAATTCCCACGCCTACCCCAACATTATAAAGAAAAAACAACAACAATGTGAACATCAAAACATCAAAATTAAAAACAAGCAAAAAATAAAAGAAGAAATCTCACTCCAGCAAGAAGAAACGAACCACAAACATTAGGGCCATCCATTTATACAACACTTTTGAAATATTGTATTTACTTCCTAAAAAATATTGTGTCAGATACTAAAAACTTCTTATTTTCTATTAGGCCATAGCACACATGGACAGACAGAATTCCTACGCTCACATATGGACAGACACAAATTCCCACGCTCACATACCGACTTACATGTATTCCCAAGGTCACATATGGACAGACGCAAACTCCCAAGATCTCATATGGACTGACACAAACTCCCAAGGTCTCATATGGACAGACACAAATTCCCACGCTCACATACCGACGGAGATGTATTCCCAAGGTCACATATGGACAGACACGAACTCCTAAAGTCTCATATGGACAGACACAAATTCCCACGCCTACCCCAACATTATAAAGAAAAAACAACAACAATGTGAACGCCCTTATTAAACCGTGTGGAAAATACACACACACAAACATTAAAGTATCAAATTACAAAAAAAAAACAATTAAAATCAAAATTTTGCAAATTTACATGCAAATTTTTAAAACTTTGCCAATTAACGTCAAAATTTTTAAAATTTAGGCAATTAAAATCAAATATTTAACGACCGCAAAACCCCAATCCCCAACTACTATTATTTGCTATAATTTTTCGCAACAGAAAAATTTGTCATCGTTAGGCTGCCTTATATTTGATTCAAAAACAACCACGTTGAAAAAGGGTATAATAATTGATATCCAAATACCGAAAAAGTTTTCAATCAATGTCTCGTTACCTCAATTTTAAACTACTAGAAAACTTATTATCTTAAATTGTATGACTTTTTGAATAAAATTTAATGAACTGATTCCTTGATTTTTATGTATAGAATATTTTTTTGTTGTATACGTGTGTAGAGAAGTTTTTGAATTTCTATTTATAGAAATATAAAATATATAAAAAAATGGTACCGTCATGGTATGAAAAGTACATTTTATTTAGTTAATTCGTACAAAATCAAAATAGCCCTTTTCCATCCCTGAAGTCAACTCTTGTTTGCATAAACACTATAAAACATGTTCGATTACCAGACGGACAATTAAGCAAACGATGCATTCGCCGATATGATACTGTTTTCATTCAAAAACCTCTTTTGCTGCGTTGTCAAAAGCACAGAATACCCAAAAGTGACAGTTCAATTTGGCCAAAATCAGCTTTTTTATTACGATTGTGTAAACGAGAACAAAAGATATAACTGCGGGCTGTTTTATGTATGTTAGAAGGAATGGCTATACATAGCCATCTCTGAACATATGTTTTACAATTTGAAACCAACAATGGTGGTTGAAAATAAAATAAAAATTTTCTTTTAGAGAAAATATGTAAAATAATTAAAACAAAAATGTGTTAAGTGTTTTAAAAAAAATATTAAACAGTTTCTTAACAGTAAACAAAGATACTAAAACATGTAAATAGTGGCTGGCGGTCAATGCTGTTAAGAAATCAACATAAAAATGTGCACCGATTCCCAAAGACTTGGAATTTGACCATATTAATATTGTTTCTAATTTGTAACAATTTTAGTGCTCGAAAAAATAATTAAAAACCTTATATGAAACACCAAAGACAATGATAATCGTTGCAATGAACACCACTTACTCAGGTTGAATATATGAAATGGGGCTAATATGTAGAAGTTGCAGGTACAACTAAGGATCCCAATGGTGGTTGGAAATGAGACAAATATTTTGTTTATGTGGGCAAACATAAAATATTTAATAAAATTGGTGGTTAAGGCAACTGAATGAACTTGTCGGAACAAAAATCAACTCCAAATCGGAGATACAACTTAAATTGATTTAAAAGTAATTATTGAACTGCGTATTGGTGAACTAAAAATATTGAATTTAGAAAAGCAAGAGTGTAAGTATTTTACTTCATTATTAGTTTATTACAATTGAAAAATTTTAATAAAAATGAGTATATATGTATCTCTTTCAGAGTCACGGTACCGACAAAGAATTTACTGATGAAAAATTGTTCTTGAAGTCATCTTCAGCGATCGACTAATTGTGATGATTTCTCAGCCGACATGCTTGAATGGAGAATATCAAAGTGTGGAGCAATGGTAAAGTTACGTTCACACTTTTCAAATATTAGCTCCGAAAAGCGTAACCACTAAATACTTATGAAACATATTTTTGTTCAGATACGTGTTTATTTAGTAAAACAATTTCATACAAAACTAATAGACAGTGTCATGAATCCAATTTTATTGTAAACTATTTAACTCAATAAATGCATTTTTGAATTAAGAAGTTTTTTATTAATGTTTAGTGGTTACGCTTTTTTGGGCAAATATTTGATAAGTGTGAACGTACCTTAAGACTATGTCCACACGGTGAAACATTTGCTGCAGAAACAATGTGTTTGTTGATGAGAGCGGAAAGACGAGTGGAAAAGGGTACGGTGTTTCATGTACATGAAACATTTGTTGAGCACGCCATTCTCCGCTTCTGCATATAATATAATATATGTATGCTGCAAAACAAATGTTTCAACCATGTGGACACGAATGCTGCTTCAAAAGGGAATTAATAAATGTTTCTGCAGCAAATGTTTCATCGTGTGGACATAGTCTAATCTGATAACAATATAAGGCGTTAAAAGATAACGTAGCAGAAAACCTATACGTGGTGGCTATGATTTAGATGACTCCAATATTGGATTTCATGACTAATTAATTTGCATGATACTATAGAAGTGCTTTGTTTATTGTGTGGTTAAATAAATATGTCATATGCATATGAAGTAAATATTAAACTGTGTAAGATACCTTCTAATACCAGTGGTAAATCTGGCAAAGTGCAAAAACGTAAGCGCATGGAAAGTTATGCCATCTTCATTTACAAAGTTGTGAAAAACGTACATCCGGTTCAACAATTATTAGTCGTGAAATTCAATTTTCTGACCGTCTACTGTTGCCTGGTGAATTGGGTAAGCATGCTGTCAGTGAAGATACTAAAGGCGTAACCAAATATACCACCAGTACCAAGTAAATGCCTATGACTGTTTATTTTAACAAAAAACCAGAAAGAAAACACAAACAGCCATTTTTAGGGCTACAAAATGAATTTCAACAAGTAAAAGTGCTATATTCGGCTGTGCCGAATCTTAAATACCCTTCACAGATGTAATTCTTCTTTCTTTTTTTCTTGCCAAAACAGAAAGTAGGTTTAATTAAAAAATCAAAATGATGTTATCGGTTACTTTTATATTTAAAAAAACGTTTAAATTTTGCGGCTAGGAAGCTAAATGTTTGGCTTTTCTTATATCTAATACCTATGAACGTCTTTCAAAAATATTATATATATTTAATTTACAAACAAAACAAAAAATCCGTTTCATGTACCCCAAAAAGTTATAATTGTCCAACCGTGGAATCGTCTTTTAGATTTTGTTGGTTTTTAATACCAGTTTACCTTTTTATGATATATAAAGTAGGTATAATTCACCATAAAAATCAAAAATAAAAAATAAAATGGCTGCTTTTATGAATCAGAATATGTCGATTTTCCAACCCTGGAACCGAATTTTTAATTTTTTAATACTAATTTAATTTTTTCTGATGTATAAAATAGGTTTAATTCACTAAAAACACAAAATTTGGAATTTATGTATTTACTTTCATGTACCAAAAATATTTCGATTTTCCAACCTTGGAACCGAATTTTTAGTTTTAAAAATTTTTAATACCAATTTTATACGTCTTAGCGAAGTATAAAATAGGTTTAAGTCACTAAAAAAATCCAAAATTGGGAACTTATATGGTTACATTTATGTACCAAAAAATTTCGATTTTCCAAACCAGGAACCGAATTTTTTGATACTAGTTTAATTTTTTCTGAAATATCTATTGAAATATTGACTAAAAGCAAAAAATTTGGAATTTATGTATGTATTTACTATTATGTACGAAAAATATTTCGATTTTCCAACTCTGGAAGTGAATTTTTATTTTTTTACCAATGCAATTCTTAGTGAGGTGTAACATAGTTTTACTTGACAAAAAAATTAAAATTTTTAAACTTTTTGGTCACTTTCATGTACCATAAAATATTTCAATTGTCCAACCCTGGGTTCGAAATTTTGATTTTTTAGGATTTTAATACCAATTTTGTTCTTCCTGAATTATAAAACAGCTTTAATTAGCAAAAAGAAACAACGTCCATTGCCTTTTTGGTTACTTTTATGCAGAATAAATATTTCAATTTCCCAACCCTGGCAACGATATTTAAATTTTTTTTACCAATGCAACCTTTAAAGAGGAATGAAATAGTTTTTTTTAGGAAAAACTTAATATTTGTAACCATTTAGGTCATTTTTATGTACCACAAAATATTGCAGTTATCCAACTCGGAATCAAAATTTTTATTTTTTTTAATTTTTGATACCAATTTTGTTTTTCCTGAACTAGAAAATAGGTTTAATTAGTAAAAAACAACGTCAATTGCCTTTTTGGTTACTTTTATGTATAAAAAATTTCAATTTCCCAACCCTGGAAGCGAAATTTAAATTTTTTAAGATTTTCTTTTTCAATGCAAATCTTCATGAGGTATAAAGTAGTTTTGTTTAAAAAAACTCGAATTTTGCAACCATTTTGGTTATTACATGTATTAGAAAATATTGCATGTACCAAAAAAAATTTAATTTTTCCTACCCTGGAAACGAAATTTTAATTTCTTTTGGTCACTTTCATGTACCGTAAAATATTTCATTTGTCCAACCCTGGAATCGAAATTTTGATTTTTTAAGATTTTAAAAAAAATTTTGTTCTTCAAATTTTGTTCTTCCTGAATTATAAAATATTTCTAATTAGCAAAAATAACAACGCCAATTGCCTTTTTTGTTACTTTTATGCATAAAGAATATTTCAATTTCCCAACCGTGGAAACGCAATTTTAATTTTTTTTGTTTTTTTTTACCAATGCAACTCATAATTTAAGAAAAACTTAAAATTTGTAACCATTTTGGTCACTTTCATGTACTACAAAATATTGCAGTTATCCAACCCTGGAATCGAACTTTTGATTTGTTTTAATATTTGTTACCAATTTTGTTTTTCCTGAATTAAAAAGTAGTTTTAATTAGTATAAAACCAACGTTAGGTGGCTTTTTGATTACTTTTATGTATAAAAAAATTTAAATTTCCCATCCCTGGGAGCGAAATTTTAATTTTTGTCTTCTTGTTTTACCAATGCTAGTTTTCATTACTTATAAAGCAGTTTTATTTACAAAAATCTTAAAATTTGCAACGATTTTGGTCACTTTCATGTTCTACAATATATTGCGTGTACCAATAAAAATTTAAATTTCCCAGCCCTGGAATTGAAATTTAATTTCTTTTTGCTTTTTTATAAATGCGACTCTTCATGAGGTATTAAGTAGTTTTATTGAAGAAACATTTTATATATTTTAACCATTTTGGTTACTTTTAGGTATAAAAAATTTCAATTTCCCAACCTTGGAATTGAAATTTTAATTTTAAAAATGTTTTTTATCAATGCAAATCTTTATGAAGTATAAAGTGATTTTAATAAGGAAAAACTCAAAATTTAAAACAATTTTGGTTTTTACATGTACTACAAAATATTGCATGTACCAAAAAAAACTTTAATTTTCCCAACCCTGGAAGCGAAATTTTATTTTATTATTTTTTATCAGTGCAAGTCTTCTTGAGGTATAAAGTAGTTTTATTTAAGAAAAAATTAAATTTTTTAACCATTTTGGCCACTTTCATGTACTACAAAAAATTGCACTTTTCCAACGCTGTATTCGAAATTTTGATTTTTTATGTAATTTTTGATACCAATTTTGTTTTTCCTAAATTATAAGACCGTTTTAGTTACCAAAAAAAATTAAACAACATCAGTTGCCTGTTTGATTACTTTCAAGTATAAAAAAAATGCAATTTCCCATCCTTGGAAGCAAAATTTGAATCTAAAAAGTTTTTTTTGGTGAATTTAAAACTTCATGGGGTATGAAGAG
This sequence comes from Linnaemya tessellans, assembly GCA_951800035.1. Classification (NCBI taxonomy): domain Eukaryota; kingdom Metazoa; phylum Arthropoda; class Insecta; order Diptera; family Tachinidae; genus Linnaemya; species Linnaemya tessellans. Next base: position 73,820,949 of record OX637533.1, on the reverse strand, counting down.
GTTTTGTTAAAGAAAAACTTGAAATGTTTAACAATTTTAGTTACTACATGTACTACAAAATACGGAATGGGCCGAAAAAAAAAATTTTTATTTCCCATCCCTGGAAAAATATTTTAATTTTTTAGTTTTTAAAAGACCATTGAAGCTTCCCAAAGCACGAAATAGGTTTAATTTAGGTTAGGTTCAATTTACAAACCTTAAAAAATATAATAGACTTTTGGTATACATTTTGCGTCGAGAAATAGGTGTAAGCTTCCCAGCTCTGGAACCGTACATCAGATCTTTCTGAATTTCAATACCGCTCTATTTAAGCTCATTTCCAATCCAACGGTCCAAGAACGAAGTCTCTAGCTCTTCTGGGGGCTTGGAAAACTCAATTTCACATACAGACGGACGGACAGACGGACATCGCTCAATTGTCATCGCTTTTCATAAGGATCCCGAATATATATACTTTATGGGGTCCCATATTGATATCGAAGAAATTATACACGGAATGACAAACCTCTATATATACTTTCACTTTATTGTAAAGGGTATAAAAGAAACATAATGATGTTATCAGTTAATTTTATATTTAAGAGAACGTTTAAATATTTTGGTTAGGAAGCTAAATGTTTGGCTTTTCTTATTTCTAATACCTCTGAACGTCTTTCAAAAATATTAAATATATTTAATTTACAAATCAAAAGAAGAAATCCGTTTCATGTACCCCAAAAGGTTCTAATTGTCCAACCGTAGTATATGTAGTCTTTTAGAGTATTTTGGTTTTTAATACCAATTTATTTCTTTTTGATATATGTATAAATATATGTATCATAGAAATCAAAATTAACAAATTATATGGTTACTTTTATGAATCAGAAAATGTCGATATTCCAACCCTGAAATTGGATTTTGAATTTTTTTGGTTTTTAATACCAATTTAACTCTTCCCGAAGTATAAAAAAGATTTCATTCACACACAACCAAAATAAGGAACTTACATGGCTACTAGTACATAGGGAATGTATGTGCCACGGCAATTAAAATACTCAAATGTCAGCAATTAAATTTTGAAATTTTATACTTAAATTTTAAAATGTTAATTGCCAAATTTTTGTTAATTGATTTTTTTTTGTAATTTGTTACTTTAATGCAGTGATGTCAAATGTGATTGTGTTGGTGAGATCACTCTTATCTCTTACATTCCCAGCGGGAGAAATGTTCGGTTGCGAGGCCTAACTAGTGGCCTTTTCTAAGAGTATCCTTTTATTTACCAATAATATCTTCTAATTTTATAAGTTGTAAAAAAGGGTTTCGAAAATTGCCAAGTTCTCAGATATTTAATTTTAAAATATTTCTCCATTTTTAAGCTGAACATTTGGTTAGTTTATATACAAGAGAAAAAATTTTTACAAAAAGTCTTACTTATGAATTAATTTAAAAGCTACTTTAAGAAATTTTCGAAAAGATGTACCTACATACAGTGGATCCAACTTATTTCAAACCTCTTATATGTATTGTATATATATATATATATATATATATATATATATATATGTATATATATATATATATATATATATATATATATATATATATATATATATATATATATATATATATATATATATTTATATAAATATATTATTTCTGTTTAGAGGCCTCAAAACAGGACTTGCGATACTTTCCGCTGAATGAGAGTGTTTTTCAGTAAACAATTATATTTTACGCTCTCAAAATAAAAGAGCGTAAGCGTACATATGAGTTTTGCTTCCACAATTGTGTATGAGGCTGACATCACTGCTTTAATGTTTGTGTGTGTGTATTTTCCCACGGTTAAATAGGGTGTTCACATTGTTGTTGTTGTTTTTTTTGTATAATGTTGGGGTCGGCGTGGGAATTTGTGTCTGTCCATATGTGACCTTGTAATACATGTCCGTCGGTATGTGAGCGTGGGAAGTTTTGTCCATCCATATGTGAGCGTGGGAATTTGTGTCTGTCCATATGTGACCTTGGGAATACATGTCCGTCGGTATGTGAGCGTGGGAATTTGTGTCTGTCAATATGTGACTTTGGGAATACATGTCCGTCGGTATGTGAGCGTGGGAATTTGTGTCAGTCTATATGTGAGCGTAGGAATTCTGTCTGTCCAAGTCTGCTATGGCGTAATAGAAAAGAAATTTTAAGTATTTGACACAACAATTTTTAGGAAGTACCATATTTCAAAAGTGTTGTATAAATGGATGGCCCTATTGTTTGTGGTTCATTTCTTCTTGCTGGAATGAGATTTATTCTCTTATTTTTTTCTTGTTATTAATTTTGGTGTGTGTTTACTTAACATATTTTGTCCAGCAATTCAGTTATTTATTTTTTGTGTGCAATGCTTGAGTGTAGGGGAAAAATTTGATTATTCTAATCTTGAAGACGTTGTGAAAAAAATTTACTATTGCATTAATATTGAATCTGATATTTTGTTTATTTTATACATGACGATCATCGATGGATTTTATTTGGGGATCTGGATGGTGGTGCGATTTCTGTATTTTGTGTTCTGACTGGCGATTGAAATGCCTGTCTGTCAGACAGGCTGTGTGTGTGACGATTGGTGAGTCTGTATGACAGTCCGCTTTTTTGCTTTTCTGGATTTAGCGCAAGTGGGTCAGTATGAAATGAAATAAATTTGTAGATATTTATGTACGCATATACATACAAACAAATAATAAGCGTTTATTCTTTGTGCCCAAATATTCAAATGGTCAAGATTTGAATGAATGAGCCATTGTGTTTGTTTGTTTGTTGTGTGTTCTCTGAATTAAATATGTAGGTAGGTTTTTATTTGAAATAAAAAGACATTTATTTTCATTTTTATAAGCATTTATTTTAAAGTTTGTTAACATTTTCATTTTTAAGTATAATTGCATTCCTTAAGGCACAAAAACCATAGTCGTGATAGCTACAATAGAGATATTTTGGATGCTTAGTTTCCATTTGTTTAATTTTAATTTTAATTTGTGCCAATTTCTTCAATGTTATAAACTGTTTGATGAATAATTTTTTCTAGCCATTTTTTCTTCTATCCCCCCTTAACATATATTTGTGAATTTCTTATATTGGATTTTAAAAACTTGTAAACGCTTTGAAATGAGACTGATCCATCATTCCAGTTAATATGATGATAGTTTTTTGTTAACCAAACTACTTCTCTCTGTTTTTTGGCTGATAAACGTGCGAAATCAAAAGGAGGTTTTATGATGAAATTGAGGCATTCGTTTTTGCTGAAAACTACAGCTGGTTCTTTTGCGATGAAGTCATTTGAACTATTTTTGAAACCTTGGAAGTCTACAAAAACAATAAAAACATCCATGTTATTTAATTTATAAGACCTTCCGGACTTGACCTCTTATTGGTATGTGTTCTATTACGCGGTCATGAATATGAACGCAGTAAGCTGATGTCGTTGCTGGAATATTTGTTGCTGTTGCAAACTCAATTTTTATATCAATCGGTCCGGTATTGACTGACTCGTTCTGATAACTCACATCTACTACAATAATTGGAGCGTCGTCTTTAAACTCCTGGGCAGTTAACAATGGTTGAGGCTCTTTCATATAGTAGCTTTGTTGAAATCTTACATACATATCATATAGACTTGCATAACGTTAATTTTTAAATTTTATGTTGAATTTAAATGTACTTTTAAATTAGTTAGGCCACAGTGAACAAATTTGTTATCTCGTTGAAATGCGACCAATACAAAACGTGGTCGCTCTTTACTTGCAGCTAATTTAACATTACAAATGTGACTTGTCCCTGTATTCAATTGTGGATTCATATGACAATCCCAGCTAAGAAATGCATGCCATCGGTATAGATGTTAATAATTTGAATCATATTCAACTTGCTCTGATCAGATAATTGTACGTATGGAATTCTCCAGGCGATGAGTGAAATTGTAAGTTTCGATTTTTCTGTAGAAACGCTCGAGTGTACAAGAGCATAATTTTTATTGCGCAAGAGTATCAATTCATGTTTTCCATTAAGTATAACTTTGTTGTAGTCTTCAGCAAATCCCAAAAGCATTTTTAGTGGTACATAAATATTAAAATATCCACTCTTAAGATTCAAATCATCAGTTTTATGCCATCCACCATTTTGCATTACAACGCTTTCAGTTGGTGATAGAGATACCAAATTTTTTATTGTGGTTGTTGTTCCTAAATACCTTGTATGATCGATTTCAATGCCATTAAGCTCGTAGCGGATTTCAGCAAATAAATGTGCAACAAATTTCTTTTTCAACTTAAAGTTTTCTGAAAATTATCAAATTTTTTCATCTACAACGAAACTTTCCACATATATATAGCTCTCACTAGGTAACACGTACAAATCTTGATTTTGTATTGAGATTCGAATCTCATCATTATTGCTGTACGATTGTAGATATGGTATGTAGGTATGATAGCCCTTTTTTAATATATTTTCGTCAGACAATGGCTTATCCAATACGTTTATTATTGACCTCATTTTGTTTTCAGTTTGAAATTCAAAGACTTGAGAAAACTTTTGTTTGCTGTTGAAAGTGACCTTTGACGAGCAGATCTTTTCAATTGTGGTTTAGGTTGTAATATCTGTGGATGAGACGTGACTGCCGTATTTTGTGATATACTTGTGCTGTATATTATCATTACTTACTTGGCCTTAAATGTATTCGTATTGTAATTTCCTCTCCTCGAAAATTAATTAAATCACGGTTCTGATCAACCACGCGAAGTGATAGAGAACTTATCTCTTTTGTGTTTACAGATAAATAAATGAGATTCCTTGGAATCTAATCTATTTTATAGCCTGCAGGTACATTAATTGGAAACTCATGAAGTGTATGTGATTTTGAATTGTTCATATATGTGTTAGTAGCTATACTACTTTCAATTCGCAAGAGATTTACTTTAAATATATGAACTGGAAGATCTGAGTAAAGATCATCGGTCGGTGTTAGGATTTTACTATTGAATCCTAAAAGATTCCCAATTGTATTTTCTTTATTAAACTATATCGGGTCTTTAGAACTATTTACTTTAACTTGCATCGTATTGTCGTTAGCTTCTATAAAAATATGCTCTCTAAGACTAGGTCGTTTGTATTGCTCTTCTATGTAGACAACTATATTTTTCAATTCATAAGATCCAATTGGTATTTCAATTACATGTTTCCCTATATGAAACATATTGTTATAGGAGTCTACATTTGGAATACTGTTGTATGAATGAAAATCAGTTAGCGACACTCATATGTGTCTTTAGTTGCTTCATAAAGAAATTTTAAACATAAATGACCACAATTAAATGTGTTAAAGTGTTGATATTGATTGTAGTTGTATTTAATATTTCTACCTACATATTTGATTAATGCTGTTGTGTTCCTTAGAAATAAATACACGCTACACTTTTCAGATATATTTCAAAATTCAGTCTTTATTAAGTATGTATATATATGACTATTCTCTATATTACAAATATCTTTTTCTATTTCAGATCGTAAGTTTGTTAGCTATAAAACGTGTTAAGGAAGTAGAATAAAATAGCAACTAGAAATGACAGATAAGAAAATATCTGAATACTAGGTTTGTCATACATGTAATATATATATATATATATATATATATATATATATATATATATATGTTTGTGACACTGCAATCTCCCACACTTAAAGACGCACATAGTCTTCAAGATATGCTGGCGGTCTTCTGACTCTATTGGTACTTCTCGTCCCGTTCTGGACTGGTATCGTCTGATGTCGAATTAAGGGTTCAGGGTTTATCACTCTACGTTCGATTTGCACCTCTTCAATTGTAGGCTTTTTTCGTTCTAGCGGGTGCGTCGCGAACGTTACAGATTTTGTTGGCTTGGATACACCCGATTTATAGAGCTGGTTTTTATGGCGTTTTAGCTCGTAACCATTGTCGAGTTTTACGTAATAATGAAAGCGTACAAACATAGCTTTTATAGTTCCGAACTTCCATGTTGGCTTATTTTTATTGTACCATCTTACTTGCATTCTTTCTCCCTCGTTAATTTGACGAACTACGGGTGTTATTAAAATTGATTTTTGTGATCTGATTGGACGTATTGCATCCAATTTTATTCTCAGGCCACGACCAAGATATCGATTTGCCGGACTTTGTCCGTTTGCCATAGGTGTTGCTCTATAGCGAAAAAGTATTTCCTGCACTTTAACATTGAATTGTCTTGTGTCGTCTTCCATGGCTTTTAATTTTGTTTTTATTATCTGCACATACCTTTCAGCTAGCCCATTTGTTGCTGGATGACCTGGAGCTATAAACTTCTGTACGATTCCGTTATCAGCGCAATACTTTTTAAACAGGAAGCTTTGGAAAATAGTGGCATTGTCAGAAACGATTATTTGTGGTAAACCATGTGAAGAAAAAAGGTCTTGTAATAGGTTAATAGTTTTTTCCGAAGTGGGCGCATCTTTTAATATTCTTATTTCGGGCCATTTTGATTGTAGTTTTGGAACGGTCCAGCATAATCTATGTGTACTCGTTGAAAATTTTCCGTCGGCTCTTCCCAGTGATGCATAGGTACTTTTGGTGCACTCATTTTTACTTTAGCACAGTCTGTACATGCTCTAACTAGTCGCTCTATATCTGCGTCAATACCCTTCCAAATACAATATTTACGGGCTAACGTGCGTTCTATGCAGTGCCTTTAGAATATCTTCACGTAATTTTTGTGGTATTACGACTCGATTTTTGTTAAATATTACGCCATCTTGAACTGAATATTCAGAATCACAATTTTTCCCACTTAATAAGTCTTGCCTTAATTTTGGCAGTTCAGTATCTTGCTCTGTTTCTTTTGCAATATTTTCAGAGCTAATTGAAACGTAGAAATCTCGTTAATTAATTGATCCTGGGTGTTACGTACTTCCTCATCTAAAAAATGCTTAAACTCAGTTGATTCTGCAATCGGTGCTCTAGACAAACAATCAGCGTTAACGTTATCTTCAGCTCTGCGATGTCTTATTTTATATTAAAGCCCTGAAGAAACGATGCATATCGTAGCAATCTAGCAGATGTCATTGCTGGTGTTTTGCGCTTTCGTGCAATATTCTGCTAAGCCGACAATTATCCGTTATAAGGATGAATTCTATACTATGGAGATACATAAAAAACTTGTCTACTGCAAAAATTATTGCTAGGGCTTCTCTGTCCAATTGACTATAGTTTTGTTCTGCTCTAGTCAATGATCGTGAAATAAATGCCACTGGATGCTCTTCTCCATTTATGTCATGAGATAACACCGCTGCTGTCCCGGTTAGGCCGGCGTCACAAGCTAACATTAATGGCAATTTTTCATCAAATGGAAGTAACACTCTTTCCGTTATTATTTCGTGCTTTAATCGTTTAAGGGCTGCTCTGCGTTTTTCATCCCATTTAATTTTATTTATTTTTTCTAGTAGCTGACGTAACGGATACGTAAGCGTAGAAACATGTGGTATAAATTTTGCGTAATAGGTAACCATACCAAGAAACCTTCTTGCGTCATCTACGTTTTGTGGCTCTGGCATCTCTACAATTGCTCTAACTTTTTCTTTGCATTTTAAAATTTTATTGTGACTTACCACATACCCGAGATATTTTATTTCGTTTTTAAAATTGCACAAGGTGATTGTGCGCGGCGAACAACTCAGCAAATTGGCCCTCTGAGGTTGTGTGGCTCGAATGGCGAAGCCAAGATGTGTTATGAACATTGAAATCATCAGCAACAACAATTTCACTGCTCGGACAACTATTAAGAATCTTCGATATGGAGTCGGAAAGAGTATCGAAGCCATGTATGGTAGCATCTCTTTCCGCGTTTGGACTTCTATACAGAAACCCGAAATGTAAAAAGTGTGTACCGACTTTAAATTTAACCCAAAGACAGCTAAATTCTGCGTCAGACATGCCTAACGCTTGCTGGCATTGGTACACAACTTCATTACGTACATATATTGCAAGGCCCCTATGAAGAATAAAAAGCGACAGGAGGTGATACCCGGGCAAATGAAAATCCTGTGGATCAGCATCCTCATGTACCTGGGTTTCACTTAAGGCGAAAACATCCGGCCGATGGCGACAAACGTGAGCATATACAGAAAAGAAATTTGCTCTTAACCCACGTATGTTACAGAAGTCGATTCTAAACTTACCCACCATCAAAAGATGAGAGAAAAAAACCGAAATCCAAACTCTAGATTAGCCAGTGTTATGCCTTCACTAGCGAATGATCCAGCTGCTATCAGTACACCGCACCAATAAAATAGAGTTTTTATTTTATTTTATTTATGGGAAGAGGGATGGGAGGCGCATAACACTGCAGAAACACAGGTCATAAAAGCCCTGGTCTGGTCCACTTCCCCATAGTGGCTCATAGTGCCAACACTGGTATGGGGTGTCGTCACTGATGGTATGGAATGTGCAGATTATTTTGTTGTTATGTTGTCTTTTTTCTTATTTGGGTTATTGTTTATGTAGTTTGTTATTGTAATGATTTGTTTAATTTTTTCAAGTTTAAGGTATTTATTGTTTTAATTTTCGGTTGGTATGCGCTTATTTAAAATTTTATTTATTTGATCTCCTTTGGTTTTTTTTTCTTTTTTTATTATTTCTTTTTCTGTTGATTGGTATTTTTTTTTAATCTTTAAATTTCTGTTTTTATTATTGCCTATATCAATTGACTTATTAATTTAATTGTAATTTTCTTAAATAACTAAAACACATCCCGGACTGACAGACATAAAGACGAAATACGTGTTAACGGCACGAGAGACAGAACACTACTCTGTTTAGGAAACAGATGACGAAAGATGAGAAGATAGAGAATTTGCGTAGCTATTTTTCACCTTATTTCTTCGCCGGCTAATTTTTGCTACAGGGCCGGCGAAGCAGGGTGCACTGTTGGCCTAATATTAGTACATGATGGCGTTAATCGCTGCCAGCTATGTTCAGTGACCAGTGTCTATGCCTTCATCACTGAAACAGGCTGAAAACAACTAGCACAACCATGTACTAATGCTGATTGGAAGAATTCGAAAACACCATTCATGACTGAGCGGGGACTCGAACCCCTGACTTTCCGCTTCATAGTCTTAATGCTTACTACTTCATCCAACATTGATACCAAATAATAATATTTTATATAACAAAATACAATATTAAAAATTTTATTTTCTAAGAATCTCTTAGCGTTTTTATTTTTATTGTAACTTCTTTCGATGGTAGCTTTTTTAAAGCGAATTTTGCAAATAAAAACGCTGTCGGCATTTTAGTTTGAATTTTATTTATCTGTTTATATTATATTTATGAAAACTAGAGTTGTGTCACTGAGCTACGAGCTAGTTCAATTGAACGTTTCAGTGAGCTGAGCGAAATGAGCGCTCACTACAATAGATGATTTTATGAATAGAAATTTTATGCATAGGATTTTTTTACAAATAAAACTGGTGCGATGAAACCATGTTTTGAAAAATACCAGTACATGAAAATGGTTTTATTATAAATAAATATATATATATATATATATATATATATATATATATATATATATATATATATACATATATATATATATATATATATATATATATATATATATATATATATATATATATATATATATATATATATATATTAGAATGATTGAGCTCGAGGTCGTTTTTGTAAAAATCGTTATAATTTTTCTATTTTATTCGATATTTCGTCAACAATTTGTTGACATCATCAGGAATAACAATCGAAAATTAAAATTTTCTGTATAAATTGGTTTTGAAATATGACAAAAATTTTTTCGAATATATCTATGTTTTCAAAAATATTAACATAAAAACAAAAGCATATATACAGGCTTCTATATATCTATACATGTATACATCAATACATACATGAACGTATACATATATGCATACATGAACATACACAACTACATACAAACATATATGCACACACATAGAGAGAGATACAAACACATATGCATGTACATAAACATATGCACATACACACACATATATATGAATACATATATATAAATAACTAACATAATTACAAATTAATATATTAACATATATACAAATTTACATACATATGTATACAACTAAACATTTACAATATTTAAACTATTCAATCAACATTACAACAAGGATAAGAACTGATTACAGAATAGTGTATATAAATAACATATAAAAATAATGATATGATATAAATATATATACACATGCGCATGCATACACATACACATATATACATATACACATATACATGTATACACGCATACACACACATACATACATACACATAAATACATACATACATACATACATACATACATAGGAATAAATTCTTTAACCAATTAACATAAATAAACAAAATTTTTTTTTTTTTTTTATATAAAAAATTCAAATTTTACTAACTAAATACCTATAATTCTGTGCTAATTTTTCTGTGTCTGCCTTAAAATTTATTCTTTGTGATAAAGGTGTGCGAATTATTTCTAACATTTCTAACATTAAGCGCCGATTATAATTGTTATCTGTGTTTAATATTGAAACATTTTCAAAATCTGCAAAATGATATAATTCAGAACTATGAGAACATAAAGCAGTTTTTTGTGAATTCATGTGTCTATATTTTTGATCTGACTTATGACCTGTTATTCTAGTCTTTAATTTATTTTTAGTTGTACCAATATATATCTTATTACAATTTTCCTGACTATTCCCCTTGCAAGGTATTTTATATATTACATTAGCCCTATCCCACTTATCAATCTTATCTTTTGTTTTGCTAAATAGTCTTTTCATTGTATTATATGTCTTGTGAGCTATTCTATATTTCTCTGAATCGTAAATTTTAGATTTTACTAATCTTTCTGATATTCCAGATATATAAGTCAATGACTTATATGTCTTTTGCTGTGTAGTATTATTTATATTACCATTACCATTATTATTATTGTTATTATTATTATTATTATTATTATTATTATTATTATTATTATTATTATTATTATTATATGTATTGTTGTTAATATTGTTGTTATTATTATTATTATTATTATTATTATTATTATTGTTATTTGTTCTTCTATCTCTATATTGATATATTAATTTAATTATTAAACTCTTTGGGAAATTATTATATTCTAAAATGTCTTTAATTTTATTTATATTATTTTTATGAAATACCTTATCACTAATATTTAAAACTCTTTCTATGAAATTCCTAGCCGTATTGATAATAATATGTCTTCTATGCTTAGAATAATAATTAATCATTCTGCCTGAGGCTGTAGGTTTCTGGTACCAATTTATTAATAATCTATTTCCTTTTCTAATAATTAATGTGTCTAAGTAAGGAAGTTTATTATCAAACTCTTTCTCAATAGTAAACTTTATATTAGAATTAAATTTGTTTAGTTCTGTTAACATATCATCAATTCCAGATGTAGGAATAATGCAAAACAAATCATCTACATATTTTGTCATTATTCTGGGTTTAAGATCAACTTTTTGAATTGCTCTATGTAATAATTCTTCCATTACAATATCTGCTATAATTGGTGATGCTGGTGATCCCATTGGAAGACCTTTTTGTTGTATATATATTTTGTTATTATATTGGAAATATCTATTATCATCTATACAAAATTTTAACATACGTAAAAATAAGAAGGATATATATATATATATATATATATATATATATATATAGATATGCATATATATATATATATATATATATATATATATATAGATATGCATATATATATATATATATATATATACATACATATGTATATATATATATATATATATATATATATATATATATATATATATATATTTATACATATATATATATATATTATATATATATATATATATATATATATATATATATATATATATATATATATATGTATTTTAGAATGATTGAGCTCAAGGTCGTTTTTGTAAAAATCGTTATAATTTTTCTATTTTATTCGATATTTCGTCAACAATTTGTTGACATCATCAAGAATAACAATCGAAAATTAAAATTTTCTGTATAAATTGGTTTTGAAATATGACAAAAATTTTTTCGAATATATCTATGTTTTCAAAAATATTAACATAAAAACAAAAGCATATATACAGGCTTGTATATATCTATACATGTATACATCAACACATACATGAACGTATACATATATGCATACATGAACATACACAACTACATACAAACATATATGCACACACATAGAGAGAGATACAAACACATATGCATGTACATACACATATGCACATACACACACATATATATGAATACATATATATATAAATAACTAACTTAATTACAAATTAATATATATTAACATATATACAAATTTACATACATATGTATACAACTAAACATTTACAATATTTAAACTATTCAATCAACATTACAACAAGGATAAGAACTGATTACAGAATAGTGTATATAAATAACATATAAAAATAATGATATGATATAAATATATATACAGATGCGCATGCATACACATACACATATATACATATACACATATACATGTATACACGCATACACACACATACATACATATAAATACATACATACATCCATAGGAATAAATTCTTTAACCAATTAACATAAATAAACAAAATTTTTTTTTTTTTTTTTTTATATAAAAAATTCAAATTTTACTAACTAAATACCTATAATTCTGTGCTAATTTTTCTGTGTCTGCCTTAAAATTTATTCTTTGTGATAAAGGTGTGCGAATTATTTCTAACATTTCTAACATTAAGCGCCGATTATAATTGTTATCTGTGTTTAATATTGAAACGTTTTCAAAATCTGCAAAATGATATAATTCAGAACTATGAGAACATAAAGCAGTTTTTTGTGAACTCATGTGTCTATATTTTTGATCTGACTTATGACCTGTTATCCTAGTCTTTAATTTATTTTTAGTTGTACCAATATATGTCTTATTACAATTTTCCTGACTATTCCCCTTGCAATTATAACAATTATAATCGGCACTTAATGTTAGAAATGTTAGAAATAATTCGCACACCTTTATCACAAAGAAGCACAGAATTATAGGTATTTAGTTAGTAAAATTTGAATTTTTTATATAAAAAAAAAAAAAAAAAAAAAAAATTTTGTTTATTTATGTTAATTGGTTAAAGAATTTATTCCTATGTATGTATGTATGTATGTATTTATGTGTATGTATGTATATGTGTGTATGCGTGTGTACATGTATATGTGCATATGTATATATGTGTATGTGTATGCATGCGCATGTGTTTTTTATTTATATCATATCATTATTTTTATATGTTATTTATATACACTATTCTGTAATCAGTTCTTATCCTTGTTGTAATGTTGATTGAATAGTTTAAATATTGTAAATGTTTAGTTGTATACATATGTATGTAAATTTGTATATATGTTAATATATTAATTTGTAATTATGTTAGTTATTTATATATATGTATTCATATATATGTGTGTGTATGTGCATATGTGTATGTAAATATAAACAAATACTTAAATGTAAACAAACGAATTATGCATGTGTTTCAGCTCTTTGTTCTGAGATTCATTTTATGCTGAATCCAAGAAAACGGTATGGTTACATTTTTAAAGCATCAATATTTCTTTTAGCGGACTATGCTATCAACGCACAACGAATTCGTTGTGTGGTCAAATTTAGCAAACTAAGCACAATCCTAAATGGATGGCCAAATGTTTATATTATTGCAAGTTTCTTCAGTGACGGGTATCTCACTGTCATATATGACTCGCCCCTCCTTATGATTCGAGTCTCTTCGAAGCAAAAGTTTTCTGAACCTCAAAGCCACCAAAACACAAGCAATACATAAAATTAATGAGTAAAGTATATAAGTATGATGCGTATTATAATCTTCATATATAATTGCTTTAATTTCCTCTAAGTTGTCAAACTTGGGAATCTCTATTAATTCAGTAACATTATATTCTAACTTCTGTTGATTAGGAATAATTATGTCCATTTTACTTTCAAATCTTTTGATTTTATATTCATCTATTTCTATTTCACAATTTTGAAAATTTATTAAGTAGTTTCCAGTGAGTTTATATTTATATTCATTGCAAGTACTTTTTAAAGTGGAATTAATATTTATTAACAAAAGGTTTCCAAAATCCAATTCTTGTATCAACTCCTGTGTAAACTTTCTTTTTGTACATTCATCATATGATTCATTTATAATATTTTTAATACATTTATTAGTTTTTTCCAGATTATTTATATCTTTTTCAGTATTTACATAATATGTTTCATTTTTTATGCTTACGATTTTAGAAATGTTTAAGTTAACCTGCATATAATCTATATTTGGTATTGGTACAACAAATATTGTATTTTCGTCATTTTTCAAAAATATTGGAATTGATATTACAAACAATATAACGTCCTTTGATAGTTTTCCCAAAGAACATTTTATATAGCTTAGCTTATCACTATTAATTTGATAAAAATCAATCTCTTTATTAGTTAAAAAGAATCTGTTCATTATTTGATGTTTTGAACTCATTATGTTATCTTGAATTCTTTCAATTTTATCTCTTATTTTGTTTATTAACAAACTTAAATGATTATATTTTATAAGTTCTAATTTGTTTTCTAATTCTTTACTGTGTGTTTCGTTAAATAATTCTTTGTGAGATTCCAAAATCAGTTTAACATTTAGCATATATTTCTGTATATCGTTATTTATTGCTATTTGTTTATTCAGATTGTCTATAATATTATGTTGGTTGATATCCACTGTTTTAAAGTGATTATCAATATCTTGTTTGTCTTGGTCGTCCAAATTTCCAAATACCCATTTAATAAGTCTTCCTCCCGCGTCAATCAACGCTCTTCTTTCTCTATTGTCATGCCTTTTTATCGTCAACAATGAATGTTCCAACTCCTCAATATCTCTTTGCAAGTTCAACATCATCCATCCCTGCTTCACCTTCATATTACCTGCAATGCTAGCTCTGATTTTTCCGACTGTATCCTCTATATCCTTCAAGTCAATTATGTGTACAAGTTTTGAGTAACCCTGAATTAGGGTCACGGGTTGACTTCTCACTATCATATATCCTGCCTCAGTTTCTATCTTATTCACTATTATTTCGCCTCTGCCAATTGTCGACATTACCACAATTAACATCATCGTCAAAATTACCTGAAATTTATGGAAAGGGTTTTAATGGTCGCTTAACTCGCGCAACATCAATCCTGTTAGGATTACTTTTATTATATTTCGTATATCTTTTAGCCGTTTTTTGTCTTTCTGCCTTGGGATTTTTCATATAAATTTTTTCTTTATCTATATCGGGTACTGGTTTTCTTCTTTTATTTATTTCTTTTATTACATGTCTCTTTCTTCTATCCATTCTATCTGCGATTTCCTTAAAATTTAAGTCCAATCCATTCATAAAATCCATTGGTTTCTGTTTAGTTGTTGAATGGATTGTGTTGTTATAATAACCTATCGCTCTGATTACAAGCTCCTCTGTACTAATTCTTCCTTCTGTACATTTCATTATTCTTATGTGCTCAAGAATTGTTGAATGTAGCCTTTCAATGTCTGAATTTCCCGTGTGGGAATGGGGAGTAGTAAAGTGGGTCTGAATATTATTTTCACTACAGAACAATTTAATCAAATGATTATCGAATTCATTGTCCATAATCAAAAGTTGAGGTTTGCCCAACAAAGCAATCCTTTCTTGTAACTTCGTTTTAATGGTTATCATATTCTTGTCTGAAATCCTGTGGACACTTCCCAATTTTGTGAATCTATCTATAGTTGTCAGAAAATATTGTTTTTCCACATGAAAAATGTCCATGTGGACTATCTGATTTGGTTTTTTCGGTGTTTCTGTGTGCTGAAAATGCTTTTCAATAGGCTTACGGTCATACATTGCCTCACTACAAATTCTACAACTATTTATATACTTATTAATATGCTTAGTTAAATTGGGATGAAAGAATTTTCCCTTTATCTCCTCAAAATTTTCCAAAACTCCTCTGTGATTAGTTTCTTCGTGTGTTCTCTTTATGACATTGTAAAGGTGTTCTGATTCCTCTACGTCAATGGCCAATGTACTGCACTTAGTAAATTTCAATCTCCTATCATTTCCAAACAACTGACTTAATTTCTGTTGAACAATATTATATTTTGTATCTTCCAATTCGCAATATATCCCTATACAACCTTTAAATATATTTTCTTTAAAAAGATCTTCCAAATGACCTTCATTCGACAAGTCAGACTCATCTACATACAAAATCAAATACTTCCCAAATAACTTTGCTACAGTTCTTTCTTTTGTTTTCACAATACGTACCTGGGTTCTATATTTGTTAACTATTCCTTCGCTGATCCTAAAGTGATCATTCAAGTCCTCTTCACCACTATGCACCGTTCTAACCTCTTCGTCATTTAATTCAAAAACCTGTTCTTCATCCGATTTGTCTTTCTGCTCAATTCGGCTCAAGAAATCTGCCACTCTATTATTTTTCCCTTTTACGTAATCGATATCAAAATCATATTCGCTTAACTGAATTCTCCATCTTGACATTTTTGCGTTTGGCTCCTTCATCGAGTAAAGCCACTTTAATGGTTGGTGATCCGTTTGGACTAAAAATTTCCTACCGTATACATATCTTCTGAAATACCTTAAAGCCCATACAATGGCTAAAAGTTCTTTCTCTATGGTTGAGTAATTCTTTTCGTGATTATTTAATGTACGACTCGCATAGCAAACAGGTCGACTTTCCTGGCTAAGTACCGCACCTAACGCATTATTACTAGCGTCTGTAGTCACAATAAATTTTTTGTTAAAGTCAGGATATGCCAAAACAGGATAAGACGTTATTAAGCTTTTGAGTTTCTCAAATGCCTCAATATATTTAAGATCACCTTGATCAATTTTTCTATCTTTCTTTAAATATTTTATTATAGGTGATGCTATAGAAGAATAATTCTTAATAAATTTCCGGTAGTAACCGGTTAATCCCGAAAAAGACTTAATCTGTTTCACTGTCCTGGGTAGAGTTACCGCATTTATTGCCCTAATCTTATCAGGGTTTGGCTTAATGCCACTAACAGTTATGATATGCCCCAAAAATTCCGCTTGTTGAGTCATAAATTTGCACTTATCAAGCTGTACTTTAAGACCGTACTCGTTCAACTTGCAAAAAATCTTATTTAAACTATCGAAATACTCATCAACTGAAGTTGAAAAGACTAGTATATCATCCATGTAGATAATACATATTTTATTCATGTACTCTCTCAAAACAAAGTTCATCATCCTCTGAAACGTGGATGGCGCGTTCTTCAATCCAAATGGCATTCTGATATACTCATAATGACCAAAAGGTGTAGAGAAAGCAGTCTTTTCTATATCTCTTTCATCCATTAAAATTTGATGAAAGCCCTTTGCTAAGTCAATAACAGAAAAGTACTGAGCTCGGCCCAGCTTATCAAACATCGAACTTATATCGGGTATCGGGAATTTATCGTCTACTGTAACGCTATTTAAGCCCCTATAATCTATGACTATACGCCATTTTTCCCGTTTAGAATTATCAGATTTTTTCTTGACAATCCACAAAGGTGAATTATAAGGTGATTTACTCACTCTTACAATTCCTTGCTCTAGCATTTCGTTGATTTGTTTCCCTATTTCATTTTCATGTATCTGGGGGTATTTATAATTTCTTGAGTAGATTGGTTTATTCGTAGTTGTACGAATGCTATGTTTTATAACTGGGGTAGCAGACAAAATCTGACCATCCTGGTAAAATGTATTTTTATGTTTATAATAAAACCTTTTAAGCTTCTTGGCTTCATTTGAATTTAAGACACTGGATTGGATATCCTCAAAACCAATTTCACATTTCTCTAAACTATATACGTCCTCATATTTAACTTTAAATTCATCCTCGATTTCTTTTCTATAAAAAGGTATAGAAATATTATTTATAATTAATTTTTCAGTTTTGTAATCGATACATGCTCTAAGCGGCATTAAAATATTACTTCCTATTATGCAATCAAAATTTTTATCTTTAAGGTCTATTAATTTTATAGACATTGTCTTGTTTGGAATACGAAATTCAAGTGGAAGAGTAGAAATAACCTCCCTGGTTATAACAGAAGAACCTCCTAAGGTATTTAAAAGAATTGGTTTTATGAGATTTTGTGGTTTGAATAAAACTGAAAATATATTGTAGTCACTCAAAGTTGTTGCAGCTCCAGTATCGATCAAACATTTTATCTGTTTTTTATTAAAGGTTAAAATCACTAGGGGTAATCAGTTTTCCGAGTCCCCTGTTGAAAATTTTCAACTATATCAACATTATCCAGCTCCATAGGTTCTTGACCAAAATTATTTCTAAAGTTTCCTGATCTTCTATTATCGTTACCATCACGGCGTATGTTTTCGAAATTACCTCTATTATTACCTTGCAAATTCCAATTATCATTGCGCCTAAAATTTCCATAATTACCTCTGTAACCTCCCGAAGGATTCATATGGTCATTCCGGAAAGATCTAAAATTTCCCGAAACCTGTCTCTTAACATTATTATTATTGTTATTTTGGTTAAACTGATTTTGTTTAAAATAAGTTTTAAAATTTTTATTTGTATTTTCACATTTGTTCTTCAACGAGATATCCTTTATTAAATTATTTTGAATAAAATAGTTATGAGCACTATTAATATCATTTATGTTATTTTGAATCAACAAAGTTTTAATGTTTAAAGGTAAAAAGTTTATATAAATGTTAAATATCATTTTTTCGTTCTTATCAGGACTATATTCTAAATTTTTCTGAATGTCCAAATTGAACTTGGTGTTCATTAAATCCAGAATTTTTTCTAATTTATAATTAAGTTCCTCTATATTACAAACCTTTACATCCATTGCTTGTTGTCGCAGTGTAAAGTAATCCTCCTTGACGGAAAATTCGGACCTCAACTTCGCAAGGACATCGTCCCAAGTAGGGTTGTTCAACCTCTCTATACGTCTTAGGGCCCTTCCTTGCAATTTGTTTGCCAAAACCGATTTCACTATTGACTGACTCTCTGGTGGAGTGAAAGATAAAACATTCGTCACGTCCCTAAGATAGTTTCCCAGGGTGTAGCCACCATCTCCCGTAAATGGAGGAAGGCTTCGTGCTTCCCTCAAGCACTCCGATAATTCAAGTGTTGCCATTTTTTTTTCTTTTTGCATAAAAGTTTTTTATTTACTTTTCTTATATATTATATATATAAATATTTTTTTTATCGTCAAATATCGCAACTTCAACTTTTTAGCAATTTTAATTCGATTTTCTTTTATTATTAATTTATAATGTTTATTTAATCACAAGGTCAATTATATTTTATTTTTTTTGTATTTTTATATAAAAATTATGATTTTATTCCAATATTTCGCCACTTCTTTGTGTAGCTTCTTCAGATATTTTAAATATCTTTTATTATTATTACTTTTCTTTTCGTTGAAACTATACTTGTTACTTCACGGTTCAATTAAATTCGGTTCATTATATCCTTGGATGTTATTTTTCACTTAACATCCTACCGACTGCGCCAGTTTTGTTAATCTTCTTGATTTACTTTATATTCCGTTGGTACATCCAACTGGTTTGAGGTTTTGTACAAATCTGTTCTTTATTATTTCATAATTTTATAGCTAAGCTTAAATCAATCATATTCTAAATATAAACAAATACTTAAATGTAAACAAACGAATTATGCATGTGTTTCAGCTCTTTGTTCTGAGATTCATTTTATGCTGAATCCAAGAAAACGGTATGGTTACATTTTTAAAGCATCAATATTTCTTTTAGCGGACTATGCTATCAACGCACAACGAATTCGTTGTGTGGTCAAAATTAGCAAACTAAGCACAATCCTAAATGGATGGCCAAATGTTTATATTATTGCAAGTTTCTTCAGTGACGGGTATCTCACTGTCATATATGACTTGCATATGTGTTTGTATCTCTCTCTATGTGTGTGCATATATGTTTGTATGTAGTTGTGTATGTTCATGTATGCATATATGTATACGTTCATGTATGTATTGATGTATACATGTATAGATATATACAAGCCTGTATATATGCTTTTGTTTTTATGTTAATATTTTTGAAAACATAGATATATTCGAAAAAATTTTTGTCATATTTCAAAACCAATTTATACAGAAAATTTTAATTTTCGATTGTTATTCCTGATGATGTCAACAAATTGTTGACGAAATATCGAATAAAATAGAAAAATTATAACGATTTTTACAAAAACGACCTCGAGCTCAATCATTCTAAAATACATATATAAGAAAAGGTCAATAAAAGCAAACAACAATTATAAAAAGAGAGCACGTCAATTATGGACTACAGAAGTTTTAAGAAAAATAGCCAAACAAGGAGATGCATCAATCAACTGAAGGGTATTAGAAATAAAATTGTTCAGGCCAAATCCTCAATAACTTTTTTGGTAAGATGTAGAAATGCTGGAATTATCCCAAATTTCATAAGATATTCGACAAAGAATGTCCTAAATATATTCAACAAAGACCGATTACTGGATATCCAACAATCAATTTCCAAATATACGCAGGACTTGCACAACAAAATTTTAAGATTAGCTTTTAAGGAAAAACATGAATTATTGAAGCATTTTCAAAGGAAAAAGGATATAGTTATGAAGGACTTAGAAGGATATTTTACTTTAGAGGAGTTTGTTGAATTCTTGTATTATGAAGAAAATCTGACTAATTCATATAGGAAAAAGGTAAATATAATACATAGAAACAAATTTGAGAAACTAGAAGAAATACAGTTAAAAGAATTAGATATAAAATTTAATAAGAAGTGGTTTGTCAATACTACTAATTTAGGCATTCCTAAAGACATTCAGTGGATATCTACTTTCACTTGGACAAAAACATGCTTTACCTGTTAAAAAAGGTAACATTCCTATTTTAAAAATGATTTCAGAAGGAGAAGATTTAGTACGAACTATTAATGGAAGAGAAGAACAAGAAATTGCTAGAAATAGACTAACTTCAATTATTGATAACAATTTAAATAAAATAATATTAACAAATAGAGATAAGTTTATATTAAACAAAGCAAGGAAAGCTGATCTTTTCTTAAAGAAAAATAATGATATACTTATTATAGATGCAGATAAAGGTAATGCTACTGTAGCGATTAATAAACATGATTATGATTCTAGGATGAATAATATTGTAGGAGATCGAACGAATTATAATATAATTAATAGAGACCCTACGACCAAATTTCAAAAGATCAACAATGAAATAGTTGAGGAATTGTTTAAAAAACATATTATCAATTGTAGTGAGAAGAATAAACTTAAGACAAATATTTCGGTAGCTCCTCGTTTATATGGATTACCAAAAATACATAAGAAGAATTTTCCATTGAGACCCATATGCTCTTTTATTAACTCTCCTTCATATGAATTGTGCAGATTTATTACAAATATTTTAAAAAATATTACGAAAGATTCTACTTTTAACATTAAAAATTCAATGGAGTTTTTAATGTTAAAATTTTTTTGATGTGGTTTCTCTATTTCCTAGTATACCTATATCTTTTGCAATAAATACAATAAAAGAAAAATGGGATACAATCAAAGTATATACTAACATAAATAAAACTTTATTTTTACGTATGTTAAAATTTTGTATAGATGATAATAGATATTTCCAATATAATAACAAAATATATATACAACAAAAAGGTCTTCCAATGGGATCACCAGCATCACCAATTATAGCAGATATTGTAATGGAAGAATTATTACATAGAGCAATTCAAAAAGTTGATCTTAAACCCAGAATAATGACAAAATATGTAGATGATTTGTTTTGCATTATTCCTACATCTGGAATTGATGATATGTTAACAGAACTAAACAAATTTAATTCTAATATAAAGTTTACTATTGAGAAAGAGTTTGATAATAAACTTCCTTACTTAGACACATTAATTATTAGAAAAGGAAATAGATTATTAATAAATTGGTACCAGAAACCTACAGCCTCAGGCAGAATGATTAATTATTATTCTAAGCATAGAAGACATATTATTATCAATACGGCTAGGAATTCCATAGAAAGAGTTTTAAATATTAGTGATAAGGTATTTCATAAAAATAATATAAATAAAATTAAAGACATTTTAGAATATAATAATTTCCCAAAGAGTTTAATAATTAAATTAATATATCAATATAGAGATAGAAGAACAAATAACAATAATAATAATAATAATAACAACAATATTAACAACAATACATATAATAATAATAATAATAATAATAATAATAATAACAACAATAATAATAATGGTAATGGTAATGGTAATATAAATAATACTACACAGCAAAAGGCATATAAGTCATTGACTTATATATCTGGAATATCAGAAAGATTAGTAAAATCTAAAATTTACGATTCAGAGAAATATAGAATAGCTCACAAGACATATAATACAATGAAAAGACTATTTAGCAAAACAAAAGATAAGATTGATAAGTGGGATAGGTCTAATGTAATTTATAAAATACCTTGCAAGGGGAATAGTCAGGAAAATTGTAATAAGATATATATTGGTACAACTAAAAATAAATTAAAGACTAGGATAACAGGTCATAAGTCAGATCAAAAATATAGACACATTAATTCACAAAAAACTGCTTTATGTTCTCATAGTTCTGAATTATATCATTTTGCAGATTTTGAAAATGTTTCAATATTAAACACAGATAACAATTATAATCGGCGCTTAATGTTAGAAATGTTAGAAATAATTCGCACACCTTTATCACAAAGAATAAATTTTAAGGCAGACACAGAAAAATTAGCACAGAATTATAGGTATTTAGTTAGTAAAATTTGAATTTTTTATATAAAAAAAAAAAAAAAAAAAAAAAAAATTTTGTTTATTTATGTTAATTGGTTAAAGAATTTATTCCTATGTATGTATGTATGTATTTATGTGTATGTATGTATGTGTGTGTATGCCTGTATACATGTATATGTGTATATGTATATATGTGTATGTGTATGCATGCGCATGTGTATATATATTTATATCATATCATTATTTTTATATGTTATTTATATACACTATTCTGTAATCAGTTCTTATCCTTGTTGTAATGTTGATTGAATAGTTTAAATATTGTAAATGTTTAGTTGTATACATATGTATGTAAATTTGTATATATGTTAATATATTAATTTGTAATTATGTTAGTTATTTATATATATGTATTCATATATATGTGTGCGTATGTGCATATGTGTATGAACATGCATATGTGTTTGTATCTCTCTCTATGTGTGTGCATATATGTTTGTATGTAGTTGTGTATGTTCATGTATGCATATATGTATACGTTCATGTATGTATTGATGTATACATGTATAGATATATACAAGCCTGTATATATGCTTTTGTTTTTATGTTAATATTTTTGAAAACATAGATATATTCGAAAAAATTTTTGTCATATTTCAAAACCAATTTATACAGAAAATTTTAATTTTCGATTGTTATTCCTGATGATGTCAACAAATTGTTGACGAAATATCGAATAAAATAGAAAAATTATAACGATTTTTACAAAAACGACCTCGAGCTCAATCATTCTAAAATACATATATAAGAAAAGGTCAATAAAAGCAAACAACAATTATAAAAAGAGAGCACGTCAATTATGGACTACAGAAGTTTTAAGAAAAATAGCCAAACAAGGAGATGCATCAATCAACTGAAGGGTATTAGAAATAAAATTGTTCAGGCCAAATCCTCAATAACTTTTTTGGTAAGATGTAGAAATGCTGGAATTATCCCAAATTTCATAAGATATTCGACAAAGAATGTCCTAAATATATTCAACAAAGACCGATTACTGGATATCCAACAATCAATTTCCAAATATACGCAGGACTTGCACAACAAAATTTTAAGATTAGCTATTAAGGAAAAACATGAATTATTGAAGCATTTTCAAAGGAAAAAGGATATAGTTATGAAGGACTTAGAAGGATATTTTACTTTAGAGGAGTTTGTTGAATTCTTGTATTATGAAGAAAATCTGACTAATTCATATAGGAAAAAGGTAAATATAATACATAGAAACAAATTTGAGAAACTAGAAGAAATACAGTTAAAAGAATTAGATATAAAATTTAATAAGAAGTGGTTTGTCAATACTACTAATTTAGGCATTCCTAAAGACATTCAGTGGATATCTACTTTCACTTGGACAAAAACATGCTTTACCTGTTAAAAAAGGTAACATTCCTATTTTAAAAATGATTTCAGAAGGAGAAGATTTAGTACGAACTATTAATGGAAGAGAAGAACAAGAAATTGCTAGAAATAGACTAACTTCAATTATTGATAACAATTTAAATAAAATAATATTAACAAATAGAGATAAGTTTATATTAAACAAAGCAAGGAAAGCTGATCTTTTCTTAAAGAAAAATAATGATATACTTATTATAGATGCAGATAAAGGTAATGCTACTGTAGCGATTAATAAACATGATTATGATTCTAGGATGAATAATATTGTAGGAGATCGAACGAATTATAATATAATTAATAGAGACCCTACGACCAAATTTCAAAAGATCAACAATGAAATAGTTGAGGAATTGTTTAAAAAACATATTATCAATTGTAGTGAGAAGAATAAACTTAAGACAAATATTTCGGTAGCTCCTCGTTTATATGGATTACCAAAAATACATAAGGAGAATTTTCCATTGAGACCCATATGTTCTTTTATTAACTCTCCTTCATATGAATTGTGCAGATTTATTACAAATATTTTAAAAAATATTACGAAAGATTCTACTTTTAACATTAAAAATTCAATGGAATTTGTAGATAGAATCAGAGATCAGAATATATCTAATAATGAGAGTTTAATTTCTTTTGATGTGGTTTCTCTATTTCCTAGTATACCTATATCTTTTGCAATAAATACAATAAAAGAAAAATGCGATACAATCAAAGTATATACTAACATAAATAAAACTTTATTTTTACGTATGTTAAAATTTTGTATAGATGATAATAGATATTTCCAATATAATAACAAAATATATATACAACAAAAAGGTCTTCCAATGGGATCACCAGCATCACCAATTATAGCATGTATTGTAATGGAAGAATTATTACATAGAGCAATTCAAAAAGTTGATCTTAAACCCAGAATAATGACAAAATATGTAGATGATTTGTTTTGCATTATTCCTACATCTGGAATTGATGATATGTTAACAGAACTAAACAAATTTAATTCTAATATAAAGTTTACTATTGAGAAAGAGTTTGATAATAAACTTCCTTACTTAGACACATTAATTATTAGAAAAGGAAATAGATTATTAATAAATTGGTACCAGAAACCTACAGCCTCAGGCAGAATGATTAATTATTATTCTAAGCATAGAAGACATATTATTATCAATACGGCTTGGAATTTCATAGAAAGAGTTTTAAATATTAGTGATAAGGTATTTCATAAAAATAATATAAATAAAATTAAAGACATTTTAGAATATAATAATTTCCCAAAGAGTTTAATAATTAAATTAATATATCAATATAGAGATAGAAGAACAAATAACAATAATAATAATAACAACAATATTAACAACAATACACATAATAATAATAATAATAATAATAATAATAATAATAATAACAACAATAATAATAATGGTAATGGTAATGGTAATATAAATAATACTACACAGCAAAAGACATATAAGTCATTGACTTATATATCTGGAATATCAGAAAGATTAGTAAAATCTAAAATTTACGATTCAGAGAAATATAGAATAGCTCACAAGACATATAATACAATGAAAAGACTATTTAGCAAAACAAAAGATAAGATTGATAAGTGGGATAGGTCTAATGTAATTTATAAAATACCTTGCAAGGGGAATAGTCAGGAAAATTGTAATAAGATATATATTGGTACAACTAAAAATAAATTAAAGACTAGGATAACAGGTCATAAGTCAGATCAAAAATATAGACACATGAATTCACAAAAAACTGCTTTATGTTCTCATAGTTCTGAATTATATCATTTTGCAGATTTTGAAAATGTTTCAATATTAAACACAGATAACAATTATAATCGGCGCTTAATGTTAGAAATGTTAGAAATAATTCGCACACCTTTATCACAAAGAATAAATTTTAAGGCAGACACAGAAAAATTAGCACAGAATTATAGGTATTTAGTTATTAAAATTTGAATTTTTTATATTAAAAAAAAAAAAAAAAAAAAAAAAAAAAAAATTTTGTTTATTTATGTTAATTGGTTAAAGAATTTATTCCTATGTATGTATGTATGTATTTATGTGTATGTATGTATGTGTGTGTATGCGTGTATACATGTATATGTGTATATGTATATATGTGTATGCATGCGCATGTGTATATATATTTATATCATATCATTATTTTTATATGTTATTTATATACACTATTCTGTAATCAGTTCTTATCCTTGTTGTAATGTTGATTGAATAGTTTAAATATTGTAAATGTTTAGTTGTATACATATGTATGTAAATTTGTATATATGTTAATATATTAATTTGTAATTATGTTAGTTATTTATATATACGTATGTATTCATATATATGTGTGTGTATGTGCATATGTGTATGTACATGCATATGTGTTTGTATCTCTCTCTATGTGTGTGCATATATGTTTGTATGTAGTTGTGTATGTTCATGTATGCATATATGTATACGTTCATGTATGTATTGATGTATACATCTATAGATATATAAAAGCCTGTATATATGCTTTTGTTTTTATGTTAATATTTTTGAAAACATAGATATATTCGAAAAAATTTTTGTCATATTTCAAAACCAATTTATACAGAAAATTTTAATTTTCGATTGTTATTCCTGATGATGTCAACAAATTGTTGACGAAATATCGAATAAAATAGAAAAATTATAACGATTTTTACAAAAACGACCTCGAGCTCAATCATTCTAAAATACATATATAAGAAAAGGTCAATAAAAGCAAACAACAATTATATATATATATATATATATATATATATATATATATATATATATATATATATATATATGCATCTATACATTTATATATATATATATATATATATATATATATATATATATATATATATATATATGTATATTTATTTTTTCTTTTAAAATATATACATATACATATACATATATATATATATATACATATATATATATATAAATGAAATTTATTTCTTAGTGGTTAAGCAATGTCTATATGCATTTCATCGGTGCTTTACCAAATCGTCAGTAGACTTTGTTACGGACCGGTTGACATGATGAGGATTCCAGCTAGCTCTGTTCTGGCCTCAGGCGGTTCCAACCCTTCCCATCAGCCGCGTATCCGCACACAAAACAAAATGTTAACTCTACACTTAAACGGAATCAAAACAAAACATACCACACCAAAGACATCACAGGAGAGATGGAATCTCCTTATTCTGCCCCGCCCCCCCCAACCATGTCATGGAAATCCTTCACACAAATCTTTTACCTCCATGACCCACAAATCCGCGTGACCCTTCCCTTACCTTACCGTTCCACCATCACCTGTATCTTCAAAATTCTAATACGACATCATGATTTCATTAAACATTATAATAATTTTATTCTCTTGTTCACATATTTTTTCTTAGCCTACTTAACAAATTTTTTTTTCTATTAACTCTTTTTATTTTCCTATTCTCTATTAACACATATATATATATATATATATATATATATATATATATAAACTTTTGCTTAATCTAATATTTATTACTTATCCTAATCCTGCGCTATTACATATAGTATTATTAAACTGATTAAAAATTTCTTTCCTTATTTTCTTCAAATAAATTCTCTTAGTCCTTACTCGCGTTTCCTACCAAATTACTGACCTATAGGAGCTCCCTGAGGCTAGATATAATTCTTACTACATATAATTCTTTTATTTTAAAACAATTCAATCTTCTCTTAACGATCTTTGTTGTGCACTTTTATTATTTTTTTGCCCAACAATATAATCGGTATAACAAACGGATGTTTACTGGCAGCGCCCCCTTTTGCGCGTGGGCTCCTGCAACCGGACTAAATCTAACAGCGCAGAGTACTAACACTACTTTTAGGCTTTTGCTTAAAAATAACTATGTCTATCTTATACTAAAACCTAACACTGACATACAAAACTAACTACACAATATAAATACACTAATATTACAGGATATGCACATCGACCTTTTATCGCACAAATTTCTTCTTAGGTCCTTAAATTTTTCTTTTCTGACCTCTCTTATTATTCCTGGTCACACCAGGACTTAATAATATATATTTCTTTTTTTTTCTTTTAATGCACTCGAACACACAATACCTTTCTGTGTCCTTCTGCCCTGGCTTATCTTATGTTAAAATATAGAGGTTACCTGGCTGCCTTTTTCTTTTGGTTTTTTCTCTTTCTATGTGCCTGTTCGTTTAATTTTCTTCTCCGGGCTTCCCAACTGTTGCTGTTATCTTCACCAATTCCGTAGCCTTGCGGGTACTTTCCTCTCTACGGATTGAGCAGCTCAAGCTTCCCCTTTTTCATACGTCCTGGTCGTGAAGATATTATTCTGTTCTACACCAATAAAATACGTACTTAGATATATTACCAATCACTACCACACACATAATAATCTGCACTTTCCTACCTTTTTTTTAATTAATTTTATTTGCTTGTATTTTTTTTCTGCACACAACACGGAATTCCTTTTTTTTCACCGGTTTACTTTCTTTTGATTATTTCTCTGGCCTTCCTTTCGGACCAAGTATATATTTGTAAATGCTCGGATACAAAAATTCTACCTCTTGTGATACCTAAAGTTATTTCCAAATTCTTCCAATTTCCCACAACATTGTTTTTCCACGAAAACAAATTCTCCCGCGCCTACTCCATCTTTTTTCTTATTATATCGCATTCTTGGGATTCCTGGATTTGTCTCTATAACATAAAAAAAATCAACCATATTCTACATCTTTCTATCTTTGCTATCGCATCCAACATGTCGTCTCCTATCTGACCTAACCTCCCAATTTCTTCCTAGTATTAACCCTTTTCTTCCCCTTCTTGCGACTTGATTTTACCCAGTTTTCATAAATAATAGTAAGCTCCGTTTACATTTTCAGTTTAAGCTTAACTGCTTCATCCCTCAATGAAAATGACATCTCTGTGTTTAACCCCACAGTATGCCAAGTTGAATACTCACATTACTATACTACTAAATGATTGCAACTGTAATGTGCGTAAAAACTAACATTCCTGGCATACCTGATCTCACAAAAAAAACACAAATGCCAAACATATGGAGTCTGAAACATTTACTATTTTATAAACTCCAAAAACAAAGAAGATTTACTGTAACCATCAGGAATTAATTATAAATGTGTTACAAATGGATCGACGCAAAGAAAATACATTCCTACGCATCCATGGTGAGTACCACAGATGTCTATGCCTGTTTGACATCGATGTGGCCCGCAACAATACTCCGTGTTCTGCGCCAGCTGGCGAAGGAAACGGTGTGCGGGACTAATACCATTCATACCAGCCCAACGTGGGGAACGCCCATGACCCTGATGAGTCCCATGCTCCTCCGACTGAGCTAGCCGGCAAAAACGTAAGTACTTTCATGAACTTAATTGCTTCCCATTTCTAATACATTTTCATCCTATCTTCCGTTTCCACTATTTGAATCATCCTTATGCCTGAATCCCTTCCAAGACTTGGCGCTCTTACTAATTTTTCCTGGTAAAAAAAAAAAAAAAAGTAGAGGCAACCCACAAATTTTCATCTTACCAATATTGGATTGGTAGGGCACGACTGTGTGCCAATCAATTGAGTAAGTATAAAACGATCGCCCATTGAGGCTATATAAACTAATTCATTCTTGTCTTCCTTCTTGGTATAACTACCGCGTCAAATTTAGATCGGGTCATGCCTTTAATTCCTTTAATCTTACGCCTATGGAAGGTTTTAAAATTCTAATTTCCTTTACGGATAAAGGATTTAGAATTCCTCACTCGGATTCATCATCAGTGCCTCACGGGAAGTTTTCAATTTGTTTATTAATATAAAGCACTATTACTTTGTTTGTTGTTTTCCTTCCTATAGATGTTACTTCTCAACATATTACTGGATTTCTAACGCTATCACAGATGGGTTTCCTTATCCTATATTGCACTTGAGGGTATGTATGTTTTCTATATATAGATATATAAGTGGCACAAATAAAACTTTTCCATCCCGCCTTCCACTGTCAATTGTCTCACCTAGCCACATAAATTAAGGGTATACTCATACAGACTAAGAGGTGTATATGACAAAAAAATGTATAATTGTGACTAATAACTAAAAAAAAAATTAATATCGATATGTACTAAGGAACTAGGGTGTCTAATGAGACGAGTCGAGGACATCTTGATCTCTCAGGTACTTTGACTAGAACTATATCACAGCTGGAACAGAAAACATTTTATGCAATTACTGCAACTATGTGACCGTTTTAAGGGGAATGTTATACCTTAATATCTTTAACGTGATATATCCCTATCGACTTCCCTTGTAAGTTCTCCAGCTCGTACATGTTGTTCCCTACCGGACGTACTACTCTACACCTCAAAAATTTTCGACAAAATTTCGCGTTTCGGTTCTTTGCAAAATCGCTCAGCACGTTATTTCGCCGATAGACTTCCTGACCGGGTATAAACACTGCCACTCTCGCCCTCTTGTTCTAACTTTTTGCGCTCCTTTCATACGCTGCATTCAGATTTTGTTTTATACACTCCCTCATTTTTTCGAGCTTGTCTGACCTATTTAGTGGGGTAACATTGTGATCGGTCAATGACTGCAGTTTTCTGCCCAATGCATATTCGGCTCCACTGGTGTACATGTGATATCCAAACAGAGCGAAGAATGGAGTGTAACCGGTCGCTGCATGCACGCTGGTTCTCAATGCGCATTCTATCTCGGACAGATACATATCCCAATCTCTATGGTCCTCTTCCAGGTACGCCCGAATGGCATTGAGCACGGACTGATTCACTCTCTCGCTGGCGTTGCTTTGTGGGGAGTATAGGGCGGTCTTTATGTGTTTAATGCGATATAATTGTATTAACTTTTCAAATATTTTTGACGTGAACTGTGTTCCATTATCACTATGAATAACTTCAGGCACTCCGAACTTGTGGAAAATTTCTCTGACCAAAAAATCTATAACATTTGCTGTTGATGCTTCTTTCATCGCTTTTAAAAACGTGAACTTTGTAAAATGGTCTACGACTATAAAAATGTAACAATTACCTTTCTTTGATCTGGGATATTTTCCCAGGAAATCAATATATAGTTTTTGAAACGGTCTTTCTGTTACCACTTGTAGCCCTATTTCCGGTCGCATACGGTAATTCGGGGGTTTAGTTTCCTTATAAATTTCACAATCTTTTATATACATTTTTATTTGAACGACCATTTTTGGCCAATAGTAAAACCGTTTTACGCTCTCTATGGTTTTTGCTACCCCGCCATGTGCTGCTGTTTTCGCTGTATGTGCCTTTTCGATAATCGATTGTGTTAAATTAGCCGGAATCCACAATTTCCAGTTGCATTCTTCTTCGTATCGCTCGACCATATCCTTTTTGTAAATCCTGCCATTTTCCACTTTCAAATCTGGAAGATGTTCTTTATTTTTTTCTACGCTCTCAATCAGCTCCAGGTATTCTTTACTCTCAAATTTATTTGTTTCATCGTCAAGTATACCCTCCATATCTATTTCTTCTACATTCTCCTGAGTGGGCAACCTGGATAGCATATCTGCCACTACATTTTCAGAGCCTTTTCGATGCATTATCTCGAAATCATACGCCTGTAGTTGCAAAGACCATCTAGCTAACCGGCCAGTCAGATCTTTTAGTGACATGAGCCACTTTAAACTGGCATGATCTGTCACTATCGTAAACGGCATCATTTCAACATACGGTATGAAATTCTTTACTGCTGCTAAACACTCCTTTTCTGTTACACTGTAGTTCTTTTGGCAGTTATTTAATTTTTTTGAATAAAAAGCTATCGGATTTTCCACATTACCTTCCGTAACCTGATACAAAACTGCGCCTATACCATATGCACAAGCGTCGCACTGAATAAAAAACCTCTTCGAAAAATCGGCGTGCTTTAACACCGGGGCGGATGTAAGGGCTTTTTTTAGGTCATCAAACGATTTTGCTGCTTCTGGTGTTATCTTAAATTTTTCCGTTTTTTTTAAAGTGTCCGTTAAGGGGGCCGCAATTGTGGCAAAATCCTTAATAAAGCGACGATACCATCCCGCTGTTCCTAAGAAACTATGCACTTCTCGCGGTGACTTTGGTAGCTTAATTTCTTTGATGGATTTTATTTTATCAGGATCTGTTCTCAACATCCCGCCACCTATTATAAATCCTAGATATTTCAATTGTTTGAAACAGAGTTGAGATTTCTTCAGCCCGATTGTTAAATTCGCGGATCTCAGACATTCGGCCACAGCTTTCAATAATTCTAAGTGTTTCTCAAAACTCTCAGAAATTATTAAAAGATCGTCTAAATATACAAATACGTTCTCCTTTAGACTTCTTGGTATTACCTTGTCCATCAACCGGCACAATCGCTGAGCGGCGTTGCAAAGACCGAAAGGCATCACTCGGAATTGATAGAGGGGACGTCCTGCTACGGTGAATGCAGTGTATGGCCTACTCTCTTCCTCTAGTTCAATCTGCCAAAAGGCGAACTTTAGGTCTACGCTACTAATAAAATATGTTTCATCTATTCTACTGAGTATTCCTTCGATATTCTGCAAAGGGTATGCATCTTTTACCGTCACCTTATTCAATTTGCGGGCGTATAAAAAAAACCTGTTTTTCCCTGGTTTCCTCACAACTGTCATCCTATTACTCCACGGACTCTCGCTTTCTTCAATCACTTTTAGAGCTAGCATTTCATCTATTTCTTTATAAATAATGGCTTGTACCGCCGGGGATATGGGATAATATCTGTCCTTCACAGGCTCTGTTCCATCTATTAAAGTAATTCTGTGTTTTTCCACATTTGTGCACCCTAAACCTTGTTTCTCAAAAGCCGGAAACGTCTGTATAACCTTTTCTAATTCATCCTTTTGGATTTGGCTCAATTCGTGCGGGTTCAATTTATGTTTCTCTATTTCCTCTTCATTTCTTTCATCCTTAGTTTTCAACTCAGCTACGTTAATTACTTCAGGCGCTATATTAAACGTCTTCCAAAAGTTTATCCCTAAATACGCTATTTGCTCCAAGTCAGGACATAAATAAAATTCTACTATTTCCTGCTGCTCCTATATATTCCATCACTGCTTCTATTTTACCTAGTAATCGGTGTTGTTGACCACTCGCGGTAGATACATTTGTATAGATAGATGGGTTTTATTTCATACCCCAACAACTCAACTAACTCCCTACATCCTTTCCCTAATAGGCTCACGGAGGCACCGGAATCAAGTAGACCCCTAATGGACTGTTCTCCGAGCTTAAATTCCGCGTATGGTCTAGGATCTGTAGCTATCAGAGCTGCAATCTTCATAGTTTCTATCACCCCTCTTCTAATTTTTCTACGCATGGCAAACTTCTCTTTCAATTTTTTTATCCTACCGGAAATCTCTATTTTATTATAAACGGCCTCATTAAATATTTTATTTCTAACCCTGTCATAATTTTCTTTCCTTTCCCTTAACGTGAATAAGTGTTTATTGTGCGGCTTGATAATGTCTACTTTTTCTATTTCTATAATTGCATCGTTTTTCACATCTCTTCTAGGTTCGACTGCGGGACTGTGGTTGAACGAGGGTTTCCCGCCTTCCCGTCGTTCCTCGGA
Source organism: Linnaemya tessellans (assembly GCA_951800035.1). NCBI lineage: Eukaryota > Metazoa > Arthropoda > Insecta > Diptera > Tachinidae > Linnaemya > Linnaemya tessellans. The sequence continues at coordinate 73,786,814 of OX637533.1, read as the reverse complement.
AATTTTCTGTTCCTACAAGCGAGACAGTTTGGAGAGATTACATCTGGTCTCCCACAGCGGTAGCAGAAGATCTTCCTCTCATCAGATGGGCAGTCCATAAATACATGTCCATTCTGGCGACAATTCCTGCATACCATGGGGTTTCTATTGGTTAAGTTACTCCTTCTGATTTCGGCTAGTACTTACCCACAACTCTCCTCTGGTAAATCATTTTCCAAGATTTCATCATAGACTTCATTTACATGCTTCGGGTACCGGGTTATATATCCTGATTGTGGTTTACCTTCCCTTTTCAAAAATGTTTTTTCGGCGTCTATGCAACAGGACCTGAGTTCTTCCACTGATGACACATTCATAGGATATACAATTAAGCCAATTCTTTCTCTCAAGTTCTTTTTAATCATTTTTATCATCTCCTTTTCAGGCATCGAAATACTCAGTCGAGCTCTTAATTGGGACATCTCAAAAAAGAATGAATCTATGGACTCCCCGGGCTGTTGCTTACGCTCAACTATATCACGCATTAATTCGAAACTGGATCTTGATGACGTGTATTGCTTCAGCAAAGCTTCTTTTAAGGTGGACCACTCGGAAACGAAATTAGTCTGAATGAAAAGCCAATACCATTTTTCGGCCACCCCTTTCACCAGTAAATGAAAGTTGTCGAGCACTTCCTGCCAGCTCACACCATACTGTGACTGCAGTTTTTCCAGCCGGAATACACAATCTTCTACAGCCAACTTATTCTGGTCTCCGTTGAACTCCAGTCCCCATTTCTCTATTCTTGGACTGTCATACCTTCTTCCAGCTCTTTCTCCACTGACAGATGATTCTCCCGAAGAACATGGGAGGCGGGCATTCACCCCTGACGTCTCGAAGGCTTGCTGCCCATCATCTGAAGATTTCCCTACATTATTAAAGCCGGCCTCTAAAAGTCTTTTGCTTTCCCGCTGGGTTTGCTGCGCAACTTTGCTTAACCTACTGACTGTTGTGGTTAGTTGTGCCATGGAATTTCTCAACTCTGCTGTTTGGCAGTTTATGCCTACCTCAATCATTCTCATTACCCTCTCTTCCCAATTAATATGACCAGTTCCTTGCCTGCTAGTACTCGGACCAGCGGGATCCGTGAGTATAGGGTTTCCAGTTGGAGGAATATTTGTTCCTGACATATCAGTTATAGTCCCTATTGGCCTATTTTCCTCAGTCATCTTGCTAAATTTCTTCGACAACTGTTTTGACCTATACAGCGGGGGTATCTTGTTCCTATAAATTTTAAATGCCACGTGTGGAGTCGACCTATTTAAATCATGCAAAACTTGCCTATCCCTTTTTCTATTTCTGTGTGTGGGAGTGTTGCTACTCATGCCCTCAATTTCGCCCGAATAATTCAATCGCCCGATCTGGTTGCTACGATTATTCTACCGGACTAGTGGCTCTAGGTATATATGTATATTAAAAAAAAATTCCTGCTGTTACCAAAACAAACGAGGAATTTCATACAAAAAAAAAAATATAAATAAATATGGAAATAAATTATATTAAAATAAATTAGATGATATACAATATACTCTGCACAAGATAATGAAATATATAACTATATAAATAAGTAAATATTAGACACACTTATAGAGACTACCAAAAAGGAAATACATACAGGTGTGTGAAAAAGAGATACTATATAAAAAAACTTTTGAACTTATATAAACTTGTTGCTTTCTTTTGCTACTTTTCCAGATGATACTGATCCAGGTGATGATGGATGGTTTGGACGGTCCAGGCGGTAAATCTATTCTATATATATTATTGCCTTCGGTGGTATAAATCAACTTTAACACTACATAGACTTTTTCATTTCATTTGAAGGTTGTCCCTCGTACTATCTTCCGGAACAGATTACCAGAGAGTTACGATTACCTATTGCTTTCCTGGATACTACTAACCCCGCCTACTGTTATCTAAGCGAGAGGCTATCCAACACAGCAATGCTCTTACCGACTCATGAAATGAACACTAGGGGAACTTTACTCTACGAACACAAAAGCAGAATGAAACACAATACAATTAAAGGTACCTATTAGGCTCATCTAAGCTATTGCCTTTCCTCTTGGGGGGGGGGTCTCTATTACCTTTTATTGCACTTCTTCAGGCTACCTGTATACAACAAACCTTCCCGATTTATAGAAGTGGCTATACAGACAGTCTAAATACATACAATTATAACTTCTGGGCTATTTCAAAAATTTAATTATTTATTTTTCTATTGCTTCATGTCTAGGTGTAATACATGATCGAATAACACCAATTTGACCTGCTGCCATGCCAAACTTGGCCTTACTACTATTAATTTGGGCGCCATTTATGTTACGGACCGGTTGACATGATGAGGATTCCAGCTAGCTCTGTTCTGGCCTCAGGCGGTTCCAACCCTTCCCATCAGCCGCGTATCCGCACACAAAACAAAATGTTAACTCTACACTTAAACGGAATCAAAACAAAACATACCACACCAAAGACATCACAGGAGAGATGGAATCTCCTTATTCTGCCCCCCCCCCCCCCCCCCAACCATGTCATGGAAATCCTTCACACAAATCTTTTATCTCCATGACCCACAAATCCGCGTGACCCTTCCCTTACCTTACCGTTCCACCATCACCTGTATCTTCAAAATTCTAATACGACATCATGATTTCATTAAACATTATAATAATTTGATTCTCTTGTTCACATATTTTTTCTTAGCCTACTTAACAAATTTTTTTTTCTATTAACTCTTTTTATTTTCCTATTCTCTATTAACACATATATATATATATATATATATATATATATATATATATATATATATATATATATATATATATACAAAAACTTTTGCTTAATCTAATATTTATTACTTATCCTAATCCTGCGCTATTACATATAGTATTATTAAACTGATTAAAAATTTCTTTCCTTATTTTCTTCAAATAAATTCTCTTAGTCCTTACTCGCGTTTCCTACCAAATTACTGACCTAAAGGAGCTCCCTGAGGCTAGATATAATTCTTTTATTTTAAAACAATTCAATCTTCTCTTAACGATCTTTGTTGTGCACTTTTATTATTTTTTTGCCCAACAATATAATCGGTATAACAAACGGATGTTTACTGGCAGCGCCCCCTTTTGCGCGTGGGCTCCTGCAACCGGACTAAATCTAACAGCGCAGAGTACTAACACTACTTTTAGGCTTTTGCTTAAAAATAACTATGTCTATCTTATACTAAAACCTAACACTGACATACAAAACTAACTACACAATATAAATACACTAATATTACAGGATATGCACATCGACCTTTTATCGCACAAATTTCTTCTTAGGTCCTTAAATTTTTCTTTTCTGACCTCTCTTATTATTCCTGGTCACACTAGGACTTAATAATATATATTTCTTTTTTTTTCTTTTAATGCACTCGAACACACAATACCTTTCTGTGTCCTTCTGCCCTGGCTTATCTTATGTTAAAATATTTTTTTTTTTTTTTTTTTTTAGGAGTAGGACCAGCGCTCAGGGGATGACCCCTATATATGCAATGCATTGCGCCAGAACTGAAAACGAGGGGATAGTATTGAGGGTACAGATTAGGAAAGATGAGAAGATAGACAGTTTTTTTTTTTTTTTTTTTTTTGTAGCTATTTCAACCTTTTGCTTCGCGGACTAATTTTTGCTACAGGGCCGACGAAGGTGGATACTGTTACTCTGCTTTTTTTTAGTACATGATGGTGTCAGTCGCTGCCAATTATGTTCAGTGACCAGTGACTATGCCTTTATCATTGAAACAGGCTGGCAACAACTAACACAACCATGAACTAATGCTGATCAGAAGAATTCAACACAATATTTCATGACTCAGCGCGGGCTCGAACTCACGATCCTCCGCTTCATAGTCTCGTGTTCTACTACTTCAGCCAACAGCACCCACGAGGTTACCTGGCTGCCTTTTTCTTTTGGTTTTTTCTCTTTCTATGTGCCTGTTCGTTTAATTTTCTTCTCCGGGCTTCCCAACTGTTGCTGTTATCTTCACCAATTCCGTAGCCTTGCGGGTACTTTCCTCTCTACGGATTGAGCAGCTCAAGCTTCCCCTTTTTCATACGTCCTGGTCGTGAAGATATTATTCTGTTCTACACCAATAAAATACGTACTTAGATATATTACCAATCACTACCACACACATAATAATCTGCACTTTCCTACCTTTTTTTTAATTAATTTTATTTGCTTGTATTTTTTTTTCTGCACACAACACGGAATTCCTTTTTTTTCACCGGTTTACTTTCTTTTGATTATTTCTCCGGCCTTCCTTTCGGACCAAGTGTATATTTGTAAATGCTCGGATACAAAAATTCTACCTCTTGTGATACCTAAAGTTATTTCCAAATTCTTCCAATTTCCCACAACATTGTTTTTCCACGAAAACAAATTCTCCCGCGCCTACTCCATCTTTTTTCTTATTATATCGCATTCTTGGGATTCCTGGATTTGTCTCTATAACATAAAAAAAATCAACCATATTCTACATCTTTCTATCTTTGCTATCGCATCCTACATGTCGTCTCCTATCTGACCTAACCTCCCAATTTCTTTCTAGTATTAACCCTTTTCTTCCCCTTCTTGCGACTTGATTTTACCCAGTTTTCATAAATAATAGTAAGCTCCGTTTACATTTTCAGTTTAAGCTTAACTGCTTCATCCCTCAATGAAAATGACATCTCTGTGTTTAACCCCACATTATGCCAAGTTGAATACTCACATTACTATACTACTAAATGATTGCAACTGTAATGTGCGTAAAAACTAACATTCCTGGCATACCTGATCTTACAAAAAAAACACAAATGCCAAACATATGGAGTCTGAAACATTTACTATTTTATAAACTCCAAAAACAAAGAAGATTTACTGCAACCATCAGGAATTAATTATAAATGTGTTACAAATGGATCGACGCAAAGAAAATACATTCCTACGCATCCATGGTGAGTACCACAGATGTCTATGCCTGTTTGACATCGATGTGGCCCGCAACAACTTTAACCACAGTTTTGAAAAGTTAAAAACCTCTTATCTTATGCATATACTTCCGAAAACCATCTGAGAATTCACAACTTGTAAATTACAAATTATTTTCAAAAATAACAACAGAATAAGAATAGTAGGCCTTGAAACTCATACAAAACTAAACCAACAAATAAAGTATATTCGATATGAATATATATTATTTTTCTACACCTTTATACAGTCATAAATCCATTGGATAACAAGAAAAGTATTTATAAGGCAAAATGAAAAATAAAATTCAAATCAAACTGTTGTGATAAGTATATGCATAAGATAAGAGGTTTTTAGCTTTTCAAAACTGTGGTTAAAGTCTATTGACGATTTGGTAAAGCACCAATGAAATGCATATAGACATTGCTTAACCACCAGCAAATAAATTTTATTTATATATAATAGTATTGTAACAACAATGTGTCAAATAAAAAACTTCATAATATATATATATATATATATATATATATATATATATATATATATATATATATATATGTATATATATATATATATATATATATATGTATATATATATATATATATATATATATATAAATATATATATATATATATATATATATATATATATAAATATATACATATATATATATATATATATATATATATATATACATATATATATATATATATATATATATATATATATATATATATTTAGTTCATAGTCCACCTCTTCAAAAAGTCGCATTATTGATTGATTTAAAATATATTAAAGGCAATATTGGATTATATTTGTCTCTGAAACTACACGAAATTATTTTTATCGTTTTTGCCATCTGTTTATTCTAAACACGAATTTATTCTAAACACATTTCTAATTATATTATAATTATATTAATTATTTCCTTAACTTTTTAATTTTCATGCAAAGCAATGGTACCTATTTAAATGCAGCGAAGTGTAGGCTTATTGTTCTTAAAATTTATATTATAAAGCTTTTACTCAATCTTACGAAAGGCATAAACGCATAATCTTGTTATTGACACTCATTATTAGCAACAATGAGTAACTCAACTTAAGTAGAAAATATTAATTACCTAAGTTATGTGTATACACATGTACATATTAATATATCGCGTGGTCAGTTAATATTATGTAGATATGTAGTATATTATGGCTAGCGATTCTTTACTTGTTATTATGTATTTTATACCTACTAAAAGAGTTTGAGCGTATTTTTTACAAATTGCACATTTCTTAGTGATCTACATAGATAGCATTGCATTAAATACTTAATAATCCCTTCCTGCTTTCTGTTCGTAACTTCGAAGCTGTAAGGTATTGTTAATATTACTTAACTTATAAAAGAAAATTGAATAAACTGTACTATCAAATTAAAATACCTCATAATATTTTCTTAACTTAAATCACATAATAAATTTATATTTCTCCACATCAAAACTATACATAAAAAATTGGTGCCGAAACCCGGGAACTAAGATTCCTTATGAACTAAATAATAACTTTATAAATTTAAGGCGATAACATACATACATAAAATAAAGTTACGTATTGTTAAATTTTCTAAACTACATATATAAAGAATCATGAGTAGTCTTGATACTCTTATTGGATCCCAACGTGACTTACTTCAATTAATTAACACTATGGAGTCTCGTTTTGATCAAAAGAAAAACGATGAAATGTCATATGGTTATCTGACTTATTTAGCACAAAGATGACATATTCAAAAAATTTGAAGGTCAACATGAGAAAATTGTGCGAAAATTACATGGTGAGTCTCTTAACGTGCAAGATGTTCCATATATGAGTGAAGAGGTTTTCTTCGAATTTTCTGAGAAATACCTCATTATAAAAGGAAAATTAATTGATTCGCTTCCAGAAACTTCGATGACAAATAATCCTATAGCTAGTACTTTTGTTGCACAAAATTGTCGTTCAGATTGCACACTTCACTCTGATTCTAAGTTGCCAAAAATATCGCTACCGAAATTTTCTGGAGAATATGTGGATTGGATTCCATTTCGAGACATATATTTCTCCCTCGTTCATCAAAACTCCTCGCTCAGTAAAATTCAAAAATTTTACTATTTAAAAAGTACTGTTACTGGCGAAGCAGCCAACTGGCAAAGCATTTCAGCCACTGAAGCAAATTATGATTCCGCATAGAAAATCCTTGAAGCGAGATATCACAACAAGCGAATGCTAGTTGGACATTTAATAATTAAACTCTTTAATATACCAAAGGCTGATGGTGGATACCAATCAATTAAATCTGTACTTGACTGTGCTCAAGAATGTTTATCTTCCCTTAAGAACTTACAAATTAACACCCAAAGCTGGGATCCTATTCTTATACACTTATTAGTTCAGAAGTTAGACATTCAAAGTAGAAAGGATTGGGAGTTGTCTCTAAAATCATCCAGCGAGCTTCCCTCTAAGGAGGAGTTATTTTCTTTTTTAGAAAGGACATTCCGTACTTTGGAGTGTATAAAAGATGAGAATCCCTTAACTTTTAAACAAAAATCGCATAAAGTTGACAAACAGTCTATACGAATGCGAAAGACTTTTTGCAATTCTGGAAACTTTCCTAAACAAAATAGCCTCTCTTGTTCATATTGTAAAAAATCTCATTCTCTATAAAATGTTTTAAGTTTTTAACCCTTTCTTTAAACTCAAAAGATGAATTTTTATCAAACAAACGAATTTGTCGAAACTGCCTTATATTTGGACATGATGAAAAGAATTGCGGCTCTCCATTTCGTTGCATTATTTGCAACCAAATTCATCATACTGTTCTCCATTCTGAATATAGTCACTCAGTTAATCCTTTGCCTACATCTAATCTTAAACAGCCACCAGTCACAATTCATAATGCAAACGCTTCTCAAACGGTCTTGCTCTATACAATTCGTTTGAAAGTTCGTACTGGTCGTGGTTACTTTTCTCTACGTGCGCTTTTAGACCCCGGTTCACAGGGGAGTTTAATAAATGTATCAGTGGTTCAGCTTTTAGGTTTGAAGAGGACCAAGTCTCACTGTATGATAATTGGGATCGGTAACGGCAACGAAAATGTTTCGAAATATTCTGTGCTTATGGATTTGTGCCATAGAAATCAGGACCCAGTGGTCTCCTGTACTGCTTTGGTTTTAAGCACTCTTTCCTCCTATACACCTGATCCTTCAAGTAAATATATTTCTATGCCTGAAATTGATCATGATAGTTTGGCTGATCCATATTTTTTTGATACTGACCCTATTGACATAATCCTAGGCGCTGATGTAGTTTCGAAAGTTAAAATCGCTTCTGATTCGTTTGTACATAATGAACTTTTCTTTCAAAATACACATTTCGGTTGGGTATTTTCTGGAAATAATAAATCCATACCAACTAATAGGGTGTGCATACATAATGCGAATTTAGAAACAATATTAACTTCTTTCTGGGAAGAAGTAGTAGTAAAACGAAATTTCAGTGATGAAGACCTAGCCTGTGAGAATTATTTTGAAACTACTACATCTAGATCAGAATCAGGGCGTTATATGGTATATCTACCGTTCAAATCTATTTTGAACGATAGTAATGAACCTCATCTTCACAACAATGTTATAAGTGCATTCAAGCGTTTACGACAATTATAGATTTCGTTTGCTAAACGATCTCAATTTGCAGAAAGTTACAAGCATTTTATGCTCGAATATGAGGTCTTAGGTCACATGTAAAAAATTGGTAAATATCCATATGACGTACAACAAAATTCATACTTCTTGCCCCAAAATGGAGTTTTGAAGGAGACCAGTACAACAACTAAATTGAGAGTTGTATTTGAGGGCAGCGGTCATTTAAATGGTCAAAAGTCTTTAAACGAGGAACTTTGCCCAGGTCCTCCCCTTCAAAATAATTTACCTGCAATTATAGTAAAGTGGCGAAGACATAAAATCGCGTTCAGTGCAGATATCGAAAAGATGTTCAGGCAAATAGAAGTTTCTCCTGAACATCGCAAATACCAACAAGTTCTTTGGCGGTGTCAGCCTATTGATGACATTTCCATTTACGAGTTGAATACTGTTACATATGGCACAACTTCAGCGCCATACTTAGCTATTCGCGTGCTGCAGAAACTAGCTAGATTTTCCAAATGCTTCTAGAATTCTAAAAACCGATTCTTATGTCGACGACATTATATCAGGTGCTGATGATCTTGAAAAGGCCACAATTTTACAAAGGGATTTATGCACTCTTCTAGAAAAGGGTGGGTGTAACCTACGAAAATGGATCACTATTTCACCTGAACTTTTGCAAATGATACCCAAAGAACATAGAGAAACCTCTGATATTTTAAAATTTGATAGAGATAACATTGTTAAAACGCTTGGTATTCAATGGAATACAAATACTGATTCATTTTCTTTTAAAGTGAATACCGATGACATAAAATCCATAACTAAACGGGTAATTCTTTCTGAGTCTGCCCGACTTTATGATCCATTAGGATGGCTTACTCCATGCACTGTAGTTGCCAACTCTATTTTTAAGCAACTTTGGGAGCATGGCTTAGACTGGGATGAGCAAGTCCCTCCACAAATTGAAAAACAATGGATCTAGGCAACTTAAAAATTCCACGTTGGATTCATTGGTCACATGGATCCCGAACGGAATTGCATTGCTTTTGTGATGCGTCAACTATAGCTTATGCAACTGTAATCTATTCTAGAGTTATTACATGTGATGGTATTTTTGTAAATATTCTCCAGGCTAAATCTAAAATATCTCCAATTAAAACTGTGTCTATACCGAGGCTCGAACTATGCGGTGCCAAACTTTTGATACAATTGGCACAAAATGTACAAGAGTCGTTATGTGATGTCCCTGTGAGTGATATATATTACTGAAGTGATAGTTCAACTGTTCTTAGCTGGATTCAAAAGCCTTCTTCTACGTGGACAGTTTATGTCGCAAATAGGGTTGCTGATATACAACGTCTAAGTGACCCCCTGACATGGAAATATGTGCCGTCGGCATTAAATCCAGCGGACTGTGCCTCTAGGGGCATTTTGGCTCAAGATTTAATTGAAAAACGTACATGGTGGTTTGGTCCGAAATTTCTTTACGAATCCGCAGAATATTGGCCAAAGCCGCTTTCAAATCTATACACCGCTGAGGAGAAGCGTATGAGTAAAGTTTCAACCAATACTAGTAGTGGGAAATTATATCCTGATATATTATCGAGATTTTCTAAACTGCGCACTCTAGTTCGAATTTCTGCAATGTGCTTTCGCTTCGCAAATAATTGCAAAAACCATCAGTTAGTAAGAACAGACGTTTTAAGAACCGTAGAAATAAACAAAGCATTACTTCACCTAATTAAAGTTACACAGTTAATAGACTTTCCGAATGAGATTAAAATTCTTCATACAAATCGTGACTTAAAAGGTAGCACCATATTAAAGCTTATGCCATTTCTTGATGAAAATGGAGTAATTCGTGTGGGTGGTCGTCTACACAACTCCAATTTCAGTTATAACATAAAACACCCTATACGATTAGCTAAATCTAACCCTCTTTCAAAACTTATAATTATCGACTCACATGAGCGAACTTTACACGGTGGTATTACTCTCACTATGTCTTTTGCGAATCGAAAATTTTGGATAATGTCTGGAAATCAATTAGCCAAAACCATTATTCATAAATGCATAACTTGTTTTAGATATGCTGCTAAAACTTCCCAACAAATTATGGGAAACTTACCTAAGGTTCGCCTTAACATTACTCGCCCCTTCAAGCATAGCGGAGTTGACTATGCTGGTCCAATTAGTATCAAAACCTCAACTTTAAGATCCGCCGTCGTGTCCAAAGGTTACATTTGCTTATTTGTGTGCCTGGTCACAAAGGCTATACACTTAGAACCAGTCTCAGACCTTACAACTAATTCTTTTCTAGCAGCATTTAAACGCTTTGAGTCCCGGAGAGGTGCATGTACTGATATCTATTAAGACTGCGGTACAAATTTTGTGGGCGCTTCAAGGTAACTTCAGGTTATTTACAATAGAAGTAAAAGCTCCTTACCCGAAGATTTACGCCAGGCACTTAGTCTTAACTGCACAGACTGGCATTTTCTTCCACCAGCCTCCCCACATTTTGGTGGTTTATGGGAGGCTGGTGTGAAATCTGTTAAACACCATTTAAAACGTATTACAAATGATAGACTGTTAAGCTTTGAAGAATTGGCCACACTCCTTTGTCAAATAGAAAGTTGTTTAACCTCTCGCCCCTTATGCCCTTTGTCTTCAGACCCAACCGATTTCGATGCGCTCACACCAGCGCACTTTATTATAGGTGAACCAACACACTGCGTTCAAGAGGAAACAATGCTAGATAGAAACATTAACCACCTCACTCGCTGGAAGGCTATAGAAAAACTAAAACAACATTTCTGGAAAAGATGGTATGGAGAGTACCTTAATCGTCTCCAGGCTCGCCCAAAATGGTTAAAGGCCACTACAAGTCCTAAAATTGGATATCTAGTGCTGGTTGTTGACGACAGATGCGGTCCAGGACAATGGTCGTTAGGTCGCGTAAAAGACGTTCATCCAGGAACTGATGGCCGCATAAGGGTGGTATCTGTTCTCACAAAATCTAAGATCATTAAAATACCTATCGCTAAAATTTCCCTTTTTCCAGATAACACGTCGGAAGGACTTATAAACATCGCCCCTGAGATTTAAGTTTGAAATGGTAAAGAACGGAGCCTACTGCCGGACGCTGTGAGTCGGAGCACAGCGGAGTTTAATAACTCGACTAAATCACTCCCAACAATAGGCCGTTCTTAAACATCAAATCCTATTTAAAAACATTCGTTCTTGAGGGGGATAATGTTGTACGAATTTATTCTAAACACATTTCTAATTATATTATAATTATATTAATTATTTCCTTAACTTTTTAATTTTCATGCAAAGCAATGGTACCTATTTAAATGCAGCGAAGTGTAGGCTTATTGTTCTTAAAATTTATATTATAAAGCTTTTACTCAATCTTACGAAAGGCATAAATCTTGTTATTGATACTCATTATTAGCAACAATGAGTAACTCAACTTAAGTAGAAAATATTAATTACCTAAGTTATGTGTATACACATGTACATAATAATATATCGCGTGGTCAGTTAATATTATGTAGATATGTAGTATATTGTTACAAAGTTCAAAAGTAGATTTAAATATAACGACAATGTGGCTATATGTACTTGGCAGCACTGCCAACTCATCTCTAGTTGTCAAAATGTTACAACCTTGGTCGACACAATGCAGATAATATTTGAATTAACGGAAATGGAATATTCCGGATACATCGTCGAGAATATACAAGATCATTCGAGGCTGTGCAATAATAAGTGCAAATAACAACAACGAAAAACCTAGCAACTTCGATGCTAAGAGATGATGATGTTATTCTTAATGATCTTGTACGCAAGTATTCGCTGCTAACAAAAGCTAAACATGTACACCAATATACACAGCAACATACACACAAATATGCACATAAACATACCCACATAGTACAAGAAGAAACAAAACTACGCAACACACAGAACACTCATACATACAACCACACATAGTTACAATAAACAAAACACACAAGACAGCATTGTCATATAAACAAACACACGTATATAGTATAGCTACATGTTAAGTAAAGCACAACCAACAACAACCATGACCAGATGCTTCGCGAAGTTACCGGACGATGTCATTTTGCTATATAAAGTCGCTGCCAGTAATCAGCGGGATCAGTGTGATTTTAAATCTAGACGTGTTTAAATCGCTAAGTGTTTAGTAGTACAAATACTCGTGTTAATAAAGTATTAAATAAAGTGTTGCCGCATTATACTTCTAAAGTTAATTATCTGTGTTTTTAATTTGATGCAATTAAACGAATCCTTGAAGGATAAGTAAAAAGCGTTTTTACGAAAAGGTCTAAAAACATAACAATTGGTGTCAGAAGTGGGATTGCAAAAATAATTAAAAAGGACATTGCAATTTAAAAAAAAGGGACATTAAAAAAAATAATTATGAAATTTGATGAGCTAAAAGTTGAACAGCTAAAAAAGGAGCTTAGTAAGCGGGAATTTCCAACAGCAGGTAACAAGGCTGAACTGCAGAAGAAGCTTATAGATGAGTTTAAGAATCGCGGCATGGACATCGGGACATACGAGTTTGAGGACAAAGACGATGTAGAGGTATGCCCTCCTGCCACGACCAGCAGCATGGACATAAATTCAATGTTTGCTGCTATGATAATTCAGATAAAAGAAATCAATGACGCACAAGTTGAAATTAAACAGAAGTCTCAGCAGATGCAAGAGGCATCAAGGATCAGCACTGAAAAGCTTGTAGCCGAAATAACTGAAATTAAACAGAACTCTCAGCAGATGCAAGAGGCATCAAAGATCAGCACTGAAAAACTTGTAGCCGAAATAACTGAAATAAAACAGAACTCAAAAATCAGCACTGAAAAGCTTGTAGCCGAAATACAGGAGTCAAATAGAGCCACGAACGAGACTCTGGTAGAGGTTTCTGAGGCCATTAATAGGAGGGTGGATTCTATTGAGAACAAATTCTCAGAGCTGGCAGAGAGAGTCCAATATCTAGAAAGCGGTGGCCTAGAACAGCATGCAAAAGAGTTCGAATAAAAATTTCATGCTCTAGAGGACAAAGTGCATAACCTCGAGCGTAGTGGCGGGACAGTACGAGCAGTTGCGGAGGTTTCTGCGCGAATAAAAGCGCCATGCTTTGACGGCAGCGTACCATTGGGCATCTTTAGATTCCAGTTCGAGACGGTTGCTAGCAGAAATGGATGGGATGCTGAAGAAAAATCCATAGAGTTGATTTTGTCCTTAAAGGGTACAGCCGCAGAGGTACTTGAGACCGTGCCAGTAAGCAGCAGAAACAACTATAATGAAATAATGGCAGCATTGCAGCGCAAGTATGGTGGTGAGCACAAGCGCGATTTATACAGAATGGAATTGCGATGTAGAGTTCAAAAGCCTAACGAGTCTCTACAAGATTTCGCAATGGAAATCGAGCGTTTAGTGCAGCTCACATATCCAGGCGAGAGTCACCCGTTTCTGGACCACTTTAAAACTGAGGCGTTCGTTAATGGCATTCGCGACTCTGATGTTAAACTGGCTGTGTTCGCAATGCAGAAATCCACTTTCGCTGAGACAGTTTCATTTGCTCTGGCTCAAGAGACTGCAAGGATGGTTTGCAACCCACAGATATGTAAGGTGCAGAATATGGAGGTTTTGTCTGAGGAGGATAACAACCTAGTCGCTAGTGTTAAGGAGGCAATGCGACAACTGTTGGTGGAAAGTGCTACCAAAGAAAAGCCTAAGTGCTTTAACTGCAGAAAAATCGGTCATTTTCAGCGCAACTGCAAAGCACGAAGAAAAAGAGGTAGATCTGTTTCGCCACCAAGAAACAGCAAACGAGTGAACTTAGAACCACAGCAGCAACATCATAAGAATCATCAAAATAAGTCTAAACATGGCGGTGGTGGTCAATCGTGCGATGCTGGTCGTAAGCGGCAGAACCATCCAAATCAACGTGGAGACAATCAGCAACGCAACAGCGGTAATTATTGTTCCAGTCGTATGATGGAAAATTATAGCATGAATCATTACAACCAACGCAATTATCAGGGTGGTAACCCTAATCGGCGCAATTGGAATACAAGTCGTGGCACCAATATGAGCAATTATGGAATGGGACCAAGTTCTAATTTGCGTAACATAATGGCCTATAGATCAGCTAATGGTCCCAGTGTGAGTCAGAAGCCTTTAGGTAATCCCATTAAGTTTGAACAAGATTTCGATTGTGAACAAGCAAATACTAAGTTCGAAGAACTTCGCTCACGACTACCAAAACATAAGGTGGGCGATGAACCAAAATCAGAACAGATGAATGGCGAAACTGATAAAAAGGATGAGTCCGGCAATGTAACTGGAGCTGGTGAACATGAACCAAGAGAAAAAGAAATTACTGTAGGCTACGATAAGGCCAAAATATTCTTTGATAATATTTCCGGTAGAACTACACGAGTTCGTACAAAGAATAAGAATTATGATTGACGCCAGGAACGGATATTGAATGGTGAAACATTTGGTGTGTCATCTACAAGGCGCGGAGTTTATAGAGGACGCGGCAACTACAATAATCGTAATATAAGCAATTACAGTGGTGACAGTTACAACAATCGTGGTTATTATGGCAATAATTATCGTAATCGCAGCAACAATCGGATTAAGATGCATAACAGAATCAAGATGGTCACTGACAACATGAAGGCTAGACAATTGGTTCTACTTTATAAAACACAACGGAAGAAAGGATTGTCCCCAAAATTGCAGACTCAGTGGGATGGCCCGTATAAAGTGATTAAGAGAGTGAATGACGTCGTGTACCGGAAACAGAAATGCTATAGTCCGAGGTCGAAAATGAAAATAGTACACCTCGTACGATGTGCGCGCTATGGAAGAGGTGATTGTATGCCTATTAGGGTCGAACAGGCTTAAGTGGGCGGCAGTGTTACAAAGTAGATTTAAATATAACAATGTGGCTATATGTACTTGGCAGCACTGCCAACTCATCTCTAGTTGTCAAAATGTTACAACCTTGGTCGACACAATGCAGATAATATTTGAATTAACGGAAATGGAATATTCCGGATACATCGTCGAGAATATACAAGATCATTCGAGGCTGTGCAATAATAAGTGCAAATAACAACAACGAAAAACCTAGCAACTTCGATGCTAAGAGATGATGATGTTATTCTTAATGATCTTGTACGCAAGTATTCGCTGCTAACAAAAGCTAAACATGTACACCAATATACACAGCAACATACACACAAATATGCACATAAACATACCCACATAGTACAAGAAGAAACAAAACTACGCAACACACAGAACACTCATACATACAACCACACATAGTTACAATAAACAAAACACACAAGACAGCATTGTCATATAAACAAACACACGTATATAGTATAGCTACATGTTAAGTAAAGCACAACCAACAACAACCATGACCAGATGCTTCGCGAAGTTACCGGACGATGTCATTTTGCTATATAAAGTCGCTGCCAGTAATCAGCGGGATCAGTGTGATTTTAAATCTAGACGTGTTTACATCGCTAAGTGTTTAGTAGTACAAATACTCGTGTTAATAAAGTAGTAAATAAAGTGTTGCCGCATTATATTTCTAAAGTCAATTGTCTGTGTTTTTAATTTGATGCAATTAAACGAATCCTTGAAGGATAAGTAAAAAGCGTTTTTACGAAAAGGTCTAAAAACGTAACAATATTATGGCTAGCGATTCTTTACTTGTTATTATGTATTTTATACCTACTAAAAGAGTGAGCGTATTTTTTACAAATTGTACATTTCTTAGTGATCTACATAGCATTGCATTAAATACTTAATAATCCCTTCTTTCTGTTCGTAACTTCGAAGCTGTAAGGTATTGTTAATATTACTTAACTTATAAAAGAAAATTGAATAAACTGTACTATCAAATTAAAATACCTTATAATATTTTCTTAACTTAAATCACATAATAAATTTATATTTCTCCACATCAAAACTATACACCATCTTTAATAAATATGGTTACAAAGTCTTTAATCACCCTTGGTGTATCATTATAACTGAGCTACTGAGCCACTGAGCTATTAAATGAAGTAGCTCAGTAAACTGAGCTGAGCTAAAGTGAGTGCTCAGCTCACTGAGCTAAAAAGCACAACTCTAATGAAAACATATCTTTTTATTGTTCGAACATAGTGTCGAGAAGTACTAAAGCTTCAGCGAATCGCAAGGTTTTCAGAACATGCTGAATGACGGTAATCGTTTTTTTACCAGTTAGGGATTTAAAATCGGTGGATTTTCCAGAATATGGGTGATTATATGAATTTAAAAGGCATTTTTACAATAAAATCGGTTCTGATTTAATTTTAAAATGTTCGTTCAAAGCGAAATAAATGAAAAGCAGTTTGGTGTCAAATACCACTCTCCATTGTCATCTGTAGGAGCGATTTCACTTTTCACCATTCTTTTGGTTTTTTGTTTATTGAACTTATTTTTTACTTCAGAAAATATTAAATTAGTACGAGTATTAAAAATCAAAAATACTGGGCAACGGAAATTTTTTTTGTACATATGAGTAGCCAACATACACAATTTTTATACCCTTCACAAAAAAGTGAAAGGGTATATATAGGTTTGTCATTCCGTGTGTAATTTCTTCAAAATCAATGTGGGACCCTATAAAGTATATATATTCTGGATCCTTATGAATAGCCATGACGATTGAGCGATGTCCGTCTGTCTGTAGGTGAAATAGGGTTTCCCAGGCCCCCAGAAGAGCTAGAGGCTTCGTTCTTGGACCGTTAGATTGGAAATGAACTTAAATAAAGTGCTATTGAAATTCAGAAAGAACCGAAGTATGGTTCTAGAGTTGGGAAGCTTACACCTATTTCTCGACGCAAAATTTATACCAAAAATCAATTATTTTTTTTAATGTTTGTAAATTAAACCTATTTCGTGCTTTGGGAAGCCTCAATGGTCTATTAAAAACTAAAAATATTAAATTTTTTTCCGGGGATGGGAAATACAAATTTTTTTTCGGCCTATTCCGTATATTGTAGTACATGTAGTAACTAAAATTGTTAAAAATTTTAAGTTTTTCTTTAACAAAACCTCTTTATACGTCATGAAGATTTGCATTGGCCAAAAAAAATGTTAATTCAAATTTTTCTTCCAGGGGTGGGAAATTGCATTTGTATACCCTTCACAAAACAGTGAAAGGGTATATATAGGTTTGTCATTCCGTGTGTAATTTCTTCGGTACCATTATAGAACCTTATTAAGTATATATATTCTGGATCCTTATGAATAGCAATGACGATTGAGTGATGTCCGTCTATCCATCCGTCTACGGGTTTCCCAAGCCCCCAGGAGAGCAAGAGACTTCGCTCATGAACCTTTGGATTGGAAATGCACTTAAATAGAGTGCTATTGAAATTCGGAAAGATCCGAAGTATGGTTCCAGAGCTGGGAAGCTTACAACTTTTACTCGACGCAAAATTTATACCAAAAATCATTTATTTTGTTTAATGTTTGTAAATTAAACCTATTTCTTGCTTTGGGAAGCTAATAATCTATTAAAAACTAAAAAAATAAAAATTTTTTTTCCAGGGACGGAATATTAAAAAAAATTTTTTTGGCCCATTTTGTATTTTGTAGTACATCTAGTAACTAAAATTGTTAAAAATTTTAAGTTTTTCTTTAACAAAACCTCTTTATACGTCATGAAGATTTGCATTGGCCAAAAAAAAATTTTTTAATTAAAATTTTGCTTCCAGAGGTGGGAAATTGCAATATTTAATAGTACAAGAAGGTGACCAAAAAGGTTAAAAATTTAAATATTTCTTAAAAAAATTACTTTATACCTCATGAAGCGTTGCACTGATAACCAAAAAATTAAAATTTCGTTTTCAGGGTTGGGAAAATGAAACTTTTTTTTGGTACATGCAATATTTTGTAGTACATGTAATAACCAAAATGGTTGGAAAACTTGATTTTTTTCTTAAACAAAACTACTTTATACCTCATGAAGATTTGCATTGATAAAAATTATTAGAAAAATTAAAATTTCGCTTCCAGGGATGGGAAATTTAAATTTTTTTATACATAAAAGTAACCAAAAAGGCAATTGACGTTGTTTTTTTTCCTAAACTATTTTATATTTTAGGAACAACAAAATTGGTATCAAAAATTTCCACAAAAAATCAAAATTTCGAATTCAGGGTTGGATATGTGCAATATTTTATAGTTCATTAAGGTGACCAAAATTGTTGAAAATTGTAAATATTTCTTAAATAATACTACTTTATACCTCATGAAGAGTTGCATTGGTTATAAATAAAACAAAAAAATTAAAATTTCACTTCCAGGATTGGGAAGTATAAAGTTTTTATGAATGTATGTATAAACACCAAACGTTCGCCGGTAAAGGGCGTAAAAGATTCGATACAGCCGACAAAGCACTTTTGCTTGTTTTTGCATGTATGTAAAGTGACAATTCTAAAGCTGTTTTTTAGCTTTGTCTGTAATGCTACTATTACTCAATGAATTTTATTTAACTAAACATTTGACGGGTAATTATATGAGACAAAGTTTCAATTTTGTTTTGAAAAAAATAAATTAAGTTGTATGTTTAACATATCTAAATGCATATCATTGAAAGTTATTCCTACTTATTAGTAGGTTAAGCCTAATGCTGAATTTACATATGAAATATATCTTGTACTTATGAGATTTTGAGCCAAATAGAGTAGATTTTGATTATGGGGCATTTACACCTACTCGAAATCTAATAGATGTCGATTGAAATCTCTTTCGAAATCTGTACCGTTTATACTAACGTTGTGTTACTTATATCGAGATTTCATTACAATACAAAAGAACGTAATAGTATTTTTTTCCTCCTGAAATGTAAAATTCCATGTAAAAAGTTTTTCTCTAAAATAAACTCACTTGCAAGGCGAATTCAACCTTATTTCAGAAAATGTCGATCAGGTGATTTTACTCCGGTCTGTCAAAATCTTCTTCTGCTAACTTTTTTTTGGTTTTTTTTATCAATTAAAACTAAAATTTTTTGGGCGCCAAAAACAAAGTTTTTCTGAAATTTCACTAATTTTATAAAAGAAAGTGAATAAAAAACAATATGCGGATGTGCTTTGTGTGCAAGAAGAAGTTCAGTAAGAGAGAGGGAACTTTATTCCATGTTCCATCTGTATCACAATGGTTTCTGGTCAACTAAACTTGACACTTCAGAAGCCTGTACACTAACAAAATACATGTGCTTCATACAGAGCTGCATAAATAAGTTCACCTTATTCAATTCGCCTTGCTCACTTGCGATCACAGCTAGGCATTTAAATTTCTCCTACAGCGTAGTATTTTTTCTTATATTATGAAAGAAAACCACAGTTCCACCTGTTAGTAGTGTAGATTTTAACTAGATTTTGGTGAAATCCAGTATACAACAAGATTTCATTTTGCATGTCAAATCTGATAGAAAGATGCTAGATTTCGCTTGAAATCTCGTAAGTGCTAGATTTGGCTTAGCTGTAAGTGAGCTATTAGATTTTTCATACCAAAACCAAATATATTCGGTATCTAGATTTCGTTAAAATCTGTAGGAGAAGTATGATCGAAAACAAGGCGAATTGATAGTATGTAAACTCACCGGCGAAATAGATGCAATTTGGAAAGTCAAATGCGTTTTGATGTATCTATGACAAAAATAATTTACAAACAAGCTTGCTATAAGTTAAAACTAGTACGCATGGACTAGTTTAGTAGACTCGCGGCCGAATTCAAAAGTTCCTTCTTTTATTGTAAAAATAGTTTCCTATATTATATGCAAAAGCGTGTTTTTTGACATATAAAAATTAGTAATTGAAATGAACACACAAACGTGCGTGTGAGAAAAAGGAAAGAATAAGACTATAAGTACTTTTGACAATAAAAGCATGTAAGAGGAAAGTAGCAAAAATTCTTAAAACAGCTCTCAAGAGTACCTGTTATGAATTCTCCTTGAAGAAAAAGCAGCAAAAAATAACGTAGATCAGCTGTTAAGACCACCTTATATTAATTCGGATTGCGTGTGGGTGAAGATGTGGTAAATATTTATTCACATGGAGTTTTAAAAATAAAAAGGAAAACATTGCTATCACTTAATTAGTATTGAACGAAATCTACATTCCAAAAGACAATTGCGCTAACGGAATAGATTTCAAACAAAATATTCTAAATATCGTGGAATTGTAAATGCACTATAAAATGTGGGTGCTGTTGGCTGAAGTAGTAGAACAAGAGACTATGATGCGGAGGGTCCTAAGTTCGAGCCCGCGCTGAGTCATGAAATATTGTGTTGAATTTCTTTTGATCAGCATTAGTGCGTGGTTGTGTTAGTTGTTGCCAGCCTGTTTCAATGACGAAGGCATAGTCACTGGTCACTAAACATAATTGGTAGCGACTGACACTATCATGTACTAAAAGCAGAGCAACAGCACCCACCTTCGTCGGCCCTGTAGCAAAAATTAGCCGACGAATTAAAAAAGGATGAAATAGCTACAAAAAAACTGTCTATCTTCTCATCTCTCCTAGTCTGTCCCCTCAATACTATCCCCTCGTTCTCAGTTCCAGCGCAATGCATTGCATATATAGGGGTCATCCCCTGAGTGCTAGTCCAAATTAAAAAAAAAAAAAAAATTAAAACAGTTCTATTTATTGACCTGTTCTATGTCCGCATGGACTAGCTTGGTAAATTAAGTCCACCTTCGAATTCGCCCGAATCAAAAAAAATCTGTACTCATATAAATTATACATAAAATTAATTACGGATGAACATACGTTGTTATATAAGCTTACAATTCTATCTGCTCTTTTCAAGGACTAATATTCATGTCCGAATTTAGCAAGAGCAACGACAGTATGAACATCTCCTTTTATAAGCTTGAATTTTGAGGTAAAGAACGGGTCTATGTCTTGAACTTATTTTTACATATTTTGAATGTTTTCCTATAATATTTTTCGTTTAAAACACGATTAATTTTAAAAAAAATTTTGATATTGTTACAACAATTGGCTGATCGTTAAAAACATTAAAACTTAAAAAAAAATTGGCAACATTTTACACTTTATAAACATATTAACTCTGCTTCAACTTCTTCCTGCCTATGAAAACTTAACTCCCCCTTTCAAAATAAAAATGTAATTATATAATTAGAAAGAACAAAATAAGTTAAAACGTTCTCAAAAATTTAAAAAATTTGGTCCTATACATGTTAATAATATTAGAAAAATTATTCCCATGTGTAAAACAGTAGTAAAGTTATATTACAATGATAGCTATCATTCGTGGTACAACTATAGCAGGTAGAATCGCTTTAAAAATAACTTCTTTTATTGTCAAACTACTTTCTTATGTCAAATGAAAAACGTGTTTTTTATCATTTGAAGATGAATAATTAAAATGCACACACAAATGTGCTTGTAAGAAATAGTTGAAAATTGTATTAATTACTTTTAAATTATATTTTAACCATAATAAAAAGTGTAACATATCTTACAAACAAATATGTGCTTGTGAGAAAAGGGAAGACTATAAATAAATTTGGGCAATAAAAGCATATAAGACGAAAGTAGCAACAAATTCTTAAAGTAGCTGTCGAGACTACCTGATATCAATTCGCCTTGGTTATCAGTAAGCCATACTATATGCTAAGTACTGCGTTTACAAAATATTAGCGTTACCAAGCAATAAGCTTTTGGCGCCAAAAAAATCAATTTCGACGCCGACCAAACTACTGCTGCAACGCCGTAAAACTGAGGGGATTTACTGCATAGCTGTTTGAATTTTATTAAATAAGTTAGGTAGCACAAGATGCAAAAATTTTATTTTCAAACTAATTTTAACCATGCTTTAAAAGTTTCTATCAATGTAAGACCACATATTATGTCTGTGGCAATACTATCGATATATCACTAAATACATATGGAGGAATCTATTAGGAATAAAAAAAACATAAAAATAAGACTGCAAACGATCAAGACCGCAAAGAATCTGCTAAATATATAATACAGAGCGGACGGACTGCAAATGATCAAAATGCCCGCATATAATATGGAAAAACCAAATCCGGACTTCTATCAAACTGCTGTGGATATATATACATATATATATATATATATATATATATATATATATATATATATATATATAAATATATATATATATATATATATATATATATATACATATATGTATATATTTATATATATATATATATATATATATATATATATATATATATATATTTATATATATATATATATATATATATATATGTATTTTAGAATGATTGAGCTCGAGGTCGTTTCCAAAACAATTTACGTAAAATAAAACATAATAAGAACTATTACAAAACTATCATTTATTTAACTAAAAATTTACTACAGTACTAAGTACGTACAGCTATTTGATACATTTGGGCTATGGAGAAAAGTCACTTTTATAAATTTGGAATTACTTACTCAGTTTCGGACCCCTTCTCTTGCGGCACAGACTTTGAAACTGCAGTAGTGCTTAGTTCTTTTGCAGTAAAAAACCTTAAAGCAGTTGGCATGTGAATTTGACATGCCTTTTTATTTTGTAATGGGCAAAGGATGCCGTCTTCTGAGGGCATATTAGTATTTTCAACTCCCCCACTGCAGTCGGTTAGTTTTCCCTGTCGGAAAAACTCCCGACCACTGCTGGGTGGTGGTATTGGCATAGCCATTGGCATCAACAACGGACGACGTCCGCCCGATATGATCTGATTCTTCAGAAAGTGATCACTGCATATAAGCGAACGCTTTGTGAATTGCTTTTGGCACAAGCTACTCCACTTTTCCATTGTTATGGAGCACTCAGGCACACGAAAAAATGAATCGCCATTACCAGGAACATATTTTTTTTTTGCACAGCTCACAAAAAGGCATATTTTTAAAAAATTTGATAATTAATTTTGACCAATTAAAGAAAAAATATATAATTTCACTATGAAATGCAATATAATTGCAATTTAAATGAATTTGTTCTAAATATGTTGAAAAAATTTTTAAAAATAAATTTGAAAATAATAGAAAAAACGACTGTAGCAAACATAAAACACCTTTTATCGTGTTTAACTAGTTTTTTATCTAAATTGTTATTATTATTAGTATTTTCTTTTAGTTCACTTTTTTCACAACAATAATTTAAAATATTCGTTTTTCAATAAACAGTTTTTATTCATATATCAGCTCTGAACATAAATATAATTACGCAGTACTTTGACAGTTTAAACTCACAACAAACAAAAATTCAATAGGAGCAAAAAATTGTTTACATTCCTAACGATGCCACCTGGTTTAGTACGCCCTGGGCTTAACTATTTGTATATCAGTCATGCAGGGAGATCATACCAAAATCGGCAATTTTTAGTGCAGCCTTAAACCTCGCTTTGGTCAACCTTTTTATTTTTATGTATGTATGTAAATTTAAACTTACAGGTTTTCATGGCACAACTAAATCAGTATAATCAGGCCTGCATACGTATGCATATACAACGTACATATGTATGTACCTATATGCATGTATTTGTTGAAAACAATCAACATAAAAATGAGAAAAATGTTCTGGGATTCCCAAAATTAAACGTAAATTCAAAAATAAATCGAAAAAGGCGAAGAAAACTTTGTTCATGTTTTAGAGCTTTCAGACTTTGTTCACGTTTTAGAGTAGTCAATGTAAAAATAAAAATGTTCACGTTTCCGAGTCGTTCATGTATTCGAGTATTCACGTTTTCGCGAGTTCACTGTATTTGGAGGGTATTTAAGATTCGACCCGGTCGAATATAACGTTTTTACTTGTTATAATTGTTGTTTGCTTTTATTGACCTTTTCTTATATATGTATTTTAGAATGATTGAGCTCGAGGTCGTTTTTGTAAAAATCGTTATAATTTTTCTATTTTATTCGATATTTCGTCAACAATTTGTTGACATCATCAGGAATAACAATCGAAAACTAAAATTTTCTGTATAAATTGGTTTTGAAATATGAAAAAAAATTTTTTTCGAATATATCTATGTTTTCAAAAATATTAACATAAAAACAAAAGCATATATACAGGCTTGTATATATTTATACATGTATACATCAATTCATACACGAACGTATACATATATGCATACATGAACATACACAACTACATACAAACATATACACACACATAGAGAGATACAAACACATATGCATGTACATACCCATATGCACATACACAAGTTCTAATAAAACAAAATATAATATTAAATAGAAACCAAACTAAAACCTTTTAGTTCAGAGTTTTATTAGTTAAAAGTTATATTCTATCATTACAGCTTGGTTTTATTCTATCTGGAATAATAGTTGTTCGCAGTTACTGCGATCAACGATCATTCCCGATTCGTACAATATTTCTCTTAAAAATAAAAGTGTTCAAACATTTCTCTTAAAAATAATTTAACACTCGACAGAGGATTTAAATTACAAGAAAATCAAATGACAAGAATGTTGTAAATAATAATTCACAAACAGAAACAATCATTCGAGATTCAAATTACGGGAGTCAAAGAACAATTCTTATAAATTTAAACAATTACTCAAATTACAACTGAACATTTGTTCATATTAGTCATGACAACATCGTTGGGTAAAACTCCCCCAGACGAAGATTGGTTCCCAATATCTGAAGGACAATTGGGAAACGATATAACTCCTCTGTCCACTGTTTTTTCGGACCTGAATTTAATGATCAGGCAGATAATGATTAAAATTGTTACAATTATGATTACAATATATATGATTACATGAGCTGTTTTTTGATTGTGTCTTAATTCATCTATATATCTTATATTTCTAATGTGTTGATAACTTAAATTTTTTATTGATAATTTTTCCTCAAAATTTATTTGTATTTCCTTAGGGAAGTTAGGTATTATTGTACTTTCAGTGTATGTTCTTTTATCATACCATTTTTCAAGAATCTCAATTTTACATTCTTCAATTTTTATTAAGAAATGACCGGTAAGTACAATAGGTATATCATTACAAGTTTGATTAACCGTTACATTATTCATATTTATAGCAAATAACAAATCGGAGTCCACTTCAGTAATAGATGTGATTGCATTTTTTCGGTACTCACAAAACATTTTCTTATCATTTAACATGTTCTCAATACATTTATCTCTCAAAACAATAAGATTTTTCTTAAAATTAGTTGCAAAATATATTTTATTATTTCTTGAAATATATCTATTTTTATCTTCACTTAATTCCAAATTATTATTATTTGGGATTGGTTGGATATATAAGGAACTATAAAGTTCCTGGGTTAGTTGAGGAATTTGGATTATTAACAGTATGTTTCGTTTATTAGTTGCGATAGTCATTTTTACGTTTTGTAATTTTTCGAAGGTAATGTTGTACTTTATTATTTCTTCATCAGTTATTATGTTTTGGCTCAAAAGTCCTAGTCTCGATGTCAGTATTATTCCCTCAATTTTGTCAATTATCCTTTCAAGCTCAGCAATTTGAAAATTTAAATGTGTCTTCCTTATTTCGAGATTTTTACCAACTGTTTCGTTATTGATATATATGTATTCCAAATAATCCTTTTTTGCTTCCAAGTCATAAATTTTTGAAAGTTTTGCCAGTTGCTCATCAAAATGCTGATTTATTTCAATCTGGCTATTAGATTGCTCAATTACGTCATGTGTGTTTGTTTCCATTCTCTGTAATGTTTCTTCTATCTTTTTTCTGTCTTCGTCATCCATTGTTCCCGTACCAAAAACATTTATAAGCCCTCTCTTTTGTCTATGAGGAGTAAGACTTTTCAATGATGTCCTTAAGTGCTGTATCTTATGGTTCAGAAACTCATCATTCAGTTCAGTCACGTTTTTCTCTAGATCCCCAATATATTCTTCATATTTAGTAGTATTAAACAAATGCAAAATGTTGCAACAGCCTTCAATCAAATGCCTTTGTCCCAACTTTATCACGCTGAATCCGTTTCCCATAGTCAGATCTCTAAAATCTAAATTCTCTGATCGCGTGTCACGCAGGCCGCAAACACCATCAACGCCACCAACAACATCTTCCGAGATTGCATCATCGATATAATTGTCCGTAGGGTCAACCAAAGATCTAAAAGTATTCTTGCTACGTATTAGTTGGTCCTTATAAACCCTTTGGTTTTTATTCTGATCATTTTTGTTATCTAACCTATTCAGTGTCACTTTTTCCTGTCTTGCATCTGTCTTATGTGCTCTAAAGTCTTTTTTAAAATTTTCATTTACGTCTTGATCCTTGCGATTTTTATTAATGTATGCTAGATTTTTTTCTTTTCTTTTTTCAATTATTTGTCTAATATTTTGGTTCTCTAACGGGTTATTATTAAAATGAATCTCTATAGGTTTCCTGCGCGTCGTCAAATGAAAAGTGTTATTATAAATGAAATTTGCTTGCATTGGCAAATCCACATTATAAACTATATCTGATGTTTCTTCTCTTTTCCTCAATATTCTAATATTTTCATTCAGACTGCTATGAAATCTTTCTATATCAGAATTTCCCGTATGTCTGTAAGGAGTCGTAAAATGGAAATCTATATTATTTTTTTCCAAGAAGTCCTTAAAAAGGGATGAAGCAAACCCTGGTTCATTATTCAGAATAAGCTTCTTAGGAGTTCTCATTAAGTTAAATAATATTGTGAAATGTTTTACAAAATTAAGCGGTGTTCGGTCTTCAACTTTCTGAATCAGCGCATACTTAGAGAACTTATCAATAAGCGTAATGTATGCGTTTCTTGGGTCCATATACCAAATATCCGTATGGTAAATTTCATGTGGAGATGACGGAGTTTCCGTCTTTTCGAAAGGTAATTTCAAAGGTCTTCGTTCAATTTTATAATTGCATATCTCACAATTATTTATAACTTTCGTTATTTCTTTTTTCAAATTAGGATAATAATATTTTCTCTTGAGTTCAAAAAATGTCTTGTCTATACCCGGATGGCTATTTTCATACTTATGATGTCTCATTATTACCTCTAATAAATCTTGTTTTTCAATGTTCTCCAGTAGGGTATAAGTTCTATATATTTTAAATCTCTTAATATTTCTTAATTTCCTTACCTCCTCCTGGATCATAACATACAAATCCTCAACATCACAGAATATTACAACGTTTTCTTCTTTTTCGATTAAATTCATTATTTTTCTCAAAACCTCCTTAAAATCATCCACACCTATTCCAAACTTATATAATTTTTTATTGAACTGAGTTTTTTCCTCATAGGAATCTTTTTCTTGTCTCTCAATCCAGATTTGTTTGTCAGCGAATTGCAGAGGACTTTCTGTCACTTTCTGGATGTGATCCATTCTATCATCCTGAGCGCTATGCACGGTTGGAATTGGGGATCCGACCCTATTTCTATTCATTATTTTTTCCACCTTATGTTGAGAAACTTCTCGCTCTACTATTTTAAAATTTAATTGTTCTTTTTTGTGAACACGTAAAAAGTGTCTCTTCACGCCTACCTTGCTTTCAAAATTCCTTTTACACAAGTTTCATTGAAAGATTTGTCCATCATGTTTTTGTTTAATGTGTTGCTCCAAAACAACTTTCCTTTTATACACCTTTTGGCAAACGTTGCATTCGAAAAAATTTATTTCTGCAACGATTCTTGACAAGGCATCTGCCACTTTATTTTCTTTGCCTTGTACATGTTGGATATCAACCTCATATTCATTGAGCTTAATTTTCCAACGAACCAACTTTGAATTGGGCTCTTTGAGTGATGCCAACCATACTAAGGGTCTGTGATCAGTTTGCAATCGAAATTTCCTACCATAAAGATAGTGTCGAAATTGCTTACAAGCCCAAACCACAGCTAACAATTCTTTTTCAATTGTACTATAGTTTATTTCGTGTTGGTTTAAGGTTGTCGAAGAAAACGCTAATGATCCATCTTCCTGCGACAACACGGCACCGAGCGCAAAATTACTTGCGTCAGTAGTTAGTACAAATTCCTTTCCGAAATCTGGGTATCTTAACACCATATCCGATGTCAATATTTTCCTCATCTTCTCAAAAGCCTGCTTGTAATCGGAGTCACCTGTATTGATTTTGCCGTCTTTTTTGAGCCTAAGGGTGAGAGGCTTTGCAATCTTGGCATAATCTGGTATAAACTTTCTGTAATACCCACTCAAACCCAAGAATGACTGGAGTTGTTTTACTGTTTTCGGTATTGGAAAACTCTTAATACATTCAATTTTTTTGGGGTCTGGCTTAATGCCTTCTGTGGTTACCACGTGACCAAGAAAATTGGTCTCTTTTTGCAAAAAAACGCATTTATTTAAAGAAACCTTTAAGTTGGCTTTCTGTAGTGTACACAATATCCTCGACAAATTATCCAAGTGTTCTTGAAGCGAAGTTCCAAAAACCAATATGTCGTCCATATAAATGACGCATATCTTATTAATGTAATTCCTCAACACGTTATTCAGCATCCTCTGAAATGTAGCCGGAGCATTTTTGAGGCCAAATGGCATACGTCTAAACTCAAAATGACCATCATATGTTGAGAAAGCAGTTTTTTCCTGGTCGTTTTCATCGACCTCTACTTGGTAAAAACCTTTCGTCAAATCTAATGAAGAGAAATAATTTGCTCTCCCCAGCTTATCCAATACATTTTCGACAACCGGTATTGGATATTTATCTTCTCTAGTTATAGCATTCAATCTTCTATAATCAACCACAATTCTCCACTTCCTATTTCCTACTTTATCCTCCTTTTTTGGGACAACCCAAATAGGAGAATTATAGGGTGAATTACTTGGAACAATAATACCTTGCTCCAACATTTCATCCATTTGTTTTTTAACCTCATTTCTATGTATCTCGGGATATCTATATGATCTGATGTAAACCGGATTTCCAGTATTTGTTGGTATTGTATGTTTCACTTCATTTGTAAATGTCAAACTATCTCCTTTCTTGTAGAAGACATTCGAAAATCTTTTAATAACTTTTCCAAGCAATCGATTCTCTTCTTTGTTGAGGTGTTCTGTTCTTAATTGGTCAAATATTCCCAATTCATCCAAGTGGTGTAACTCGGGTAAATTTTCTATTTCTACTGTATAGTGTATAGTCTCAATTGGATGTTCTTTTTCGTCTTGGCCCTCAAAGTATAAAGGTATCTCCTGTTCATTTATCGTTATAATCTGTTTTCTGTAGTCTATAATCGCATTATTATTTCTTAACAATGTTGAACCAAATATTCCGTTAAACATTGGATGAAAACTAATGACCTTAAAAACTTCATCTTTTTTAAGGCAAATTTGTAAAGAGTCTTTATGGATTTTAGCTTCTTCATTAATTACCAAAAAACCTGAAGCTGTTTTGATTTTCTGTGGTTTTTTTAATTTTTTTATATATTCTGGAGGATAATGATTTTTTTCAATAATATTTTCTGTAGACCCGGAATCGATTAGAATTCTTGTGATTCGAGTCTTTCCCCTGAACAAGAGATAGGGTAGTTTATATTCGGAGGAGTCTCTGTGTGAGAGGCCGTAAATCGAAAATTTTGAGGCTGTAAAGTCTGTGTGTTATCTATGTGGTGGTTTTGTCTATAAGTCTGTCCGCTGATATTCATTGGTTCTGTTCCGTTTTGTCTAGACGCATTCTGATACGGAAAATTTCTATTAGTATGAGTATTTTGATATCTGTTATAATTAGGATTGGAGTAGTTAGGATTTGAATTGGAAGCTCGATTATTGGGATTGGGGTATTTAAAATTTTTCTTAGGATTTTGGTTATTAGTTTGATTAGTATTTTGGTTTCTTAATTGAAAGCCTTGAGTCTGAACATATTTTTATTATAGTTTATTTTATTTTTTTCACTTAAGAGTAAGTTAGATTGACCTAGCTCATGAAGCGCTTTTTCCAATGAATCTGACTTAAGAGCACAAAGAACTGTTTTTAAATTTATAGGTAACTTATTCATAAAGGTTTTCAATGCAATTCTATTATTATGATTAATCTCGGTCATGTTGCCGTCTAATCTCTGTCTCTGATTTAAAAAGGGAAGCTTGGTTTGAATGAAGTTATAGAACTGTAGGACGTCTCCTCTGTCCTGGGCGCCTCTCAGTGCTTCATAAAGTAGTTCCGCAGAAGTCAATCCACCAAAATTAAGTTCCAGAAGAGACTTAATCCCATTCCACGTAGTTAAATGGGGATGAATCTCCAAAACCAATCTAGCCTTTCCTACGATTTTACTTTTAATCACTGACAAAAACATCCTTTGCGATGTCGGACTATAATCCGACATACACGAGATTACATTATCTATGCTCTCCAAAAACGGATAAAGTTCTTCCTTTCTTCCGTCAAAATTAGAAATTAAGCTTAAAAATCTAAGGGGATCTACATATATCCTTTATATGATTCATTTGTACCTGCTGTTGTTGTAACTGATGCTGTTGTTGTTGCAATTGTTGATGCAAATCTTGTTGTAACTGTTGCTGCTGTTCTTGTTGTAACTATTGCTGTTGTAATTGTTGCTGTTATAACTGTTGCTGTTGTTCTTGATGTAACTGTTGTTGAAGGTCCATTCTTCTATTTTGGTCGAATATTCTTCTTCTATGCTGCATGCAGTATCGCTGCCCAGGCAAAATTCGTTGCCTGATGACTTTGGTCTTCTTCTTTTCTAATTTATTTTTCACTTTTGTTTTTTCTTTTCTGCAAGTTTATTTTTTATTTAGCAGATATTGACTATTTTAGCTTGTTTACGAATGTCCCATATACTATATATGATTACAATACTCAAATTACAACTGAACATTTGTTCATATTAGTCATGACAACATCGTTGGGTAAAACTCACACACATACATATGAATACATATATATAAATAACTAACATAATTACAAATTAATATATTAATATACATACAAATTTACATACATATGTATATAACTAAACATTTACAATATTTAAACTATTCAATCAACATTACAACAACGATAAGAATCGATTACAGTATAGTGTATATGAATAACATATAAAAATAATGACAGGAGATAAATATATATACATATGTGCATGCATACACATACATATATATATATATATATATATATATATATATATATATATATATAATAAATATGTATATATATATATATATATATATATATATATAAATATGT
Organism: Linnaemya tessellans; assembly: GCA_951800035.1. Classification (NCBI taxonomy): domain Eukaryota; kingdom Metazoa; phylum Arthropoda; class Insecta; order Diptera; family Tachinidae; genus Linnaemya; species Linnaemya tessellans. The sequence goes on along the minus strand of OX637533.1, from coordinate 73,754,821 downwards.
ATATATATATATATATATATACATATACACATATATATGTATACACGCATACACACACATACATACATACACATAAATATATACATACATACATAGGAATAAATTCTTTAACCAATTAACATAAATAAACAAAAATAATAATAATAACAATAATAATAATGGTAATATAAATATTACTACACAGCAAAGGACATATAAGTCATTGACTTATATATCTGGAATATCAGAAAGATTAGTAAAATCTAAAATTTACGATGCAGCGAAATATAGAATAGCTCACAAGACTTATAATACAATGAAAAGACTATTTAGAAAAACAAAAGATAATATTGATAAGTGGGATATGTCTAATGTAATTTATAAAATACCTTGCAAGGGGAATAGTCAGGAAAATTGTAATAAGATATATATTGGTACAACTAAAAATAAATTAAAGACTAGGATAACAGGTCATAAGTCAGATCAAAAATATAGACACATGAATTCACAAAAAACTGCTTTATGTTCTCATAGTTCTGAATTATATCATTTTGCAGATTGTGAAAGTGTTTCAATATTAAACACAGATAACAATTATAATCGCCGCTTAATGTTAGAAATGTTAGAAATAATTCGCACACCTTTATCACATAGAATAAATTTTAAGGCAGACACCGAAAAATTAGCACAGAACTATAAGTATTTAGTTAGTAAAATTTTAATTTTTTATAAAAAAAAAAAAAAAATTTTGTTTATTTATGTTAATTGGTTAAAGAATTTACTCCTATGTATGTATGTATGTATATATTTATGTGTATTTTTTTTTTTTTTTTTTTTTTTTTATTCATGGGATGAATGGGATGAAATCATCGAAAGACCCTGGCAGTGATGGTGTTTGCCAGGAGTGCGAGACTTTAACACGCTAAAACACCCCTTTACACTGACCCAAAACCTTTCCCTGTGGTACTGCCGTAAGGCTTTACATCACAGGGTGGATATTTATGTGTATGTATGTATGTGTGTGTATGCGTGTATACATGTATATGTGTATATGTATATATGTATATATATATATATATATATATATATATATGTATGTGTATGCATGCACATATGTATATATATTTATCTCATGTCATTATTTTTATATGTTATTTATATACACTATACTGTAATCAATTCTTATCCTTGTTGTAATGTTGATTGAATAGTTTAAATATTGTAAATGTCTAGTTATATACATATGTATGTATATTTGTATGTATGTTAATATATTAATTTGTAATTATGTTAGTTATTTATATATACATATGTACTCATATGTATGTGTGTGTATGTGCATATGGGTATGTACATGCATATGTGTTTGTATATCTCTATGTGTGTGTATATATGTTTGTATGTAGTTGTGTATGTTCATGTATGCATATATGTATACGTTCATGTATGTATTGATGTATACATGTATAAATATAGACAAGCCTATATATATGCTTTTGTTTTTATGTTAATATTTTTGAAAACATAGATATATTCGAAAAAAATTTTTTTTCATATTTCAAAACCAATTTATACAGAAAATTTTAGTTTTCGATTGTTATTCCTGATGATGTCAACAAATTGTTGACGAAATATCGAATAAAATAGAAAAATTATAACGATTTTTACAAAAACGACCTCGAGCTCAATCATTCTAAAATACATATATAAGAAAAGGTCAATAAAAGCAAACAACAATTATAACAAGTAAAAACGTTATATTCGACCGGGTCGAATCTTAAATACCCTCCAAATACAGTGAACTCGCGAAAACGTGAATACTCGAATACATGAACGACTCGGAAACGTGAACATTTTTATTTTTACATTGACTACTCTAAAACGTGAACAAAGTCTGAAAGCTCTAAAACATGAACAAAGTTTTCTTCGCCTTTTTCGATTTATTTTTGAATTTACGTTTAATTTTGGGAATCCCAGAACATTTTTCTCATTTTTATGTTGATTGTTTTCAACAAATACATGCATATAGGTACATACATATGTACGTTGTATATGCATACGTATGCAGGCCTGATTATACTGATTTAGTTGTGCCATGAAAACCTGTAAGTTTAAATTTACATACATACATAAAAATAAAAAGGTTGACCAAAGCGAGGTTTAAGGCTGCACTAAAAATTGCCGATTTTGGTATGATCTCCCTGCATGACTGATATACAAATAGTTAAGCCCAGGGCGTACTAAACCAGGTGGCATCGTTAGGAATGTAAACAATTTTTTGCTCCTATTGAATTTTTGTTTGTTGTGAGTTTAAACTGTCAAAGTACTGCGTAATTATATTTATGTTCAGAGCTGATATATGAATAAAAACTGTTTATTGAAAAACGAATATTTTAAATTATTGTTGTGAAAAAAGTGAACTAAAAGAAAATACTAATAATAATAACAATTTAGATAAAAAACTAGTTAAACACGATAAAAGGTGTTTTATGTTTGCTACAGTCGTTTTTTCTATTATTTTCAAATTTATTTTTAAAAATTTTTTCAACATATTTAGAACAAATTCATTTAAATTGCAATTATATTGCATTTCATAGTGAAATTATATATTTTTTCTTTAATTGGTCAAAATTAATTATCAAATTTTTTAAAAATATGCCTTTTTGTGAGCTGTGCAAAAAAAAAATATGTTCCTGGTAATGGCGATTCATTTTTTCGTGTGCCTGAGTGCTCCATAACAATGGAAAAGTGGAGTAGCTTGTGCCAAAAGCAATTCACAAAGCGTTCGCTTATATGCAGTGATCACTTTCTGAAGAATCAGATCATATCGGGCGGACGTCGTCCGTTGTTGATGCCAATGGCTATGCCAATACCACCACCCAGCAGTGGTCGGGAGTTTTTCCGACAGGGAAAACTAACCGACTGCAGTGGGGGAGTTGAAAATACTAATATGCCCTCAGAAGACGGCATCCTTTGCCCATTACAAAATAAAAAGGCATGTCAAATTCACATGCCAACTGCTTTAAGGTTTTTTACTGCAAAAGAACTAAGCACTACTGCAGTTTCAAAGTCTGTGCCGCAAGAGAAGGGGTCCGAAACTGAGTAAGTAATTCCAAATTTATAAAAGTGACTTTTCTCCATAGCCCAAATGTATCAAATAGCTGTACGTACTTAGTACTGTAGTAAATTTTTAGTTAAATAAATGATAGTTTTGTAATAGTTCTTGTTATGTTTTATTTTACGTAAATTGTTTTGGAATAGTTTTTATACCCTTTACAAAAAAGTGAAAGTGAAAGGGTATATATAGGTTTGTCATTCCGTGTGTAATTTCTTCGATATGCACATTGGACCCCATAAAGTATATATATTCTGGATCCTTATGAATAGCGATGACGATTAAGCGATATCCGTCTGTACGGTTTTCCCAAGCCCCCAGAAGAGTTAGAGACTTCGTTCTTGGACCGTTGGATTGGAAATGAACTTAAATAGGCTGCTATTGAAGAAAGATCCGAAGTATGGTTCCAGAGCTGGGAAGCTTACACATATATCTCGACGCAAAATTCATACCAAAAATCAATTATTTTTTTTAATGTTTATAAATTAAACCTATTTCGTGCTTTGGGGAGCCTCAATGATCCATTAAAAAGTAAAATAATAAATTTTTTTCCAGGATGGGAAATTAAAATTTTTTTTCGGCTTATTCCGTATTTTGTAGTACATGTAGTAACTAAAATTGTTAAAAATTTCAGGTTTTTCTTTAACAAAACCACTTTATACGTCATGAAGATTTGCATTGGCCAAAAACAATTTTTTTTAATTCAAATTTTGCTTCCAGGGGTGGGAAATTGAATTGTTTTTATACATGAAAGTAATCAAACAGGCAACTGATGTTGTTTTTTTTTGTTTTTTGCTAACTAAAACTGTCTTATAATTTAGCAAGAACAAAATTGGTATCAAAAAATTCAAAAATAAAATTTCGAATCCAGGGATGGACAAGTGCAATATTTTATTTTTTACCAAGATGTTAAAAAATTTGCAATTTTTCTTAAATAAAGCTACTTTATACTGATAAAAAAAACAAAAAAATTAAAATTTCGCTTCCAGGGTTTGGAAATCAAAATTTTTTTGATACATAAAAGTAACCAAAAAGGCAATTGACGTTGTTTTTTTACTAATTAAAAATTAAAACTATTTTTTAGTTCAGGAAAAACAAAATTGGTATCGAAAATTAAAAACAAATAAAAGTTTTGATTCCAGAGTTGGATAACTGCAATATTTTGTGGTACATAAAAATTCCCTAAATGGTTACAAATATTAAGTTTTTCTTAAATAAAACTATTTCATGCCTCATTAAGAGTTGCATTGGTAAAAAAAATTTTAATTTAATTTTCAGGGTTGGGAAATTGATATATATATTCTGCATAAAAGTAACCGAAAAGGTAATTGACGTTGTTTCTTTTATCTAATTAAAGCTGTTTTATAATTCAGTAAGAACAATATTGGCATTGAAATCTTAAAAAATCAAAATTTCGACTCGAGGGATCGACAAACGAAATATTTTGTGTTACATGAAAGTGACCAAAAAGTTTAAAAATATTAATTTTTTTGTCAAGTAAAACTATGTTACACCTCACTAGGAATTGCATTGGTAAAAAAATAAAAATTCGGTTCCAGGGTTGGAAAATCGACATTTTCTGATTCATAAAAGCAGCCATTTTATTTGTTATTTTTGTTTTTTATGATGAATTATAACTACTTTATATATCAGAAAGAAGTAAACTGGTATTAAAAACCAACAAAATCTGAAAGACGATTCTACGGTTGGACAATTAGAACATTTTGGGGTACATGAAACGGATTTTTTGTTTTGTTTGTAAATTAAATATATATATAATATATTTGAAAGACGTTCATAGGTATTAGATCAGGGAAAGGCAACCTATACTATTACATTTTGCGATTGTATTATTTATTACTCTCTGCGCTCTCACCACGAATCGGTATTGCCAATCAACTTTCGTCACTTCTCCCCAATTAAAACTTTAAAATCTCCAAAAACTAACTTAATTTTATTATGGGTATTTGCAATATATTAGAAAATTAGTATCGGCATGGCATTGGGGCAAAATGATGTTTGTGGCTCTGTATGCAGTGATGGTGTGTAAATAAGAAGGTTTTGTAGGACATTTGACAAAGAGTAAGGCAAATACACATACGTACATATATATTTTTCATTGCATTATTCACCAACAGGCATTATTTGCAAAAAGTTTGAATGTAATGAACACAATGAATTGTGGTTCAAATTGTTAACAAAACACCAGGTGGTCATAAGGAAATGTCATTCATAATTTTCCGCATCTCTTCATACTTTTCGCCAAAGCATTTGCCTTTCCCTGTACTAGAATCAGCAAACATTTTTTTCATAAAGATTTCTTAACAGTGATCGGACTCACATTGCTTTCTGGCAACGCTGATTCTTAAAGTATGCGATAAGCACAACCTGCCTGTTTGAATGCTGAAACTAGACTGATTAAAGTTGTTTACAGCTCTACAATGCGTGTACACACGTACGTAACAGAAGAGTAAATTAAAAGGCGCCGCGCCCTGCATTTGCCTTTCCCTGTATTAGATATAAGAAAAGCCAAACATTTAGCTTCCTAGCCGAAAAATTTGAACGTTTTCTTAAATATAAAAGTACCGATAACATCATTTTGATTTTTTAATTAAACCTACTTTCTGTTTTGGATAGAAAGAAAGAAAGAAGAATTACATCTGTAAAGGGTATTTAAGATTCGGCACAGCCGAATATTGCACTTTTACTTGTTCTTATTTTTTTTTTATAAAAAAACTATTTATTTCGATTTTCAAGTCCATCAATTTTTAACGACCATTCAAAAAAGTATAAAAAAAAAATCCGTCAACTGGAGTCAGAAAACAAGGAGCTAAGATCCAAGCTCCTCCAAGCGAACGCTGCTCTTGATTCAATGAGGAAAATATTTACAGAAGGGCAAATACGTTATCTGGTGACGCCAGGCAACATCAAATGGAAGTGGAGTGACATTTCTAGTGCCATTTGCTTACACGCAGCTGGTCCTAGGGCGTATCGTCACTTGTATAAGAAAGGTTTTCCTCTACCTCATGATTAAAATTATTAACATGTATTATTATTTGCTTTCTAATTTTTCGACCTTACGGCATTTTTTTTTTGTGTTTGTATACAAAATTGAATATTTGCATATAATTTTTAATGATAATAAAATATTATATACAAACATTCTATTCTATATAAAAAATAAAAAAATTCGGCTAAAAGTTTTTACGTTATATAATATTATTAATTAGAGGATATCGTAACTCATATTTATAAGTTTGCCAAAAATCGGAAAAACGTAACAGTTTCGTAATCGCTTTTATTGTAAATATTATTATTTTTTCCGTTTGCAACCCGTAAGTTTTTATTTGCACAAATTGCTTAACACATTTTAAAACTATTATAAAAAAGCCATGGTTTACTAATCCTGCAAATGTGGAGGAAAAGGTTTTCACATTTATTGATGCACCTCACCTCCTAAAACTAGTTCGCAACCATTTCTTGGATAATGGAATAATCTACAATAACTCCTTATTGAGTCCCCGCACTATTTCGGAATTATTAGTTTTAACTTCGAAGTCTGATGTCTCGATAACTTTTAAGTTAAGTGAAGAACATCTTTAGTTGAAAGGAGGTGGTACGCCAATAGTACATTACACAGAAATAGTTATTTAAGCATTTTTACTTCCAGCAAGGCAAAAAGTGAAACCAGCTGCTCAGCTTTTTTCACACACCACAGCCAGCGCTCTCATACGTTGCCATACAATGGGGGAGGTTATCTACAAGGCTATTGAAACAGCCGAATTTTTCCAATTGGTAAACGATTGGTTTCACGTTTTAAATTCCAAAATGGACACATTCAATTACCCGGCAAGGTAAAAGTTATTTCGAGATTAAACAATATTGTATTTAGTAAGTGAATTTGATATGTTTAACTTGGTGGGACAGAGTTCCTTTATATAATATCGTACGTCAACGCCCACTAAAGGGGGCGGGGTTCAAAAATATACAATATCATGTTTTCCAAAGACGAACGTATGGGCATTGCTAGACCGTCTTAGACTTCATCACAATTCTCTTTGGAGGCTATAAAAACTGTATTTTGGCGGGGTCGCTCTGGCAAGGGCTGTGGGGGAAACATTTCACCTTTGTCATAAAACTCTAAAAATAAATGCTTGGGATAATTATATACAAAATTAAAATTTCTTTTTTTTGATAGGGTCATTTAGAGGGCAAAGGGGGAGAGGGGGTAGGGCAGAAACAGATACACATAAAACTGTAAAAATAAATGCTTGGGATGATTATACACAAAATAAAAAAATATGTATATTTATTTTTAATAGGGTCATTTAGCGGGCAAAGGGAGAGGGGGGGGGGGGGTAGGGCAAAAATCGGCAGTCATAAAATTCTAAAGATAAATGCCTGGGATGATTATATACAAAACTTTAAAAAAAATTTTTTTTGGTAGGGTCATTTAGGGGGCGAAGGGGAAGGAGGGGGTAGGGCAGAACAGTACCAGGTTTCGTCTCAGCTTCGTCATTAAAGCTTAAAAGTGTTATTTTTAAGGAATGTAGGCTTAAGTAAAACAATTTGTTAAATTTTTATGCTATTTTTGCCTATAAATTTTTTTTTGGTAGGGTCATTATAGGGGGCAAAGGAAGAAGGGGGGGGGGGGGGCTAGGGCAGAAATCGGCAGTCATAAAACTCTAAAGATAAATGCTTGGGATGATCATATACAAAATTAAAAAAAAATTTTTTTGGTAGGGTCATTTAGGGGGCAAAGGAAGAGGAGGGGGGGTGGTAGGGCAGAAATCGGCAGTCATAAAACTCTAAAGATAAATGCTTGGGATGATTATATACAAAATTTAAAAACACATTTTTTTTTTGGTAGGGTCATTTTGGTGGCAATGGAAGAGTGTGGGGGGGGGTAGGGCAAAAATCGGCAGTCATAAAACTCTAAAGATAAATGCTTGGGATGATTATATACAAAATTTAAAAAAAAATTTTTTTTGGTAGGGTCATTTAGGGGGCAAAGGAGAGGTGTGGGGGGAGGTAGGGCAGAAATCGGCAGTCATAAAACTCTAAAGATAAATGCTTGCGATGATTATATACTAAATTTAAAAAAAAAATTTTTGGTAGGGTCATTTAGGGGGCGAAGGGGAAGGAGGGGGTAGGGCAGAGTAGTACCAGGTTTCGTCTCAGCTTCGGCATTAAAGCTTAAAAGTGTTATTTTTAAGGAATGTAGGCCTAAGTAAAACAATTTGTTAAATTTTTATGCTATTTTTGCCTATAATAACGCCCACTAAAGTGGGCGGGGTCAAAAAGTATTTTTATTTTATTTAATGGCTCCAAGTTTAAGGCGTTGGACCGTATTTGACATAAAAATATATCATTTGCTTAACAAAATAACCAAAAAACTTTAAAAATTATGTTGTTTTTTCAGGGTTGGTTTAGTTCTTCTTAGGGGAACTTTTTTCCCTCTTGCCCGATTTAGCCCATCTTCGAACTTAACCTGCTCTAAGTTTTAAAATATATTTATGCCAAATTTCAAGAGTCTAGCTCTTTTCGTTTGGACTGAATTGTGATTTCCACAGACGGACGGACGGACATGCTCAGTTCGTCTTAGATTTCATCGCTGATCAAGAATATATATACTTTATGGGGTCTGAGATAGATATTTCGATGCGTTACAAACGGAATGACAAAGTGAATATACCCTCCAAATTCTTTTTTGGAGGGTATAAAAAGAGAGCACGTCAATTATGGACTACAGAAGTTTTAAGAAAAATAGCCAAACAAGCAGATGCATCAATCATCCGAGGTATGGTTCTAGAGCTGGGAAGCTTACACCTATTTCTCGACGCAAAATTTATACCAAAAATCAGTTATTTTTTTAATGTTTGTAAATTAAACCTATTTCGTGCTTTGGGAAGCCTCAATGGTCTATTAAAAACTAAAAAAATTAAATTTTTTTTCTGGGGATGGGAAATAAAAATTTTTTTATACATAAAAGTAACCAAAAAGGCAATTGACGTTGTTTTTTTCCTAAACTATTTTATATTTTAGGAACAACAAAATTGGTATCAAAAATTTCCACAAAAAATCAAAATTTCGAATTCAGGGTTGGATATGTGCAATATTTTATGGTTCATTAAGGTGACCAAAATTGTTGAAAATTGTAAATATTTCTTAAATAATACTACTTTATACCTCATGAAGAGTTGCATTGGTTAAAAGTAAAACAAAAAAATTAAAATTTCACTTCCAGGATTGGGAAGTATAAAGTTTTTATGAATGTATGCATAAACACCAAACGTTTGCCGGTAAAGGGCGTAAAAGATTCGGTACAGCCGACAAAGCACTTTTGCTTGTTTTTGCATGTATGTAAAGTGACAATTCTAAAGCTGTTTTTTAGCTTTGTCTGTAATGCTACTATTACTCAATGAATTTTATTTAACTAAACATTTGACGGGTAATTATATGAGACAAAGTTTCAATTTTGTTTTGAAAAAAATAAATTAAGTTGTATGTTTAACATATCTAAATGCATATCATTGAAAGTTATTCCTACTTATTAGTAGGTTAAGCCTATTGCTGAATTTACATATGAGCCAAGTCGAGTAGATTTTGATTATAGGGCATTTACACCTACTCGAAATCTAATAGATTTTTTTTTTTTTTTTTTTTTTTTTTTTTTATACACACCTATATTTATTTATTGTATCTTCAAATATGAACTAACAATAAGTAGTCAAATCTTAAATCTAAATATAATTATTAGGCCCGACCAGTATCGGACATAAACTTAGTGATAGTAATTAATAATACATAAATTTCGTATTAAGCACAATAATTATTTTCAAGCAGTAGCATTTGGGGTGCTGAGTATTAGGGCCCTTGTGTCCCTCTTTTTTAAGCGGATGTGTCCAGTAAAGTTCAGGATATTACGAGCAAGCGGATTAGGATGTGACTCGAGTTTTGTTAAATATTTACCTGCATATTTTGCAATTTCTTCAGTCACTAGTGGCATATTTAAATCTCGATGTATATTTGAATTTTTGATGTACCATGGAGCCGATGTTATCAAACGTAAAATTTTATTTTGCCGTCGTTGGATTCTATCCACATTTGAAGCTGAAGCAGTGCCCCATAGTTGAATTCCGTAGGACCATATAGGTTTCAGAAGAGACTTGTATATCAAAAGTTTGCAGTCTAGAATGAGTGTTGAATTTCTGCCAATCAACCAATGTATTTGAGATAACTTAAGTTTCATTTGAATTAGTTTAGCGTCAATATGATGTTGCCATGTAAGCCTTCTATCAAGGTGTATGCCAAGGTATTTCACTTGAGAATGTTGAGGAATATTTTGATTATTGATTCGAATGGGGGAACAGGTATCTTTTCTTAGCGTAAACGTTATATGAACACACTTTTGTTCATTCACTTTAATTCTTCATAAGTTCAACCATCTTTCAAGCTGGGTAATGTGTACTTGGAGATTGCGGGATGCCTCATCATGGTTTTTGTGCATACTCATACAGGCTGTATCATCGGCAAATGTAGAAGTGTGGATGTTATTGCTCACAGGCATATCACAAGTGTATATTAAATACAAGACTGGCCCCAGAATACTACCCTGTGGCACACCAGAAGATATGGATTCGGGAACACTCATGAAGTCTCCTTCCACAACAGTAAACTTCCTATCAACAATATAACTTTCCAAAAGTTTTTCTATATTTATTGGCATATATGTCTTCAATTTTAAAAATAGGCCTTCGTGCCATACCTTGTCAAATGCCTGAGAAACATCAATAAAAAGGGCAGAACAATACTTCTTTTCTTCAAAAGTCCTCCTTATAACTTGAACCAATCTATGCGTTTGCTCAATAGTGCTATGCTGACTTCTAAAGCCAAATTGATGATCCGGGATGCACCCATTCTCAGCTAAAATTGTGGACAATTTAGTCATGAGCAGCTTTTCGAAAAGTTTTGAGACTGTTGATAGTAAGCTTATAGGCCTATATGACTCAACCTTGGTAAGATCTTTGCCTGGCTTTGGAATCATTTTAATCTTGGCAAGTTTCCAGTTATGTGGAAAATACTGCATTCGTAAAATGGCATTAAAAATAAATAGCAGGATTCTTATTGCAATATGAGGCAAATTCATCAGCATCCTGTTACTAATTCCGTCAATACCTGGAGCTTTCTTCGGATTAAGTTCAGCAATTAATTTTTGTACATCGCGCATCTTAAACTTTATGGGTCGTGGGGGTAGAGCAACTACACTTGGCAAATCAGCAACACCAGTACATGTGTTTGGGGTAAATACGTATTTTAAATGATTAGCAAATATGTTACCTTTTTCAGCATTACTTCTTGCCCAACCTCCGGTAGATGTGCGCAGAGGTGGTTTAAGCTCAACGGGGGTTTTCAGCTTTCTAGCAGCGCGCCACAAAGAGTAATTAGATGCTGGTGTGACATCAAGACCTTCCAGATAATTTTTAAGAGATGCAGTTTTTTCAATTGCAAGTAACTCTTGGAGTCGTTTAGTGCACTCTTTAAATCTGATTTTAAGTTGCGGTGATCTGTGCTGTTGCCAATCCCTTCTGGCTCTTCTTTTTTCACATAAGGCACGTTCAATATCGGTAGAATTAATTTTATTAAATCCAGTCTGCGGATGGGAGGTAGTAGCATGTTCAGCAGCCTGTGTAATCATTTCGTTAATGTTGGCGATGTTGGCTTCAATATCCTCGGGTGTTCTTAGCGTAATGTTTTCCGTGCAATGACTGCTAAGATATTTTTTGAATCGCAGCCAATTTACACGACTGATCAACTTCACATACGAGTGAGGTAAATCACTTCTCTGTGGGCTACAGATTGTAACGATCGTTGGAGAGTGATCGGACGAGAGATCTAGAGAAGCTTCAACGTTAATTAATTCCCTAGAAATGTTCTTCATGACGCCAAAATCTATAACATCCGGAATTTTATTTATGTCAGTAGGCCAGTAAGTAGGCTCCCCACTCGAAATGACGTCCAAACCCATTTTTGAAATTGTGTTGAACAAAGCTCGACCTCTGGGTGTAATATGACGAGAACCCCAGAACGTATGTTTGGCATTATAGTCGCCAGCTGCTACGAAACAAGGGCCAAGAGATTTATAGAAATCCTCGTATTGATTCTCAGTAATTGCGAATCTGGGAGGGGAGTAAATTGATGATATCACAAAATTTGTGCAAAAATTTTCAACACAAATATTCGTTGCTTGTAGATATTCCTCACAAATGTTGTCAATAACATAATGTTTAAGTCTAGATTTTATTAGAATTGCTGATCCACCGCATGCTCTTCCTCTCGGGTCCTTTGAATCATATAAGGTGTAGCCAGAAATTTTAAAAAGGCTTCTCGAAGTCAAATGAGTCTCTGAGACAAACATTATATCAATATTATTTTCCGTGAGGAAGTGCTCAAGTTCATTTTTATGTTGGCGAATGCCGTTTGCGTTCCAGAAACATATTTTTAACGTGTTCATGGCTTCTTAACTAAAGCCTGAAGCAGTGTATTCTGCATTCGCAGCATTTCTTGCATCATGCTAGTCATATTTGTTGTAAAACTATTAATAGTCAGCACCAGATTCTCAATAGTAGCTTCAAGGCGACTAAAGTTAAAGCTTGAGTTTGCATTCGTTGGGTAATTTGGCGGTGGAACATTTTGTGTAGGAAGAGAACTAGTCTTAGCAGCATCGGCATGAGATACACGTGAACTAACTGGTTGGCTTGTTTGAGGAAAAGTGGCGGAGTAAGCGTTTGCTGCTTGAGGTGGAGCTAGTTTAGGTTTTTGACCCATAGTCTGTTTAACAAAAGAATATACAGGGCATCCTCTATAGTTAGCGGTGTGATTACCTCCACAATTACTGCATTTTTTTCTGCTTGATCTTTTGGCTTCGTGCAGCTATCAGTACCATGCAATTCACCGCAGATAACACAAACTGTAGGTAAATTGCAGTAAGTTTTTGTATGATCATATTCTTGGCAATTGTGGCACTGTACGGGACCTGAACGCTTATGTGGCTCTTCAACTGTAATTTTTCGGTATAAAAGGTATTTTAGGCTATAAATTGGATGTGTCTCGTTTTTTTTCAACTGTATATCATTTGGCTCCAGATCAACACGAAATAGAGGCTGTGGGATCTTCTCTCTATTGATTATATTAGTAACACTTTTTACTTTAAATTCTTGTATGATGAGTGCATCCTTTATTTCGTCGGGATTAACATAAGCATCAATACCCTTCAATACGATTTGCATACCTTTAGCACTTTTATGCTGATAAGTATAAAAATTTGTTTTATTTTTTTCGAAATCAGTAATAATTTTGCGGAAATCTTCTTCTTTGTATATTTGAATTTTTGTTTCATCAATTTTACCACGTTTTATTGGAATAACGTGAAATGCGTTCTCACCAACTGCCGAGACTAGTTTTTTAATAAGGGCATTCGAATTTTTTTCTCTTAGGTATATTGGTGGTGGCTTGGAAGTTTTTTTTGATGAAACAGCATCTTGGTCGTTATTTGCTTGCAATATGGAAAAACGATTTTGACGGTTAACTGCTGCGATGTCGTTATCCCTGGATATCTTGGGAACCGATGAAATTTTTGATGAACTGGGGCTTCGCCCGCGCTTTAAAATCCGACTTGAACTTTGGGTTTTGGGCTACTCTTATCTTCAGTGACAACTTGGTTAAGTGATGACCTCGATCCCGAAGCGGGTGATATCGCTGAGTTAAATGTGGAAGTACTAGGCAATAATATCAACGATTCACTAGATGGCATTGGACAAAGCGAAGTTGATCGCTGACGAAACTGTGGTTTTGCCGTCAGAAAAAGTCTATTATCAGTTTTTTGATTTTTGTTAAGAGCTTCAGAACTCACAGCAAGTCTATTATCGGATTTTATATTTTTTTTGTTATCATTATGAGCATCAAAACTCACAGTAAAATAGGCATTTCTGCCATTAGGACTCAATTCACTATTTTTTTCCTTTAAGGTACTCATATAGAGTATTCCTCAAGGGTACTTTGTATGTTTTTCGTTTACGGTTTTTTTTTTGTTTTTGTTATTTCTATATATAAAAATATTAACAAAGCAAAAAAAGCTTATTTATCAAATTTCATATGTACTACGAATATTTTTTGTATGTTTTTTTTTGTATAGTTTGTATGTAAAAAAAAAAAAAATTCCGCTATTACGTCTGTTCACATTTTATAAGACACTGATTCACGGCTTTAAGAGAAAATAGTTCAATTTAAACAAACAATTTTTGCAACTTTGTATGTTTTTCGTTTACGGTTTTTTTTTTGTTTTTGTTATTTCTATATGTAAAAATATTAACAAAGCAAAAAAAGCTTATTTATCAAATTTCATACATATGTACTACGAATATTTTTTGAATGTTTTTTTTTTGTATAGTTTGTATGTAAAAAAAAAATTTTCCGCTATTACGTCTGTTCACTATGAAGGTACAACGAGAACTTTGAAAATCTAATAGATGTCGATTGAAATCTCTTTCGAAATCTGTACCGTTTATACTAACGTTGTGTTACTTATATCGAGATTTCATTACAATACAAAAGATCGTAATAGTATTTTTTTCCTCCTGAAATGTCAAATTCCATGTAAAAAATTTTTCTCTAAAATAAACTCACTTGCAAGGCGAATTCAACCTTATTTCAGAAAATGTCGATCAGGTGATTTTACTCCGGTCTGTCAAAATCTTCTTCTGCTAACTTTTTTTTGGTTTTTTTATCAATTAAAACTAAAATTTTTTGGACGCCAAAAAAATTTTTTTTCTGAAATTTCACTAATTTTATAAAAGAAAGTGAATAAAAAACAATATGCGGATGTGCTTTGTGTGCAAGAAGAAGTTCAGTAAGAGAGAGGGAACTTTATTCCATGTTTCAAAAGATGTTGGAAGCATGAGGCAATCATCTGTATCACAATGTTTTCTGGTCAACTAAACTTGACACTTCAGAAGCCTGTACACTAACAAAATACATGTGCTTCATACAGAGCTGCATAAATAAGTTCACCTTATTCAATTCGCCTTGCTCACTTGCGATCACAGCTAGGCATTTAAATTTCTCCTACAGCGTAGTATTTTTTTCTTATATTATGAAAGAAAACCACAGTTCCACCTGTTAGTAGTGTAGATTTGAACTAGATTTTGGTGAAATCCAGTATACAACAAGATTTCATTTTGCATGTCAAATCTGATAGAAAGATGCTAGATTTCGCTTGAAATCTCGTAAGTGCTAGATTTGGCTTAGGTGTAAGTGAGCTATTAGATTTTTCATACCAAAACCAAATATATTCGGTATCTAGATTTCGTTAAAATCTGTAGGAGAAGTATGATCGAAAACAAGGCGAATTGATAGTATGTAAACTCACCGGCGAAATAGATGCAATTTGGAAAGTCAAAATCGTTTTAATGTATCTATGACAAAAATAATTTACAAACAAGCTTGCTATAAGTTAAAACTAGTCCGCATGGACTAGCTTAGTAGACTCGCGGCCGAATTCAAAAGTTCCTTCTTTTATTGTAAAAATAGTTTCCTATATTATATGCAAAAGCGTGTTTTTGACATATAAAAATTTTATATTGAAATGCACACACAAACGTGCGTGTGAGAAAAAGGAAAGAATAAGACTATAAGTACTTTTGACAATAAAAGCATGTAAGAGGAAAGTAGTAAAAATTCTTAAAACAGCTCTCAAGAGTACCTGTTATGAATTCTCCTTGAAGAAAAAGCAGCAAAAAATAACGTAGATCAGCTGTTAAGACCACCTTATATTAATTCGGATTGCGTGTGGGTGAAGATGTGGTAAATATTTATTCACATGGAGTTTTAAAAATAAAAAGGAAAACATTGCTATCACTTAATTAGTATTGAACGAAATCTACATTCCAAAAGACAATTGCGCTAACGGAATAGATTTCAAACAAAATATTCTAAATATCGTGGAATTGTAAATGCACTATAAAATGTGGGTGCTGTTGGCTGAAGTAGTAGAACACGAGACTATGATGCGGAGGGTCCTAAGTTCGAGCCCGCGCTGAGTCATGAAATATTGTGTTGAATTTCTTCTGATCAGCATTAGTGCGTGGTTGTGTTAGTTGTTGCCAGCCTGCTTCAACGACGAAGGCATAGTCACTGGTCACTAAACATAATTGGTAGCGACTGACACTATCATGTACTAAAAGCAGAGAAACAGCACCCACCTTCGTCGGCCCTGTAGCAAAAATTAGCCGACGAATTAAAAAAGGTTGAAATAGCTACAAAAAAACTGCCTATCTTCTCATCTTTCCTAGTCTGTCCCCTCAATACTATCCCCTCGTTCTCAGTTGCAGCGCAATGCATTGCATATATAGGGGTCATCCCCTGAGTGCTAGTCCAAATTAAAAAAAAAAAAAAAATTAAAACAGTTCTATTTATTGACCTGTTCTATGTCCGCATGGACTAGCTTGGTAAATTAAGTCCACCTTCGAATTCGCCCGAATCAAAAAAAATCTGTACTCATATAAATTATACATAAAATTAATTACGGATGAACATACGTTGTTATATAAGCTTACAATTCTATCTGCTCTTTTCAAGGACTAATATTCATGTCCGAATTTAGCAAGAGCAACGACAGTATGAACATCTCCTTTTATAAGCTTGAATTTTGAGGTAAAGAACGGGTCTATGTCTTGAACTTATTTTTACATATTTTGAATGTTTTCCTATAATATTTTTCGTTTAAAACACGATTAATTTTAAAAAAAATTTTGATATTGTTACAACAATTGGCTGATCGTTAAAAACATTAAAACTTAAAAAAAAATTGGCAACATTTTACACTTTATAAACATATTAACTCTGCTTCAACTTCTTCCTGCCTATGAAAACTTAACTCCCCCTTTCAAAATAAAAATGTAATTATATAATTAGAAAGAACAAAATAAGTTAAAACGTTCTCAAAAATTTAAAAAATTTGGTCCTATACATGTTAATAATATTAGAAAAATTATTCCCATGTGTAAAACAGTAGTAAAGTTATATTACAATGATAGCTATCATTCGTGGTACAACTATAGCAGGTAGAATCGCTTTAAAAATAACTTCTTTTATTGTCAAACTACTTTCTTATGTCAAATGAAAAACGTGTTTTTTATCATTTGAAGATGAATAATTAAAATGCACACACAAATGTGCTTGTAAGAAATAGTTGAAAATTGTATTAATTACTTTTAAATTATATTTTAACCATAATAAAAAGTGTAACATATCTTACAAACAAATATGTGCTTGTGAGAAAAGGGAAGACTATAAATAAATTTGGGCAATAAAAGCATATAAGACGAAAGTAGCAACAAATTCTTAAAGTAGCTGTCGAGACTACCTGATATCAATTCGCCTTGGTTATCAGTAAGCCATACTATATGCTAAGTACTGCGTTTACAAAATATTAGCGTTACCAAGCAATAAGCTTTTGGCGCCAAAAAAATCAATTTCGACGCCGACCAAACTACTGCTGCAACGCCGTAAAACTGAGGGGATTTACTGCATAGCTGTTTGAATTTTATTAAATAAGTTAGGTAGCACAAGATGCAAAAATTTTATTTACAAACTAATTTTAACCATGATTTAAAAGTTTCTATCAATGTAAGACCACATATTATGTCTGTGGTAAGACTATCGATATATCACTAAATACATATGGAGGAATCTATTAGGAATAAAAAAAACATAAAAATAAGACTGCAAACGATCAAGACCGCAAAGAATCTGCTAAATATATAATACAGAGCGGACGGACTGCAAATGATCAAAATGCCCGCATATAATATGGAAAAACCAAATCCGTACTTCTATCAAACTGCTGTGGATATATATATATATATATATATATATATATATACATATATATATATATATATATATATATATATATATATATATACATATATAAATATATATATATATATATATATATATATATACATATATATATATATATATATATATATATATATATATATATATATGTATTTTAGAATGATTGAGCTCGAGGTCGTTTTTGTAAAAGTCGTTATAATTTTTCTATTTTATTCGATATTTCGTCAACAATTTGTTGACATCATCAGCAATAACAATCGAAAATTAAAATTTTCTGTATAAATTGGTTTTGAAATATGAAAAAAAAATTTTTTTCGAATATATCTATGTTTTCAAAAATATTAACATAAAAACCAAAGCATATATATAGGCTTGTCTATATTTATACATGTATACATCAATACATACATGAACGTATACATATATGCATACATGAACATACACAACTACATACAAACATATATACACACACATAGAGATATACAAACACATATGCATGTCCATACCCATATGCACATACACACACATACATATGAGTACATATATATATATAAATAACTAACATAACTACATATTAATATATTAACATACATACAAATTTACATACATATGTATATAACTAGACATTTACAATATTTAAACTATTCAATCAACATTACAACAAGGATAAGAATTGATTACAGTATAGTGTATATGAATAACATATAAAAATAATGACATGAGATGAATATATATACATATGTGCATGCATACACATATATATATATATATATATATATATATATATATATATATATATATATATATATATATATATATATTTATATATACATATACACATATATATGTATACACGCATACACACACATACATACATACACATAAATATATACACAATACATACATAAGAATAAATTCTTTAACCAATTAACATAAATAAACAAAATTTTTTTTTTTATAAAAAATTCAAATTTTACTAACTAAATACCTATAGTTCTGTGCTAATTTTTCTGTGTCTACCTTAAAATTTATTCTTTGTGATAAAGGTGTGCGAATTATTTCTAACATTTCTAACATTAAGCGCCGATTATAATTGTTATCTGTGTTTAATATTGAAACATTTTCAAAATCTGCAAAATGATATAATTCAGAACTATGAGAACATAAAGCAGTTTTTTGTGAATTCATGTGTCTATATTTTTGATCTGACTTATGACCTGTTATCCTAGTCTTTAATTTATTTTTAGTTGTACCAATATATATCTTATTACAATTTTCCTGACTATTCCCCTTGCAAGGTATTTTATAAATTACATTAGACCTATCCCACTTATCAATCTTATCTTTTGTTTTGCTAAATAGTCTTTTCATTGTATTATATGTCTTGTGAGCTATTCTATATTTCTCTGCATCGTAAATTTTAGATTTTAATCTTTCTAATCTTTCTGATATTCCAGATATATAAGTCAATGACTTATATGTCTTTTGCTGTGTAGTATTATTTATATTACCATTACGATTATTATTATTGTTATTATTATTATTATAATAGAGTTACTAAATCTCTATGAAATTGGAAAATACCTATCCCGGGCTATGCCAAGGGATTAGGCTCTGATGATTAACTGTTTTTTTTTATTATTATTTATTTTACTGTGCTTGTAGGAAGCGTCTTACAATATTGCATGTATTCAGAATCACAGATTTCTGAATAATCCCCAGGGTGTCGTTGAGGTTGTTTTTCTTAAGCTGGACTACAAGATTCTTTGGTATTAGTCCTGTGGCTGATATGACGATTGGCGCTATATCTACCTTTTCTACATGGTACATAGCTTTAAGTTCATCGGCAAGGTAAGTATATTTTTCGATTTTCGTGATATACGTTGACTGGATGTTATTGTTTAGGGGGACAGCGATATCAAACAAGGTGATTTTCTTCTCCACCTTGTCGAACAGAACGATATCCGGCTTGTTAGCTCGTATGGTGCGATCTGTGACTATCGATCTGTCCCAATATAGCTTGGCATTTCTGTTTTCAATGACAGGTGGAGGCTCGTACTTATAGTATGGACATTTTTCTGACACAAGCTTGTTGTTTATTGCTAGGCCTTGGTGGATGATCTTCGCTACCTGATTATGTCTCGCAGTATAATCATGCGATGCTAAGCATATGCATCCACATATAATATGGTCGATGGTATCTGCGCTGTTTTGACATCGCCGACATGTATTGTTTTCTAGGTTTTCCCTCAATATGTATTTCCGGTGATTCCTAGTTGCTATGACTTTATCTTGTATAGCGATCATAAATCCCTCCGTTTCTGCGAAAAGAGACCCCTGCTTAAGCCATATGTTTGAGCTGGTTTTGTCGATGAAATCGTGTTCCATCTGAAAAGGGTGTATGCCGTGTAGAGTTTTATTTTTCCATGCCTCTATGCGTTCTTCACGTGACAAAACATTCGCTGGTTTTTGTAGTTGAGTCGATTTTAAGTTGAGCGGAGTGTAGTTTTTGTCCGCTAAGCACACTGTTCGGATTAAATCTGATGTTTCTACTTGGGTTCTAAAATATTCTCTTAAGTTGTTTAGCTGAGAAAAATGAAGATTCGGTACATCGAGTAACCCTCTTCCGCCATCTTCATGTGAGAGAGTGATTCTCTCCAGTGCACTTCGCGGATGGTGACAAAGGAATTTGGTTAGGGTGGTTCTTACTGAGGTTTATATTTCATCAAGATTTGTATTTGACCAGTTAACGACACCGAAAGAGTATGTAAATACTGGGATAGTCCAGGTGTTAATGGCTTTTCGCTTATTGCCAGCGTTTAAGTTTGACTTGAGAATCTTGACTAATCTCTGTTCAAACTTTCTTCGCAACATTATCTTAATTTTCGATTCCTGAATTCCTTTCAATTGTAAGAACCCAAGGTATTTGTAGCTGTCGTCTTGGGCCAAATAGGCAATGATGTTGTGTTCATCTATTTGGTAGCCTTCGATGTCATTTTGAACCTTTCCTTTTTGAATATGGATTGTTTTGCATTTTTCAATACCAAATTCCATTCCAATGTCGTCACTAAATCACTTCACTACTTGTATCATACGGTATATTTTTTCCTTGCTGCTGGTGTAAAGTTTTAAATCGTCTACGTAGAATAGATGGTCGACAAGAGTCTCACAATTTTCTCCTTTAAGCCTAAAACCAAGATTGAGGTTTTTCAGCATTCTACTCAGCGGATTCATACTAAGGCAGAACCAGAGTGGGCTAAATGCGTCGCCTTGGAAGATTCCACACTTGATGGGCATCGCCTCGCTGCTATTTTGTCCAATATGTAGCTTAACGTTCCACTTCTCCATTGTTACCTGCATAAAGTGTATGATTCTTGGATCAATTTTATATATCTCAAGGATTTTCAGTAAAAATGGATGCGGAAGGCTATCAAACGCTTTTTTGTAATCTATGTATCCCATACTAAGATTGCGTTTGCAATGTACTGCTTGATTAACAAATACGGAGTCGATTGTAAGCTGCTCCTTACAACCCATTGAATGTCGGGCACATCCTTTCTGTTCTAGTGTAATGATGTTGCACTCGACACAATGATCATAAACGCGGTTGGTGAGAATTTTTGTCAACAGTTTATACGTCGTTGACAAGCATGTAATTGGGCGGTAGTTCGCTGGGTCCAGGGTGTTGTTTCCTTTTGCTATGAGGAAGGTATTTCCAGTCATCAGGAACCAAGGGGTCTCTTGAGGATTTCTCAAAAGTTTGCTGAAGTATTATGCAAGATGGGAATGGGTTGAAGTAAACTTCTTCAACCATACGTTATGGATTTTGTCCGGACCAGGTGATTTCCAATTACTGCTATCTCTTATCGCTTTCACAACTTCTTCAGCTGAGATATCGGTGTTCTGCATCTCTCGATAGTTTGTGCTTCGTTCAACCTCGTTGGCTATCCATTCGTTCTCTAGGTTTATGGTTTTTGGTTTACTCCATATTTCGCTCCAGAAATGTACAACATCGTTCATTGGCGGACCCTGCGAGTCAGATCGATTACCCCCTGGATGGTCTAATTGTCGATAGAACTGTTTTTGGTTTCTTTCGAAAAGGGAATTTTCTAATCTTCGGGCTCTGCTTTCCCTGTATCTCGCGAGGCGTTTGGCGTAGGCCGCAAGCTGTTGGATTTTCTTGTCTTTTATTTCCATTAACATGTTTTCTGTTAGCTCAATGATTTGAACTGGATGGATGATGTCCTTCACTAGCTTCCGAATTTTCCTGGATCTTGTTCCATCGGAATAAGCTGTGAGTCGACCTATGTCCTGCCTAATGCAACTAATTTTATTGGTTAGACGTCTTTCCCACGCTGGTAATTTAGGCGTTATTTGTCTTGAGTTATTGTCTGGACACCTTATTGTCTTTTTTCAAATCGTTCTAACTACTGCTACTGCGCCCGAGTATATTAAGCAGTGCACATCCTCTATGTTTGTGGCAGTTGTGAGGTAATTGGGCAAGATGTCACGATTAACAATGTATGTTAGTTCATTCACTCTTTTGTTGTTGAAAATTCTCGGAATTCCTTCTCTGCGGGAAGGGTCACTGTTTTTATTTTGTATCCAGGCTACGCGAAATTGTTCGCCGAGCGTGAGTGCTAGCTGTTCTTGTGCTTGGATTGTTGTTTCCGTATCGTGTATGGTGTTTTCTCTTGCTTGGGGTGTTTCTGGTGTAGCATGGATGTATGTTTGTTGAGATACAAATGGATGAGCGGCTTCTCTATTCTCGAATCTGTCCTCAGGATTATTGTTGTCGTTGTGGACAGGTTCCTCGTAGTTTTGAGGAACATCAACTTGATCTTCAGTTGTTTCCCTATTTGAGGAGATGATAATTGAGGCTTGTCGTTTGATGTCTTGGATTTCTTGTATAGAAAGAAGCTGCTTTACCATTATTGCTCTTCTTCTGTCGGCAAGGTTTTGTTCTGTGATTCTCATACCTCATACCTCATTTTTGCCCTATACACATGCAGTTCCGTTTCCATATTTGTTGAAATGAAGTAGCATCGTATAACTGATTGATTCATTTGTACAGTCCATTTTATACGTTGCCTAGGTAGGCCTGCTTCTGTGGTTGCCATGGTAGTCCTTGACAAAACACGTCGTGTTGCAGGTTGTGATATTTGTGGATTTTCGAGTTCTGGGCTATTGATGTGGTTTGCTTGTTCGGGTATCCCGGTCGTTGTTCCCACGGGCAACTGACCACCAACGGCTTGTCACCCCCAGCGTTGGCTCCAGGCGGTGCCCCGACGGCCTCGGGCAGCGGCATTCTATCTGATCTGTTAACGTTGCGAGTCTCCATGTTTATAAATGGGTTGGGATAATTGGTTGCGTTGTATTTCTCCACTTTGACCTGTTTGACATGGGTGTCCCTGAGTCAGCATAGCTCTTAGCTTCGCAGAAATAAACGCTTAAGCCCCCTCCCCGCGTCAAGGATTATCCCCGAGGGGGACTATTATTATGATTATTATTATTGTTATTTGTATTGTTGTTATTATTATTATTGTAATTTGTTCTCCTATCTCTATATTGATATATTAGTTTAATTTCTTTTGATGTGGTTTCTCCATTTCCTAGTATACCTATATATTTTGCAATAAATACAATAAAAGAAAAATGGAATACAATCAAAGTATATACTAACATAAACAAAACTTTATTTTTACGTATGTTAAAATTTTGTATAGATGATAATAGATATTTCCAATATAATAACAAAATATATATACAACAAAAAGGTCTTCCAATGGGATCACCAGCATCACCAATTATAGCAGATATTGTAATGGAAGAATTATTACATAGAGCAATTAAAAAAGTTGACCTTAAACCCAGAATAATGACAACATATGTAGATGATTTGTTTTGCATTATTCCTACATCTGGAATTGATGATATGTTAACAGAACTAAACAAATTTAATTCTAATATAAAGTTTACTATTGAGAAAGAGTTTGATAATATACTTCCGTACTTAAAAACACTAATTATTAGAAAAGGAAGTAGATTATTAATAAATTGGTACCAGAAACCTACAGCCTCAGGCAGAATGATTAATTATTATTCTAAGCATAGAAGACATATTATTATCAATACGGCTAGGAATTTCATAGAAAGAGTTTAAAATATTAGTGATAAGGTGTTTCATAAAAATAATATAAATAAAATTAAAGACATTTTAGAATATAATAATTTCCCAAAGAGTTTAATAATTAAATTAATATATCAATATAGAGATAGGAGAACAAATAACAATAATAATAATAACAACAATATTAACAACAATACAAATAATAATAATAATAACAATAATAATAATGGTAATGGTAATATAAATAATACTACACAGCAAAAGACATATAAGTCATTGACTTATATATCTGGAATATCAGAAAGATTAGTAAAATCTAAAATTTACGATGCAGAGAAATATAGAATAGCTCACAAGACATATAATAATATGAAAAGACTATTTAGCAAACCAAAAGATAAGATTGATAAGTGGGATAGGTCTAATGTAATTTATAAAATACCTTACAAGGGGAATAGTCAAGAAAATTGTAATAAGATATATATTGGTACAACTAAAAATAAATTAAAGACTAGGATAACAGGTCATAAGTCAGATCAAAAATATAGACACATGAATTCACAAAAAACTGCTTTATGTTCTCATAGTTCTGAATTATATCATTTTGCAGATTTTGAAAATGTTTCAATATTAAACACAGATAATTATAATCGGCGATTAATGTTAGAAATAATTCGCACACCTTTATCACATAGAATAAATTTTAAGGCAGACACCGAAAAAATAGCACAGAACTATAGGTATTTATTTAGTAAAATTTGAATTTTTTATAAAAAAAAAAAAATTTTTTTTATTTATGTTAATTGGTAAAAGAATTTATTCCTATGTATGAATGTATGTATATATTTATGTTTTTTTTTTTTTTTTTTTTTTTTTTTTTGTATAGAACCGGAGGTGGGAATCTTCAAAAGATACTTATGTTCCCTCATAAGCATGCACGATTCACCATCGCTGGTGCCTACGTACTAAACCCACCCCCTGTTTCCTTCGACCACTCTCCCTCCGCGGGACTGCCGTTAGGTATTACTTCGCGGAGGGCTGGTTAGCGATTTCGCTTCATCTTATGTACGCTCGTTCGATCTCTGTCTCTCCAGCCTTCGTAGTTCCTGCATAACTACAGATATATGGCGGTTACACTCGTTCCATTTAATTTCGGAACCCAAAATCTCGTCTAGAAGCTGGCGGGGATTAATATTCAACTCCCAAGGCCCCCTAAATCTCGGGCAGCAAAATAAAACGTGCTGAGCGTCCTCATCTTCTTCAACACAATTTGGACATGTTGGGGATCTATCGTGCCCAAATTTGTGCAGATATTTCCTGAAACAACCATGTCCACTCAAGAACTGCGTCATATAAAAGTTAGGGTCCGCAGTGTTGTGCCTCCAGCCAGGGAATTATGATGGGCAGAAGATAATAAGTCCATCTGCCCTTCGAACTGCATTCCCATCTAGACTGCCATCTGCAGAGAGAAACACTCCTCTCCTCTCTCCTTATTGTAGCAATTTGCCCTGGATCCTCAAGACGACGAAAGTAGATTCGCCTCATTTCATCCGCCAGTATATCTATAGGTATTGCTCTTGCCAATACCATTGCTGCGTCATCGGATATTGTCCTGAAACCACTTATTTGTCTTATTGCACTTAGACGGTACACCGAGGATAGTTTTCTTCTTGTCGTCTCCTCGGAAAGTGCTACAGACCATACTGGGCAGGCATATATTATTATCGAGGTCACAACCGACGATATTACCCTTCTTTTAAATGACGTTGGTCCTCCAATATTTGGCATTATTCTTGTCAGAGCTGCTTGTGCGCCGGATGCCTTTTTGACAATGAACCTTACATGTTCCTTGAAATTTAGCCTGTCATCGATCATTACGCCTAGGTATATTATGGCCCCTTTCGATTTTATTCTTGCATCGCCAACTGTTACAGTCATCTTTTCTACTGTTTTTCTGCTACTTATTAAGACAACCTCTGTTTTATGGGCAGCTAGTGTCAACCCAGCCCCATTAAGCCACAATTCAATCCTTTCGACTGCCACATTTGCCTTCACCTCCACCTCCTCCACGGTTTTTGCCACTGAGACTATGGCAATGTCGTCCGCAAAGCCAATAATGGAAGTCTTATATGGTAAGGATAGTCGCAGTATTCCATCATAGATTTATGTGTATGTATGTATGTGTGTGTATGCGTGTATACATGTATATGTGTATATGTATATATATATATATATATATATATATGTATGTGTATGCATGCACATATGTATATATATTTATCTCATGTCATTATTTTTATATTTTATTTATATACACTATACTGTAATCAATTCTTATCCTTGTTGTAATGTTGATGGAATAGTTTAAATATTGTAAATGTTTAGTTATATACATATGTATGTAAATTTGTATGTATGTTAATATAATAATTTGTATGTAGTAAGAATTTTAACGAACATTTTATATTGCTATATTAAATTGAATTAAGATTCTATAGGCTAGTTGTTCGAAATTTTTAATTTAAATCTCAGAAAGACATGATAAATATTCCAAGGCACAAAGGCAAGTCAACATCAGTTTTTTGTTATTCAACTTACACAGCAGAGCAGAACAGCTGTTTTCGAAAGACGCAACCCTTTCATCATCAGTGCTCATGTGTATTGTGTTTGTCACCACTTATTAGGTGGCTTAGTTGAATTTGATAACAGTTCCTATTTACACAAATTTTATTGTGAAAAAGAATACGAGAACTGTATCAAGCTGATGTTAACAGGTTATTGTTATAATACCCGTGTTACCGTTTGATTATTTTTCTTCATGTCCCATTTTTCTGAATTTTTTGTTCCATCATACCTAAGTCAAACTTTTTTGGTTTGAATTTTATACTTAAATACATGTGAACGTTTTTCCAATTTTATTATTGGTAGCTCAAGCCATAGCTTAAATTTGTATGTAGTAAGAATTTTAACGAACATTTTATATTGCTATATTAAATTGAATTAAGATTCTATAGGCTAATTGTTCGAAATTTTTAATTTAAATCTCAGAAAGACATGATAAATATTCCAAGGCACAAAGGCAAGTCAACATCAGTTTTTTGTTATTCAACTTACACAGCAGAGCAGAACAGCTGTTTTCGAAAGACGCAACCCTTTCATCATCAGTGCTCATGTGTATTGTGTTTGTCACAACTTATTAGGTGGCTTAGTTGAATGTGATAACAGTTCCTATTTACACAAATTTTATTGTGAAAAAGAATACGAGAACTGTATCAAGCTGATGTTAACAGGTTATTGTTATAATACCCGTGTTACCGTTTGATTATTTTTCTTCATGTCCCATTTTTCTGAATTTTTTGTTCCATCATACCTAAGTCAAACTTTTTTGGTTTGAATTTTATACTTAAGTACATGTGAACGTTTTTCCAATTTTATTATTGGTAGCTCAAGCCATAGCTTAAATTTGTATGTAGTAAGAATTTTAACGAACATTTTATATTGCTATATTAAATTGAATTAAGATTCTATAGGCTAATTGTTCGAAATTTTTAATTTAAATCTCAGAAAGACATGATAAATATTCCAAGGCACAAAGCCAAGTCATCATCAGTTTTTTTGTTATTCAACTTACACAGCAGAGCAGAACAGCTGTTTTCGAAAGACGCAACCCTTTCATCATCAGTGCTCATGTGTATTGTGTTTGTCACCACTTATTAGGTGGCTTAGTTGAATGTGATAACAGTTCCTATTTACACAAATTTTATTGTGAAAAAGAATACGAGAACTGTATCAAGCTGATGTTAACAGGTTATTGTTATAATACCCGTGTTACCGTTTGATTATTTTTCTTCATGTCCCATTTTTCTGAATTTTTTGTTCCATCACTCCTAAGTCAAACTTTTTTGGTTTGAATTTTATACTTAAGTACATGTGAACGTTTTTCCAATTTTATTATTGGTAGCTCAAGCCATAGCTTAAATTTGTATGTAGTAAGAATTTTAACGAACATTTATATTGCTATATTAAATTGAATTAAGATTCATAGGCTCATTGTTCGAAATTTGTTTTTAAATCTCAGAAAGAGAGATAATAAGTGGTGACAAACACAATACACATGAGCACTGATGATGAAAGGGTTGCGTCTTTCGAAAACAGCTGTTCTGCTCTGCTGTGTAAGTTGAATAACAAAAAACTGATGTTGACTTGCCTTTGTGCCTTGGAATATTTATCATGTCTTTCTGAGATTTAAATTAAAAATTTCGAACAATTAGCCTATAGAATCTTAATTCAATTTAATATAGCAATATAAAATGTTCGTTAAAATTCTTACTACATACAAATTTAAGCTATGGCTTGAGCTACCAATAATAAAATTGGAAAAACGTTCACATGTACTTAAGTATAAAATTCAAACCAAAAAAGTTTGACTTAGGTATGATGGAACAAAAAATTCAGAAAAATGGGACATGAAGAAATATAATCAAACGGTAACACGGGTATTATAACAATAACCTGTTAACATCAGCTTGATACAGTTCTCGTATTCTTTTTCACAATAAAATTTGTGTAAATAGGAACTGTTATCACATTCAACTAAGCCACCTAATAAGTGGTGACAAACACAATACACATGAGCACTGATGATGAAAGGGTTGCGTCTTTCGAAAACAGCTGTTCTGCTCTGCTGTGTAAGTTGAATAACAAAAAACTGATGTTGACTTGCCTTTGTGCCTTGGAATATTTATCATGTCTTTCTGAGATTTAAATTAAAAATTTCGAACAATTAGCCTATAGAATCTTAATTCAATTTAATATAGCAATATAAATGTTCGTTAAAATTCTTACTACATACAAATTTAAGCTATGGCTTGAGCTACCAATAATAAAATTGGAAAAACGTTCACATGTACTTAAGTATAAAATTCAAACCAAAAAAGTTTGACTTAGGTATGATGGAACAAAAAAATTCAGATAAATGGGACATGAAGAAAAATAATCAAACGGTAACACGGGTATTATAACAATAACCTGTTAACATCAGCTTGATACAGTTCTCGTATTCTTTTTCACAATAAAATTTGTGTAAATAGGAACTGTTATCACATTCAACTAAGCCACCTAATAAGTGGTGACAAACACAATACACATGAGCACTGATGATGAAAGGGTTGCGTCTTTCGAAAACAGCTGTTCTGCTCTGCTGTGTAAGTTGCATAACAAAAAACTGATGTTGACTTGCCTTTGTGCCTTGGAATATTTATCATGTCTTTCTGAGATTTAAATTAAAAATTTCGAACAATTAGCCTATAGAATCTTAATTCAATTTAATATAGCAATATAAAATGTTCGTTAAAATTCTTACTATATACAAATTTAAGCTATGGCTTGAGCTACCAATAATAAAATTGGAAAAACGTTCACATGTACTTAAGTATAAAATTCAAACCAAAAAAGTTTGACTTAGGTATGATGGAACAAAAAATTCAGAAAAATGGGACATGAAGAAAAATAATCAAACGGTAACACGGGTATTATAATAATAACCTGTTAACATCAGCTTGATACAGTTCTCGTATTCTTTTTCACAATAAAATTTGTGTAAATAGGAACTGTTATCACATTCAACTAAGCCACCTAATAAGTGGTGACAAACACAATACACATGAGCACTGATGATGAAAGGGTTGCGTCTTTCGAAAACAGCTGTTCTGCTCTGCTGTGTAAGTTGAACAACAAAAAACTGATGTTGACTTGCCTTTGTGCCTTGGAATATTTATCATGTCTTTCTGAGATTTAAATTAAAAATTTCGAACAATTAGCCTATAGAATCTTAATTCAATTTAATATAATAATTTGTAATTATGTTAGTTATTTATATATATGTATTCATATGTATGTGTGCGTATGTGCATATGTGTATGTACATGCATATGTGTTTGTATCTCTCTATGTGTATGTATATATGTTTGTATGTAGTTGTGTATGTTCATGTATGCATATATGTATACGTTCATGTATGGATTGATGTATACATGTATAAATATAGACAAGCCTATATATATGCTTTTGTTTTTATGTTAATATTTTTGAAAACATAGATATATTCCAAACAATTTTTTTTTCATATTTCAAAACCAATTTATACAGAAAATTTTAATTTTCGATTGTTATTCCTGATGATGTCAACAAATTGTTGACGAAATATCGAATAAAATAGAAAAATTATAACGGTTTTTACAAAAACGACCTCGAGCTCAATCATTCTAAAATACATATATAAGAAAAGGTCAATAAAAGCAAACAACAATTATAAAAAGAGAGCACGTCAATTATGGACTACAGAAGTTTTAAGAAAAATAGCCAAACAAGCAGATGCGTCAATCAACTGAAGGCTATTAGAAATAAAATTGTTCAAGCCAAATCTTCAATAACTTTTTTGGTAAGATGTAGAAATGCTGGAATCATCCCAAATTTCATAAGATATTCGACAAAGAATGTCCTAAATATATTCAACAAAGACCGATTACTGGATATCCAACAATCAATTTCCAAATATACGCAGGACTTACACAACAAAATTTTAAGATTAGCTATTAAGGAAAAACATGAATTATTGAAGCATTTTTAAAGGAAAAAGGATATAATTATGAAGGACTTAGAAGGATATTTTACTTTAGAGGAGTTTGTTGAATTCTTGTATTATGAAGAAAATCTGACTAATTCATATAGGAAAAAAGTAAATATAATACATAGAAATAAATTTGAGAAACTAGATGAAATACAGTTAAAACAATTAGATATAAAATTTAATAAGAAGTGGTTTGTCAATACTACTAATATAGACATTCCTAAAGACATTCAGTGGATACTTTCACTTGGACAAAAACATGCTTTACCTGTTAAAAAAGGTAACATTCCTATTTTAAAAATTATTTCAGAGGGAGAAGATTTAGTACGAATTATTAATGGAAGAGAAGAACAAGAAATTGATAGAAATAGACTATCTTCAATTTATGATAACAATTTAAATAAAATAATATTAACAAATAGAGATAATTTTATATTAAAGAAAGCAAGGAAAGCTTATCTTTTCTTAAAGAAAAATAATGATATACTTATTATAGATGCAGATAAAGGTAATGCTACTGTATCGATTAATAAACATGATTATGATTCTAGGAATATTAATATTGTAGGAGATCGAACGAATTATAATATAATTAATAGAGACCCTACGACCAAATTTCAAAAGATCAACAATGAAATAGTTGAGGAATTGTTCAAAAAACATATTATCAATTGTAGTGAGAGGAATAAACTTAAGACAAATATTTCGGTAGCTCCTCGTTTATATGGATTACCAAAAATACATAAGGAGAATTTTCCATTGAGACCCATATGTTCTTTTATTAACTCTCCTTCATATGAATTGTGCAGATATATTACAAATATTTTAAAAAATATTACGAAAGATTATACTTTTAACATTAAAAATTCAATGGAATTTGTAGATAGAACCAGAGATCAGAATATATCTAATAATGAGAGTTTAATTTCTTTTGATGTGGTTCCTCTATTTCCTAGTATACCTATATCTTTTGCAATAAATACAATAAAAGAAAAATGGGATACAATCAAAGTATATACTAACATAAACAAAACTTTATTTTTACGTATGTTAAAATTTTGTATAGATGATAATAGATATTTCCAATATAATAACAAAATATATATACAACAAAAAGGTCTTCCAATGGGATCACCAGCATCACCAATTAGCAATTCAAAAAGTTGATCTTAAACCCAGAATAATGACAAAATATGTAGATGATTTGTTTTGCATTATTCCTACATCTGGAATTTATGATATGTTAACAGAACTAAACAAATTTAATTCTAATATAAAGTTTACTATTGAGAAAGAGTTTGATAATAAACTTCCGTACTTAGACACACTAATTATAAGAAAAGGAAATAGATTATTAATAAATTGGTACCAGAAACCTACAGCCTCAGGCAGAATGATTAATTATTATTCTAAGCATAGAAGACATATTATTATCAATACGGCTAGGAATTTCATAGAAAGAGTTTTAAATATTAGTGATAAGGTATTTCATAAAAATAATATAAATAAAATTAAAGACATTTTAGAATATAATAATTTCCCAAAGAGTTTAATAATTAAATTAATATATCAATATAGAGATAGGAGAACAAATAACAATAATAATAATAATAATAACAACAATATATTTTTTTTTTGCGGATAAGGTGGGAAAAGGCTTTATGCCTTCACGATGGCCGTCACCAATCGTGATATGTCGGATTCGCCATTGGCATACCGACCAAAAACCCGCCTTGTTACCTCGTCTGGGAACAATTCACCCCGGAACCGCGTCAGCATTACTTCGGGGTGGTCCCACTTTCGGCATTAGGCCGTATTCTCCGTTGTCCTGCGTCCAGGTTCCGCATTGGCAAAGGTAGCCCTCTCCACATTCATCACATCATCCAGATCTATCTTCTTAGCCCGTACGATCCGTTCGCAGTAGTAAGCCACGGCGTTCCAATGGGTCTGATCAGTGATCATCTTTTCAGTCAAGTTCTCGGCCGTGAATTGGCCGACTTGTTCTTTCAGCGTTTCTCGTTCGGTCGCCCAGCGCGTACAGGCAAAGAATGTATGCTCCGCGTCGTCAGTGACTTCTGTGCTTTCATACACACAAAAGACTGTGCTGCATTTGCCCATTCTGTGAAGGTATTTGCGGAAGTAACCGTGGCCAGATAGCAGTTGAGTTAGGTAATAATTTACCTCGCCGCATTTCCTGTTTATCAATCTGCTAATGTCCGGGATAAGCCTTGCCGTCCATCTTCCACACGTTGCCACATTCCACTGTGTATTCCACTCGAAAATAGTACTTTCTCTCGCATTATCTGATGGTCCGGAATGGTTCGATTTCATTTCCCATATTCGCTTACGCTCCAGTGCCAATAGATCTATGGGGATCATGCTGGCTATTACCAACACCGCCGGCCCTGATACCGTACGATATGCGGACGACACCCGAAGTGCGGCTGTCCTCTGCGCGGCCAGCAGACTCTTACCCCTTCGCTTCACTTTTAGCGTGTCAGCCCATACTTCACATTCGTAGAGAAGTATGCTGTTGTTTACCTCCATAAGAAGCCTGCGTTTGCTAGAAATATTAACAACAATATTAACAACAATACAAATAATAATAATAATAATAATAATGGTAAGCCCGCAAGGGCATACCAAAATTTGGTATGACGAGTGTGTGACGACCTCGCGGACCCTAGTCAAAAATCCAGGCGCGACGGTTCCCACATTGGGCGGCTTCCTGGTCAGTGATGACTCATATTGAGCAACTGGAACCTTCTCATGTACCCTACGGGATCGTGAGCCCTGCCAAGGGTTAAATGGAACCCATTCCCATGGTGAAAAAATAAAATGAATAGAGATAATGAAATGCGATTGCCCGAGGAGGGCGCCCCTACTGGAGCTGGTCTTGGAACGGGGGACAGTGTGAGCGGCCAGCGGCCGGGACATAATCGACGACCCGGTCGGGGAAACCCCGAAATACAGTCGACAGAAGAAAGGAGTCAAAATATAACAAGAACTCCGCCTACCGAAAGTGCTACTCAAGATCATAATGAGCTCACCCAGGGCTGCCACGGCGTAGAATTAAATGGACCCACGAAATGAACGTGTCCGTACTAAAAGCCTACTTTATGGCAACGCGCAATGAAAATTTAGTAAACTACAGGCAGCAAATGTACAATATATTTCTAGAACAAAACCCTCATCTCAGTCATCTAACACAGCAAAACCTTGCAGATAGAAGAGTCACAATAGTTAGAAACAATTTGATACCACTCACATTACGTGAACAGATTCGAGCGACCGTTAGTAATACTCAATCTCCAGATAATAATCGCCAACCACAGAGGATAGCGGAAAAAACAAACCTACACAATCACAATTAATACAGAATCATCAACACACCAACAGCAACCTAATACATCAGGAGATTATAAGTACCAATCAGCTAGAAGAGCACAACCCCACACACCAGCAGGATGAGAACATTATAAGAACACTCAGAACAATATTCACTGAAGCTAAAATAAAATTCTTAGAAATGAGTCCCGAAAATAGGCCTTTCTTACCGAAACAGAAGCCATGCAAAAGATTGCACAAAATAACATCCATTCTTAATAACGAAATACTACCGTCGGAGATCACGTCAAATGCCAACTACAGCCACATAGTTGGACTTGTCTACTGCAGCGCATATACGATAACAAAGTTCATTAAAACCCCGGAACTTTCTTCAAGTGGAAACGAAAGTAACCATCGCGCACAACAGCAAACAACAAACAGAAATAGCAAGCCCAGACGTAAGCAGCCATACTCAAAGCCAGGATGGCAAAGACGATTGCAGTCGAAGATAGATAACATCAGGAAAGATTTAGGCTTCCTCACTGGATTCGGGACTAATAGAACTGGCAAGAGAACAGAAGCTAAACTCAAAAATATCAGACTTAGACACCTAGTACACACACAATTCGACCTGTTTACTGTTAAACAGAAGCTTCTAAAATATTCAGAAAGAATGCGAAATTATACAAAAAGTTACGCCAGGAAAAAGCACAACAAAATCTTCCAAATGGAAGAAAAGCGTTTTTATGACAAGATAGCAAGATCCCACGATAATGCAACAACAGAAATGAATAATGTCGAAATTGGCGAATTTGAAAACTATTGGAAACAAATCTGGAGCGAACCAGAAGTACACACCAAAACACCAGGATGGATGAATAGCATAATTACACACGTAACCGATAATGAACCAATGAGCACAACTGCCATAACCCAAACTCCCTTTAAAATGGTGATACAAAAACTCCAAAACTGGAAGCATCCAGGAAGTGACAAAATCCACAACTACTATTATAAACATATGACAATAATACATAATCACATAGTAAATATATTCAATGATTTAATAACAAATCCTGGTCATATATCACACGAAATGTGTACAGGCACAACATATTTAAAGCCAAAAGTTGATAATCCAACATCTCCATCGCAATTTAGACCAATAACTTGTCTAAACACAAGGTATAAAATATTTACAGCATGTATAGGACTTGCAATAAATGAGTACTGTGAAAACAACAACATTATCGCAGAGGAACAGAAAGGATGCCGACCTGGAACAAAGGGGTGTAAGGATCAACTCATAATTGACAGCATAACTACCAAGCAAGCTATAAAACGAAAGAAAACCCTGTATATGGTGTTTATAGACTACCAGAAGGCATTCGATTCAGTCCCACACTCATGGCTCCTAGAAGTTCTAAAGATATATAAAATTGATACCACTCTTTTAAGATGTATTGATCATCTTATGCGATTCTGGGAAACTAAATTGCATATACAAAAGGGAAACAGCACTGTTGTGTCACAGCCAATAAAAATACTGCGCGGAATATACCAGGGCGATTCGTTTAGCCCTTTAATATTCTGTATGGCAATAAACCCTTTATCAACTCTTCTGCAACAGAGCCAATAAGGGTATAAACTTACCCCTGCAACAGATATAATCTCGCACTGTTTCTATATGGATGATCTAAAAATTTATGCAAATACAAAACAAAACCGTGATAACCTATTGAGAATAGTTGAAATGTTTTCAAAAGATATTAAAATGAAATTTGGGATCGAAAAATGTAAAACACAAAATGTAACTAGGGGAAAATATACAACCTCTAGAAATTTTCTAACTGCGGACCTGAAAAACATAACACCACTTAGAAGAGACGAACACTACAGGTACTTGGGAATAAAACAACATATCACAATAGACCACAGGAAACAGAAAGAAGATATTAATAAAGAATTCATAAGAAGGATTAATATGGTATGTAAGAGCATATTATATAGTAGAAACCTTATAAAGGCAATAAACACATTCGCCATACCTCTTCTTACATATACATTTGGTATCATATCCTGGTCGAATACAGATTTAAATAACTTCGATATGAAAATCCGTACTACGCTAACGAAGTTTAAATATCACCACCCGAAAGCATCGTTAGAACGGTTAAACATCCCAAGAAAGTTAGGAGGAAGAGGGATACTAAATATAAAGATACTACATGATACACAACTCACAATATTAATAGAATATTTTAAAACAAAAGCTTCAGTATCTCCTCTCTACAGAGGACTCATAAGTGCCGACGATAACCTCACTCCACTAAATCCTAAAAACAATAGCAACAATGTTCAAACAACAATAGAGAACCTTATTTAAGACTGGAAATCAAAACCGCTACATGGAAAATACCCAAATTTGATCAGTCAGGCTTATGTAGATAAAGTAAATACTAACAATTGGCTTAAATATAGTAACGTCTTTGCTGAAACCGAAGGATTTATTACAGCCATTCAGGATGGAGTAATACAAACGAAGAATTACAGGAAATGCATAATTCGTGACAGTACAGTAATAGACGATAGTTGCCGAAGGTGCGGTAATACGCCTGAAACCATACAACACCCACTTAATAGCTGTCCTACTCTCCTTCCAAATCATTACAGGCAAAGACATGATAATATCGGAAAGATAATATATATAAATATAATAAAAAAGGTAAATATTAACGAGCCAACAGTACTACAAATGTCAACCTAAGCCAATAATCGAAAATAACCAATATGTTATCTACTGGGATAGATCAATACTAATCAACAGCCCGCCAGATACGAATATACCCAATAGACCAGATATGATAGTAGTAAATAAACAAAGAAAAATAGCCCAGATCATTGACTTCGCCGTACCATATGATACTAATATACAAGATACCATAGCCATAAAAAAATCTAAATATATACTGCTTGCCCAATACATGAAGAACACACACAATCTAGTCAGGGTAGATATCCTACCAATAGTAATAAGCTCTATGGGAACAATACCCAAAGATACCTCGTATGCAATTGAAAAATTAGACCTTGATATAAAAATATTAACTGAAATGCAAAAGGCAATTCTAATAAAAGCAACGACGATAGTGAGGGAAACATTAGGATAACGGATATAAAAGATGGATTATATCCCCACAGAGCGTAACCTTTGGTCTTAGACCCGGTACGTCAATTCCAGCAAAAGCTGAGAATGTATAATTCGATAATAATAATAATAATAATAATAATAATAATAATAACAATAATAATAATGGTAATGGTAATATAAATAATACTACACAGCAAAAGACATATAAGTCATTGACTTATATATCTGGAATATCAGAAAGATTAGTAAAATCTAAAATTTACGATGCAGAGAAATATAGAATAGCTCACAAGACATATAATACAATGAAAAGACTATTTAGCAAAACAAAAGATAAGATTGATAAGTGGGATAGGTCTAAAGTAATTTATAAAATACCTTGCAAGGGGAATAGTCAGGAAAATTGTAATAAGATATATATTGGTACAACTAAAAATAAATTAAAGACTAGGATAACAGGTCATAAGTCAGATCAAAAATATAGACACATGAATTCACAAAAAACTGCTTTATGTTCTCATAGTTCTGAATTATATCATTTTGCAGATTTTGAAAATGTTTCAATATTAAACACAGATAACAATTATAATCGGCGCTTAATGTTAGAAATGTTAGAAATAATTCGCACACCTTTATCACAAAGAATAAATTTTAAGGCAGACACAGAAAAATTAGCATAGAACTATAGGTATTTAGTTAGTAAAATTAGAATTTTTTATAAAAAAAAAAAATTTTTGTTTATTTATGTTAATTGGTTAAAGAATTTATTCCTATGTATGTATGTATATATTTATGTGTATGTATGTATGTGTGTATGCGTGTATACATGTAATTGTGTATATGTATATATATATATATATATATATATATATATATATATATATATATGTATGTGTATGCATGCACATATGTATATATATATATATATATATATATATATATATATATATATCTCATGTCATTATTTTATATGCTATTTATATACACTATACTGTAATCAATTCTTATCCTTGTTGTAATGTTGATTGAATAGTTTAAATATTGTAAATGTTTAGTTATATACATATGTACGTAAATTTGTATGTATGTTAATATATTAATTTGTAATTATGTTAGTTATTTATATATATGTATTCATATGTATGTGTGTGTATATCCGCAAGGATATTCGTATATAAAATCCATAAGGATATTTTGTACGGATAACGGGGAGTAATGACCCCGCGGCCCTGAGTTATTATAACGGGTTGGAGGGCTTGAACAAAGATGCCCCAAGAAGACCTGTTATTCAGTGTGGCCCTTTATTTGGCACACTGAGATGGGGCTTTGAAGTCCCTGGCATTAAGACCAAGTCCAGTACGGTCTTAATTATGGCATTCCTGGGAAAACGATTTGAAATGGTAGAACCCTGGGCTGGTAGATGTGGTATTCTGGGACTTAAGTATGTATGAGTGAATTTGTACAGAAATGGCTCTCAGGCTAATGCCACAACTGCCTCCGTCCTATTAAAACTTGGCAAGCCTCAAAGTACGTTTGAAGTTCGTCATCATTAAGTTGGTGGTGTAGGTCCGGATGTTAATTCCCGGTTAGCACGGATCTGGCTCTGGCGGATTGATCCATAAGGTCTCTTCGTCAACCCTCGCATGGACCTCACTGCTTGCAAAGACACCCATGGGATCTAAACGTGACTGCACAACTAACGGAGACAGCGGCTGCGAGTTTGGACCCAATTGAATGAAGATCAATAGAAATAATTTAGAAGCGAAAGCGGAAAGCTCTGGAAATGGCGAAATTGAGAATCCATTCCTGAAGAGGCCGGTGATCGCGAGATCGCCCCTACGGCGGTGAACACGCCGCATAGGGTAGGTTTTGGCACCACAGATGGTGGTCAGGAACCAAAAGGCAAGGTTGAAAAACTAGGAGAGAGGATAGCAAAGCTATTAGACTTTCTCAAGACAAGATCGAATGTCCACAAGGATATAGTATCGATGTCTCGAAAAATACA
This sequence comes from Linnaemya tessellans, assembly GCA_951800035.1. Classification (NCBI taxonomy): domain Eukaryota; kingdom Metazoa; phylum Arthropoda; class Insecta; order Diptera; family Tachinidae; genus Linnaemya; species Linnaemya tessellans. The sequence goes on along the minus strand of OX637533.1, from coordinate 73,715,564 downwards.
GGCATTGTATATGCAGGTGGCAGATGAGCTGAGCAGTGCAACTGGTCAGCTCAAGGTGCCCTGCAATAAGCAGACGCAGACAGGGGTTATGGTAAGACCATCTCCCCCTGTCCCTGCAGGCGCGACCCCGAAGCGTAGGAGAGATGAAAGTACTCTTGGGCCAAAGGGGAATAGGGCTAAGAAGAAGAGGAAGGATGCAGTAGATGCTATCAGGAGTAGTGAAGGTAGCTGTGTTGGATCGGCGGCAGCGAATGGTGCTGCTTTGCCGAACCCAGGCACTAAGGAACCTGGGTGGATAAAGGTCCGTCCCAGGGAATCGAATAGAAATAGGATTAGGAGTAAGCAGGGGTCACGTTCGGATGCCCTGGTTATTAAAACATGTGGGAACGCTTCCTATGCTGAGATTCTCAGGCAAGTGAAGAAGAACCCTAAACTTAGTAATCTGGGGGAGAATGTGAAGGGCATTCGGAAGACTGGGAAGGGTGAGCTGCTACTGGAGCTCACTAAACCCCGCTCACCAGAATATAGGTGTGTTCAGATCGGAGGTGGAAGCGGTACTGGGTGGGACTGCCGAAGTACGGGCACTATCCCAAGAGGTTAGGATTGAAATTAGGGACATAGATGAGGTGACTTCCAAGGAGGACATCTATGACGCCATAGTTAGTAAATCCAACGATTTTAAGGTACTGCAGTTGACTGCAATTAAATCACTGAGGAGAGCGTATGGGGGAACACAAACTGCCACGATTGGCCTGAGTGCTCCTCTAGCTAGACGCCTTCTAGAGATGTCCAAGATACGCATCGGCTGGGTCGTGTGTCGAATACGGGAAAAGATAGCACCGAAGAGGTGCTACAACTGTCTCGATTTTGGACATAGGGCGACGAATTGTAGCGGCCAGGATCTATCCGGAAATTGCTTGCATTGTGGGGAAGCTGGCCACAAGATTGCAACATGTTCCAACAGACCTTCGTGCATGCTCTGTAGAAAGGGTGGAAGTACTAATGGTGACCATGTCACCGGATGCGTAGTTTGCCCGTACTACAAGAGGGCGCTACAAAAGCTTAGCGGTTAAACACTACTTAATAATCAGGATGCGCATATTACAGCTAAATCTCAATCATTGCCAAGCAGCACAGGAGTTGCTTAGGCAAACCGTACGAGACTTAAAGGTAGACGTTGCTGTACTCAGCGAGCCATATAAGAAGATTGTATCTGCAAATTGGGTTACTGATGATACAGATACAGCAGCTATATGGACTACCGGTTCTTTGATATTGAGGGAGAGGTTATCACCGCAATGTGGGTACACGCGGGCCACTGTTTCCGGCATATGTTTGTAAAGCTGTAATGTTCCTCCTAGGTATTCTATTGATGACTTTCGTGTTAATATAGACAACATAGTGATGGACGCTGCAGCCAGGAGTCCTGTTATAATAGCAGGGGATTTCAACGCGTGGGCTGTTGAATGGGGCTGCCCCTTGACAAATGCAAGGGGAAGGATGCTATTAGAGGCCCTTTCTGCGCTAAATGTTGTGCTCTTGAATTCTGGAGATGAGGAAACATTTAGAGGAGGAAATGGTGGTTCAATTATTGATATTACGTTTGCCAGCGATACCATTATAAACCGTGTAAACTGGAGAGTATCTGATGTTTATACTCACAGCGATCACAGTGCCATATTTATGGATATACAGGATGATATACGGCATGTGACTCCCCGTGCACAAGGTTTGTCGGGATGGAAAGTGAATACCTTTGATAAGGATATTTTTGCCATCTGTATGGAAGGTATGGAATTAAATGGTTCAGCAGAGGATATGGCAGAACAATTGGTAAACCATATCACGCGGTCGTGCGATGCATCTATGGTGAGGCGGAAAGGATCCGGAAAGGGGTCACCGGTTTATTGGTGGAATGATGATATTGCCGGCTTGAGGGCGGAGTGTATACGTGCCAGAAGGCAGTATACAAGAACTCGAGGTAGGTTAGAGAATAGCGTATACCAGGAGAATTACAGGAATAGGAGGAAGGCCCTAAAGGATGCAATTCGTAGGAGCAAGCGGCAGTGTTTTCTTAATATCTGTGATGTGGTGGATGATAATCCTTGGGGTCTCGCATATAAGCTGGTCACCAAAAAACTTAAATGCCTGACCCCGTTGCAACCGAGTGAGGGGCCAATCCTGGAGGAAATTGTAGACCATCTCTTTCCCCAGCAGGACGCACCACCTTGGGAGCACAACCCTCCAATTGGGACATTAAATTTTCCCCCGGTTACAATAGCTGAGATTGAGGACGTTGTCTCTAGGTTTAGAGATAAGAAGGCACCGGGACTCGACTGCATTCCAAATATAGTATTAAAGGAGGCCATCAGGCTTTGTCCCGAGCAGTTCTTAAGAATGGTGAATACATGCTTAGGTAGGGGAATTTTCCCAACAAGATGGAAGAGGCAGAAGTTGGTATTAATACCAAAAGCCAATAAACCCCTAGATGATCCCTCATCTTATCGGCCACTGTGTATGATAGATACATGTGGGAAGTTGCTAGAGGGTGTGATCTGCCGAAGACTTGGGAATTGCGTTGAAGACAGAAATGGTCTATCAGACAACCAATTTGGCTTCAGGAGGGCGAGGTCAACAGTGGATGCTATAAACGTGGTAGTAGAAACTGCTGCACGGACTATCTATGGCAGGAGGTGAAGGAATGGCACAAAGGAGTACTGTGTAGTTGTGACGCTGGATGTGAAGAACGCGTTCAACACAGCGTGCTGGGTGCATATTGTTGATGCTCTAACTCGATTGGACATCCCAGAATATCTGATAGGGATAGTGCAGGATTATTTCCGGTATAGAGAATTGATCTATAGTACAGATGCGGGTATAAGGAAACGTAGGATTAGTGGTGGTGTTCCCCAAGGATCGATACTTGGACCATTGTTGTGGAACGTAATGTATGATGGAGTACTAAGGTTGAGGTTACCTGAGAGAGTACAGATTGTGGGATTTGCAGACGATATAGCGCTGGTATGTGAGACTAAGGAATTGCTGGAGGCAGAAACCATTGCAAATGCCAGCGTACAATTAGTAAAGTCCTGGATCACTGCAATGGGATTGACTCTAGCTGATCATAGAACCGAAGCGGTTTTGATTAGTAGTCGTAAGGCTAGGGAAACTATTACCCTCAATGTTGGCACCTGCTCCATAGAATCAAAAACATTTCTGAAATATCTGGGTGTGATCATTGACACACGGCTGTCTTTCCGCGAGCACTTGCGATATATAGCATCCAAAGCATCAGGGACCTGTTTGGCGCTATCTCGGATCATGCCAAACATGAGAGGGCCAAAGTATCTTTAGAGGAAACTGCTCGCTGGAGTAGTAAGGAGCATTATCCTATATGCACACCCGGTATGGTCAGACTCACTTAGATATTCCACATATGTGGGGCTGGTATGCCCTGTGTATAGGCTAGCTGCTTTAAGAGTATGTAGTGCATTTCGGACAGTGTCGGACGAGGCGGCTTTTATCATACCGACATTTAATGCATACCTCGCCATCGTACTTACCTTTTAATTATGGAATTTTCACTTACCAATTAACCTTCAAGGAACTCACTTCAGTGACACAACCTTAGGAATTTATACTACTCTAATCCCTTGAATTTATCCTTATTCTAAACACAAATTCGTACTTATCCTAAACTGCTACATTTGTACATTGTATAATACTTCCTAAAGGTTAAATCTATTATAATAAAAATCGTTGTGAAGAAAACAAGAAAAAAACCCTACACGTCCTCTACATATTTGTTAATCCTGAAAGTAAAGGTAAGCATCCACTACAAAGAATCCTAACCTAACCAGAAAGTAATTGGTTTCTTTTCATCCCCATTTAACCCAATAATTGTAATTGCATTCTGAGCAATTATAAAATATTAATCTCTTTTGTAGAGTGACGGTTGTATCATAATCCGCTCAATATTGTCATCTCTATTGAAGAGATTTCTTTTTTAATAACACAGATTATTACATGGTAACTTCGAGCGAAAAAGATAAAACAGATAATATAAAGTTCACCACACGTTGAAGGAGTTAAACTAAAAAGAATCAAAGATCATCAGTAAAAAAAAAACAACCATCAAACAAAGTAAGTAAGAAACATATTAATATTGCTACAATCACAAAAGAACAAACATAAAACACGTTGAACTAAAATAGGTACAGAAGTAAAAGCAAGCATAAACAAGTAAAAGTGCTATATTCGGCTGTGCCGAATCTTAAATACCCTTCACAGATGTAATTCTTCTTTCTTTCTTTCTTGCCAAAACAGAAAGTAGGTTTAATTAAAAAATCAAAATTATGTTATCGGTTACTTTTTAATTTAAAAAAACGTTTAAATTTTGCGGCTAGGAAGCTAAATGTTTGGCTTTTCTTATATCTAATACCTATGAACGTCTTTCAAAAATATTATATATATTTAGTTTACAAACAAAACAAAAAATCCGTTTTATGTACCCCAAAAAGTTATAATTGTCCAACCATGGAATCGTCTTTTAGATTTTGTTGGTTTTTAATACCAGTTTACCTTTTTATGATATATAAAGTAGGTATAATTCACCATAAAAATCAAAAATAAAAAATAAAATGGCTGCTTATATGAATCAGAATATGTCGATTTTCCAACCCTGGAACCGAATTTTTAATTTTTTAATACTAATTTAATTTTTTCTGATGTATAAAATAGGTTTAATTCACTAAAAACGCAAAAATTGGAATTTATGTATGCATTTTATGTACCAAAAATTATTCGATTTTGCAACCCTGGAACCGAATTTTTAGTTTTTAAAATTTTTGATTCCAATTTAATTCTTAGCGAAGTATAAAATAGGTTTAAGTCCCCGAAAAAACCAAAATTGGGAACTTGCATATATATGGGACATCCCCTGAGTGCTGGTCCTACTCCTAAAAAAAAAAAAATATGGTTACTTTTATGTACCAAAAATTTCGATTTTCCAACCCTGAAACGGAATTTATAATGTTTTGATACTAATTTAATTTTTTCTGAAATATCTAATAGGTTTAATTGACTAAAAGCAAAAAATTTGGAATTTATGTATGTACTATTATGTACGAAAAATATTTAGATTTTCCAACTCTGGAAGTGAATTTTTATTTTTTTTACCAATGCAATTCTTAAACTTTTTGGTCACTTTCATGTACCATAATATATATCATTTGTCCAACCCTGGGGTCGAAATTTTGATTTTTTAAGATTTTAATACCAATTTCGTTCTTCCTGAATTATAAAACAGCTTTAATTAGCAAAAAGAAACAACGTCAATTGCCTTTTTGGTTACTTTTATGCAGAATAAATATTTCAATTTCCCAACCCTGGCAACGATATTTAATTTTTTTTACCAATGCAACCTTTAAAGAGGCATGTAATAGTTTTATTTAAGAAAAACTTAATATTTGTAACCATTTAGGTCATTTTTATGTACCACAAAATATTGCAGTTATCCAACTCTGGAATCAAAATTTTTATTTTTTTAATTTTTGATACCAATTTTGTTTTTCCTGAACTAGAAAATAGGTTTAACTAGTAAAAAACAACGTCAATTGTGTCTTTGGTTACTTTTATGTATAAAAAAATTTCAATTTCTTAACCCTGGAAGCGAAATTAAAATTTTTTAAAATTTTCTTTTTCAATGCAAATCTTCATGAGGTATAAAGTAGTTTTGTTTAAGAAAAACTCCAATTTTGCAACCATTTTGGTTATTACATGTACTAGAAAATATTGCATGTACCAAAAAAAATTTAATTTTTCCAACCCTGGAAACGAAATTTTAATTTCTTATGTTTTTTTATCAGTACAACGCTTCTTGAGGTATAAAGTAGTTTTATTTAAGAAAAATTGCAAATTTTTTAACATTTTGGTAACTTTCATGTACCATAAAATATTGCACTTGTCCATCCCTGGATTCGAAATTTAATTTTTTTATGTTTAAATTTTTGATACCAATTTTGTTCTTCCTAAATTATAAACCAGTTTTAGTTAGCAAAAACCAAAAAAAAACATCAGTTGCCTGTTTGATTACTTTCATGTATAAAAACAATTCAATTTCCCACCCCTGGAAGCAAGATTTGAATTTAAAAAATTTTTTTTGTAACCAATGCAAATCTTCATGACGTATAAAGTGGTGTTGTTAAAGAAAAACTTGCAATTTTTAACAATTTTAGTTACTACATGTACTACAAAATACGGAATAGGCCAAAAAAAAAAATTTTATTTCCCATCCCTGGAAAAAATTTAATATTTTTTTAGTTTTTAATAGACCATTGAGGCTCCCCAAAGCACGAAATAGATTTAATTTGCAAACATTAAAAAAGTTAATGGATTTTTGGTATAAATTTTGCGTCGAGAAATAGGTGTAAGCTTCCCAGCTGTGGAACCATACTTCGGATCTTTCTGAATTTCAATAGCAGCCTATATAAGTTTATTTCCAATCCAACGGTCCAAGAACGAAGTCTCTAGCTCTTCTGGGGGCTTGGGAAAACCGATTTCACGTACAGACGGACGGACAGGCGGACATCGCTCAATCGTCATCGCTATTCATAAGGATCCAGAATATATATACTTTATGGGGACCCATGTGCATATCGAAGAAATTACACACGGAATGACAAACCTATATATACCCTTTCACTTTTTTGTGAAGGGTATAAAAAGGGCTATCATACCTACATACCATATCTACAATCGTAGAACAATAATGATGAGATTCGAATCTCAATACAAAATCAAGATTTGTACGTGTTACCTAGTGAGAGCTATATATATGTGGAAAGTTTCGTTGTAGATGAAAAAATTTGATAATTTTCAGAAAATTTTAAGTTGAAAAAGAAATTTGTTGCACATTTATTTGCTGAAATCCGCTACGAGCTTAATGGCATTGAAATCGATCATACAAGGTATTTAGGAACAACAACCACAATAAAAAATTTGGTATCTCTATCACCAACTGAAAGCGTTGTAATGCAAAATGGTGGATGGCATAAAACTGATGATTTGAATCTTAAGAGTGGATATTTTAATATTTATGTACCACTAAAAATGCTTTTGGGATTTGCTGAAGACTACAACAAAGTTATACTTAATGGAAAACATGAATTGATACTCTTGCGCAATAAAAATTATGCTCTTGTACACTCGAGCGTTTCTACAGAAAAATCGAAACTTACAATTTCACTCATCGCCTGGAGAATTCCATACGTACAATTATCTGATCAGAGCAAGGTGAATATGATTCAAATTATTAACATCTATACCGATGGCATGCATTTCTTAGCTGGGATTGTCATATGAATCCACAATTGAATACAGGGACAAGTCATATTTGTAATGTTAAATTAGCTGCAAGTAAAGAGCGACCACGTTTTGTATTGGTCGCATTTCAACGAGATAACAAATTTGTTCACTGTGACCTAACTAATTTAAAAGTACATTTAAATTCAACCTCTTACCCATATGATGATTTTAACATAAAATTTAAAAATTAACGTTTTGCAAGTCTATATGATATGTATGTAAGATTTCAACAAAGCTACTATATGAAATAGCCTCAACCATTGTTAACTGCCCAGGAGTTTAAAGACGACGCTCCAATTATTGTAGTAGATGTAAGTTATCAGAACGAGTCTGTCAATACCGGACTTATTGATATAAAAATTGAGTTTGCAACAGCAACAAATATTCCAGCAACGACATCAGCTTACTGCGTTCATATTCATGACCCCGTAATAGAACATATACCAATAAGAGGTCAAGTCCGGAAGGTCTTATAAATTAAATAACATGGATGTTTTTATTGTTTTTGTAAACTTCCAAGGTTTCAAAAATAGTTCAAATGACTTCATCGCAAAAGAACCAGCTGTAGCTTTCAGCAACAACGAATGCCTCAATTTCATCATAAAACCTCCTTTTGATTTCGCACGTTTATCAGCCAAAAACAGAGAGAAGCAGTTTGGTTAACAAAAAACTATCATCATATTAACTGGAATGATGGATCAGTCTCATTTCAAAGCGTTTACAAGTTTTTAAAATCCAATATAAGAAATTCACAAATATATGTTAAGGGGGGATAGAAGAAAAAATGGCTAGAAAAAATTATTCATCAAACAGTTTATAACATTGAAGAAATTGGCACAAATTAAAATTAAACAAATGGAAACTAAGCATCCAAAATATCTCTATTGTAGCTATCACGACTATGGTTTTTGTGCCTTAAGGAATGCAATTTTACTTAAAAATGAAAATGTTAACAAACTTTAAAATAAATGCTTATAAAAATGAAAATAAATGTCTTCTTATTTCAAATAAAAACCTACCTACATATTTAATTCAGAGAACACACAACAAACAAACAAACACAATGGCTCATTCATTCAAATCTTGACCATTTGAATATTTGGGCACAAAGAATAAACGCTTATTATTTGTTTGTATGTATATGCGTACATAAATGTCTACAAATTTATTTCATTTCATACTGACCCACTTGCGCTAAATCCAGAAAAGCAAAAAAGCGGACTGTCATACAGACTCACCAATCGTCACACACACAGCCTGTCTGACAGACAGGCATTTCAATCGCCAGTCAGAACACAAAATACAGAAATCGCACCACCATCCAGATCCCCAAATAAAATCCATCGATGATCGTCATGTATAAAATAAACAAAATATCAGATTCAATATTAATGCAATAGTAAATTTTTTTCACAACGTCTTCAAGATTAGAATAATCAAATTTTTCCCCTACACTCAAGCATTGCACACAAAAAATAAATAACTGAATTGCTGGACAAAATATGTTAAGTAAACACACACCAAAATTAATAACAAGAAAAAAACAAGTAAAAACGATATATTCGAGCGGGTCGAATCTTAAATACCCTCCAAATATTTAGTAAGTGAATTTGAAATGTTTAACTTGGTGGGACAGAGTTCCTTTATATAATATCGCACGTCAACGCCCACCAAAGGGGGCGGGGTTTAAAAATATACAATATCATGTTTTCCACAGACGAACGTATGGGCATTGCTAGACCGTCTTAGTCTAGCAATGCGTGACTAAATTGTGAAGTCATCACAATTCTCTTTGGAGGCTATAAAATCTGTTTTTTGGCGGGGTCGCTCTGGCAAGGGCTGTGGGGGAAACATTTCACCTTTGTCATAAAACTCTAAAAATAAATGCTTGGGATAATTATATACAAAATTAAAATTTCTTTTTTTTTGATAGGGTCATTTAGCGGGCAAAGGGGGAGGAGGGGGTAGGGCAGCAACAGGCAGTCATAGAACTCTAAAGATAAATGCTTGGGATGATTATATACAAAATTAAAAAAAAAAAATTTTTTGGTAGGGTCATTTAGGGGGCGAAGGGGAAGGAGGGGGTAGGGCAGAGTAGTACCAGGTTTCGTCTCAGCTTCGTCATTAAAGCTTAAAAGTGTTATTTTTAAGGAATGTAGGCTTAAGTAAAACAATTTGTTAAATTTTTATGCTATTTTTGCCTATAATAACGCCCACTGAAGTGGGCGGGGTCAAAAAATATTTTTATTTTATTTAATGGCTCCAAGCTTAAGGCGTTGGACCGTATTTGACATAAAAATATATCATTTGCTTAACAAAATAACCAAAAAACTATAAAAATTATGTTGTTTTTTCTGGGTTGGTTTAGTTCTTCTTAGGGGAACTTTTTTCCCTCTTGCCCGATTTAGCCCATCTTCGAACTTAACCTGCTCTAAGTTTTAAAATATATTTATGCCAAATTTCAAGAGTCTAGCTCTTTTCGTTTGGACTGAATCGTGATTTCCACAGACGGACGGACGGACGGACATGCTCAGTTCGTCTTAGATTTCATCACTGATCAAGAATATATATACTTTATGGGGTCTGAGATGGATATTTCGATGCGTTACAAACGGAATGACAAAGTGAATATACCCTCCAAATTCTTTTTTGGAGGGCATAATAAGAGAATAAATCTCATTCCAGCAAGAAGAAATGAACCACAAACAATAGGGCCATCCATTTATACAACACTTTTGATATGGTACTTCCTAAAAATTGTTGTGTCAGATACTTAAAATTTATTTTCTATTACGCCATAGCAGACTTGGACAGACAGAATTCCTACGCTCACATATAGACTGACACAAATTCCCACGCTCACATACCGACGGACATGTATTCCCAAAGTCACATATTGACAGACACAAATTCCCACGCTCACATACCGACGGACATGTATTACAAGGTCACATATGGACAGACACAAATTCCCACGCCGACCCCAACATTATACAAAAAAAAAAACAACAACAACAATGTGAACACCCTATTTAACCGTGGGAAAAAACACACACACAAACATTAAAGTAACAAATTACAAAAAAAAATCAATTAACAAAAATTTGGCAATTAACATTTTAAAATTTAAGTATAAAATTTCAAAATTTAATTGCTGACATTTGAGTATTTTAATTGCCGTGGCACATACATTCCCTATGTACTAGTAGCCATGTAAGTTCCTTATTTTGGTTGTGTGTGAATGAAATCTTTTTATACCCTTCAAAAAAGAATTTGGAGGGTATATTCACTTTGTCATTCCGTTTGTAACGCATCGAAATATCCATCTCAGACCCCATAAAGTATATACATATATTCTTGATCAGTGATGAAATCTAAGACGAACTGAGCATGTCCGTCCGTCCGTCCGTCCGTCTGTGGAAATCACGATTCAGTCCAAACGAAAAGAGCTAGACTCTTGAAATTTGGCATAAATATATTTTAAAACTTAGAGCAGGTTAAGTTCGAAGATGGGCTAAATCGGGCAAGAGGGAAAAAATTTCCCCTAAGAAGAACTAAACCAACCCAGAAAAAACAACATAATTTTTAAAGTTTTTTGGTTATTTTGTTAAGCAAATGATATATTTTTATGTCAAATACGGTCCAACGCCTTAAACTTGGAGCCATTAAATAAAATAAAAATATTTTTTGACCCCGCCCACTTTAGTGGGCGTTATTATAGGCAAAAATAGCATAAAAATTTAACAAATTGTTTTACTTAAGCCTACATTCCTTAAAAATAACACTTTTAAGCTTTAATGACGAAGCTGAGACGAAACCATGTACTACTCTGCCCTACCCCCTCCTTCCCCTTCGCCCCCTAAATGACCCTACCAAAAAAAAAAATTTTTTTTTTAAATTTTGTATATAATCATCCCAAGCATTTATCTTTAGAGTTATATGACTGCTGATTTCTGCCCTTCCTCCCCCCCCCCCACCTCTTCCTTTGCCCCCTAAATGACCCTACCAAAAAAAATTTTTTTTTTTAAATTTTGTATATAATCATCCCAAGCATTTATCTTTAGAGTTTTATGACTGCCGACTTCTGCCCTAGCCTCCCCCCCCCTCTCTTCCTTTGCCCCCTAAAATGACCCTACCAAAAAAATAATTTATAGGCAAAAATAGCATAAAAATTTAACAAATTGTTTCACTTAAGCCTACATTCCTTAAAAATAACACTTTTGAGCTTTAATGACGAAGCTGAGACGAAACCTGGTACTACTCTGCCCTACCCCCTCCTTCCCCTTCGCCCCCTAAATGACCCTACCAAAAAAAAGAAAATTTTTTTTTAAATTTTGTATATTATCATCCCAAGCATTTATCTTTAGAGTTTTATGACTACCGATTTTTGCCCTACCTCCCCCCCCCACCTATTCCTTTGCCCCCTAACTGACCCTACCAAAAAATTTTTTTTTTTTAAATTTTGTATATAATCTTCCCAAGCATTTATATTTAGAGTTTTATGACTGCTGATTTCTGCCCTACCCCCCCCCCCCTCTTCCTTTGCCACCAAAATGACCCTACCAAAAAAAAATTGTGTTTTTAAATTTTGTGTATAATCATCCCAAGCATTTATCTTTAGAGTTTTATGACTGCCGATCTCTGCCCTACCCCCCCCCCCCCCTCTTCCTTTGCCCCCTAAATGACCCTACCAAAAAAAAATTTTTTTTAAAGCATTTATATTTAGAGTTTTATGACTGCCGATTTCTGCCCTAGCCCCCCCCTCCTTCTTCCTTTGTCCCCTAAAATGACCCTACCAAAAAAAAAATTTTTTTTTTAATTTTGTATATAATCATCCCAAGCATTTATCTCTAGAGTTTTATGACTGTCTGTTGCTGCCCTACCCCCTCCTCCTCATTTGCCCGCTAAATGACCCTATTAAAAATAAATATACATATTTTTTTATTTTGTGTATAATCATCCCAAGCATTTATTTTTACAGTTTTATGTGTATCTGTTTCTGCCCTACCCCCTCTCCCCCTTTGCCCTCTAAATGACCCAATCAAAAAAAAGAAATTTTAATTTTGTATATAATTATCCCAAGCATTTATTTTTAGAGTTTTATGACAAAGGTGAAATGTTTCCCCCACAGCCCTTGCCAGAGCGACCCCGCCAAAATACAGTTTTTATAGCCTCCAAGGAGAATTGTGATGAAGTCTAAGACGGTCTAGCAATGCCCATACGTTCGTCTGTGGAAAACATGATATTGTATATTTTTGATCCCCGCCCCCTTTAGTGGGCGTTGACGTACGATATGTAGTGCCATCCCTGGATAACCTAATCTATTACTATTTCTCATCAACACTGTATTATTTTACTCACCACTTATCCTACCCTATCCTTATTACTAGCTACTAACGAGAAGACAAATAAATGAAAAGAACATTCATAAATCAACAACCAACACGATCGTTTCAATTTAATGCGAAGAGAAGATTAAACGCTGACATGGCGACCGTGACAAGTGTGCATTCTAGTGCTAGTGCAAAGAAAAAAAATCAAACAATTTAAAAAAAAGTGATTTGTGATTGAAACTAAATTCAAATACCTAATAAATACCATAATGAGGATGGAAAAAATTTTGAATAAGTTATAAAAAGAAAAAAAACTTTAAACAAAAAAAAAAAAACTAAAATAACTTTTAACTAAAATACAAAAAGTGCTTAAAACAAAAGAAGGAGAAAAAAAGAAACAAAAGCCACTGATATGAAACAAAAGACCAAGATGGAAACACAGAAATTTTTTAAGACGTATGACAACAGGGAAAAAAGGGCAGTAAGATCAAAACATCAACTTCTATTTGTAAAAATAGAATATTAACAAATAGTGTAATAACTAACTTAAATAAATTTTAACGGGGAAAAAAAAAGGTTATTGAAAACTGGTTGATCATGCGAGTTTACCGTTAAAACAATGGAAAAAATTTTTTCGGTAAGATTTAAGAACATAGGTATAACAAACAGGAAAAAACCGTTACTAGGTACCTTGACGACAAAATTTTTAAAGTGAAAATAACAAAATTAAAATATGAAAAAACAAACAAGTGAAGAAAAAGAAATAAAAATTAACAGTTAAATTTCGGTTTCAATGTTAATGATCATGAACACAAGAACGAAAGTGAAAATAACAAAATTAAAATATGAAAAAAACAAACAAGTGAAGAAAAAGAAATAAAAATTAACAGTTAAATTTTGGTTTCAATGTTAATGAGCATGAACACAAGAATGAGAACGTAAAAGTAAAGAATCAATAGAAAAAAGAGCAAATTTAGGAGAAAAAGTGCAAAATATGCAACAACAATAACAGTGAAAATACAATATAAAAATTTATTTAAATTTTAAAATACAAAAATATACAACAGCAAAAACAGCGCAAATGCATTATAAAAATTCACAGCAATTGGAAACCTAAAAAATGTGCTATAAACAATCAAAAGGAGAAAAATTAACAACAATAACAATGAGAATACAATACTTAGCAAAAAATTTAAACCTGAAACTTGAAAAATTTTGAATAAAAACTTAAGACTAGCAAAAACAGAAAAAAAAATAAACTAAATATTAATAAATTCTACACATCAAAAAATGAAATATAATGAAAAATCAGTATCAACACATAAAACACCAACAAATTGATCAACTTTAACAACAAATACCTCAAATTCAACAACAAAAACAATTTCATCAACTTTAATAACAGATGAACTATACAACAAAACAGAGTGAAATTTTCAACCACAGTGACAGCGAAGGCGTTAAGCGTAAATATAAAATTATAGAAAAAAAACTATTTATGAAAAAATTGTTTCTTCTATTGATATTTTTTTAAATAAAAATGTATTATACATATAACCACAAAATTTTTCCCATGTAATTATTATTAAATACATTTATCAAACATTTAATTTAAACAAAAACATTCTTACTTCACTTATTAAACCTTATTCCACTTAAACTTACAAAAATGCTTATTCTACTTACATTAAAACATTATACTTACCTTCATACATATATTTAAACATAATTATACTTACATTGAAACATACTTATATTTACTTTTAAACTTAATTATAATACCTTAAAACTTAAATTCACCTTAAAATTTGCATTTATACTTATCGATATACTTACCACTAAAATCACATTTATACTTATCATTACATTTAATCTTACATTTTACAAAAAAAAAATATTTACATTTATTACATTACATATTACATACATTTATTACATTATACTTACATTTATTATATTATACTTACATTTATTACAATGTACATACATTTATTACATTAAACATACACTTACATAACATTAGTAATCATTTATCTATGTTTTTAATAAAATGAAATTTGAATTAAATCACTTTTCAAAATTATGAATTTAAAAAAAAAAAGGAATATGGGAATATTTAAATTTTGAAATTTCTGAACTTTGTCAGTAAATAGCAAATCGGTTAAATTTACCTTATTATTATGCTAAATTCAGTTTTTGGTTATAGTTTGAATACTAAACTTGGGCTAAATAAATTTAAACCAAGATAATGTGCAAAATATAAAATTTTAAAGTTAAAAACCTAAGTTTGAGCGAAATTTAAAAATTAAATTAAATAAAATCTGGAAATTAAGAAAAATTTAATGCCGGAATTTGATCTAGAGACTTTTAATGAATTAATTCAGAAATTTTACAAAATTAAAAAGCGAATTTTGCAAAATCGTCCAATTTCTACAAAAGCGAAAAAGATAAACGAATACGTACGTCTGCTCACAGAAAACTATAATGCTATTTTATCATATACACTTTTACATAAAGAATCAATTGCTAAGGAAATTAACATATATAACAGGGTCTCACATTGCAGGGAACTTCTAGTCAGATGTTTTGGCAGGTTAGGTTGCAAAATTAGGGTGCCTCACGACATACATTTATTTGAGCTGGTAGATATAGAAATTTTAACCGAATCCGATTCGAATTCTGAAAATAGTGAATTAGGCAACGAAAGTGATTGCAGTGAAGAAGAACAAACGGTAGTAAAGCAATCCGGAAATACGACCAATTTTGGTACAAAAGTTGAAATTGGGATCAAAATGGCTACTTTAGAGCAGAAAAAGTCCTTTATTGGTATGTGTGCTACTATATTAAGGGAAAATTATGACGGTAATCCACTTGCATTACAGTCATTTTTGGATAAAATAGACCTGATTCAGGATTTGACTGATGATAATTTAACAACCACGCTGGTATCTTATGTTAAATCAAAACTAGACGGAAAGGCGCGCGAAGCTTTACCGGACAATGTGAGCACGATTGATGAAATAAGAACAGCTTTGAAAAGTAGAATAAAACCTGATAATTCGAAGGTAGTAGCGGGGAAAATTTCAGCACTACAAGTTAGAAATAATAATTACACAGATTTTGGGAAACAAGCGGAGGAACTTGCCGACGCACTTGAGAGATCTCTTGTTATCGAGGGCATGACAAAGATCAAAGCACATGAGATGGCAATTGAGCAAACTGTAAGTGTTTGTCGATTGAATGCTAGATCAGATTTAGTCAAATCAATTCTCGCTTCAACAGCATTTGCTGACCCAAAAGATGTAATTGCAAAATTAGTTGTGGAACAGACAAATGAATCTAAAGAGAAACAGGTTTTAGCTTTTCAATATCGTAACAACAACTTTAACAATTTTTCAAACAGAAATAATTTCAGTCGCGTTAATAATAGTCGTGGAAATAATGCAACTCGCTTCAATAGCAATCGTGGGCATAGTCGTGGTAATGGATACTCACGGGGGTTTCATCACAATCGTAGCGGTAATTTCAATCAAACTAGATTTAATAATAATTTCAACCGTGGCAATCATCGTTTTAATACCAACATTCGAAACAGTTCAAATAACCGAAACGCAAGAACACTGACTTTAAACGCAGAGACCCCTCAACAAGTAATGTTGGGGGAGGACAATCGAAATTAGCAATTGAAAATCAAAATGTATCAACAAAAGCTATTTATAGTTTAAATTTCTCAGATTTCATTCATTTAAGCTCAGCGGATACGGACAGATCATGCAGTTTTTTAGTAGATTCCCAAGCCGATGTTTCATTGATCAAAATCTCTTGTGTAAAATCGAATATCAGTTTTAACGAAAGTGAAATTGTTAATATTACGGGGATAACCACGCATTTAATCACTACATTGGGTACAATTCAAACAAATTTAATAATTCATGACTTTAATTCCGCAAAATTTTCATGTTGTTGACGATAATTTTAACATTCCGTCAGACGGTATACTTGGCAAAGATTTTTTAAAGACAAATAAATGCAAAATTAATTATGAGAATATGTCAGTTTCATTTTGGTTTCGCAATAATAAACTTAACATTCCTATTTTACATGGCACGAATGATGACAATTGCATAATCCCACCGAGGTGTGAAGTTTTCAGAATTTTTAAATTAAATAATGTTATAGAACCAATGTTTATTGATTCGCAAGAGACTAGCGAAGGGGTGTGTATAAGTAAATGTATTGTGAATTCAAATTCACCAATTTTGCGAATCATAAACACAACAAACGAATATAAGTGTATAAGAAATTCTGATATAAAGTCCGAAAAACTGAGCAATTTTAATGTATACTCACTAAATAAAGTTAATTCTGAAAACAATCGGATTGCAAATCTTAAGAACATATTGGATATGCAAATGCCTACCGATGTAAAGAACGAACTATTACCATTGTGCGAACAATACGCCGACATTTTTGCCTTAAAAACTGATAAAATGACAGTTAACAATTTTTATGAACAAAAACTTATACTAAATGACTTTTCACCCGTCTACATTAAAAATTATCGTCTACCTCATTCTCAAAAACAGCTAAATCTCAATCATTGCCAAGCAGCACAGGAGTTGCTTAGGCAAACCGTACGAGACTTAAAGGTAGACGTTGCTGTACTCAGCGAGCCATATAAGAAGATTGTATCTGCAAATTGGGTTACTGATGATACAGATACAGCAGCTATATGGACTACCGGTTCTTTGATATTGAGGGAGAGGTTATCACCGCAATGTGGGTACACGCGGGCCACTGTTTCCGGCATATGTTTGTAAAGCTGTAATGTTCCTCCTAGGTATTCTATTGATGACTTTCGTGTTAATATAGACAACATAGTGATGGACGCTGCAGCCAGGAGTCCTGTTATAATAGCAGGGGATTTCAACGCGTGGGCTGTTGAATGGGGCTGCCCCTTGACAAATGCAAGGGGAAGGATGCTATTAGAGGCCCTTTCTGCGCTAAATGTTGTGCTCTTGAATTCTGGAGATGAGGAAACATTTAGAGGAGGAAATGGTGGTTCAATTATTGATATTACGTTTGCCAGCGATACCATTATAAACCGTGTAAACTGGAGAGTATCTGATGTTTATACTCACAGCGATCACAGTGCCATATTTATGGATATACAGGATGATATACGGCATGTGACTCCCCGTGCACAAGGTTTGTCGGGATGGAAAGTGAATACCTTTGATAAGGATATTTTTGCCATCTGTATGGAAGGTATGGAATTAAATGGTTCAGCAGAGGATATGGCAGAACAATTGGTAAACCATATCACGCGGTCGTGCGATGCATCTATGGTGAGGCGGAAAGGATCCGGAAAGGGGTCACCGGTTTATTTGTGGAATGATGATATTGCCGGCTTGAGGGCGGAGTGTATACGTGCCAGAAGGCAGTATACAAGAACTCGAGGTAGGTTAGAGAATAGCGTATACCAGGAGAATTACAGGAATAGGAGGAAGGCCCTAAAGGATGCAATTCGTAGGAGCAAGCGGCAGTGTTTTCTTAATATCTGTGATGAGGTGGATGATAATCCTTGGGGTCTCGCATATAAGCTGGTCACCAAAAAACTTAAATGCCTGACCCCGTTGCAACCGAGTGAGGGGCCAATCCTGGAGGAAATTGTAGACCATCTCTTTCCCCAGCAGGACGCACCACCTTGGGAGCACAACCCTCCAATTGGGACATTAAATTTTCCCCCGGTTACAATAGCTGAGATTGAGGACGTTGTCTCTAGGTTTAGAGATAAGAAGGCACCGGGACTCGACTGCATTCCAAATATAGTATTAAAGGAGGCCATCAGGCTTTGTCCCGAGCAGTTCTTAAGAATGGTGAATACATGCTTAGGTAGGGGAATTTTC
Source organism: Linnaemya tessellans (assembly GCA_951800035.1). Classification (NCBI taxonomy): domain Eukaryota; kingdom Metazoa; phylum Arthropoda; class Insecta; order Diptera; family Tachinidae; genus Linnaemya; species Linnaemya tessellans. The sequence continues at coordinate 73,696,957 of OX637533.1, read as the reverse complement.
CCAACAAGATGGAAGAGGCAGAAGTTGGTATTAATACCAAAAGCCAATAAACCCCTAGATGATCCCTCATCTTATCGGCCACTGTGTATGATAGATACATGTGGGAAGTTGCTAGAGGGTGTGATCTGCCGAAGACTTGGGAATTGCGTTGAAGACAGAAATGGTCTATCAGACAACCAATTTGGCTTCAGGAGGGCGAGGTCAACAGTGGATGCTATAAACGTGGTAGTAGAAACTGCTGCACGGACTATCTATGGCAGGAGGTGGAGGAATGGCACAAAGGAGTACTGTGTAGTTGTGACGCTGGATGTGAAGAACGCGTTCAACACAGCGTGCTGGGTGCATATTGTTGATGCTCTAACTCGATTGGACATCCCAGAATATCTGATAGGGATAGTGCAGGATTATTTCCGGTATAGAGAATTGATCTATAGTACAGATGCGGGTATAAGGAAACGTAGGATTAGTGGTGGTGTTCCCCAAGGATCGATACTTGGACCATTGTTGTGGAACGTAATGTATGATGGAGTACTAAGGTTGAGGTTACCTGAGAGAGTACAGATTGTGGGATTTGCAGACGATATAGCGCTGGTATGTGAGACTAAGGAATTGCTGGAGGCAGAAACCATTGCAAATGCCAGCGTACAATTAGTAAAGTCCTGGATCACTGCAATGGGATTGACTCTAGCTGATCATAGAACCGAAGCGGTTTTGATTAGTAGTCGTAAGGCTAGGGAAACTATTACCCTCAATGTTGGCACCTGCTCCATAGAATCAAAAACATTTCTGAAATATCTGGGTGTGATCATTGACACACGGCTGTCTTTCCGCGAGCACTTGCGATATATAGCATCCAAAGCATCAGGGACCTGTTTGGCGCTATCTCGGATCATGCCAAACATGAGAGGGCCAAAGTATCTTTAGAGGAAACTGCTCGCTGGAGTAGTAAGGAGCATTATCCTATATGCACACCCGGTATGGTCAGACTCACTTAGATATTCCACATATGTGGGGCTGGTATGCCCTGTGTATAGGCTAGCTGCTTTAAGAGTATGTAGTGCATTTCGGACAGTGTCGGACGAGGCGGCTTTTATCATACCGACATTTAATGCATACCTCGCCATCGTACTTACCTTTTAATTATGGAATTTTCACTTACCAATTAACCTTCAAGGAACTCACTTCAGTGACACAACCTTAGGAATTTATACTACTCTAATCCCTTGAATTTATCCTTATTCTAAACACAAATTCGTACTTATCCTAAACTGCTACATTTGTACATTGTATAATACTTCCTAAAGGTTAAATCTATTATAATAAAAATCGTTGTGAAGAAAACAAGAAAAAAACCCTACACGTCCTCTACATATTTGTTAATCCTGAAAGTAAAGGTAAGCATCCACTACAAAGAATCCTAACCTAACCAGAAAGTAATTGGTTTCTTTTCATCCCCATTTAACCCAATAATTGTAATTGCATTCTGAGCAATTATAAAATATTAATCTCTTTTGTAGAGTGACGGTTGTATCATAATCCGCTCAATATTGTCATCTCTATTGAAGAGATTTCTTTTTTAATAACACAGATTATTACATGGTAACTTCGAGCGAAAAAGATAAAACAGATAATATAAAGTTCACCACACGTTGAAGGAGTTAAACTAAAAAGAATCAAAGATCATCAGTAAAAAAAAACAACCATCAAACAAAGTAAGTAAGAAACATATTAATATTGCTACAATCACAAAAGAACAAACATAAAACACGTTGAACTAAAATAGGTACAGAAGTAAAAGCAAGCATAAACAAGTAAAAGTGCTATATTCGGCTGTGCCGAATCTTAAATACCCTTCACAGATGTAATTCTTCTTTCTTTCTTTCTTGCCAAAACAGAAAGTAGGTTTAATTAAAAAATCAAAATTATGTTATCGGTTACTTTTTAATTTAAAAAAACGTTTAAATTTTGCGGCTAGGAAGCTAAATGTTTGGCTTTTCTTATATCTAATACCTATGAACGTCTTTCAAAAATATTATATATATTTAGTTTACAAACAAAACAAAAAATCCGTTTTATGTACCCCAAAAAGTTATAATTGTCCAACCATGGAATCGTCTTTTAGATTTTGTTGGTTTTTAATACCAGTTTACCTTTTTATGATATATAAAGTAGGTATAATTCACCATAAAAATCAAAAATAAAAAATAAAATGGCTGCTTATATGAATCAGAATATGTCGATTTTCCAACCCTGGAACCGAATTTTTAATTTTTTAATACTAATTTAATTTTTTCTGATGTATAAAATAGGTTTAATTCACTAAAAACGCAAAAATTGGAATTTATGTATGCATTTTATGTACCAAAAATTATTCGATTTTGCAACCCTGGAACCGAATTTTTAGTTTTTAAAATTTTTGATTCCAATTTAATTCTTAGCGAAGTATAAAATAGGTTTAAGTCCCCGAAAAAACCAAAATTGGGAACTTGCATATATATGGGACATCCCCTGAGTGCTGGTCCTACTCCTAAAAAAAAAAAAAAATATGGTTACTTTTATGTACCAAAAATTTCGATTTTCCAACCCTGAAACGGAATTTATAATGTTTTGATACTAATTTAATTTTTTCTGAAATATCTAATAGGTTTAATTGACTAAAAGCAAAAAATTTGGAATTTATGTATGTACTATTATGTACGAAAAATATTTAGATTTTCCAACTCTGGAAGTGAATTTTTATTTTTTTTACCAATGCAATTCTTAAACTTTTTGGTCACTTTCATGTACCATAATATATATCATTTGTCCAACCCTGGGGTCGAAATTTTGATTTTTTAAGATTTTAATACCAATTTCGTTCTTCCTGAATTATAAAACAGCTTTAATTAGCAAAAAGAAACAACGTCAATTGCCTTTTTGGTTACTTTTATGCAGAATAAATATTTCAATTTCCCAACCCTGGCAACGATATTTAATTTTTTTTACCAATGCAACCTTTAAAGAGGCATGTAATAGTTTTATTTAAGAAAAACTTAATATTTGTAACCATTTAGGTCATTTTTATGTACCACAAAATATTGCAGTTATCCAACTCTGGAATAAAAATTTTTATTTTTTTAATTTTTGATACCAATTTTGTTTTCCCTGAACTAGAAAATAGGTTTAACTAGTAAAAAACAACGTCAATTGTCTCTTTGGTTACTTTTATGTATAAAAAATTTCAATTTCTTAACCCTGGAAGCGAAATTAAAATTTTCTTTTTCAATGCAAATCTTCATGAGGTATAAAGTAGTTTTGTTTAAGAAAAACTCCAATTTTGCAACCATTTTGGTTATTACATGTACTAGAAAATATTGCATGTACCAAAAAAAATTTAATTTTTCCAACCCTGGAAACGAAATTTTAATTTCTTTTGTTTTTTTTATCAGTACAACGCTTCTTGAGGTATAAAGTAGTTTTATTTAAGAAAAATTGCAAATTTTTTACCATTTTGGTAACTTTCATGTACCATAAAATATTGCACTTGTCCATCCCTGGATTCGAAATTTAATTTTTTTATGTTTAAATTTTTGATAACAATTTTGTTCTTCCTAAATTATAAGCCAGTTTTAGTTAGCAAAAACCAAAAAAAAAACAACATCAGTTGCCTGTTTGATTACTTTCATGTATAAAAACAATTCAATTTCCCACCCCTGGAAGCAAAATTTGAATTTAAAAAATTTTTTTGTAACCAATGCAAATCTTCATGACGTATAAAGTGGTGTTGTTAAAGAAAAACTTGAAATTTTTAACAATTTTAGTTACTACATGTACTACAAAATACGGAATAGGCCAAAAAAAATTTTATTTCCCATCCCTGGAAAAAATTTAATATTTTTTTAGTTTTTAATAGACCATTGAGGCTCCCCAAAACACGAAATAGATTTAATTTGCAAACATTAAAAAAATTAATGGATTTTTGGTATAAATTTTGCGTCGAGAAATAGGTGTAAGCTTCCCAGCTGTGGAACCATACTTCGGATCTTTCTGAATTTCAATAGCAGCCTATATAAGTTTATTTCCAATCCAACGGTCCAAGAACGAAGTCTCTAGCTCTTCTGGGGGCTTGGGAAAACCGATTTCACGTACAGACGGACGGACAGGCGGACATCGCTCAATCGTCATCGCTATTCATAAGGATCCAGAATATATATACTTTATAGGGACCCATGTGCATATCGAAGAAATTACACACGGAATGACAAACCTATATATACCCTTTCACTTTTTTGTGAAGGGTATAAAAAGGGCTATCATACCTACATACCATATCTACAATCGTAGAACAATAATGATGAGATTCGAATCTCAATACAAAATCAAGATTTGTACGTGTTACCTAGTGAGAGCTATATATATGTGGAAAGTTTCGTTGTAGATGAAAAAATTTGATAATTTTCAGAAAATTTTAAGTTGAAAAAGAAATTTGTTGCACATTTATTTGCTGAAATCCGCTACGAGCTTAATGGCATTGAAATCGATCATACAAGGTATTTAGGAACAACAACCACAATAAAAAATTTGGTATCTCTATCACCAACTGAAAGCGTTGTAATGCAAAATGGTGGATGGCATAAAACTGATGATTTGAATCTTAAGAGTGGATATTTTAATATTTATGTACCACTAAAAATGCTTTTGGGATTTGCTGAAGACTACAACAAAGTTATACTTAATGGAAAACATTAATTGATACTCTTGCGCAATAAAAATTATGCTCTTGTACACTCGAGCGTTTCTACAGCAAAATCGAAACTTACAATTTCACTCATCGCCTGGAGAATTCCATACATACAATTATCTGATCAGAGCAAGTTGAATATGATTCAAATTATTAACATCTATACCGATGGCATGCATTTCTTAGCTGGGATTGTCATATGAATCCACAATTGAATACAGGGACAAGTCATATTTGTAATGTTAAATTAGCTGCAAGTAAAGAGCGACCACGTTTTGTATTGGTTGCATTTCAACGAGATAACAAATTTGTTCACTGTGGCCTAACTAATTTAAAAGTACATTTAAATTCAACCTCTTACCCATATGATGATTTTAACATAAAATTTAAAAATTAACGTTATGCAAGTCTATATGATATGTATGTAAGATTTCAACAAAGCTACTATATGAAAGAGCCTCAACCATTGTTAACTGCCCAGGAGTTTAAAGACGACGCTCCAATTATTGTAGTAGATGTAAGTTATCAGAACGAGTCTGTCAATACCGAACTTTTTGATATAAAAATTGAGTTTGCAACAGCAACAAATATTCCAGCAACGACATCAGCTTACTGCGTTCATATTCATGACCCCGTAATAGAACATATACCAATAAGAGGTCAAGTCCGGAAGGTCTTATAAATTAAATAACATGGATGTTTTTATTGTTTTTGTAGACTTCCAAGGTTTCAAAAATAGTTCAAATGACTTCATCGCAAAAGAACCAGCTGTAGTTTTCAGCAAAAACGAATGCCTCAATTTCATCATAAAACCTCCTTTTGATTTCGCACGTTTATCAGCCAAAAAACAGAGAGAAGCAGTTTGGTTAACAAAAAACTATCATGATATTAACTGGAATGATGGATCAGTCTCATTTCAAAGCGTTTACAAGTTTTTAAAATCCAATATAAGAAATTCACAAATATATGTTAAGGGGGGATAGAAGAAAAAATGGCTAGAAAAAATTATTCATCAAACAGTTTATAACATTGAAGAAATTGGCACAAATTAAAATTAAACAAATGGAAACTAAGCATCCAAAATATCTCTATTGTAGCTATCACGACTATGGTTTTTGTGCCTTAAGGAATGCAATTTTACTTAAAAATGAAAATGTTAACAAACTTTAAAATAAATGCTTATAAAAATGAAAATAAATGTCTTTTTATTTCAAATAAAAACCTACCTACATATTTAATTCAGAGAACACACAACAAACAAACAAACACAATGGCTCATTCATTCAAATCTTGACCATTTGAATATTTGGGCACAAAGAATAAACGCTTATTATTTGTTTGTATGTATATGCGTACATAAATATCTACAAATTTATTTCATTTCATACTGACCCACTTGCGCTAAATCCAGAAAAGCAAAAAAGCGGACTGTCATACAGACTCACCAATCGTCACACACACAGCCTGTCTGACAGACAGGCATTTCAATCGCCAGTCAGAACACAAAATACAGAAATCGCACCACCATCCAGATCCCCAAATAAAATCCATCGATGATCGTCATGTATAAAATAAACAAAATATCAGATTCAATATTAATGCAATAGTAAATTTTTTTCACAACGTCTTCAAGATTAGAATAATCAAATTTTTCCCCTACACTCAAGCATTGCACACAAAAAATAAATAACTGAATTGCTGGACAAAATATGTTAAGTAAACACACACCAAAATTAATAACAAGAAAAAAATAAGAGAATAAATCTCATTCCAGCAAGAAGAAATGAACCACAAACAATAGGGCCATCCATTTATACAACACTTTTGATATGGTACTTCCTAAAAATTGTTGTGTCAGATACTTAAAATTTATTTTCTATTACGCCATAGCAGACTTGGACAGACAGAATTCCTACGCTCACATATAGACTGACACAAATTCCCACGCTCACATACCGACGGACATGTATTCCCAAAGTCACATATTGACAGACACAAATTCCCACGCTCACATACCGACGGACATGTATTCCCAAGGTCACATATGGACGGACAAAAATTCCCACGCTCACATACCGACGGACATGTATTCCCAAGGTCACATATGGACAGACACAAATTCCCACGCTCACATATGGATGGACAAAACTTCCCACGCTCACATACCGACGGACATGTATTACAAGGTCACATATGGACAGACACAAATTCCCACGCCGACCCCAACATTATACAAAAAAAAAACAACAACAACAATGTGAACACCCTATTTAACCGTGGGAAAATACACACACACAAACATTAAAGTAACAAATTACAAAAAAAAATCAATTAACAAAAATTTGGCAATTAACATTTTAAAATTTAAGTATAAAATTTCAAAATTTAATTGCTGACATTTGAGTATTTTAATTGCCGTGGCACATACATACATTCCCTATGTACTAGTAGCCATGTAAGTTCCTTATTTTGGTTGTGTGTGAATGAAATCTTTTTATACCCTCCAAAAAAGAATTTGGAGGGTATATTCACTTTGTCATTCCGTTTGTAACGCATCGAAATATCCATCTCAGACCCCATAAAGTATATAGTACATATATTCTTGATCAGTGATGAAATCTAAGACGAACTGAGCATGTCCGTCCGTCCGTCCGTCCGTCCGTCTGTGGAAATCACGATTCAGTCCAAACGAAAAGAGCTAGACTCTTGAAATTTGGCACAAATATATTTTAAAACTTAGAGCAGGTTAAGTTCGAAGATGGGCTAAATCGGGCAAGAGGGAAAAAATTTCCCCTAAGAAGAACTAAACCAACCCAGAAAAAACAACATAATTTTTAAAGTTTTTTGGTTATTTTGTTAAGCAAATGATATATTTTTATGTCAAATACGGTCCAACGCCTTAAACTTGGAGCCATTAAATAAAATAAAAATATTTTTTGACCCCGCCCACTTTAGTGGGCGTTATTATAGGCAAAAATAGCATAAAAATTTAACAAATTGTTTTACTTAAGCCTACATTCCTTAAAAATAACACTTTTAAGCTTTAATGACGAAGCTGAGACGAAACCATGTACTACTCTGCCCTACCCCCTCCTTCCCCTTCGCCCCCTAAATGACCCTACCAAAAAAAAAAATTTTTTTTTTAAATTTTGTATATAATCATCCCAAGCATTTATCTTTAGAGTTATATGACTGCTGATTTCTGCCCTTCCTCCCCCCCCCCCCACCTCTTCCTTTGCCACCAAAATGACCCTACCAAAAAAAATTGTTTCTTTTAAATTTTGTGTATAATCATCCCAAGCATTTATCTTTAGAGTTTTATGACTGCCGATCTCTGCCCTACCCCCCCCCCCTCTTCCTTTGACCCCTAAATGACCCTACCAAAAAAAATTTTTTTTTAAATTTTGTATATAATCATCCCAAGCATTTATCTTTAGAGTTTTATGACTGCCGATTTCTGCCCTAGCCCCCCCTCCTTCTTCCTTTGTCCCCTAAAATGACCCTACCAAAAAAAAAAATTTTTTTTTTAATTTTGTATATAATCATCCCAAGCATTTATCTGTAGAGTTTTATGACTGTCTGTTGCTGCCCTACCCCCTCCTCCTCCTTTGCCCGCTAAATGAACCTATTAAAAATAAATATACATATTTTTTTATTTTGTGTATAATCATCCCAAGCATTTATTTTTACAGTTTTATGTGTATCTGTTTCTGCCCTACCCCCTCTCCCCCTTTGCCCTCTAAATGACCCAATCAAAAAAAAGAAATTTTAATTTTGTATATAATTATCCCAAGCATTTATTTTTAGAGTTTTATGACAAAGGTGAAATGTTTCCCCCACAGCCCTTGCCAGAGCGACCCCGCCAAAATACAGTTTTTATAGCCTCCAAGGAGAATTGTGAAGAAGTCTAAGACGGTCTAGCAATGCCCATACGTTCGTCTGTGGAAAACATGATATTGTATATTTTTGATCCCCGCCCCCTTTAGTGGGCGTTGACGTACGATATGTAGTGCCATCCCTGGATAACCTAATCTATTACTATTTCTCATCAACACTGTATTATTTTACTCACCACTTATCCTACCCTATCCTTATTACTAGCTACTAACGAGAAGACAAATAAATGAAAAGAACATTCATAAATCAACAACCAACACGATCGTTTCAATTTAATGCGAAGAGAAGATTAAACGCTGACATGGCGACCGTGACAAGTGTGCATTCTAGTGTTAGTGCAAAGAAAAAAAATCAAACAATTTAAAAAAAAGTGATTTGTGATTGAAACTAAATTCAAATACCTAATAAATACCATAATGAGGATGGAAAAAATTTTGAATAAGTTATAAAAAGAAAAAAACTTTAAACAAAAAAAAAAAACTAAAATAACTTTTAACTAAAATACAAAAAGTGCTTAAAACAAAAGAAGGAGAAAAAAAGAAACAAAAGCCACTGATATGAAACAAAAGACCAAGATGGAAACACAGAAATTTTTTAAGACGTATGACAACAGGGAAAAAAGGGCAGTAAGATCAAAACATCAACTTCTATTTGTAAAAATAGAATATTAACAAATAGTGTAATAACTAACTTAAATAAATTTTAACGGGGAAAAAAAAAGGTTATTGAAAACTGGTTGATCATGCGAGTTTACCGTTAAAACAATGGAAAAAATTTTTTCGGTAAGATTTAAGAACATAGGTATAACAAACAGGAAAAAACCGTTACTAGGTACCTTGACGACAAAATTTTTAAAGTGAAAATAACAAAATTAAAATATGAAAAAACAAACAAGTGAAGAAAAAGAAATAAAAATTAACAGTTAAATTTCGGTTTCAATGTTAATGATCATGAACACAAGAACGAAAGTGAAAATAACAAAATTAAAATATGAAAAAAACAAACAAGTGAAGAAAAAGAAATAAAAATTAACAGTTAAATTTTGGTTTCAATGTTAATGAGCATGAACACAAGAATGAGAACGTAAAAGTAAAGAATCAATAGAAAAAAGAGCAAATTTAGGAGAAAAAGTGCAAAATATGCAACAACAATAACAGTGAAAATACAATATAAAAATTTATTTAAATTTTAAAATACAAAAATATACAACAGCAAAAACAGCGCAAATGCATTATAAAAATTCACAGCAATTGGAAACCTAAAAAATGTGCTATAAACAATCAAAAGGAGAAAAATTAACAACAATAACAATGAGAATACAATACTTAGCAAAAAATTTAAACCTGAAACTTGAAAAATTTTGAATAAAAACTTAAGACTAGCAAAAACAGAAAAAAAAAATAAACTAAATATTAATAAATTCTACACATCAAAAAATGAAATATAATGAAAAATCAGTATCAACACATAAAACACCAACAAATTGATCAACTTTAACAACAAATACCTCAAATTCAACAACAACAACAATTTCATCAACTTTAACAACAGATGAACTATACAACAAAACAGAGTGAAATTTTCAACCACAGTGACAGCGAAGGCGTTAAGCGTAAATATAAAATTATAGAAAAAAAACTATTTATGAAAAAATTGTTTCTTCTATTGATATTTTTTTAAATAAAAATATATTATACATATAACCACAAAATTTTTCCCATGTAATTATTATTAAATACATTTATCAAACATTTAATTTAAACAAAAACATTCTTACTTCACTTATTAAACCTTATTCCACTTAAACTTACAAAAATGCTTATTCTACTTACATTAAAACATTATACTTACCTTCATACATATATTTAAACATAATTATACTTACATTGAAACATACTTATATTTACTTTTAAACTTAATTATAATACCTTAAAACTTAAATTCACCTTAAAATTTGCATTTATACTTATCGATATACTTACCACTAAAATCACATTTATACTTATCATTACATTTAATCTTACATTTTACAAAAAAAAAATATTTACATTTATTACATTACATATTACATACATTTATTACATTATACTTACATTTATTATATTATACTTACATTTATTACAATGTACATACATTTATTACATTAAACATACACTTACATAACATTAGTAATCATTTATCTATGTTTTTAATAAAATGAAATTTGAATTAAATCACTTTTCAAAATTATGAATTTAAAAAAAAAAAGCAAATCGGTTAAACTTACCTTATTATTATGCTAAATTCAGTTTTTGGTTATAGTTTGAATACTAAACTTGGGCTAAATAAATTTAAACCAAGATAATGTGCAAAATATAAAATTTTAAAGTTAAAAACCTAAGTTTGAGCGAAATTTAAAAATTAAATTAAATAAAATCTGGAAATTAAGAAAAATTTAATGCCGGAATTTGATCTAGAGACTTTTAATGAATTAATTCAGAAATTTTACAAAATTAAAAAGCGAATTTTGCAAAATCGTCCAATTTCTACAAAAGCGAAAAAGATAAACGAATACGTACGTCTGCTCACAGAAAACTATAATGCTATTTTATCATATACACTTTTACATAAAGAATCAATTGCTAAGGAAATTAACATATATAACAGGGTCTCACATTGCAGGGAACTTCTAGTCAGATGTTTTGGCAGGTTAGGTTGCAAAATTAGGGTGCCTCACGACATACATTTATTTGAGCTGGTAGATATAGAAATTTTAACCGAATCCGATTCGAATTCTGAAAATAGTGAATTAGGCAACGAAAGTGATTGCAGTGAAGAAGAACAAACGGTAGTAAAGCAATCCGGAAATACGACCAATTTTGGTACAAAAGTTGAAATTGGGATCAAAATGGCTACTTTAGAGCAGAAAAAGTCCTTTATTGGTATGTGTGCTACTATATTAAGGGAAAATTATGACGGTAATCCACTTGCATTACAGTCATTTTTGGATAAAATAGACCTGATTCAGGATTTGACTGATGATAATTTAACAACCACGCTGGTATCTTATGTTAAATCAAAACTAGACGGAAAGGCGCGCGAAGCTTTACCGGACAATGTGAGCACGATTGATGAAATAAGAACAGCTTTGAAAAGTAGAATAAAACCTGATAATTCGAAGGTAGTAGCGGGGAAAATTTCAGCACTACAAGTTAGAAATAATAATTACACAGATTTTGGGAAACAAGCGGAGGAACTTGCCGACGCACTTGAGAGATCTCTTGTTATCGAGGGCATGACAAAGATCAAAGCACATGAGATGGCAATTGAGCAAACTGTAAGTGTTTGTCGATTGAATGCTAGATCAGATTTAGTCAAATCAATTCTCGCTTCAACAGCATTTGCTGACCCAAAAGATGTAATTGCAAAATTAGTTGTGGAACAGACAAATGAATCTAAAGAGAAACAGGTTTTAGCTTTTCAATATCGTAACAACAACTTTAACAATTTTTCAAACAGAAATAATTTCAGTCGCGTTAATAATAGTCGTGGAAATAATGCAACTCGCTTCAATAGCAATCGTGGGCATAGTCGTGGTAATGGATACTCACGGGGGTTTCATCACAATCGTAGCGGTAATTTCAATCAAACTAGATTTAATAATAATTTCAACCGTGGCAATCATCGTTTTAATACCAACATTCGAAACAGTTCAAATAACCGAAACGCAAGAACACTGACTTTAAACGCAGAGACCCCTCAACAAGTAATGTTGGGGGAGGACAATCGAAATTAGCAATTGAAAATCAAAATGTATCAACAAAAGCTATTTATAGTTTAAATTTAAATTTCTCAGATTTCATTCATTTAAACTCAGCGGATACGGACAGATCATGCAGTTTTTTAGTAGATTCCCAAGCCGATGTTTCATTGATCAAAATCTCTTGTGTAAAATCGAACATCAGTTTTAACGAAAGTGAAATTGTTAATATTACGGGGATAACCACGCATTTAATCACTACATTGGGTACAATTCAAACAAATTTAATAATTCATGACTTTTTAATTCCGCAAACTTTTCATGTTGTTGACGATAATTTTAACATTCCGTCAGACGGTATACTTGGCAAAGATTTTTTAAAGACAAATAAGTGCAAAATTAATTATGAGAATATGTCAGTTTCATTTTGGTTTCGCAATAATAAACTTAACATTCCTATTTTACAATGGCACGAATGATGACAATTGCATAATCCCACCGAGGTGTGAAGTTTTCAGAATTTTTAAATTAAATAATGTGTTAGAACCAATGTTTATTGATTCGCAAGAGACTAGCGAAGGGGTGTGTATAAGTATATGTATTGTGAATTCAAATTCACCAATTTTGCGAAACATAAACACAACAAACGAATATAAGTGTATAAGAAATTCTGATATAAAGTCCGAAAAACTGAGCAATTTTAATGTATACTCACTAAATAAAGTTAATTCTGAAAACAATCGGATTGCAAATCTTAAGAACATATGGGAAATGCAAATGCCTACCGATGTAAAGAACGAACTATTACCATTGTGCGAACAATACGCCGACATTTTTGCCTTAAAAACTGATAAAATGACAGTTAACAATTTTTATGAACAAAAACTTAGACTAAATGACTTTTCACCCGTCTACATTAAAAATTATCGTCTACCTCATTCTCAAAAACAGGAAATTAATGATCAAGTTGAAAATTTATTGAAAAATGATTTGATTGAGCCCAGTCAATCAAATTATAACAGTCCCTTAATTTTAGTATCAAAAAAGAGTAGAGATGGTCAAAAAACTTATAGAATGTGCGTTGATTTTAGAGCAGTGAATAAAAAATTGATAGCGGATAAATTTCCACTCCCACGAATCGATGATATCTTAGATAATCTTGGTCGAGCTAAACATTTTTCAATACTCGATTTATTTTCAGGTTTTCACCAAATACCTTTACACCCAGATTCTAGGGATATAACTTCATTTAGTACAGATCGTGGTTCATTTCGATACAAAGTTTTACCATTTGGCTTAAATATTGCACCCAATTCCTTTTCGCGAATGATGTCAATCGCATTTTCTGGTCTTTCACCAGACCAAGCATTTTTATATGTCGATAACATAATTGTCATTGGTTGCAGCAAGCAACATCATCTCAAAAATTTATCAAGTGTTTTCAATATTTTTCGAAAATTCAATTTAAAAATTAACCCGTACAAATGCAATTTTTTCAGGCCAGAAGTAACTTTTCTTGGTCACAAGTGCACTTCAAAAAGGTCTCTTACCGGATGACTCAAAAATTAAAACTGTTAGGGATTATCCGATACTGAATGATAAGGACGCAGTGAAAAGATTCGTAGCATTTGCTAATTATTATAGACGGTTCATTAAAAATTTTGCTGTATTAGCAGCACCATTAAATTACATAACTCGAAAGAAAATACATTTTAATTGGGATGAAAAATGCCAAAAAGCTTTCGATGACCTAAAGTCAAATTTGATATCACCGCAAATCTTACAATACCCAAATTTTTCGAAAAAATTCTTGATTACTGTAGATGCATCAAAAAGTGGATGTGGAGCCGTTTTGAGTCAAGACTTTAACGGAAACGATTTACCAAATTATTTTGCTTCAAAATCTTTTTCCAGTGCGGAACAAAAGAAACCCACAATTGAACAAGAACTTATAGCTATACATTTTGCAATTACCCATTTTAGACCATACATTTATGGTACTGAATTTACTGTCAGATCCGACCACAGGCCTTTAGTTTATCTATTCAATATAAAAGATCCGTCATCAAAGTTAACAAAAATCCGATTAGAACTATCAGAATACAATTTTTCAATAGAATATATAAAGGGCAAAAACAATGTAGCCGCAGATGCACTCTCGCGCATTTCAATTGACGAATTGAAAAGTGCCAATATGGAAATTTTTGCTGTGACAACCCGCGGAATGTCTAGGCAAAAGATGAAGGAACACAGCACTGTAGGCACAACAGAAAAGTACAATTTAGATAAAATCCCAATATATGACAAGTTTTCTCATGAGTTTACCAACAAAATACCTAAGATCAGATCTGAAACCTTATACACAAATGGAAAATTAACAAAATTGCGCATAAATATTTATAGAAAATTTAAAATCATATTGTTTTTGAATTTTGAGATTGATAACAAAACATTGAGTTTAGATGATATGATTTTGAGGCTACAAAAGGAAGCCGTCAATCACAACATTCATAAATTGGAATGGCCAAAAGATGATATTTTTTTTACACTTTTTACAATACAGAAATTAAAAGACCATGGCATTGGGATATTGAATAAACTAGAAATTATTTTAACTGATTCTATCGAGACAATACTCGATAAAAATGAAAAGGAAAAGCTCATGAACGTTTATCATAATGATCCGCTCTTAGGAGGTCATTGTGGACGTAGAAAACTCTATGCAAAATTAAGAACTAAATACTTTTGGAAGAACATGACAAAAGATATTGCTTGTTTTGTAAAAAATTGTGGTAAGTGTAACTTGAATAAAGTAAAGCCAGGAAATAAAGAGGAGCTGGTTTTAACACCAACCCCAATTAAACCTTTTGATGTTGTTGTACTAGATACAATTGGTCCATTTGTGGAATCAAATTATGGAAAGAAATATGCATTGACACTTATGTGTGATTTAACAAAATATTTGGTAACTATTGCTGTACCGGATAAAAGCGCGAATACTGTTGCTCGTGCAATTTTTGAAAACTTTATTTTAGTATACGGTTCAATGAAATCAATAAAATCAGATTTGGGAACTGAATTTAAAAACGAAGTGTTCGCTCAATTATGCAAATTTTTAAACATTAAAGTAGAATTTTCAACAGCCTATCACCACGAAACTGTGGGTACTGTGGAACGTAATCACAGGGTTTTTAATGAATATCTGAGAGCTTACATGAATGAAAACACTTCTGATTGGGATGTATATCTCAAATATTTTACATTTTTTCACAACACTACTTCAAATACAGTTTTTGATAACAAATTTTCACCATATGAACTAGTATTCGGTAAGAATGCAACATTACCAGGTGTCAACTTAAAAGGCACAATTGACCCAATTTATAACGTTGAAAATTACAGTAAAGAAGTTAAATTTCGGTTACAGACGACACATATATTAGCAAAAAATTTAATTGAGAAGCATAAGCTAAGAAACAAAGATTTTTATGATAGATATGCAAAACCATTAGCGTTAAAAATTAATGATAAAGTAGTAATTCAGAAACAACCATATGATAAACATAAGAGTATTTATGATGGCCCTTATGTTGTTAAGAGCATTGAAGGCTGTAATGTGACAGTTTATGATAAAATATCAAAGAAACAGAAAACTATACATAAAAACAGAATTAGGAAAGCATAATAAAGTTACTAAAGTTAATATCTAATTAAATCCCATAATTCAAAACACATTACAAATAAAAGATTTTATATTCATAAATTATAAATAGAAAAACATTTACAAATAAAAATGTAATTTTTATTTAAAAAAAAAAAAAAAAAAAAAGGGAGAAACCCCAAATTGTTACATGAACTATTTTCAATATTACAAATATTACAAAAAAAAAAGGATATTTAAAATAAATTTTGTTATATACATATATAGTTCTAAGTTTATAAAAAGCAAGAACTAAACAAGGACGGTACCCCTTGTTTACTTCTTTCTTTTTTTATTATAAAAAGGGAGGTGTAGTGCCATCCCTGGATAACCTAATCTATTACTATTTCTCATCAACACTGTATTATTTTACTCACCACTTATCCTACCCTATCCTTATTACTAGCTACTAACGAGAAGACAAATAAATGAAAAGAACATTCATAAATCAACAACCAACACGATCGTTTCAATTTAATGCGAAGAGAAGATTAAACGCTGACAGATATTATATAAAGGAACTCTGTCCCACAAAGTTAAACATATCAAATTCACTTACTAAATATTTGGAGGGTATTTAAGATTCGACCCGGTCGAATATAACGTTTTTACT
Organism: Linnaemya tessellans; assembly: GCA_951800035.1. NCBI lineage: Eukaryota > Metazoa > Arthropoda > Insecta > Diptera > Tachinidae > Linnaemya > Linnaemya tessellans. The sequence goes on along the minus strand of OX637533.1, from coordinate 73,680,288 downwards.
TGTTTATACTTCGGGAAGAGTTAAATTGGTATTAAAAACCAAAAAAATTCAAAATCCAATTTCAGGGTTGGAATATCGACATTTTCTGATTCATAAAAGTAACCATATAATTTGTTAATTTTGATTTCTATGATACATATATTTATACATATATCAAAAAGAAATAAATTGGTATTAAAAACCAAAATACTCTAAAAGACTACATATACTACGGTTGGACAATTAGAACCTCATCATCAAACGGGTTTCTTCTTTTGATTTGTAAATTAAACATATTTAATATTTTTGAAAGACGTTCAGAGGTATTAGAAATAAGAAAAGCCAAACATTTAGCTTCCTAACCAAAACATTTAAACGTTCTCTTAAATATAAAATTAACTGATAACATCATTTTGTTTCTTTTATACCCTTCACAATAAAGTGAAAGTATATATAGAGGTTTGTCATTCCGTGTGTAATTTCTTCGATATCAATATGGGACCCCATAAAGTATATATATTCGGGATCCTTATGAATAGCGATGACGATTGAGCGATGTCCGTCTGTCCGTCCGTCTGTACGTGAAATTGAGTTTCCCAAGCCCCCAGAAAAGCTAGAGACTTCGTTCTTAGACCGTTGGATTGGAAATGAGCTTAAATAGAGCGATCAGAAAGATCTGATGTACGGTTCCAGAGCTGGGAAGCTTACACCTATTTCTCGACGCAAAATGTATACCAAAAGTCTATTGTATTTTTTAAAATTTGTAAATTGAACCTAACCTAACCTAAATTAAACCTATTTCGTGCTTTGGGAAGCCTCAATGGTCTTTTAAAAATTAAAAAAATTAAAATATTGTTCCAGGGATGGGAAATAAAATTTTTTTTTCGGCCCATTCCGTATTTTGTAGTACATGTAGTAACTAAAATTGTTAAACATTTCAAGTTTTTCTTTAACAAAACCTCTTCATACCCCATGAAGTTTTAAATTGACCAAAAATAAACTTTTTAGATTCAAATTTTGCTTCCAAGGATGGGAAATTGCATTTTTTTTATAGTGAAAGTAATCAAACAGGCAACTGATGTTGTTTAATTTTTTTTGGTAACTAAAACGGTCTTATAATTTAGGAAAAACAAAATTGGTATCAAAAATTAAATAAAAAAATCAAAATTTCGAATACAGTGTTGGAAAAGTGCAATTTTTTGTAGTACATGAAAGTGGCCAAAATGGTTAAAAAATTTAAATTTTTCTTACATAAAACTACTATATACCTCAAGAAGACTTGCACTGATAAAAATAATAAAATAAAATTTCGCCTCCAGGGTTGGAAAAATTAAAGTTTTTTTGATACATGCAATATTTTGAAGTATATGTAATAACCAAAATTGTTTTAAATTTTGAGTTTTTCCTTGTTAAAATCACTTTATACTTCATAAAGATTTGCATTGATAAAAAACATTTTTAAAATTAAAATTTCAATTCCAGGGTTGGGAAATTGAAATTTTTCATACCTAAAAGTAACCAAAATGGTTAAAAATATAAAATGTTTCTTCAATAAAACTACTTAATACCTCATGAAGAGTCGCATTTATAAAAAAGCAAAAAGAAATTAAATTTCAATTCCAGGGCTGGGAAATTTAAATTTTTATTGGTACACGCAATATATTGTAGAACATGAAAGTGACCAAAATGGTTGCAAATTTTAAAATTTTTGTAAATAAAACTGCTTTATAAGTAATGAAAACTAGCCTTGGTAAAACAAGAAGACAAAAATTAAAATTTCGCTCCAAGGGATGGGAAATTTAAATTTTTTTATACATAAAAGTAACCAAAAAGCCACCTAACGTTGGTTTTATACTAATTAAAACTACTTTTTAATTCAGGAAAAAGAAAATTGGTAACAAATATTAAAACAAATCAAAATTTCGATTCCAGGGTTGGATAACTGCAATATTTTGTAGTACGTGAAAGTGACCAAAATTGGTAAAAAACAAGTAAAAACGTTATATTCGACCGGGTCGAATCTTAAATACCCTCCAAATATTTAGTAAGTGAATTTGAAATGTTTAACTTGGTGGGACAGAGTTCCTTTATATAATATCGTACGTCAACGCCCACTAAAGGGGGCGAGGTTCAAAAATATACAATATCATGTTTTCCACAGACGAACGTATGGGCATTGCTAGACCGTCTTAGACTTCACCACAATTCTCTTTGGAGGCTATAAAAACTGTATTTTGGCGGGGTCGCTCTGGCAAGGGCTGTGGGGGAAACATTTCACCTTTATCATAAAACTCTAAAAATAAATGCTTGGGATAATTATATACAAAATTAAAATTTCTTTTTTTTGATAAGGTCATTTAGAGGGAAAAGGGGGAGAGGGGGTAGGGCAGAAACAGATACACATAAAACTGTAAAAATAAATGCTTGGGATGATTATACACAAAATAAAAAGAAATGTATAATTATTTTTAATAGGGTCATTTAACGGGCAAAGGGGGAGGAGCGGGTAGGGCAGCAACAGGCAGTCATAAAACTCTAAAAATAAATGCTTGGGATGATTATACACAAAATTAAAATAACAAATTTTTTTTTGGTAGGGTCATTTAGGGGGCAAAGGAAGAGGGGGGGGGCGGGTAGGGCAGAAATCGGCAGTCATAAAACTCTAAAGATAAATGCTTGGGATGATTATATACAAAATTAAAAAAAAAATTTTTTTTTGGTAGGGTCATTTAGGGGGCAAGGGAAGAAGGAGGGGAGGGGGTAGGGCAGAAAGCGGCAGTTATAAAACTCTAAAGATAAATGCTTGGGATGATTATATACAAAATTTAAATAAAAATTTTTTTTTTGGTAGGGTCATTTTGGAGGCAAAGGAAGAGTGGGGGGCGGGGGGTGGTAGGGCAGAAATCGGCAGTCATAAAACTCTAAAGATAAATGCTTGGGATGATTATACACAAAATCAAAAAATATGTATATTTATTTTTAATAGGGTCATTTAGAGGGCAAAGGGAGAGGGGGGGGGGGGGGGTAGGGCACAAATCGGCAGTCATAAAACTCTAATGATTAATGCTTGGGATGATTATATACAAAATTTAAAAAAAAAATTTTTTTGGTAGGGTCATTTAGGGGGCGAAGGGGAAGGAGGGGGTAGGGCAGAGCAGTACCAGGTTTCGTCTCAGCTTCGTCATTAAAGCTTAAAAGTGTTATTTTTAAGGAATGTAGGCTTAAGTAAAACCATTTGTTAAATTTTTATGCTATTTTTGCCTATAAATTTTTTTTTTGGTAGGGTCATTATAGGGGGCAAAGGAAGAAGGGGCGGGGGGCTAGAGCAGAAATCGGCAGTCATAAAACTTTAAGATAAATGCTTGGGATGATTATATACAAAATTAAAAATAAAACATTTTTTTGGTAGGGTCATTTAGGTGGCAAAGGAAGAGGGGGGGGGGGGTGGTAGGGCAGAAATCGGCAGTCATAAAACTCTAAAGATAAATGCTTGAGATGATTATATACAAAATTTAAACAACCTTTTTTTTTGGTAGGGTCATTTTGGTGGCAAAGGAAGAGGGGGGGGGGGCGGTAGGGCAGAAATCGGCAGTCATAAAACTCTAAAGATAAATGCTTGGGATGATTATATACTAAATTTAAAAAAATTTTTTTTTTTTGATAGGGTCATTTACGGGGCGAAGGGGAAGGAGGGGGTAGGGCAGAGTAGTACCAGGCTTCGTCTCAGCTTCGGCATTAAAGCTTAAATGTGTTATTTTTAAGGAATGTAGGCTTAAGTAAAACAATTTGTTAAATTTTTATGCTATTTTTGCCTATAATAACGCCCACTAAAGTGGGCGGGGTCAAAAAATATTTTTATTTTATTTAATGGCTCCAAGTTTAAGGCGTTGGACCGTATTTGACATAAAAATATATCATTTGCTTAACAAAATAACCAAAAAACTCTAAAAATTATGTTGTTTTTTCTGGGTTGGTTTAGTTCTTCTTAGAGGGACCTTTTTTCCCTCTTGCCCGGTTTAGCCCATCTTCGAACTTAACCTGCTCTAAGTTTTAAAATATTTTTATGCCAAATTTCAAGAGTCTAGCTCTTTTCGTTTGGACTGAATCGTGATTTCCACAGACGGACGGACGGACGGACGGACATGCTCAGTTCGTCTTAGATTTCATCGCTGATCAAGAATATATATACTTTATGGGGTCTGAGATGGATATTTCGATGCGTTACAAACGGAATGATAAAGTGAATATACCCTCCAAATTCTTTTTTGGAGGGTATAAAAATCAAAATTTCGAATACAGTGTTGGAAAAGTGCAATATTTTGTAGTACATGAAAGTGGCCAAAATGGTTAAAAAATTTAAATTTTTCTTAAATAAAACTTCTATATACCTCAAGAAGACTTGCACTGATAAAAAATAATAAAATAAAATTTCGCTTCCAGGGTTGGAAAAATTAAAGTTTTTTTTGATACATGCAATATTTTGTAGTATATGAATAACCAAAATTGTTTTAAATTTTGAGTTTTTCCTTATTAAAATCACTTTATACTTCATAAAGATTTGCATTGATAAAAAACATTTTTAAAATTAAAATTTCAATTCCAGGGTTGGGAAATTGAAATTTTTCATACCTAAAAGTAACCAAAATGGTTAAAAATATAAAATGTTTCTTCAATAAAACTACTTAATACCTCATGAAGAGTCGCATTTTTAAAAAAGCAAAAAGAAATTAAATTTCAATTTCAGGGCTGGGAAATTTAAATTTTTATTGGTACACGCAATATATTGTAGAACATGAAAGTGACCAAAATGGTTGCAAATTTTAAAATTTTTGTAAATAAAACTGCTTTATAAGTAATGAAAACTAGCCTTGGTAAAACAAGAAGACAAAAATTAAAACTTCGCTCCCAGGGATGGGAAATTTAAATTTTTTTTTGCATAAAAGTAACCAAAAAGCCACCTAACGTTGGTTTTATACTAATTAAAACTACTTTTTAATTCAGGAAAAACAAAATTGGTAACAAATATTAAAACAAATCAAAATTTCGATTCCAGGGTTGGATAACTGCAATATTTTGTAGTACGTGAAAGTGACCAAAATTGGTAAAAAAAAACAAACAAAAATTAAAATGGCGTTTCCACGGTTGGGATATTGAAATATTCTTTATGCATAAAAGTAACAAAAAAGGCAATTGACGTTGTTATTTTTGCTAATTAAAACTATTTTATAATTCAGGAAGAACAAAATTGGTTTTAAAATCTTAAAAAATCAAAATTTCGATTCCAGGATTGGACAAATGAAATATTTTACGGTACATGAAAGTGACCAAAAAATTTAAAAATTCACTAAAAATTGCATTGGTAAAAAATAAAAATTCGCTTCCAGAGTTCGAAAATCGAAATACATAAAAGTACCCACATAAATTCCAAATTTAGTTTTTTAGTGAATTAAACCTGTTTTATGTTTCAAGAAGAATTAATTTGGCATTAAAAATTCGGTTCCAGGGTTGGAAAATCGAGATTTTTTAGTACATAAAAGTAGCCATGAAAGTTCCTTATTTTGGTTGTGTGTGAATGAAATCTTTTTTATACTTCGGGAAGAGTTAAATTAGTATTAAAAACAAAAAAAAACAAAAATCCAATTTTAGGGTTGGAATATCGACATTTTCTGATTCATAAAAGTAACCCCATAATTGGTTAATTTTGATTTCTATGATGAATTATCTGTACTTTATATATCAGGAAGAAACAAGTTGGTATTAAAAACCAAAAAAATCTAAAAGACTATTCTACGGTTGGACAATTAGAAACTTTTGGGGTACATAAAACGGATTTTTTTCTTTTTGTTTGTAAATTAAACATATTTAATATTTTTGAAAGACGTTCATTTAAGAAAAGTCAAACATTTAGCTTGCTAACCAAAAAATTTAAATGTTGTCTTAAATATAAAAGTAACTGATAACTTAATATTTTTTTTTATTATTTTTAATTAAAACTACTTTCTGTTTTAGCAAGAAATAAAGAAAGAAAGAAAAGTTACATCTGTGAAGGGTATTTAAGATTCGGCACAGCCGAAAATAGCACTATTACTTGTTTATAATATGTTTGTTGGTTAGCTAAAGCTAACCAACCATAATTTTTATCACTGTTCGTTCCTACATCTGTTGTCCTATTTTTGAACAATTTCCCTTGAAATTTGTGACAAACACAATACACATGAATACTGATGATGAAAGTGATGCGGCTTTCGAAAACAGCTGTTCTGCTCTGCTGTGTAAGTTGAATAAAATTTCGAACAATTAGCCTATAGAATATTAATTCAATTTAATATAGCAATATAAAATGTTCGTTAAAATTCTTACTACATACAAATTTAAGCTATGGCTTGAGCTACCAATAATAAATTGGAAAAACGTACACATGTACTTAAGTATAAAATTCAAACCAAAAAAGTTTGACTTAGGTATGATGGGACAAAAAACTCAGAAAAATGGGACATGAAGAAAAGTAATCAAACGGTAACACGGGTATTATAACAATAACATGTTAACATCAGCTTGATACAGTTCTCGTATTCTTTTTCACAATAAAATTTGTGTGAATAGGAACTGTTATCACATTCAACTAAGCCACCTAATAAGTGGTGACAAACACAATACACATGAGCACTGATGATGAAAGGGTTGCGTCTTTCGAAAACAGCTGTTCTGCTTTGCTGTGTAAGTTAGATAACAAAAACTGATGTTGACTTGCCTTTGTGCATTGGAATATTTATCATGTCTTTCTGAGATTTAAATTAAAAATTTCGAACAATTAGCCTATAGAATCTTAATTCAATTTAATATAGCAATATAACATGTTCGTTAAAATTCTTACTACATACAAATTTAAGCTATGCCTTGAGCTACCAATAATAAATTGGAAAAACGTTCACATGTACTTAAGTATAAAATTCAAACCAAAAAAGTTTGACTTAGGTATGATGGGACAAAAAATTCAGAAAAATGGGACATGAGGAAAAATAATCAAACGGTAACACGGGTATTATAACAATAACATGTTAACATCAGCTTGATACAGTTCTCGTATTCTTTTTCACAATAAAATTTGTGTAAATAGGAACTCTTATCACATTCAACTAAGCCACCTAATAAGTGGTGACAAACACAATACACATGAGCACTGATGATGAAAGGGTTGCGTCTTTCGAAAACAGCTGTTCTGCTCTGCTGTGTAAGTTGGATAACAAAAACTGATGTTGACTTGCCTTTGTGCCTTGGAATATTTATCATGTCTTTCTGAGATTTAAATTAAAAATTTCGAACAATTAGCCTATAGAATCTTAATTCAATTTAATATAGCAATATAAAATGTTCGTTAAAATTCTTACTACATACAAATTTAAGCTATGGCTTGAGCTACCAATAATAAATTGGAAAAACGTTCACATGTACTTAAGTATAAAATTCAAACCAAAAATGATTGACTTAGGTATGATGGGACAAAAAATTCAGAAAAATGGGACATGAAGAAAAATAATCAAACGGTAACACGGGTATTATAACAATAACATGTTAACATCAGCTTGATACAGTTCTCGTATTCTTTTTCACAATATAATTTGTGTAAATAGGAACTGTTATCACATTCAACTAAGCCACCTAATAAGTGGTGACAAACACAATACACATGAGCACTGATGATGAAAGGGTTGCGTCTTTCGAAAACAGCTGTTCTGCTCTGCTGTGTAAGTTGGATAGCAAAAACTGATGTTGACTTGCCTTTGTGCCTTGGAATATTTATCATGTCTTTCTGAGATTTAAATTAAAAATTTCGAACAATTAGCCTATAGAATCTTAATTCAATTTAATATAGCAATATAAAATGTTCGTTAAAATTTTTACTACATTTAATACATTTTTTTCAAAATTGCTCATGACACAAAAAATTTACAGAACCATTTTTTAGCCAAAGAAAGTGTTCAAATTGCTAATAAGTTTCAAATAAAAACGTAAAAAGTTAAATGAATAATATTGCCAGAAATTCATAAGTTTTTTACATAATCAAATTATCCAGCGCTAGGAGCTTCACATGTTCAAATAATTATTTAAGAATTAAGAAAAAGAAGAAAGGGAAGAAATATATATACATATTTATATATGTAAAACACCAATATTGTGTATACCTACACTAATATTGAAAATTATATATAAAAACTACCAAATAGGTTGGCGCTATATTTTCATTATATACCTAACAGTGATATAAAAACAAAATTGTAAAAATAAACTCATACATAACATAAAAAAAAACAAAAATAACAACAAAAGCATGCTTGCTATTATATATGTACACACATACATAAATAAATCTGTACGAACAAACAAACGTGTTGGATGATTGGAGATATACATGCATACATGCATAAAAATAAAATCTCACTTTATAACAGATACGGGCGTTTCATAGCACAATTGTGCTGAGATCATTCACACGTATTCTTACCCTCTTTAATTTAGTCGTCGATGAGATAGCGACGAATGAATATCAGGCGGATGCTTACGATTTTTTTATATATTTTTAAAGAATATTTGTCCAGCAAACAATTTCAGTCATGATGATATACGAAAAATATTTTGTCATAAACAATGCTTTCGATAACATACAATGCCTTTCATACAATTTTTCTCCTAATTTAGTAATACACTTAGTCTTATTAACTAGTCTATGTAAAATCTTATAAAAAATTTTTTGAATATGTTTTCCATATGAAAATGATCTTCCATGCCGGCAAATATCAAAGCTTATTAAGTTTGATACATCAAACCGCGTATTTTTTTATGGCGAATATTCAGTATTACGCTCCAGCAAGCAACCATTCTTTTATTTCCTTTTCTTGAATGGAAAACATAACTAATTATTGTCCTATCTTTTCTAATTTTTTTCATTTGACTGTTTACTTAGAAAAAGTTTTACTTTTAATTAATAATTTTACGTAAACAATGTTGTTTTTTTAACTTAGAAAATATTAGTACTTATGTATAAATATATAATGCATCATTATCTTTCAAACGCTTGGCTTTTTGTTTGGGGGTAGCTCGCAAGCTCAACACATCCAGAATTTACCAATACAGTGACGGTGCCCACCACTGTAATATATTAACTATAGTCACCACGATCTCTCTGAAAAAAGAAAATAAGTAAAGGGAGAAACACTCAATCAGTGTTTCTCAGCTCTTATTCCAACACTTTGCGGACTTTTATGAATGCATACACACATCAATATTTGATTCGTTTACGCTGCCCTCAAAAAGCAGTGAATCAAACACACTTTACGTCTTTTCTGCTCTTAGCTTTTATTATCTACAAGAGTTTTGCAGCAAGTTAATCTCTTACATGCATATACTCGTACATACAGTCCATTTTTTTGTAAACAAAAGAAACATTTTAACATACCTTTTGTTTAAGTACACCTGACACTTTTGTTACGCGGCTCGGTGAAATATTAATGTTACTACGTTAAGTTAAGGAAAACTAAACCCACTAGTTTAGAATTAAAACGAGATAGGGAAACAGAATCTTGAATACGATTAAAATAAATAATATATATATATATATATATTACGGGAAAATAAAAATAGAGTTTGACCATAACGAGTTCGATAAGTGGAACATATATAGTCAGTTTGAGATACCCAACACACATTTCACCCTGACACTCATATTATTTCCCTCGTGAAACCTCGAATATTGGTTACTCACATAATCAATGCTGAACTGAATAAACGATCACTTCTTTATTCAGTAAACAAAATCTCTTCCTGCTACAGGGCATATATACGAAATTTTCTTGGGCTATACTGACAGAATAGCAATCTTTCATTGAAATAAAAGAAACACGAAACCCTTGTATTTATAAAGACTCGAAATTTTTATACGCTCGAAACAACTGAAATTTAAATTTCAGCATAAGAAAAAAAATTTTGTTAACCACTTAATACATACTTAGTGAACTCTTATTGGTAAAACATGAGTATTTCTTCAACAAAGAGCAAAACAAATTTTCCAGCTCTGAACGAGCAATTTGTATTTGAGTGCGACTATTTACTCCAATTTTGCAATAAGTTTAATAACACAGTCGCAGAAGAGCAATCAGAATCTCTCCTAGAAATTAAGTCTAAGGACCTTGACGCAAGGTGGGCGAGGGCAGAAGCCTCCTACCAGAGAGTGATGTTGGCACCGGAAAATAAAGTCGATAAAGATTTCAAGGAAGCCGCAAAAATAAACTTTGAAAATTGTGTAGACGCCTATTACCTATGCAATGCTCAGATCACAGACAAAAATAAGTCTAGAATAGAAACAAATCAAATCCAGGGTTTCGCAACATCAACTCGATACGCCATGAATAACCAGCCTATTGTGCAGGGGTTATCTCAAGACAACGCAAATATCTGCATAAAAGTCCCTCCATGTGACACAGATATATTTTACGGCAGTTACGAACACTGGCCCTCATTCAGGGATATGTTTACTGCCGCGTACATAAATCACATGAAATTAACTCCCGTAACAAAACTCTATCACTTAAGGAATAAAACGCAAGGAGAGGCGGGAGCAATCGTTAAACGATACACTCTATCGAACGATAATTTTGAACACGCTTGGAATGCTCTCAAAACACGATATGAAAATAAGCGCGTGCTAGTGGATAATCAGATAAAGATTCTGTTTGATATTCCATAGGCAAAAACTGAAGACAGTGAGTCAATTAGACGAATTCAGTCTGCGGTCAATGACTCATTAGCCACATTAAGATCTCTGCAAATAGAAGTTGAGAGTTGGGATGCAATTCTCATTCGTTTGATATCCACTAAGCTTCCTCATCACACACTTTCGCTCTGGGAACAATCACTCGCGTCGCCCCGAGAGCTTCCAGAGTGGTCCCAGATGTCCCAGCTTCTTGTGGACAGGTACGAAGCGTTAGAACGACTAAATAGTATACAGAATACGAAGGAATGTTTTACTCTATCGAATAGGCCCAACCTGAATATACAGACCTATGTTTCGCAGGAAAGTTTGAACTCAGGTTGTAAGTTGTGCAATGAGAACCATTCTTTGCGAATGTGTGCCAAGTTTCGGGCATTTACAGTGCAACAAAGAGTGGATTTTGTTTACAAGAACAAGTACTGTAATAATTGTTTGGCCTCGTCTCACTTGAAGGCAAGCTGCAAGAGCAAGCACACTTGCATACATTGTAAAAAGATGCACCACACCATGTTACATATGAATCAGATGCGTCAACATTATCCAACAAAAAATTCAACTTCTCAAGTGTCTCAAGGTACTCTCGAGGGTGAACTCTTCACCGTCAGAGCATTAATTGATCCTGGCTCACAACGAACCTTCTTATCTGAAAGGATCAGAAGTAGGTTAAATCTCCCATATAGGAAGTCCCACTTCGAAATCATAGGCATTGGGGGACAAAAGCAAACCGATACCAAAGAACGCGAATTCGTAATATTTGCGAAAAGATACAATGTGAGAGTTTCAATCAAGGCTATAGTTCTACCCAAGGTAACAAAAAGGCTTCCAGCTAATACATTTCATATCCCAATATCACCCGAATTATCTAACCTAGATTTAGCAGACCCGAATTTTAATATATCGTCACAAATCGACATAATATTAGGCAATGACTACGAGCATTTTCTTAACATTGATGGCATAAAGAAGGGCATATGTGGAAGGGCCTCAGCCTATAACACCATTTTCGGATGGGTACTCAGTGGTCCTATGTCAGTTAAAAGAATTCAATCATTTACCACATCTGTAATTGCCTCTGACAGCTCGGAATTCAATGGGCTTCTAAGACAATTTTGGGAACAAGAAGAAGTTCCAACATCTCGCTCAAAATCAGTGGAGTATTGTGATTAATTTTATTCAAAAACGACCAAACATCAGGGGAATGGGAGGTATGTGGTGCGGTTACCATTTGAAAAAGAATTTCCCCAGGAAGTATGTCTTGGGGCATCACGGTTTATTGCGTTAGCTCAGTACGCTAGAATGGAAAAAACGTTGGCAAGAAATTCTCTACTTCAAGGTCAATATAATCAGGTACTCACAGAATACCTAACCCTGGGTCACATGGAAGAAACGTCATCCCCTGAAGTAGTGATTAGTGAACACAAGACGACAAAAGGAAGGGTCGTATTTAACGCTTCCAGGAAAACAAAGTCGAATCTCTCCCTCAATGATGTGCTATACACAGGTCCAATACTACAACGCGATTTAATAACCACTATTCTAGGCTGGAGAAAATATGAATACGTATTTAGCGCTGACATACAAAAGATGTATAGACAAATACTCGTACACGCAAAGGATAGGGCATTTCAGAAAATTTTGTTTCTAGATGAGCCTGATGGACCTGTTAAAGACTTTCAGTTGAAGATAGTGACTTTTGGTGTAAATTGCGCACCTTATCTCGCAATTACGATTCTGCTTCAGATCGCCTCTGATTATGAGCTTACGAACCCCAAAGCTGCTAATATATTACGTAAAGAAATGTACGTGGATGATGTACTCTCAAGTGCTCACTCAATAGAAGAAACCCTTTTAGCCCAATTGGTACATGTTCTAAAAGAAACTGGCATGCTTTTGAAGAAGTTTACGGCAATGATAAGCGTTTACTCGATCACTTAGCAAAAGATGATCTGTATGATGAGCACTTCCTTCAGTTTCATTAGTCAAGTTCGACGAAAACTCTGGGGATTAAGTGGAATGCTCTAACAGAGTCATTCACTTACAGTTTTTCTGAAATTCCGCACTCTACCACAGTTACTGAGGTTCAGATACTTTCAGCCGTTGCCAAACTATTCGACCCGCCGGTTGGCTAGCACCGCTAATTGTTAGAGCAAAATTACTTATGCAACAACTCTGGCTAGAGGGCTTGGAATGAGGCGAGAATGTGTCCGCAGAGAGCCTACAAAGTTGACATAATCTAGTCAATGATATCTCAATATTGAATGCCATTCACATTCCTCGTTGGCTGCAGTTTAACCCTGTTAATATGGTCCAAATACATGGATTTTCTGATGCTCCTAAGTCAGCATACTGCGCTGCAGTCTATGTAAGATCCCAAACCAATACTTACAGTATCTACTCGAATCTCTTAATGGCAAAGAGTAAGATCGCACCAATTCAAACTATTTCTCTACCACGATTAGAGCTCAACGGAGCAGTTTTACTATCAAAACTTATAAATTATGTGAGCACATCCCTTGAATTTCATGAAAAAGAAATACATCTATGGACTGAATCATCCATAGTCTTGGGATGGTTGTCGAAACCCTCATCAACATGGGAAACATACGTCTCAAACCGAGTATCGCAAATCCATAGTTTAGTACCCAAAGGGATCTGGGATCGTGTGCCAACTCAAGAGAATCCGGCGGATCTTGGGACACGGGAATGTAAGCCGTCAGATCTCAGATCCAACACCCTTTGGTGGCACGGGCCACATTGGTTAGTGAAACAAAAGAATGCTTGGCCCAATATAAATCCCTTACACGTAGTAAAGAATGTTGAAGAAGTTGGAGTCCTTCACGCTACGGAAAACCCTGATATTCTTGAAAATTTCTCATCGCATTGTAGAGCCCTTACAGTAATAAGTTACGTTTTCCGAATTTTTCATAGAATCTTAAAAAACAAAGAAATCCCATCCACACTATCGCTTACTCAAAAAGAAGTAGAGTTTGTAAAGATTCGGTTAATTTTGTTGTCTCAGAAAAGGTTTTTTGCTGAGGAATACTTTCAATTGTCTAATTCTCAACTAATAGATAATAAAAGCCCATTGAAAGCGTTGAACCCATTTCATGATGAACAGGCAATATTGCGGGTAAACGGTCGTTTATGCCGCTCCTCTCTGCCATATAACGAACGATATCCTATTATATTGTCAGGAAATTCTCGATTCTGTCACTTATATCTAAACCAGTTACACACAATGCTTTCGCATGCAGACTGCATACACATATGCAGAATGGTCCAAACGGAATTTTACATTTCCAGATTGAAGCCTCGAGTTAAGAACATTATTCGGCAGTGCAAAGTTTGTTTAATTCATAAACAGCAGCCATGCTCTCAAATAATGGCTCCTCTCCCCCGGAAAGATGTCAATTGTCGGCACCCTTTCAAGTAACTGGAATTGATTTTGCGGGGCCCTTCGAACTTAAGGCTTCAGCATTACGCTCGTCAGCATTCGTTAAAGTTTATGCATGCGTCTTTATTTGCTTTAGCACAAAGGCGATATATCTAGAAGCATGTTCGGATCTCTCCTCTGCGGCATTTCAGGCGGCATTTGCCAGATTCGTTGGGAGGCGGGGGCTCCCCCAAAGGGTGGTCTCAGATAATGGTAGAAATTTCCTTGCGGCTAGTAGACTACTTATTCGTGAATTTACTTCGATTATCAAGTCTGCCGCATCAGAGGTATCACACAGATACATAACACATGGCTTCGAATGGAAGTTTATACCGCCACACGCACCTCACATGGGCGGTCTTTGGGAAGCTGCTGTAAATATCTTCAAATTCCACTTTAAGAGAGTTGCAGGCGTTCAAAGATTCAGTTTTGAAGAGTTCTCCACTCTTCTATCTAGAATTGAAGGGATTCTCAATTCCCGACCCGTCTCAGCCTTGTCTGAAGATTCCATGAATCTTACCGCATTGACCCCTGGTCATTTTTTGAAAGGGGCACCTATTATGGCTTTTCCGGAGCAATACGTGCAAGAGATGTCAATCATGAACAGATGGGAAAAGCTGAAGGCACTGCATCACAATTTCGCAATTAGATGCAAGGAAGACTACCTTAAAACTCTTCACAAGAGATTCAAATGGAAAACAAAAGTTCATAATCTGCAAGTGGGCGATTTGGTAGTTATAATGGATGACTTACAACCCCCTTGTGAGTGGAGACTGGGACGGGTGGAAAAAACATACCCAGGCTCCGACTCTAATATACGTGTTGCTGATTTACTTACAGTGTCAGGAACTGTAACTCGTCCGGTCGTAAAACTCTGCTATCTCCCATTTTTGAAGGAAAATTCAGAAAACTGATCTAGTTTAATTTAATTTTGTCCCATACTCACTACAAACAAATTTCACTCGATTCTCTCTATTGCATTTTCTTATTATAATAAAGTCTGAATTGTCATGAAGTAATTCAAATACTAATTTCTTCTTGTTTATTATCAGGAAATACTGCCAACTCACATCATGACTCCAAACAGAAGCAGCCGATCTAGTAGCAGGTATCGCCGAATTTGTCAGCGAAGCCGCGATGCTGAGATACATCAAGGGCTGATGTGAAAAATTTCATCCGTTAAATTACTGCAAAAAATTCTTACAATTGGGTACAAGAAAAAAAATACAGTTCGTGGAACGGCATCACTACTGCCTTAATTGCCCGGCAAAAAGCCATACAATCGGAGGATGTACGTCGTTGGATACCAGTCGAAAATGTGACTCTTTACATCATACCTTGCTACATGCGGTAAACAAAAAATATAAAGATGCAACTACACAAAACACCAAACTTTTTTTCGAAGCGATTAAGTCGCTAGCTCAAATCCTCTGTGCAGCAGAATCATCAAAATATGTCAAATTGTCAGTCAGGGTTCTAACTAATGAAATTTATATATTGAATTAATTTATACCTATACTTGGCAACTCTAAAAGTTAGAACAAAATGTAATGCGTCGAATCGGATTAAAAAGCAACCGACATTTAATGTATACCTCGCCATCGTACTTACCTTATAAAATTTATTAAATTTTCACTTACCAATCAACCTTCAAGGAACTCACTTCGGTGACACAACCTTAGGAATTTATACTACTCTAAACCCTGGAATTTATCCTTACTCTAAACACAAACTCGTACTTATTCTAAACTGCTGCATTTGCACATTGTATAATACTTCCTAAAGGTTAAATCTATTATAATAAAAATCGTTGTGAAAAAAACAAGAAAAAACCCACACGTCTTCTACATATTTGTTAACCCTGAAGGTAAAGGTAACCATCCACAAAGAATCCCAACCTAACCAGAAAGTAATTGGTTTCTCTTCATCCCCATTTAACCCAATAATTGTAATTGCATTCTGAGCAATTATAAATTATTAATCTCTTTTGTAGAGTGACGGTTGTACCATAATCCGCTCAATATTGTCATCTCTATAAAAGAGATTTCTGTTTTAAAAACACAGACTGTAATCCATAGGTCGCTGGTTCATATCCGGCTCGAAGGACCGTATATATATATATATATATATATATATATATATATATAAATATATATATATATATATATATATATATATATATATATATGTATATATATTTATATATAGATCCGTATAAATATATATTTAGTTCATACTCCACCTATTCAAAAAGTCGCGTTATTGATTGATTTTTAATATCTTAAAGGTGATATTGAATTATATACATATGTCTGAAACTCCACTCTTATAGTTTTTGCCATCTTTAATAAATATGGTTAGAACGGCTTTAATCACCCTTGCTGTATCATTATAACTGAGCTACTGAGCCACTGAACTAACTCAGTAAACTGAGCTGAGCTAAAATGAGCCGTCAGCTCACTGAACTAAAGAGTACAACTCTAATATCAGGCCATCTTTCCAAAATATTGTTTGTACCACAGAATATGCACAGAATACCCAAAAGTGACAGTTCAATTTGGCCAAAATCTGCTTTTTTATTACGATTGTGTAAACGAGTACAAAAGATACAAGAGCGGGCTGTTTTATGTATGTTAGAAGGAATGGCTATACGTAGCCATCTCTGAACACATGTTTTACGATTTCAAAAAAACAATGGTGGTTGAAAATAAAACAAAAACGTTCTTTTAGAGAAAAAATTTCAAATAATTAATACAAAAATTTGTTAAATGATTTTAAAAAAAATATTAAACTGTTTCTTAACAGTAAACAAAGATACTAAAACATCTAAAATATCTGGCGGTCAATGCTGTTAAGAAATCAACATAAAAATGTGCCCCGATCCCCAAAGACTTGGAATTCGACCATATTAATATTGTTTTCAATTTGTAATAAGTTTATTGCTCGAAAAAACAATTAAAAACCTTAAATGAAACACCAAAGACAAAGATCATCGTTGCAATGACCACCACTTACTCAGGTTGAATATATGAAATGGGGATTACATGTAGAAGTTGCGGGTACAACTAAGGATCCCAATGGTGGTTAGAAATGAGACAAACATTTTGTTTATGTGGGCAAACATAAAATATATAATAGAATTTAGTATTTAGTGCATGCAAATGGGTGGTTAAGACATCTAAATGAATTATTGAACTGCGTACTGGAGAACTAAAAGGATTGAATTTAGAAAAGCAAGAGTGTATAAAAATGTAAGTATTTTACTTTATTATTAGTTTATTACAATTTATACAAAAATTTGAATAAAAATTTGTATATCTCTTTAAGAGTCACGACAGCTACAACGAGTTTGCTAATGAAAAATTGTTCTTGAAGTCATCTTCAGCGATGATCCAATGTTGATGATTCCTCAAGCGACATGCTTGAATGGAGAATAGCAACGTGTGGAGCATGGGTGATCTGATAACAATATAAGGTGTTAAAAGATAATGTGCATCAATTGTCCCAGAAAAACTATATGTGGTGGATATGATATAGATGACTCCAATATTTGATTTCATAATTAATTACTTTGCATGTAACTAAAGAGTAAAGGGGCCTAATTCATAAAAAATATTTCATGCTTATAACATCGCTATTTGACATATTTCTATGGGATAATTGTCAAATAAGAAGGTTATAAGCATGAAATATTTTTTATGAATTAGGCCTTAAATATACAAGTGCTTTGGTTATTCTGTGGTTAAGTTAATATATCATATGCATATGAAGTGAATATGAAAGCTGCTCCTAGTAAAGCAGCAAAGAAAGCTGGTAAAACGCAAAAAAATATTAACAAGAGCTACAAGGGAAACAGATTTAAACGCAAGGAAAGTTATGCTATCTACATTTATAAAGTTTTGAAAGAATTATATCCGGATACTGGAATCTGATCAAAGGTCATGAATATTATGAATAGTTTTATTTATAATATTTTTGAGCGCCTTGCTGCCTCAGCATCACGTTTACTTCACTACAACAAGCCTTCAACAAATATCGTGAAATTCAATTTACTGTCCGTCTACTGTTGCCTGATGAATTGTCTAAGAATGCTGTCAGTGAAGATACTAAAGGCGTAACGAAATATACCAGTTCCAAGTAAATGCCAATGAATGTTTATTTAAAAAAAATAAACCAGAAAGAAAACACAAAAAGCCTTTTTCAGGGCTACAAAATTAATTTCAAAAAGAGGTAGCCGATTTTGTGTGTACAAAATATAAAAAAAATTTATGTTGTGAAATATTTTGTTTCAGAGTGTTTGTAAATTGAGCTCTTTTTTAAAGTATATTGTAGCCCTTAAAAGGGCTTTTTTTATTTCGATTGCCGAAAAATAGTTTATATTGAAGCGAAAGCAATTTACTTGTTTCATGCGGTCCTTTTCCCTGATGGTTCTTTAGTAAGGGTTATCTTTTTCGGTTTCGCTGCTATAGAACTTTTAGCTTTGGGTGGTTTTGGTTTGGTTTCATGGTGAAATAGTCATTGTAGTAAGTCATGGTCGAGTTATTACAATTGAGTTTAGAGAATGAAAAGAAGAGTTAGTACAGTATCCTTGGGGGTGGTTAGTAGGTATTCTCACCTTTGAGGGTTGGAAAACTAAAGCAGATTAGGTAAGTATCAATTCAATTATTATATGTATTATATACGATAATTGTTGTTTTATAATGCACAGCTGAGGTAAATAGGTATATATGTAGGTATAAATTTAGAGCAGGTACTCAAATTATTATGTTCAAATTCACAATTTTGGTTAAATAATTCAAGGTAAGTATAATTTTAATTATTATTTCAGTAGATTTTGGTAAGTATTTGATGTTTACAGGTTTGTGTTATTACAATTTGCACAATTAGAAATTTAAATATATTTTTACATAAATTTAAATATATATAATTCTTTATTTTAGTTTTCATTCACAATTTGATTACGGGTTAACGTTAAGGTTTTATTGAATAACAATTTTCACACTTGGCAATTTAAATTAAATAGATATACACCGATTTAATTTAAATATATATATTTTTCTTTTGTTTAAATTCACAAATTTTGTTATATGGGATAAAAAATTTCACAGTTGGAAAGTTAATATATAGCGTTATTTAATTGACTATAGGGGAACTTTATTTTTAAATTTTAACGGCTTAAAATTTGATATACACAAATGGGTGTTTGACAATAAATGAAAACAAGTAAAAGTGCTATATTCGGCTGTGCCGAATCTTAAATACCCTTCACAGATGTAATTCTTCTTTCTTTCTTGCTAAAACAGGAAGTAGGTTTAATTAAAAGATATAACATAGTTTTAACTGACAAAAAAAATTTAAATATTAAAACTTTGTGGTCACTTTCACGTACCATAAAATATTTCATTTGTTCAACCGTAGAGTGGAAATTTTGATTTTTTAACATTATAGTACCAATTTTGTTCTTCCTGAATTGTAAAATAGTTTGAATTAGCAAAAACAACAACTTCAATAGTCTATTAGGTTACTTCTATATATTTCAATTTCACAACCCTGGAAACAAAATTTAAATTCTTTTACCAATGCAACTCTTAATGGGGCATGAAATAGTTTTATTTAAGAAAAACTTAATATATGTAACCTTTTTGGTCACTTTCATGTACAACAAAATATTGTAGTTATCCAACTCTGGAATCTAAATTTTGATTTTGTTTTTATTTTTGATACCAATTTTGTTTTTTCTGAACTAAAAAATAGTTTCAATTAGTAAAAAACCAAAGTTAGTTGCGTTTTTGGTTACTTTTATGTATAAAAAATATTTAAATTTCCCATCCCTGAAAGCGAAATTTAAATTTTTTACCAACCCTAGTCTTCTTTAGGTATAAAGTCGTTTAATTTAAGAAAAACTTAAAATTTGCAACCCTTTTGGTCACTTTCATGTACTACAATATGTACCAAAAAAACTTCAAACTTCCCAACCTTGGAAGTAAAATTTTAATTTTTATACCCTTCAGTTTTTAATAGATTATTGGGGCTTCTCAAAGCAAGAACTAGGTACAATTTACAAACATTGCGTCGACAAATAGGTTAAGCTTCCCAGCTCTGAAACCATACTTCGGATCTTTCCGTATTCCAATAGCACTCTATTTAAGTTCATTTCCAACCCAACGGTCCATGAACGAAGTCTCTTGCTCTCCTGGGGGCTTGGGAAAACCGATTTCACGTACAGACGGACGGATAGACGGACATCGCGCAATCGTCTTCGCTATTCATAAGGATCCAGAATATATATACTTTATGAGGTCCTATATCGAAGAAATTACACACGGAATGACAAACCTATATATACCCTTTCACTTTTTTGTGAAGGGTATACAAATGCAATTTTCCACCCCTGGAAGAAAAATTTGAATTAAAATTTTTTTTTAGCCAATGCAAATCTTCACGATGTATAAAGAGGTTTTGTTAAAGAAAAACTTAAAATTTTTAACAATTTTAGTTACTACATGTACTACAATATACAGTTCCAATCCAACAGTTTAAGAAGGAAGTGTCTAGCTCTTCTGGGGGCTTGGGGAAACCAATTTCACGTACAGACAGACGGACATTGCTTAATCTTCATCGCTATTCATAAGGATCCGGAATATATATACTTTATGGGGCCCCATATTGATGTCGAAGAAATTACACATGGAATGACAAACCTATATATATATACCCTTTTACTTTTTTGTGAAGGGTATAAAAAGAGTAATTAATAAGAGCACCTTGTTGGTGAATTCATAGAATTTCCTTAGTTGGCGAATTCATAGAATTCCTATGAATATTTATAGCAATATCTCAAGAACATCTGAAGTGAAATTAATTGATATACTGAGCATTTAGGAATTGTTAGAGAAAGAATTGTACTGATCGGAAACATTATTAGTTTTCCTCCTTCAAAAGGGGAAGGAAGCACAATTTTACGACCGGACGCTTTATTATTCCTGACGAAGTGCGTATGTCGGCAACCCGCACATTTCCATCTGCGCCAGGATAGGTTTTATCGACGAGACCAAATCGCCATTCTTGAGGTGGTAACAATTCATCCTTCACCACAACGAAATCCCCTATCCGCAGGTTGGGGATGGAATTTTTTCATTTATAACGCCTGTGAAGTGACTTCAGGCATTCCTCCTTCCATCGGATGGAAAATTTAAGATGTAGTGTCTTCAGTTTTTCCCACCATATTAATGATAGACATATCTTGAGAGTTTGGATCAGGAAACGCCATTATTGGAGCACCCCTCAAGAAATGTCTGGGAGTGAGCGCGGTTATGTCATAAGGCTCATCGGACAGCGCGGAGATTGGGCGGGAATTGTGAATTCACTCTATTCGAGCCAAAAGGGTAGAGAACTCCTCGAAATTGTACTTTTTTTCAATGGAATTTAAAACTCTTAACGGCAGCTTCCCATAAGCCGCCCATATGCGGTGCGTGTGGCGGTATATACTTCCATTCAAACCCCTGAGCTATATGTTTTTGGGCAACATCTTGAGCAGCGCTGTTGAGGAATTTAGAAAATTCCCGTTTGAGTTCTCGGCTGGCACCAATAAAATTCCTGCGACATAACCCTTTGGGGGAGGCTGCTTGAAGGAACGCTGCATTAAGTCAGAGCATGCCTCTAAGTGTATTGCTTTCGTGCTGAAGCACACGAAGACACTTACATAACCCTTCATAGAGCTAGATTTGCGTAGAGCTGAGGTTTTGATTTCAAAGGGTCCAGCGAAATCTGTTCCGGTTGTGTAAAACGGTGGTGTCAGAGTACATCTCGTGGTGGGTAAGGGCGCCATGATTTGCGAGCATAATTGCTGCTTGTAAATAACACAAAGGCGAATCATCGATTTAACTCTTGGCCTGAGTCTAGAGACGTAAAACTCTGACTGCACCATTTTACATACTTGGGCACATTCTGCATGAGCGAGTAACACATGTATAAAACTGAGATACAGCTGGCACAATCGTGAGTTTCCAGGTAGTATCATAGCGTATCTTTTTGGCTATACGACAGACACGACTGAGCTAATTGAATCATTGTCTTGAAAAGAGTGTAAGTTAGCCAAAGAGCTTCGGCTGCCGTCTAATTGGGAATTACTCAGTAACTTATACTCCTCACTATAAAACCTTTGCTGGGCAAGGGTGATCAGACGGAACTTTACAAATTTCATCTCCCTCTGAGTTAAGTTTCCATGAGCAACTTGGGTAGTA
Organism: Linnaemya tessellans; assembly: GCA_951800035.1. Classification (NCBI taxonomy): domain Eukaryota; kingdom Metazoa; phylum Arthropoda; class Insecta; order Diptera; family Tachinidae; genus Linnaemya; species Linnaemya tessellans. The sequence goes on along the minus strand of OX637533.1, from coordinate 73,657,868 downwards.
TTTAATGAGGTTCGACCCTTTGTACACTTATTGATATAACATATGACACGTAGTGAACTGCTGTATGAGGAGAATCTGCAAAGAATGTCGTACACCTTAACATCTGCATATAGAGCCTGAATCTCTTTTCCTGACCCTTGAATCATTCTTAGCGGATTTCGGGTTGACGAATCCGAGTTTGATTTCCTTATCCACGAAGGTCCTTGCCACCTGAGTAAGTTGGGAACAAGATTTTGAGGTCTACAGCCCCGTGTGACCGAATCGGCTGGATGTCCTGACTGGGGACACGACGCCAGACTGCCTCAAAAGTGTGAGTGTGGATCTGAGCAATCCGATTCGCCATATAGATTTCCCAAGAAGTTGGAGGTTTAGAGAGCCAACCAAAAACTATGGACGAGTCGGTCTACAGGTTAATTTCACTCACAGTAAGCTTAAGGAATGACACTTTATAATTAACCAGATTTGCTAGTAATACTGCGCCATTTAACTCTAGGTGCGGGAGACATATAGTCTGTGCCGGAGCAACCTTGCTTTTCACAACTAACAAGTGCGTAAAATATTGATGTGAAGCTGCTTCACATCGAATATATACAGCTGCACAATACGCAGCCTTCGAGGAATCCGAGAACCCGTGTATGGAAACTGAATTCTCCGGAGTGTACTGAAACCATCGCTGAATGGAAATTGCTTCTATATGTGAGAAATCATATAAAAGATCATTCCATTTACTTAAGGATTCTAGACTTTCTAACCATAACTGTTGCATGAGAATTTCCGAATGACTATTGGAGCTAGCCATCCAGCTGGGTCAAAGAGTTTTGTCAGTAAGTGCATTCCATTTGATGCCCAAGGTCTTAGTGGCACTTGTAGTGGGAAAGCGGAGAAAATCCGAGTCGTAAAGATCTTCTCTTGGTAAATGGGCAAGTGGCTGAAGATCGTTTGTGATTATCTTCTTCAATGGGCACCCGGCTGACTTGAGAGCTTCTATGAGTTGAGCTTTTGCAAATCCAGCTTCTTCTAATGAGTAACCGCCAGATAGGATATCATCAACATATGTTTTATGACGTAAAATAGAAGCTGCATAAGGGTATGTGAATTCGGAATCGGTAGAGAATTGTAATAGGATCCGAATCGCGAGGTACGGGGCACATTTCACGCTAAATGTCACCGTCTTTAACTGATAATCTCTTATAGACCCATCTGTTTGGGCCTGGAATAAAATTCGTTGGAAAGGCCTATCAGCCGGGTGTATCATTATTTGACGATACATTTTCTGTATATCGCCATTGAAAACATACTGATATTTCCTCCAATTGGTTATAACGACTATTAAATCGTTCTGTAGATTTGGGCTACTGTATAACACATCATTGAGTGAGAAACAGGATTTCGATTTTCTGGAGCCATTGAACACGACCCTTACCTTTGTCGTTGTATGCTCAGGACGAACGACCGCATGATGTGGTAAGTAGTAACAGCCATATTTCCCGTTAGAACTTATTTCGGACGATTGAACTTCTTCCATGTGGTCAAGCGCTAAGTATTCGTTTAAAACTTCCTTATATTGCACATCTAGTTCAGGGTTTTTTTTTTACTAAATTACTTTCTTAACTTGAATATTCGGCTAGAGCAGTGAAGCGGGATGAGCCAAGGAAAATATTTTCAGGAAACTCTGCTTTGAATTGTAATCTAACTACATATCATTCATTCACGTCACGGGTAGTAGTTCCCATATACAAATTTTCACAAAATTCGTCCTCTGCCGATATTGCCTTAGCAAGCGGAATCCCTTCTTGCTCCAAAAACCGTCTTAACGTCTTATTTAGCGCGACAGTGTCCGACAAGAAAAGAGAAGTTGCAAATGTTTGTATAGGGCCGCTGAGTACCCATCCGAAGACGGTATTGTATGCTGAAGTTTGACCACAGATGTATATTTTAATCCCATCTATATTGAGGAAGGTTTTGCAATCACATCCCAGAATAAGATCTATTTGAGAGGATTTGTTGAACGTGGGGTCAGCTAAATCTAGTTCTGGTAGTTCCTTTGAGCGAGGAGTTTCGAAACTAAAAACTGGGAACCATTTACTTACTTGGGGTAATACAAATGCCTTCACTGGCACGCCAAAATTGTATCTCTTGGCAAATAGAGTAAATTCGCATTCTTTATTCGCAGACTGCGTCTGACCTCCAATCCCTACAATTTCATAATGAGATTTCTTATTAGGAAACTGGAGACGACCTCTAATTCGCTCCGTCAAAAAAGTTCTCTGTGAGCCTGGGTCAATCAGAACTCTGATTGTGAAAAACTCCCCTCTTTGCTCAGTTCGAGTAAGAGCGGTGCACAACAGAATATTCCCATTACTTGTTGAGCAATTTGCCTGAATTCGTTTTGATGTACTAGGAAGCTCATCATGAGGGATGCTATGACCGATTTGAGGTACATTTATAGCTGATTCCTGCACACGATTAGGGATCACTGTTGATTTCGCCTTGTGCGAATCACCGAAATCATGAGTTGCGACGGACGGGCTTTGTCTCATATGTAATAGAGAGTGATGCGTTTTTTTTGCAATACATGCATGTGTGTTTGCTGCCACAATTCGCCTTCAAATGCGACGCCGCTAGACAGTTATTGCAAAACTTAAATTTTGAAAACGTAATCAACTCTTTGTTGTACACTAAATGCCTTGACCTTGGGGCATGTTCTCAAAAAGTGATGTTCCGAGCATAACTTGCAAGACAACGAGTTATAGTTCTCATGAGTCGTATATGTCTGAACATTGGACAAAGTGGGTTTCGACAATGTAAAGCATTCCCTTGATGATTCTTTGCTATTAAAACGCTCCAAATTTGTGGAAATCAATCGAATAAGGATTGGGTCCCAACTATCTACTTGCACACCCAGAGCTTTCAGGCATTTACAGAAGACTGTATCCTTCTTATTGATTCGCTATCTTCACCTGTTGCCTCGGTTATATCGAATGATATTCTGATCTGGTTGTCTACTAATACTCGTTTGTTCTCATATCGCTTCTTTAAAGCGTTCCTGGCTAATTCAAAATTCTCGTGAGAAAGAATATACCTCTTCACAATATTCCCCGCCTCGCCCCTCGTTTTATTACGCAATTTGGTAACAGGAGTGAGTCTAGAGTGACTTATGTACACAGCGGTGAACATGTCACGAAACGAGGGCCATTGTTCATAACTTCCCTTAAACACTTTAGTTTTGCAGGGAGGCAGTTTTATGCAGCTACCGGAGTAATCATGCTCTGCATTTTGTCCGTAATGAATATTTGGAACTGAGTACCGAGAGGGTTATTGGAGCGCCGCGCCATGTTGGGCCTCCAGCCGCAATGCCTTCAACAGCTCTCCTATATGCCCATGGCAGTGGAAGTAGGCTGTTACGTGAGCTGCGTAATCGCTTCTCGTCGTTTGTTTGAATTCGACATCAAGTGACCCATCATTCGATAGCATGAGCCCCTGATAGGACGCCTCCACCTTCCTATATCTAGCCTCTAAGTCCTTTAATTTAATCTCCAGCACTGACTCCGTTTGATCCTCACCTTCCCCTTTACTGAATACGTCGCGAAAATGGAGTAAATTCTCACAATCAAATATGAAAGGATCCTGGAAAGGAGTCACTGACGATCTTTCGGAGACTGAGATATTTGATTTGGTAGCCATGACTGCGTAAACGTTCAAAACTGATGTCGGATTCTACCAGCTCGAAAAGATAAAATATGAATTTTCCAAATCTTCTATTGAAATTGAGTTTCCGTCTTTTTGGAGATTCCAAAATTGTGAATAACCTTTCCACAATTTATAAGGGACTGAGTATAAGCATCAACGTAATCGTATAAGGGGCATAGGGTGAATATAAGACACAGGGTGAGTATAAGAGACACAGGGTGAGTATACGAGACAAGAGTGAGTAGAGAGCCAAAGGTGATTATAAAGAGCAAAGGGTAAGTTTGACTTCTAATGCCTAGGAAAGACTGTAGAAATTATAAGTATATTACTTATATACCAACACGACTCACTATTATCAATTAATGTATCACATCTACTTGGTAAAAGGAAATCTTACTTAAGCCAATTTATCCAATAAATTAGCTCGTAGTTTTATTTAATTTTGGAGAATTAAATAAAAATGTTGTGGGATTGTACAAATCGCTTCGGGATTGTGGGGATCTTTCCACAGTGGTACCATCTGATTACGATTAGTGCACCACGGTAATACTTGTGAATATTGTTTGCATCAGAGATGGACAACCATAATTTTTTTATTACTTATATGAATATATATATTTATATATATATATATATATGTATGTATATATATATATATATATATATATATATATATATATATATATATATATATATATATATATATACATAAATATATATATATATATATATATATATATATATATTTGAAGTTGGGTTTAGTGGACTGTAATTTGTAATATTCCTCTTCATGAACCTATACTGAAATTCATCTATTTTTTGTCTTCTCATATACTCTTGTACATATAAGACGTTCTATGTGTTTATGTACAATACCTAAATATTGCTAAACAAAATAGGTAATTACGTATGTATATTGATCTAGAGCAAGGTTCCCCAAAAGTTCCTTATGGAAGACTAAACACCAACACATTGAGAGAAAAATAAATTTTTATTCAGTGTTTATTGTTGGAAAAACAAAACATACAAAGCGATATCATACGCCAAACAAAACAAATCTTCATTGTTGATCGCCGTCGTCAATGTTTACCAGCAAACCTTACGAAAGTGTTGTTGCTTTCCACTTGCTTTTATACAATGAAGAACAACAACAACAAAAATAAGACAAAGTTCTTTTTTGTATTTCGTATTGCTAGTGCTGGCTGGTGTATGTGAGCATTAAAACAGACAGCCTACAGCAAAGCGCCTTTACAAAAACAAATGAGCATTAAGCGCATAGGGCTTGAGCGCTCCTGTTCTAGAGTATGTACTGATGGTTTGTATATATTTTTATACCCTCCAAAAAATAATTTGGAGGGTATATTCACTTTGTCATTCCGTTTGTAACGCATCAAAATATCCATCTCAGACCCCATAAAGTATATATATTCTTGATCAGTGATGAAATCTAAGACGATCTGAGCATGTCCGTCCGTCCGTCCGTCTGGAAATCACTATTCAGTCCAAACAAAAAGAGCTAGACCCTTAAAATTTGGTATAGATATATTTTGAAGCTTAGAGCAGGTTAGGTTCGAAGATGGGCTACATCAGGCAAGAGGGAAAAAAGTTCCCCTAAGAAGAACTAAACCAACCCCGAAAAAACAACATAATTTTTTAAGTTTTTTGGTTATTTTGTTAAGCAAATGATATATTTTTATGTCAAATAGGGTCCAACACCTTAAACTTGGAGCCTTAAAATAAAAACAATTTTGGACCCCGCCCACTTTAGTGGGCGTTATTATATGCAAAAATAGTGGAAAAGTTTAACAAAGTGTTTTACTTAAGCCTACATTCTTTAAAAGTAACATTTTTAAGCCTTAATGACGAAGATGAGACTCTGCCCAACCCCCTCCTCCCTCTTCACCCTCTACATGACCCTACCAAAAAAAAATTTTTAATTTTGTATATAATCATCCCAAGCATTTATTTTTAGAGTTTTATGACTACCTGTTTCTGTCCTACCACCCTTTGCCCCGTAAATGACCCTATAAAAAAATATATAAAATTTTATTTTGAATATAATTATCCCAAGCATTTATTTTTAGAGTTTTATGACAAAGGTGAAATGTTTCCCCCACAGCCCTTGCCAGAACGATCCCGCCAAAATACAGTTTTTATACCCTCCAAAGAGAATTTGACCCTATAAGGTAAATATGTAAATTCTTGATTAGTGATGAAGTCTAAGACGGTCTACCAATGCCCATACGTTCGTCTGTGGAAAACATGATATTGTTTTTTTTTTGAACCCCGCCCCCTTTAGTAGGGGTTGACGTACGATATTATATAAAGGAACACTGTTCCACCAAGTTATACATTTTAAATTCACTTACTAAATATTTGGAGGGTATTTAAGATTCGATCCGGTCGAATACAACGTTTTTACTTGTTTGAATTAGAACTGTAATCTTGAATATAATTTTAGTATCATCAACTTATGTTGCTTATAAATTTTTAATGGGTGTCAGACTTTTCAACTCTGCACGAGTAAAGTGTGTAATTAAACACTGCACTAAGGGTAAAACGTTGCTATTTTTGGCATAAATTCAATTTTTTTTTTGTTTAAAATTTAAAATCTGCTTTCGTTTTTTGAATTCGTATACTCTAACGGTTATATAAACGTTTTTTTTGTAATTTTTATGTTGCACCCTGTTATTTTATGAAAGGAAAAAGTCAGCTGTTTCATGTTTACATTAGAAAGAGAAAATGCGCGCGAAATTTTTACTAACTTTGATCGTGAGTAAAACATTAATTTTAAACACTGTGAAAAAGTTTAAATATGGAAGAAGTTAGACAAGGTATGTAAAACAATTTGTGATATAGTTTAAAAAATAGTTGTGTGTTATTGTCTAGTAATTCAGTGTGTTGTTGGTGTGTTATTATTGGTCAAAACTAACAAACATACGTGTGTTGTGTGGAATATAACTTCTGTGTATAGAAAGGTATTTGCAATATTTTTTAAAAAAGTTAGTAATCAAACTGTATATAATCAAACATCATTAACACTTTTTGCTCCTTTTTGTTCCTTTTCGGAAAAAACTTCATTTTGTAGTTTCATACGAGTTTTGCCATTCAACACTGCTTGAAGTTTGGAGCAGCAAAAATCGACAAGCAGATAGTGTAAAAGAATTTATTTTGGAAAATATTACACAATAAAACTTATCAGATGAGCAACATCAGTTAATTAAACAAAAAGTCGAGCAATTTATTGCTTTTATAAATTTAAATTTGCCAAAATGCAATCGAATACTTGAACGATTTAAAAAAAACATTCGCGTTGGCTTGCATCCAATATAACTATTGAAATAAGTGATTGTGGCTTGCCCGGCAATAAACGAGGTCGGAGGCATTTAGACTATACTGATGCAGGGCCTCGTTTGAAGAGAAAGTTAGCATCTGAGCTTGCCGCAGAACAAAAACATTCAACACCTCTTTTATTGCACGCTGCTTCCGTTTCAGCTAAAAAATCAAACGAAAAACAAACTGCATTTCTTTTGAAAAAAGCTGTTAGCAACGAGAACTTAACAGGAATTATAAAGAAACTGGAAAGGAGTGATCCGTTGCCAATAAGTGCTGATGAGGCATTAGCTTTTTTAATTGAAAATGGCTTTACAAAGCAGCAATACATTAACATCAAAGCATTAAATAAGCAGCACGGATGTGACATTTATCCTCCTTACTCCGAGATTGTAAAATCAAAATTAAAATGCAGACCTAAGGAAATCAGCTATTGTGATACTAAAACAGAAGTAACAATGCAAAATTTACTGGACCATACAGCTGATCGCATACTTGAAATGCAAAAGGACGTTCTTGATGTCGCTGCACCAACACATTGCAAATTAATTGTAAGTTATGGGTTCGATGGTTCGACAGGACAGAACATATTGGACTAGACCATTCACTCTTTGTGACAACCATAGTTCCATTGAAATTAATAGATGAGCTAAATAGAGTTATTTGGCTAAATAACTCTCCACAGTCTGTCAGATTCTGTCGGCCTCTAAAAATAGAATTTATAAAAGAAACTACTGAACTTATTTTAAGTGAAAATAGTAAGTTAGATATTCAAATTAAAAACATCCAAGAACACATCTATGTACACAAGGGCAAAAACATTGTTGTTAAATACGAAGCGCATATGACTCTTATAGATGGTAAAGTTCTGAATATTTTAACTGGTACCAACTCATATCAATCCTGCCCACTATGTGGTGCTAAGCCAAATCAACTGCTAAAAACCCATGACTACAACTCGAAAATCTTTGGCGTTAAACCAAATAATCTTAAATATGGCGTAAGCCCTTTACATGCGTGGATAAGATTTTTTGAATTTGTGTTAAAAATCTCGTATAGAATGGAATTAGAGATATGGCGTGTTAAAAATGATGACAAAGTCAAAGTCTCTTTGCGAAAACAGTACCTTCAGGAAAGATTGTGGACAGAAAGGGGACTCAATGTAGACAAACCCCAACAAAATGGCAGTGGAAATACCAACGATGGAAATACTGCAAGAAGAGCATTTAGAAATGTTGAGCTCTTATCTTCCATTTTAAATTTCGATTTAAGTATTCTCAAACACTTTTACATTATATTGATTGCCATTTCTTGTGAATATAAGATTGATACAGAAAAATTCAAAAACTTTTGTAGCCAAACATTCAATATGTATTTTGAAAAGTATTCTTGGTATCCAATGTCTCCAACTGTGCACAAAGTTTTGGTACATGGGCACCAAATAATGGATACTTGCATACTTCCTGTTGGAGTTCTAGGAGAAAATGCATCAGAAGCAAGAAACAAGCTTTATAAAAGCGACAGGAGATCGCATGCAAGGAAATGTAGCCGATTGGATAACATGACAGACGTTTTTAATAGAGCAATGGATTCTTCAGACCCACAAATGTCCACCATAAGTTTAACAAAACGAAAAAATATCAACAAAAAGAAGAGCCTGCCCAGAGAAGTCATTGCCCTTTTCGAAACACCTGGTATTGACTTTTCAGACACATTAGAAGGTGATGAAAATGAAGGAGAAGACGATGAGGCCGACGAAATTGACAGTTTTGGACTGGAGAATATTGAGTTGGAAGAAGAAAATGAAGACGATTAAGTTAGAAGTCTATATTCATAAATGGTTTGTAAAATGACAAAGGCATATTAGAATTTGTGTCATATGATTGTTTTTCAGGGATCATGAGCAGTTTTATAACTTAACAAAAAGGCTGAATGAAGCCATGTCTATCATCTGAGTCTACCTAAAAAATATAAACACATTGAACTTAAGTGGTTTTATCCAAAAAGTGAGGTTAAGAAATTGTTTTTTTTAGTACTGTTCCCTAATGGGGTAATAAAATAAAATATTTTTAGATACAAACTTACAGATTCTTGAAACAGCTTTCTAGTGACATATATTTCAAAGAATGAAAATAAAATAACGAATTTATGTCAAAACCTGAACTAATGTTTTAATTGGGAGGCGAAAGTGGGCGTGGTCCAAATAAAAAAAAACCAAAATTCCATTTTGGTGTTAGTTAAATTCGTGCAAAATTTTAATTGTCTAGCTTTAAAACTACAATTAATGCCAAAAATATCGATTTTTTGCCCACAGTGCACTGTAGGTTTATTTATTTCCCTTGTTTTGTGTTCAACAAGAAAATCTTCGTTGCTTATACACATACATACGTATCTACATACCAAAGTGACACTTTTGCCCTTAGCTTGCGTTGAGTATTGTTTTTCTCTTTCTTCTTATTTACTAAAATATGCATACATATAAAATACAAACATACATACATATACATGTGTATAAGATCTAATGTGTTTAATAACCTCTAATCTGGAATCTTCCTCTACGGTTGTCTTCCACTCTTCCAAATATGTATATTATTTGGAAGTTTCTTATTCAATTTTCTTTCCTTTTTGGGTTATTTTTGTTTTTGTGGTTCTTTCACTGTTTTTTTTTATTTTTGAAACTTATTTAACAACTTGTATGTTACTAAACATATTTCTTCCTCAAAGTTATTGGAAATTATATTTAGGAATGCACATTTCATTGTTGGTTTTTATGTACTCACTTTTCAGACATCCAATTTACCTCATTATTTGATGTTTTCCTCTTCGATGTACGTAGTTTTGATTACTTTTTAGTTGCTTTAAAGGACCGTGAATATAAATGGGTTATTGTATTTATTATATTTCCTTACAGGTTCAATGGAACGAAATCACTGGGTATGTTAGCTGTAAGGAAATAGTAATTGTAGTAACTCATGGTCGAGTTATTACAATATAGTTAGAGAATGAAAAGAAGAGTTAGTACAGTATCCTTGGGGCTGGTTATTAGGTATTCTCACCTTTGAGGGTTGGAAAACTAAAGCAGAATAGGTAAGTATCAAATCAATTATTATATGTATTATATACGGTTTTATAATGCACAGCTGAGGTAAGTAGGTATATATGTAGGTATAAATTTAGAGCAGGTACTCAAATTATTATGTTCAAATTCATAATTTTGGTTAAATAATTCAAGGTAAGTATAATTTTAATTATTATTTTAGTAGATTTTGGTAAGTATTTGAAGTTTACAGGTTTGTGTTATTACAATTTGCACAATTAGAAATTTAAATATATTTTTATATAAATTTAAATATATATAATTCTTTTTTTTTTAGTTTACATTTACAACTTGATTGCGGGTTACAGTTTAGGTTTTATTGAATAACAATTTTCACACTTGGCAATTTAAATTCAATAGATATACGCGGATTTAATTTATATATATATATATATATATATATATATATATACATATATATATATATATATATATATATATATATATATCTACATATATACATATATTTTTCTTTTGTTTAAATTCACAAATTGATTGCAGGTTACAGTTATGTGGAATAACAAATTTCACAGTTGGAAATTTAATATATAGTATATAGCGTTATTTAATTGACTATAAGGGAACTTTATTTTAATATTTTAACGGTTTAAAATTTGATATACACAAATGGGTGTTTGAGAATTTTTAACTTCTTTTCACAAGGGCTGATAGCTAACGAATGAAAATTATTGCTCCCTTTGATCTTTTTATTCTCCTTTTCTTGTGTTGCAGCTTTTAATTATTACTCGTTGTTTTGTTGACGTTGCCGGATGTTTTTTCCCTTTTCTGCAAACGCGATTGTTGTCCAAAAAGAATTTGGACAATTATATTCAAAAGTAGTGTAAAATTTAACAAATTATTTTACTTAAGCCTACATTCCATAAAAATAAAATTTTTAAGCTTTAATGACGAAGCTGAGACGTAGCCCGGAACTACTCTGCCCTACCCCCTCATCCCCCTTTGCCCCCTAAATGACCCTATAAAAAAATATTCTTTAAATTTTGTATTTAATTATCCCAAACATTTATTTGTAGTTTTATGACAAAGTGAAATGTCTTTCCCACCGAGAGACATCTCACTGAGTTTTAATACTCTCCAAAAAGAATTGGACCCCATAAAGTATATTTTTTATAGATAAGTGATGAAGTCTAAGACGATCCAGCAATGCCCATACGTCCGTCTGTGGAAAACATGATATAGTCTATATTTGGACCCAGCCCTCTTTAGTGGGCGTTGACGTACAATATTATATGAAAAAATCATGTAAATATTGTAAAATTGTTATTTCTTAAGCCTATAAGAAGCTGAGATGTTCGCTGATCATGAAGTGATGAAACGTCTGCCGCACGGGCCTTTCCGGAATGGCTCTGTCAATATAGAGATTTAAAACTGGGTACAGATATGTCTTAAAAGAGCTCTGTCCCACCAAGTTAAATATTTTAAATTTACTTACTAAATATTTGGAGGGTATTTAAGATTCGACCCGGTCGAATATAACGTTTTTACTTGTTTATAGTTGTATTGTTGTAGCGATTAGGCCACCTGTATTAAATTCGCTTTGATAATGACTTTTGAAAAGACGATATTCAGGGCTAGTTAATATTTAATGCCAAGCCGAAAATGTTTGAACGACAATGCATTACATGACAAAGACATGGTGTGACAAACGCTGCAATGTTGTGTAATGCAACATCTGTTTGCCGTTAATTAGTACATAAAAATACTCATAAGAACAAAGAGATCTTTGAGCACATAAGACCCTCATAAACCTAATAAATAAATGGAAACTGTCTAGTAAATATAATTTGAATTTCCAAGATTACATGCATAACACATATATAAATTTTATATAAATAGTTGCAAAGTTCCACTTTGTTCGACAATTTTAAGAATATATTCTAATAATAAAGAAGAGCACATTTTACTGCAACAAAATAACAATGTTTTTACTCCTTACACAAGAAAGGAACTTAGCTTGCGTGGATGTTGTATAGCTCTTTTTTGTATAAAGACAATGCATATAAAATATTTATTTTATTTATAAAACATTTACATCACATGTAAGCACTCGCGCAGAATTCACGAATTTCTTGACGTGCACCGAGTAACCACTCTGTCTATTTTGGTTTCCCTCATTTAATTACGCTGCTCTGCAAAAAAAAATTTTTTGTCCGTCCTTTAAATAAAATTATGTGGACTATATGGATTTTCATGCGCTGAGTTCAAATCCATTTTCGGTTTTTTCCATCAGGTCGGGATTTTTTTTATATGCGTGGCAAATTCCCTCCAAAAAAGAATATGGCGGGTATATTCACTTTGTCATTCGTTTGTAACGCAGCGAAATATCCATCTGAGACCCCATATTCTTGATCAGTCATGAAATCTAAGACGATCTGAGCATGTCCGTCCGTCCGTCCGTCTGTGGAAATCACGATTCAGTCCAAAAGAAAAGAGCTAAGCTCTTGAAATTGAGTATAAATATATCTTGAAGGATAGCACAGGTTAAGTTCGGAGATGGGCTAAATCGGGCGAGAGGGAAAAAACTTCATCTAAGAAGAACTAAACCAACCTCTAAGCAAGTAAAAACGTTATATTCGACCGGGTCGCATCTTAAATACCCTCCAAGTATTTAGTAAGTAAATTTAAAGTGTTTAACTTGGTGAGTAAGTAAATTTAAAGTGTTTAACTTGAGTTCCTTTATATAATATCGTGCGTCAACGCCCACTAAAGGGTGCGGGGTTAAAAAAACAATATCACGTTTTCCACAGACGAACGTATGGACATTGCTAGACCGTCTTAGACTTCATCACTGATAATATATAATTTATGGGGCCCAATATACAAATAAAATGGAATAAAAATATAATTTATTTAAAAAAAAACTTGAAATTTCACGAATTTTTTTTAAATTTTTTTTAAAGATATATAATTAAGTTTTCAAAATTGTGAAATTTTTAATTTAATTTTCAAAATTGTGAAATTTTTTATTTAATTTGTGAACTTTTTGAGAAATTTAATTTTTAATAATTTTTAAAATTTTTGAAATTTTTAATTTAATTTTGATTTTTTTAAAATTATTAATAGTAATGTTTTATTAATTGTTAATAATTACTAATTTAAATTATTTATTTTTATTATTTATTATATTAAAAAAAATTTTACTTATTTTTTATTTATTTATTTATTTAATATTAAGATTATATAAATATAATTTCAATATATATATTCATACTAGCGCTGACCACCAAGGCCTTCGGCTAAAAAAAAATGTTAATACATATTTTATATGAAATTATTAGGGTCAATAATATGGGAGGAATTACTAATTTAAATTATTAATAATAATTTTTTATTAAATATTAATAATTACTAATTTAAATTATTTATTTTTATTATCTATTATATTAAAAAAATTTAAATAAATACATATTTTATATAAAATTATTAGGAGCAATAATATGGGAGGAATTACTAATTTAAATTATTAATAATAATTTTTTATTGATTATTAATAATTACTAATTTAAAATATTTATTTTTATTATTTAATATATTAAAAAAAATTTTTATAAATATATTTTTATACCCTCCAAAAAAGAATTTGGAGGGTATATTCACTTTGTCATTCCGTTTGTAACGCATCGAAATATCCATCTCAGACCCCATAAAGTATATATATTCTTGAACAGTGATAAAATCTAAGACGATCTGAGCATGTCCGTCCGTCCGTCCGTCTGTGGAAATCACGATTCAGTATAAACGAAAAGAGCTAGACCCTTAAGATTTGGTAAAGATATATTTTGAAGCCTAGAGCAGGTTAAGTCCGAAGATGGGCTAAATCGGGCAAGAGGGAAAAAAGTTCCCCTAAGAAGAACTAAACCAACCCAGGAAAAACAACATAATTTTTTAAGTTTTTTGGTTATTTTGTTAAGCAAATGATATATTTTTATGTTAAATACGGTCCAACACCTTAAACTTGGAGCCATAAAATAAAAATAAAAAATTGGATTATATGCAAAAATAATGTAAAAGTTTAACAAATTGTTTCACTTAAGCCTACATTTTTTTAAAATAACATTTTTAAGCTTTAATGACGAAGCTGAGACGTAACCTGGTACTACTCTGCCCTACCCCCTCCTCCCCCTTAACCCTCTACATGACCCTACCAAAAAAAAAAAAAATTTTTGTATGAATTTTTATTAGTCGAACTTTCTTATGTAAATTGTTAATTTTATCAACGGGCTTAAGTTCGAATCTGCAAGACTGCAAACCATTTTTTATTATTTTATTAATAAATGAATATGTTCAAATTCTATTTTTATTAATTTATATTAAGATTGGAATATTAAGAATATTTTTCAATAATCATCAAACCAGCAGAACGGATCAGTACTAATTTCGAGGCCGCTACGCCATCTCAATTTTTCCACTTTTGCAAGTGGTGCTAGTTAGTAGGAATATCAACTATTTAACCAATATTTTAACGAAAATTGAATATGAGAAGTTATCACATTCATATTTTTAAGTTATTACATTTTTGGTTAGTACGAAATTCCCCAACCCTGACGATTAATATTCCCAATATTCCATGTATCTCTTTCGCTTTTTCCAGAGCCATCGGCTGCTGATAACTAAAGCTTCTTTGTTATTTATGTTTAAGTAATTGAATTTAGTTGTCAATTTACAATGAAATAGTTGATAAAATTAAAAAAAAAAATTTTGTTTTAAATTTTGTATATAATCATCCCAAGCATTTATTTTTAGAGCTTTATGACTGCCGATTTCTGCCCTACCCCATCCACCACCTTTGACCATTAAATGACCATATCAAAAAAAACTTTTTTTTTTAATTTTGTATATAATCATCCGAAGCATTTATTTTTAGAGTTTTATGACTACCTGTATCTGCCCTACCCCCTACCCCCTCCTCCCCCTTTGCCCCTTAAATGACCCTATAAAAAATTTTTTTTTTAATTTTGTATATAATTATCCCAAGCATTTATTTTTAGAGTTTTATGACTACATGTATCTGCCCTACCCCCCTCCCCCTTTGCCCCTAAATGACCCTATCAAAAAAAAAAATTTTAATATTGTATATCATCATTATATAAAAAATCTTTTATTTTTAGAGTTTTATGACTGCCTGTTTCTGTCCTACCCCCTTCCCCCTTTGCCCCGTAAATGATCCTATAAAAATATATATAAAATTTTATGTTGTATATAATTATCCCAAGCATTTAGTTTTAGAGTTTTATGACAAAGGTGAAATGTTTCCCCCACAGCCCTTGCCAAAGCGACCCCGTCAAAATACAGTTTTTATACCCTCCAAAGAGAATTGGACCCCATAAAGTAAATAGTAAAAGTCTGTGGAAAACAAAATATTGTCTATTTTTTAACCCCGCCCCTTTAGAATATATATACAGGGTCCGCCAAATAACTTTTTTTTTATATGCTATAAAAAAAACTACTCAATATATTCTCAAATTTCTTTTTTTATTTGAAAGTACAATCCATCCGGTTAATAATGGAAAATAATTTCATTCAAATGGCTGCCTCAGCTGGCCATGCAGTAGCCTACACGATCGGTCCAATTTTTAATCACATTATCGATTGTGTGCAGCTGTATTTCACCAATGGCTTCACGAATATTGTCCTTTAAAGCGTCAATTGTTTCTGGCTTGTCGGCGTAACACTTATCTTTGAAGGTACCCCACAAATAATAGTCCAACGGTGTCAGATCGCAGATCCGAGGTGGTGCAACAACATAATATTACAGTTGGAACAGGGTAAAATATGCAAGAAAGCATTTCCAAGATCAGAGCATCCTTCGAAGCCGAAATTGAAAGATTAAATGAGAAAACTGATAGATTTGAAAATTATATGTTTGTGTCAATTGCTGAAAGCGCATCAGATAGATCGCAACACACCCAAAAGACTTCTTAAAGCTTAAACATGGATACAAAAATAAATTTAGTGAGCGAGATCCATAAGCAAGCTCGAAAAATGGTTGGGCTTCGTAGAGCTGTTATGAAAAGAATAGACGATCTTTGGCAAGCGAATTTAGTTCAAATGGGGAACTATTCTACATACAATAAAAATACCTAACTGTATTTGATAACTGTAATTGATACATTCTCCAAATAAACTTGGGCAGTACCTTTGAGAAGAAAGACAGCTGTTGACACAACGCAGGCAATGGAGACTATTTTTCAATTGGGGAGTGTGCCAAAAAACTTACAAACAGATGATGGTAAAGATTTCTTCAACAAACACTGTAATCAATTGATGGATAAATACAAAGTCAATCACTATAGCATCATGAAAGCATCAATAGTAGAACGATTCAATAGAACATTAAAAGCAATGATTTGGAAAGAGTTTAGTTTTAATGGTTCATATAACTGGCTTGATATATACAAAGATTTACTTAATGCATACAATAGAAAAGTTCATCGCACCTTAAAAATGCCACCGATTAAAGTCAACTCAAAAAATTAAAAACAGCTTCTAAATACAGTATACAACCATTTAAAGATGTACAAAATGTCAAAATTCAATGCAGGGGATCATGTACGTATTAGCAAATATAAACATATATTTGAGAAAGGCTATTCTCCGAATCGGACAACAGAAATTTTCACGATCGAAAGAATTCAGAACACATATCCTACAACATACATATTAGAAGATTATCTTGGAAATCCTATTGAAGGTGGCTTCTACACGGAAGAACTGTCAAGAACTAGATTTCCAAATAAATATCTAGTTGAAAAGGTGATTAGACTGAAGGGAGACAAAGCATTAGTTAAATGGTTGGGATTTTCGGATCAACACAATTCCTGGATAAGCAAAGATGAAATACTATAATTGTAAATTACAAATTATTTTCAAAAATCACTACTATGCTTATTCTGATGTGATTTTTGAAAATAATTTGTGATTTACAAATTGTTAATTCTCAGATGGTTTTTGAAAGTATGTGCAATAAGATGAAAGGTTTTTAACTTTTCAAAACTGTGGTTAAAGTCTACTGATAATTTGGTAAAGCACCAAAGAAATGCATATTGACCACCAACAATTATATTTCATTTAAAACTAATGTTAATTTTAAAATAAGATTATGAAATACATATACAAATCATTCTTATAAACCTCTGTAGTAAACTTTATTTATTTGTGAACAGACTGTTATAATGTCAATAACACTTACTCTGAGCTCTAACTCATCAGCGCTATAGGCTAATTATTTTCCTCTCATTGACTTAAACGACACATGAGTGTCCGCTGATTTTCATTCATACAACAGTATTCCAAAAGTAGACTCCTATAACAATATGTTTCATATAGGGGAACATGTGAGAGCATAGAAGAGCATTACAAACGACAGTCCTGGAGAGCATATTTTTATAGAAGCTAACAACAATACGATGCAAGTTAAAATAAATAGTTCTAAAGATCCGATATATTTTAATAAAGAAAATGCAATTGAGAATCTTTTAGTATTCAAGAGCAAAATCCTAACACCGACCGATGATCATTATTCAGATCTTCCAGTTAATATTTTTAAAGTATATCTCTCGCGAATTGAAAGTAGTATCGCTTTTAAAACATATATGAACAATTCAAAATCACATACACTTCATGAGTTTCCAATTAATGTACCTGCAGGCTATAAAATAGATGAGATTCCAAGGAATCTCATTTATTTACCTGTAAACACCAAATATATAAGTTCTCTATCACTTCGCGTGGTTGATCAGAACGGTGATTTAATTAATTTTCGAGGAGAGGACATTACAATACGAATACATTTAAGGCCAACTAAGTAATGATAATATACAACACAAGTATATCACAAAATACGGCAGTCACGTCTCATCCACAGATATTACAACCTAAACCACAATTGAAAGGATCTGCTCGTCAAAGGTCACTTACAACAGCAAACAAAAGTTTTCTCAAGTCTTTGAATTTCAAACTGAAAACAAAATGAGCTCAATAATAAACGTATTGGATAAGCCATAGTCTGACGAAAATATAATAAACAAGTAAAAGTGCTATATTCGGCTGTGCCGAATCTTAAATACCCTTCAAAGATGTAATTCTTCTTTCTTTCTTTCTTGCCAAAACAGAAAGTAGGTTTAATTAAAAAATCAAAATTATGTTATCGGTTACTTTTATATTTACAAAAACGTTTAAATTTTTCGGCTAGGAAGCTAAATGTTTGGCTTTTCTTATATCTAATACCTATGAACGTCTTTCAAAAATACTATATATATATATATATATATATATATATATATATATATATATATATATATATATATCCAATTTACAAACAAAACAAAAAATCCGTTTCATGTACCCCAAAAAGTTCTAATTGTCCAACCGTAGAATCTTCTTTTAGATTTTGTTGGTTTTTAATACCAATTTACTTCTTTGTGATATATAAAGTAGATATAATTCATCATAAAAATCAAAAATAACAAATAATATGGCTGCTTTATGAATCAGGAAATGTTGATTTTCCAACCCTAGAACCGAATTTTTAATTTTTTAATACTAATTTAATTTTTTCTGATGTATAAAATAGGTTTAATTCACTAAAAACATTAAATTTGGAATTTATGTATGTACTTTTATGTACCAAAAATATTTCGATTTTCCAACCCTGGAACCGAATTTTTAGTTTTTAAAATTTTTAATACCAATTTAATTCTTAGCGAAGTATAAAATAGGTTTAAGTCACTAAAAAAACCAAAATTAGGAACTTATATGGTTACATTTATGTACCAAAAAATTTCAATTTTCCAACCCTGGAACCGGATTTTTTGATACTAGTTAAATTTTTTCTGAAATATCTAATAGGTTTAATTGACTAAAAGCAAAAAATTTGGAATTTATGTATGTACTATTATGTACGAAAAATATTTCGATTTTCCAACTCTGGAAGTGAATTTTTATTTTTTTAGCAATGCAATTCTTAGTAAGGTGTAACATAGTTTTGCTTGATAAAAAAATTAAAATATTTAAACTTTTTGGTCACTTTCATGTACCATAAAATATTTCATTTGTCCAACCTTGGGGTCGAAATTTTTATTTTTTAGGATTTTAATACCAATTTTGTTCTTCCTGAATTATAAAACAGCTTTAATTAACAAAAGGAAACAACGTTAACTGTCTTTTTGATAACTTTTATGCAGAATAAGTATTTCAATTTCCCAACCCTGGAAGCGAAATTTAAATTTTTTTTACCAATGCATCTCTTAATGAGGCATGAAATAGTTTTATTTAAGAAAAACTTAATATTTCTAACCATTTAGGTCATTTTTATGTACCTACCACAAAATATTGCAGTTATCCAACTCTGGAATTAAAATTTTTATTCTTTTTTAATTTTTGATACAAATTTTGTTTTTCCTAAACTAAACAATAGTTTTAATTAGCAAAAAGAAACAATGTCAATTACCTTTTTGATTAGTTTATGCAGAATAAATATTTCAATTTCCCAACCCTGGCAACGAAATTAAAATTTTTTTTAGCAATGCGAAATGAGGCATGAAATAATTTTATTTAAGAAAAACTTAATATTTGTAACCATTTAGGTCATTTTTATGTACCACAAAATATTGCAGTTATCCAACTCTGGAATCAAAATTTTTATTTATTTAATTTTTGATACCAGTTTTGTTTTTCCTGAACTAAAAAATAGTTTCAATTAGTAAAAAAAACAACGTCAATTACCTTTTTGGTTACTTTTATGTATAAAACAAAATTTCAATTTCCCAACCCTTAAAGCGAAATTTAAATTTTTTTAAATTTTCTTCTTCAATGCAAATCTTCATGAGGTAAAAGTAGTTTTGTTTAAGAAAAACTAGAATTTTGAAACCATTTTGGTTATTACATGTACTACAAAATATTGAATGTACCAAAAAAAAATTAATTTTTCCAACCCTGGAAGCGAAATTTAAATTTTTTTTATATTAAATTAAACTAAGATTCTATAGGCTAACTGTTCGAAGTTTTGAATTTAAATCTCAGAAAGACATGATAAATATTCCAAGGCACAAAGGAAAGTCAACATCAGTTTTATTCAACTTACACAGCAGAGCAGAACAGCTGTTTTCGAAAGACGCAACCCTTTCATCATCAGTGCTCATGTGTATTGTGTTTGTCACCACTTATTAGGTGGCTTAGTTGAATGTGCTAACAGTTCCTATTTACACAAATTTTATTGTGAAAAAGGATTCGAGAACTGTATCAAGCTGATGTTAACATGTTATTGTTATAATACCCGTGTTACCGTTTGATTATTTTTCTTCATGTCCCATTTTACTGAATTTTTTGTTCTATCATACCTAAGTCAAACTTTTTTGGTTTGAATTTTATCTTAAGTACATGTGAACGTTTCTCCAATAGAATCTTAATTCTATTTAATATAGCAATATAAAATGTTCGTTTAAATTCTTACTACATTTAAATTTTTTTTGTTTTTTTATCAGTGCTACGCTTCTTGAGGTATAAAGTAGTTTTATTTAAGAAAAATTGCAAATTTTTTACCATTTTGGTAACTTTCATGTACCATAAAATATTGCACTTGTCCATTTCTGGATTCGAAATTTTATTTTTGAATTTTTTATACCAATTTTGTTCTTCCTAAATTATAAGACAGTTTTAGTTAGCAATAAACAAAAAAAAACAACAGTTGACTGTTTGATTACTTTCACGTATAAAACAACAATTCAATTTCCCACCCCTGGAAGCAAAATTTGAATTTAAAAAATAAATTTTTTTTTGCCAACACAAATCTTCATGACGTATAAAGTGGTTTTGTTAAGGTAAAACTTGAAATTTTTAAAAATTTTAGTTACTACATGTACTACAAAATACGGAATAAGCCGAAAAAAAATTTTTAATTTCCCATCCCTGGAAAAAAATTTATTTTTTTAGTTTTTAATAGACCATTGAGGCTCCCCAAAGCACGAAATAGATTTAATTTAGAATTATTAAAAAAAATAATTGATTTTTGGTATAAATTTTGCGTCGAGAAATAGGTGTAAGCTTCCCAGCTCTGGAACCATACTTCGGATCTTTCTGAATTTCAATAGCAGCCTATATAAGTTCATTTCCAATCCAACGGTCCAAGAATGAAGTCTCTAGCTATTCTGGGGGCTTGGGAAAACCGATTTCACGTACAGACGGACGGACAGACGGACATCGCTCAATCGTCATCGCTATTCATAAGGATCTAGAATATGTATACATATATACATTATGGGGTCCCATGTGCAAATCGAAGAAATTACACACGGAATGACAAACCTATATATACCCTTTCACTTTTTTGTGAAGGGTATAAAAAGGGCTATCATACCTACATACCATATCTACAATCGTAGAACAATAATGATGAGATTCGAATCTCAATACAAAATCAAGATTTGTACGTGTTACCTAGTGAGAGCTATATATATGTGGAAAGTTTCGTTGTAGATGAAAAAATTTGATAATTTTCAGAAAATATTAAGTTGAAAAAGAAATTTGTTGCACATTTATTTGCTGAAATCCGCTACCAGCTTAATGGCATTGAAATCGATCATACAAGGTATTTAGGAACAACAACCACAATAAAAAATTTGGTTTCTCTATCACCAACTGAAAGCGTTGTAATGCAAAATGGTGGATGGCATAAAACTGATGATTTGAATCTTAAGAGTGGATATTTTAATTTTTATGTACCACTAAAAATGCTTTTGGGATTTGCTGAAGACTACAACAAAGTTATACTTAATGGAAAACATGAATTGATACTCTTGCGCAATAAAAATGATGCTCTTGTACACTCGAGCGTTTCTACAGAAAAATCGAAACTTACAATTTCACTCATCGCCTGGAGAATTCCATACGTACAATTATCTGATCAGAGCAAGTTGAATATGATTCAAATTATTAACATCTATACCGATGGCATGCATTTCTTAGCTGGGATTGTCATATGAATCCACAATTGAATACAGGGACAAGTCATATTTGTAATGTTAAATTAGCTGCAAGTAAAGAGCGACCACGTTTTGTATTGGTCGCATTTCAACGAGATAACAAATTTGTTCACTGTGGCCTAACTAATTTAAAAGTACATTTAAATTCAACCTCTTACCCATATGATGATTTTAACATAAAATTTAAAAATTAACGTTATGCAAGTCTATATGATATGTATGTAAGATTTCAACAAAGCTACTATATGAAAGAGCCTCAACCATTGTTAACTGCCCAGGAGTTTAAAGACGACGCTCCAATTATTGTAGTAGATGTAAGTTATCAGAACGAGTCAGTCAATACCGAACTGATTGATATAAAAATTGAGTTTGCAACAGCAACAAATATTCCAGCAACGACATCAGCTTACTGCGTTCATATTCATGACCCCGTAATAGAACACATACCAATAAGAGGTCAAGTCCGGAAGGTCTTATAAATTAAATAATATGGATGTTTTTATTGTTTTTGTAAACTTCCAAGGTTTCAAAAATAGTTCAAATGACTTCATCGCAAAAGAACCAGCTGTAGCTTTCAGCAACAACGAATGCCTCAATTTCATCATAAAACCTCCTTTTGATTTCGCACGTTTATCAGCCAAAAACAGAGAGAAGCAGTTTGGTTAACAAAAAACTATCATCATATTAACTGGAATGATGGATCAGTCTCATTTCAAAGCGTTTACAAGTTTTTAAAATCCAATATAAGAAATTCACAAATATATGTTAAGGGGGGATAGAAGAAAAAATGGCTAGAAAAAATTATTCATGAAACAGTTTATAACATTGAAGAAATTGGCACAAATTAAAATTAAACAAATGGAAACTAAGCATTCAAAATATCTCTATTGTAGCTATCACGACTATGGTTTTTGTGCCTTAAGGAATGCAATTTTACTTAAAAATGAAAATGTTAACAAACTTTAAAATAAATGCTTATAAAAATGATAATAAATGTCTTTTTATTTCAAATAAAAACCTACCTACATATTTAATTCAGAGAACACACAACAAACAAACAAACACAATGGCTCATTCATTCAAATCTTGACCATTTGAATATTTGGGCACAAAGAATAAACGCTTATTATTTGTTTGTATGTATATGCGTACATAAATATCTACAAATTTATTTCTTTTCATACTGACCCACTTGCGCTAAATCCAGAAAAGCAAAAAAGCGGACTGTCATACAGACTCACCGATCGTCACACACAAAGCCTGTCTGACAGACAGGCATTTCAATCGCCAGTCAGAACACAAAATACAGAAATCGCACCACCATCCAGATCCCCAAATAAAATCCATCGATGATCGTCATGTATAAAATAAACAAAATATCAGATTCAATATTAATGCAATAGTAAATTTTTTTCACAACGTCTTCAAGATTGGAATAATAAAATTTTTCCCCCACACTCAAGCATTGCACACAAAAAATAAATAACTGAATTGCTGGACAAAATATGTTAAGTAAACACACACCAAAATTAATAACAAGAAAAAAATAAGAGAATAAATCTCATTCCAGCAAGAAGAAATGAACCACAAACAATAGGGCCATCCATTTATACAACACTTTTGATATGGTACTTCCTAAAAATTGTTGTGTCAGATACTTAAAATTTCTTTTCTATTACACCATAGCAGACTTGGACAGACAGAATTCCTACGCTCACATACAGACAGACACAAATTCCCACGCTCACATACCGACGGACATGTATTCCCAAAGTCACATATTGACAGACACAAATTCCCACGCTCACATACCGACGGACATGTATTCCCAAGGTCACATATGGACAGACACAAATTCCCACGCTCACATATGGATGGACAAAACTTCCCACGCTCACATACCGACGGACATGTATTCCAAGGTCACATATGGACAGACACAAATTCCCACGCCGACCCCAACATTATACAAAAAAAAACAACAACAACAACAATGTGAACACCCTATTTAACCGTGGGAAAATACACACACACAAACATTAAAGTAACAAATTACAAAAAAAAATCAATTAACAAAAATTTGGCAATTAACATTTTAAAATTTAAGTATAAAATTTCAAAATTTAATTGCTGACATTTGAGTATTTTAATTGCCGTGGCACATTCATTCCCTATGTACTAGTAGCCATGTAAGTTCCTTATTTTGGTTGTGTGTGAATGAAATCTTTTTTATACTTCCGGAAGAGTTAAATTGGTATTAAAAACCAAAAAAATTCAAAATCCAATTTCAGGGTTGGAATATCGACATTTTCTGATTCATAAAAGTAACCATATAATTTGTTAATTTTGATTTCTATGATACATATATTTATACATATATCAAAAAGAAATAAATTGGTATTAAAAACCAAAACACTCTAAAAGACTACATATACTACATATAATATTTTTGAAAGACGTTCAGAGGTATTAGAAATAAGAAAAGCCAAACATTTAGCTTCCTAACCAAAACATTTAAACGTTCTCTTAAATATAAAATTAACTGATAACATCATTTTGTTTCTTTTACACCCTTCACAATAAAGTGAAAGTATAAATAGAGGTTTGTCATTCCGTGTGTAATTTCTTCGATATCAATATGGGACCCCATAAAGTATATATATTCGGGATCCTTATGAATAGCGATGACGATTGAGCGATGTCCGTCTGTCCGTCCGTCTGTACGTGAAATTGAGCTTTCCAAGCCCCCAGAAAAGCTAGAGACTTCGTTCTTAGACCGTTGGATTGTAAATGAGCTTAAATAGCGGTATGGAAATTCAGAAAGATCTCATGTACGGTTCCAGAGCTGGGAAGCTTACACCTATTTCTCGACGCAAAATGTATACCAAAAGTCTATTGTATTTTTTAAGGTTTGTAAATTGAACCTAACCTAACCTAAATTAAACCTATTTCGTGCTTTGGGAAGCCTCAATGGTCTTTTAAAACTAAAAAAATTAAAATATTGTTCCAGGGATGGGAAATAAAAATTTTTTTTTCGGTCCATTCCGTATTTTGTAGTACATGTAGTAACTAAAATTGTTAAACATTTCAAGTTTTTCTTTAACAAAACCTCTTCATACCCCATGAAGTTTTAAATTGACCAAAAATAAACTTTTTAGATTCAAATTTTGCTTCCAAGGATGGGAAATTGCATTTTTTTTATACGTGAAAGTAATCAAACAGGCAACTGATATGGTTTAATTTTTTTTGGTAACTAAAACGGTCTTATAATTTAGGAAAAACAAAATTGGTATCAAAAATTAAATAAAACAAGTAAAAACGTTATATTCGACCGGGTCGAATCTTAAATACCCTCCAAATATTTAGTAAGTGAATTTGATATGTTTAACTTGGTTGGACAGAGTTGCTTTATATAATATCGTACGTCAACGCCCACTAAAGGGGGCGGGGTTCAAAAATATACAATATCATGTTTTCCACAGACGAACGTATGGGCATTGCTAGACCGTCTTAGACTTCATCACAATTCTCTTTGGAGGCTATAAAAACTGTATTTTGGCAGGGTCGCTCTGGCAAGGGCTGTGGGGGAAACATTTCACCTTTGTCATAAAACTCTAAAAATAAATGCTTGGGATAATTATATACAAAATTAAAATTTGTTTTTTTTGATAGGGTCATTTAGAGGGCAAAGGGGGAGAGGGGGTAGGGCAGAAACAGATACACATAGAACTGTAAAAATAAATGCTTGGGATGATTATACACAAAATCAAAAAATATGTATATTTATTTTTAATAGGGTCATTTAGAGGGCAAAGGGAGAGGGGGGGGGGGGGTAGGGCACAAATCGGCAGTCATAAAACTCTAATGATTAATGCTTGGGATGATTATATACAAAATTTAAAAAAAAAATTTTTTTGGTAGGGTCATTTAGGGGGCGAAGGGGAAGGAGGGGGTAGGGCAGAGCAGTACCAGGTTTCGTCTCAGCTTCGTCATTAAAGCTTAAAAGTGTTATTTTTAAGGAATGTAGGCTTAAGTAAAACCATTTGTTAAATTTTTATGCTATTTTTGCCTATAAATTTTTTTTTTGGTAGGGTCATTATAGGGGGCAAAGGAAGAAGGGGCGGGGGGCTAGAGCAGAAATCGGCAGTCATAAAACTTTAAGATAAATGCTTGGGATGATTATATACAAAATTAAAAATAAAACATTTTTTTGGTAGGGTCATTTAGGGGGCAAAGGAAGAGGGGGGGGGGGGTGGTAGGGCAGAAATCGGCAGTCATAAAACTCTAAAGATAAATGCTTGAGATGATTATATACAAAATTTAAACAACCTTTTTTTTTGGTAGGGTCATTTTGGTGGCAAAGGAAGAGGGGGGGGGGGCGGTAGGGCAGAAATCGGCAGTCATAAAACTCTAAAGATAAATGCTTGGGATGATTATATACTAAATTTAAAAAAATTTTTTTTTTTTGGTAGGGTCATTTACGGGGCGAAGGGGAAGGAGGGGGTAGGGCAGAGTAGTACCAGGCTTCGTCTCAGCTTCGGCATTAAAGCTTAAATGTGTTATTTTTAAGGAATGTAGGCTTAAGTAAAACAATTTGTTAAATTTTTATGCTATTTTTGCCTATAATAACGCCCACTAAAGTGGGCGGGGTCAAAAAATATTTTTATTTTATTTAATGGCTCCAAGTTTAAGGCGTTGGACCGTATTTGACATAAAAATATATCATTTGCTTAACAAAATAACCAAAAAACTCTAAAAATTATGTTGTTTTTTCTGGGTTGGTTTAGTTCTTCTTAGAGGGACCTTTTTTCCCTCTTGCCCGGTTTAGCCCATCTTCGAACTTAACCTGCTCTAAGTTTTAAAATATTTTTATGCCAAATTTCAAGAGTCTAGCTCTTTTCGTTTGGACTGAATCGTGATTTCCACAGACGGACGGACGGACGGACGGACATGCTCAGTTCGTCTTAGATTTCATCGCTGATCAAGAATATATATACTTTATGGGGTCTGAGATGGATATTTCGATGCGTTACAAACGGAATGATAAAGTGAATATACCCTCCAAATTCTTTTTTGGAGGGTATAAAAATCAAAATTTCGAATACAGTGTTGGAAAAGTGCAATATTTTGTAGTACATGAAAGTGGCCAAAATGGTTAAAAAATTTAAATTTTTCTTAAATAAAACTTCTATATACCTCAAGAAGACTTGCACTGATAAAAAATAATAAAATAAAATTTCGCTTCCAGGGTTGGAAAAATTAAAGTTTTTTTTGATACATGCAATATTTTGTAGTATATGAATAACCAAAATTGTTTTAAATTTTGAGTTTTTCCTTATTAAAATCACTTTATACTTCATAAAGATTTGCATTGATAAAAAACATTTTTAAAATTAAAATTTCAATTCCAGGGTTGGGAAATTGAAATTTTTCATACCTAAAAGTAACCAAAATGGTTAAAAATATAAAATGTTTCTTCAATAAAACTACTTAATACCTCATGAAGAGTCGCATTTTTAAAAAAGCAAAAAGAAATTAAATTTCAATTTCAGGGCTGGGAAATTTAAATTTTTATTGGTACACGCAATATATTGTAGAACATGAAAGTGACCAAAATGGTTGCAAATTTTAAAATTTTTGTAAATAAAACTGCTTTATAAGTAATGAAAACTAGCCTTGGTAAAACAAGAAGACAAAAATTAAAACTTCGCTCCCAGGGATGGGAAATTTAAATTTTTTTTTGCATAAAAGTAACCAAAAAGCCACCTAACGTTGGTTTTATACTAATTAAAACTACTTTTTAATTCAGGAAAAACAAAATTGGTAACAAATATTAAAACAAATCAAAATTTCGATTCCAGGGTTGGATAACTGCAATATTTTGTAGTACGTGAAAGTGACCAAAATTGGTAAAAAAAAACAAACAAAAATTAAAATGGCGTTTCCACGGTTGGGATATTGAAATATTCTTTATGCATAAAAGTAACAAAAAAGGCAATTGACGTTGTTATTTTTGCTAATTAAAACTATTTTATAATTCAGGAAGAACAAAATTGGTTTTAAAATCTTAAAAAATCAAAATTTCGATTCCAGGATTGGACAAATGAAATATTTTACGGTACATGAAAGTGACCAAAAAATTTAAAAATTCACTAAAAATTGCATTGGTAAAAAATAAAAATTCGCTTCCAGAGTTCGAAAATCGAAATACATAAAAGTACCCACATAAATTCCAAATTTAGTTTTTTAGTGAATTAAACCTGTTTTATGTTTCAAGAAGAATTAATTTGGCATTAAAAATTCGGTTCCAGGGTTGGAAAATCGAGATTTTTTAGTACATAAAAGTAGCCATGAAAGTTCCTTATTTTGGTTGTGTGTGAATGAAATCTTTTTTATACTTCGGGAAGAGTTAAATTAGTATTAAAAACAAAAAAAAACAAAAATCCAATTTTAGGGTTGGAATATCGACATTTTCTGATTCATAAAAGTAACCCCATAATTGGTTAATATTGATTTCTATGATGAATTATCTTTACTTTATATATCAGGAAGAAACAAGTTGGTATTAAAAACCAAAAAAATCTAAAAGACTATTCTACGGTTGGACAATTAGAAACTTTTGGGGTACATGAAACGGATTTTTTTTTTTGTTTGTAAATTAAACATATTTAATATTTTTGAAAGACGTTCATTTAAGAAAAGTCAAACATTTAGCTTGCTAACCAAAAAATTTAAATGTTGTCTTAAATATAAAAGTAACTGATAACTTAATATTTTTTTTTATTATTTTTAATTAAAACTACTTTCTGTTTTAGCAAGAAATAAAGAAAGAAAGAAAAGTTACATCTGTGAAGGGTATTTAAGATTCGGCACAGCCGAAAATAGCACTTTTACTTGTTTATAATATGTTTGTTGGTTAGCTAAAGCTAACCAACCATAATTTTTATCACTGTTCGTTCCTACATCTGTTGTCCTATTTTTGAACAATTTCCCTTGAAATTTGTGACAAACACAATACACATGAATACTGATGATGAAAGTGATGCGGCTTTCGAAAACAGCTGTTCTGCTCTGCTGTGTAAGTTGAATAAAGTTGATGTTGACTTTCCTTTGTGCCGTGGAATATTTATCATGTCTTTATTAGATTTAAAAACAAATTTCGAACAATTAGCCTATGAATCTTAATTTAACATAATTTTAATTTATTTTATGGCTACAAGAAAATATATCATTTTGGTTGGTTTAGTTCTTCTTAGGGGAACCTTTTTCCCCCTTGCCCGATTTAACCCATCTCCGAACTTAACCTGCCCTAAGCTTCAAAATATATTTGTACCAAATTTCAAGAGTGTAGCTCTTTTCGTTTGGACTGAATCGTGATTTCCACAGACGGACGGACATGCTTAGATCTTCTTAGATTTCATCACTGATCAATAATATATATACTTTATGGGGTCTGAGGTGGATATTTCGATGCGTTACAAACGGAATGACAAAGTGAATATACCCTCCAAATTCTTTTTTGGAGGGTATAATAAAATATTTTATTTTGTATATAATTATCCCAAGCATTTATTTTTAGAGTTTTATGACAAAGGTGAAATGTTTCCCCCACAGCCCTTGCAAGAGTGACCCCGCCAAAATACAGTTTTTATACCCTCCAAAGAGAATTGGGCCCGATAAAGGAACTCTGCCTCACCAAGTTAAACATTTTAAATTCACTTACTAAATATTTGGAAGGTATTTAAAATTCGACCCGGTCGAATATAACGTTTTTACTTGTTTATTATATTATCGTCACACAATAGTTTATTATTGAGCTCATTTTGTTTTCAGTTTGAAATTCAAAGACTTGAGAAAACTTTTGTTTGCTTTTGTAAGTGACCTTTGACGAGCAGATATTTTCAATTGTGGTTTAGGTTGTAATCACAGTTGCCATAGTTGGTAACATTCTACCAAAATTGGTAATTTTTTTTAGGGTTGGTAACTTGGTAACTTTGTTTTTAAGGCTTTACAAACTATCAAATTATTGCTTTTCTTTTATCATTTTTCCGCATTACTCAACACTGAGAAAAAAATCATTAAAAACAACTGTGTGAATGTGCGCCAAATTTTTCAACGGCCTAATATGCAAATGTCATTATGTTTGGTCAGCAAAAGATTATTTTAAATGACTGCAAAAAAATAATTTATTTCAATTAAATATGGAATTCGTAGGTATAATGAATTGAAATATTTATTTATGTTCTAAAATGAATTAAAACGTTTTATGTAATGTTTTTTATTAATGAAAGTTGTTGTTTTTATTATAATAAAAATAGAAATTTTTGTTTATATAAAAAAAAATTTTTGGTAACATTTTCGGAAAATTTTGGTAGAAATTTTTTTTACTCAGTGGCAACCGTGGTTGTAATATCCGTGGCTGCAGTATGTTGTGATATACTTGCATTGAGTATTATCATTACTTAGTTGGCCTTGAATGTATTCGTATTCTAATTTCCTCTCCTCTGAAATTAATTAAATCACCGTTCTGATCAACCACGCGCAGTGATAGAGAACTTATCTCTTTGTTCTTTACAGATAAATAAATGAGAATCTCATCTATTTTATATCCTGCGTTTTCCGCTGGGTGCTAGGATAGGCTCAGCGGAGTCCAGGGGTCGTTGATTTTGTAGTTAAAGAAAACACCTTCGTTTCTTCAATGGATTTCCAATGTTTATTGATACTAAATATTTCTTAAAGTATCCTTACATCTATGTATACTTAAATATGGGGATGGGACAGCGAGGAGTCCCCAAATGGTCCAGCGACGGTGTTGGTGGAGGTCAGTGGCTGGACGACCGATGCCACTGTTCTCAGCCTACACGAGCCGCCTCAAGGATCGAAGATCGCAACGGGAGAGCCCTGAATACAATCCTCGCCTCCCTGACCTTTACTGGAAAGCAAGTGCAGGATCGAAAATTGCAACGGTAGAGCCCTGAATACAATCCTCGTTTCCCCACTCTGACTGGAAAGCACGAGTAAGTAGTTATTCAGCCGGGTGATCCCTCACTCAATAACCACTCCCTGCTTTGAGAACAAATAGTTATGTAGCCGGGCGATCCCTCACTCCAATAACTAATTCTTCCCAGTAGTTGGAAAAGACTCCTATGTCTATAGCTACTTTATACTACAAGATGTTTATCAAGTACGGGTGAGCCCTCTACCTAATAAACTAGCTCTTGTCGCATCGCAAGCTGCCAGCCAACTGGCTGTTGTTTAACAATTGCTCGCCTTTTATACTATTCGTGGCGCGCACACAGAAATACACACAACAACATGCATGTACACAGAACAGTGAATATTTCCAGTTCTGTTGTTAGCTGCGGGAGTGCGCATGTCTGTGAGAAATACTTTCAGAGAGGCTGTCAGCTTTAAATGCTTTTAACATGATTGAGCCGGTATATCAATCTCAGTGCTCCCTTACATACATATTCGTCTTATTTATTTTAGAGTAAAAATATAAAAAATACGCGACCAATTTCCATGCGCGTATGTACTTGTGTAAATATATAAAAGAAAACTGTACTCCAAACATGAGAATAAAAAGAAATAATTCCATTACAATAAACTTAAATACTATTCTTTACATAGGCCGTACAGTTATACTATTTATTCAAAACACATTAAAGGAAAAAAAATAAAATGCTATTCCATATAGGCATAAGCTAAATACTATGATTATGATATAAGTATATTATATATATATATATATATATATATGCATAACAAAACCAAATACAGAAAAAATGAAATAATCCTTCAAAACGAATTTATAATACAGCAAAAAATGAAATAACCCCTCAACCGAATTTATTCTTGTTGCGGCAAAAACGAGCCGGTCGACTTTTGTCGTCACAGGTACATTAATTGGAAACTCATGAAGTGTATCTGATTTTGAATTGTTCATATATGTTTTAAAAGCGATACTACTTTCAATTCGCAAGAGGTTTACTTTAAAAATATTAACTGGAAGATCTGAATAATGATCATCGGTCGGTGTTAGGATTTTGCTCTTGAATACTAAAAGATTCTCAATTGTATTTTCTTTATTAAAATATATCGGATCTTTAGAACTATTTATTTTAACTTGCATCGTATTGTTGTTAGCTTCTATAAAAATATGCTCTCCAGGACTAAGTCGTTTGTAATGCTCTTTTATGTAGTCAACTATATCTTTTAACTCATAAGATCCAATTGGTATTTCAATTACATGTTCCCCTATATGAAACATATTGTTATAGGAGTCCACTTTTGGAATACTGTTGTATGAATGAAAATCAGCGGACACTCATGTGTCGTTTAAGTCAATGGGAGGAAAATAATTAGCCTATAGAGCTGATGAGTTAGAGCTCAGAGTAAGTGTTATTGACATTATAACAGTCTGTTCACAAATAAATAAAGTTTACTACACAGCATGGTTTATAAGAATGATTTGTACATGTATTTCATAATCTTATTTCAAAATTAATATATTATAATCTTTATCATGTCTTTCTGAGATTTAAATTAAAAAATTTCGAACAATTAGCCTATAGAATCTTAATTCAATTTAATTAACAATATAAAATGTTCGTTAAAATTCTAACTACATACAAATTTAAGCTATGGCTTGAGCTACCAATAATAAATTGGAAAAACGTTCACATGTACTTAAGTATAAAATTCAAACCAAAAAAGTTTGACTTAGGTATGATGGAACAAAAAATTCAGAAAAATGGGACATGAAGAAAAATAATCAAACGGTAACACGGGTATTATAACAATAACATGTTGTTAACATCAGCTTGATACAGTTCTCGTATTCTTTTTCACAATAAAATTTGTGTAAATAGGAACTGTTATCATATTCAACTAAGCCACCTAATAAGTGGTGACAAACACAATACACATGAGCACTGATGATGAAAGGGTTGCGTCTTTCGAAAACAGCTGTTCTGCTCTGCTGTGTAAGTTGAATAACAAAAACTGATGTTGACTTGCCTTTGTGCCTTGGAATATTTATCATGTCTTTCTGAGATTTAAATTAAAAAATTTCGAACAATTAGCCTATAGAATCTTAATTCAATTTAATTAACAATATAAAATGTTCGTTAAAATTCTAACTACATACAAATTTAAGCTATGGCTTGAGCTACCAATAATAAATTGGAAAAACGTTCACATGTACTTAAGTATAAAATTCAAACCAAAAAAGTTTGACTTAGGTAGGATGGAACAAAAAATTCAGAAAAATGGGACATGAAGAAAAATAATCAAACGGTAACACGGGTATTATAACAATAACATGTTGTTAACATCAGCTTGATACAGTTCTCGTATTCTTTTTCACAATAAAATTTGTGTAAATAGGAACTGTTATCATATTCAACTAAGCCACCTAATAAGTGGTGACAAACACAATACACATGAGCACTGATGATGAAAGGGTTGCGTCTTTCGAAAACAGCTGTTCTGCTCTGCTGTGTAAGTTGAATAACAAAAACTGATGTTGACTTGCCTTTGTGCCTTGGAATATTTATCATGTCTTTCTGAGATTTAAATTAAAAAATTTCGAACAATTAGCCTATAGAATCTTAATTCAATTTAATTAACAATATAAAATGTTCGTTAAAATTCTAACTACATACAAATTTAAGCTATGGCTTGAGCTACCAATAATAAATTGGAAAAACGTTCACATGTACTTAAGTATAATATTCAAACCAAAAAAGTTTGACTTAGGTATGATGGAACAAAAAATTCAGAAAAATGGGACATGAAGAAAAATAATCAAACGGTAACACGGGTATTATAACAATAACATGTTATTAACATCAGCTTGATACAGTTCTCGTATTCTTTTTCACAATAAAATTTGTGTAAATAGGAACTGTTATCATATTCAACTAAGCCACCTAATAAGTGGTGACAAACACAATACACATGAGCACTGATGATGAAAGGGTTGCGTCTTTCGAAAACAGCTGTTCTGCTCTGCTGTGTAAGTTGAATAACAAAAACTGATGTTGACTTGCCTTTGTGCCTTGGAATATTTATCATGTCTTTCTGAGATTTAAATTAAAAAATTTCGAACAATTAGCCTATAGAATCTTAATTCAATTTAATTAACAATATAAAATGTTCGTTAAAATTCTAACTACATACAAATTTAAGCTATGGCTTGAGCTACCAATAATAAATTGGAAAAACGTTCACATGTACTTAAGTATAAAATTCAAACCAAAAAAGTTTGACTTAGGTATGATGGAACAAAAAATTCAGAAAAATGGGACATGAAGAAAAATAATCAAACGGTAACACGGGTATTATAACAATAACATGTTGTTAACATCAGCTTGATACAGTTCTCGTATTCTTTTTCACAATAAAATTTGTGTAAATAGGAACTGTTATCATATTCAACTAAGCCACCTAATAAGTGGTGACAAACACAATACACATGAGCACTGATGATGAAAGGGTTGCGTCTTTCGAAAACAGCTGTTCTGCTCTGCTGTGTAAGTTGAATAACAAAAACTGATGTTGACTTGCCTTTGTGCCTTGGAATATTTATCATGTCTTTCTGAGATTTAAATTAAAAAATTTCGAACAATTAGCCTATAGAATCTTAATTCAATTTAATTAACAATATAAAATGTTCGTTAAAATTCTAACTACATACAAATTTAAGCTATGGCTTGAGCTACCAATAATAAATTGGAAAAACGTTCACATGTACTTAAGTATAAAATTCAAACCAAAAAAGTTTGACTTAGGTATGATGGAACAAAAAATTCAGAAAAATGGGACATGAAGAAAAATAATCAAACGGTAACACGGGTATTATAACAATAACATGTTGTTAACATCAGCTTGATACAGTTCTCGTATTCTTTTTCACAATAAAATTTGTGTAAATAGGAACTGTTATCATATTCAACTAAGCCACCTAATAAGTGGTGACAAACACAATACACATGAGCACTGATGATGAAAGGGTTGCGTCTTTCGAAAACAGCTGTTCTGCTCTGCTGTGTAAGTTGAATAACAAAAACTGATGTTGACTTGCCTTTGTGCCTTGGAATATTTATCATGTCTTTCTGAGATTTAAATTAAAAAATTTCGAACAATTAGCCTATAGAATCTTAATTCAATTTAATTAACAATATAAAATGTTCGTTAAAATTCTAACTACATACAAATTTAAGCTATGGCTTGAGCTACCAATAATAAATTGGAAAAACGTTCACATGTACTTAAGTATAAAATTCAAACCAAAAAAGTTTGACTTAGGTATGATGGAACAAAAAATTCAGAAAAATGGGACATGAAGAAAAATAATCAAACGGTAACACGGGTATTATAACAATAACATGTTGTTAACATCAGCTTGATACAGTTCTCGTATTCTTTTTCACAATAAAATTTGTGTAAATAGGAACTGTTATCATATTCAACTAAGCCACCTAATAAGTGGTGACAAACACAATACACATGAGCACTGATGATGAAAGGGTTGCGTCTTTCGAAAACAGCTGTTCTGCTCTGCTGTGTAAGTTGAATAACAAAAACTGATGTTGACTTGCCTTTGTGCCTTGGAATATTTATCATGTCTTTCTGAGATTTAAATTAAAAAATTTCGAACAATTAGCCTATAGAATCTTAATTCAATTTAATTAACAATATAAAATGTTCGTTAAAATTCTAACTACATACAAATTTAAGCTATGGCTTGAGCTACCAATAATAAATTGGAAAAACGTTCACATGTACTTAAGTATAAAATTCAAACCAAAAAAGTTTGACTTAGGTATGATGGAACAAAAAATTCAGAAAAATGGGACATGAAGAAAAATAATCAAACGGTAACACGGGTATTATAACAATAACATGTTGTTAACATCAGCTTGATACAGTTCTCGTATTCTTTTTCACAATAAAATTTGTGTAAATAGGAACTGTTATCATATTCAACTAAGCCACCTAATAAGTGGTGACAAACACAATACACATGAGCACTGATGATGAAAGGGTTGCGTCTTTCGAAAACAGCTGTTCTGCTCTGCTGTGTAAGTTGAATAACAAAAACTGATGTTGACTTGCCTTTGTGCCTTGGAATATTTATCATGTCTTTCTGAGATTTAAATTAAAAAATTTCGAACAATTAGCCTATAGAATCTTAATTCAATTTAAATATATTATAATCTTATTTTAAAATTAACATTAGTTTTAAATGAAATTTATTTGTTGGTGGTCAATATGCATTTCTTTGGTGCTGTACCAAATCATCAGTAGACTTTAACCACAGTTTTGAAAAGTTAAAATCCTCTTATCTTATGCACATGCTTCCAAAAACCATCTGAGAATTAACAATTTGTAAATTACAAATTATTTTCAAAAATCACATCAGAATAAGCATAGTAGTGATTTTTGAAAATAATTTGTAATTTACAATTATAGTATTTCATCTTTGCTTATCCATGAATTGTGTTGATCAGAAAATCCCAACCATTTAACTAATGCTTTGTCTCCCTTCAGTCTAATCACCTTTTCAACTAGATATGTATTTGGAAATCTAGTTCTTGACAGTTCTTCCGTGTAGAAGCCACCTTCAATAGGATTTCCAAGATTATCTTCTAATATGTATGTTGTAGGATATGTGTTCTGAATTCTTTTGATCGTGAAAATTTCTGTTGTCCGATTCGGAGAATAGCCTTTCTCAAAAATATGTTTATATTTGCTAATACGTACATGATCCCCTGTATTGAATTTTTGTACATCTTTAAATGGCTGTATACTGTATTTAGAAGCTGTTTTTAATTTTTTGAGTTGACTTTAATTCTGTGGCATTTTTAAGGTGCGATGAACTTTTCTATTGTATGCATTAAGTAAATCTTTGTATATATCAAGCCAGTTATATGAACCATTAAAACTAAACTCTTTCCAGATCATTCCTTTTAATGTTCTATTGAATCGTTCTACTATTGATGCTTTCATGATGCTATAGTGATTGACTTTGTATTTATCCATCAATTGATTACAGTGTTTGTTGGGCAGTATGCCCAAGTATATTTGGAGAATGTATCAATTACAGTTATAAAATACAGTTAGCTATTTTTATTGTATGTAGAAAAGTTCCCCATTTGAACTTAATTCGCTTGCCAAAGATCGTCTATTCTTTTCATAACAGCTCTACGAAGCCCAAACATTTTTCGAGCTTGCTTATGGATCTCGCTCACTAAATTTATTTTTGTATCCATGTTTAAGCTTTAAGAAGTCTTTTGGGTGTGTTGCGATCTATCTGATGCGCTTTCAGCAATTGACACAAACATGTAACTTTCAAATCTATAAATTTTTGCATTTAATCTTTCAATTTCGGCTTCGAAGGATGCTCTGATCTTGGAAGTGCTATCTTGCATATTTTACTCTGTTCCAACTGCTCCAAGGCACAAAGGAAATAAGTGGTGACAAACACAATACACATGAAAACTGATCATGAAAATGTTGCGGCTTTCGAAAACAGCTGTTCTTCTCTGCTGTGTGAGTTGAATAAAACTGATGTTGACTTTCCTTTGTGCCTTGGAATATTTATCGTATCTTTCTGAGATTTAAAAACAAATTTCGAAAAACAAAGGGGGAGGAGAGGGTAGGGCAGAAACAGGCAGTCATAAAAATAAATGCTTGGGATGATTAAAAATAAATGCTTGGGATGATTATATACAAAATTTAAAAATTTTTTTTTTTTTGGTAGGGTCATTTATAGGGTGAAGGGGGAGGAGAGGATAGGGCAGAGTAGTACCAGCTATCGTCTCAGCTTCGCCATTAAAGCTTAAAAACTTTATTTTTAAGGAAAGTAGGCTTAAGTAAAACAATTTCTTAAATTTTTATGCTATTTTTGCATATAATAACGCCCACTAAAGTGGGCGATGTCCAAAAATAATTATTTTTTATGTTATGGGTCCAAGTTTAAGGCGTTGGACCGTATTTGACATAAAAATATATCATTTTCTTTACAAAATAACCAAAAAACTTTAAAAATTATGTTGTTTTTTCTGGGTTGGTTTTGTTCTTCTTAGGGGAACTTTTTTCCCCTTGCTCGATTTAGCCCATCTCCGAACTTGACCTGCTCTAAGCTTCAAAATATATTTATACCAAATTTCAAGAGTCTAGCTCTTTTCGTTTGGATTGAATCGTGATATCCACAGACGGACGGACGGACATGCTCAGATCGTCTTAGATTTCATCACTGAGCAAGAATATATATATTTTATGGGGTCTGAGATGGATATTTCGATGCGTTACAAACGGAATGACAAAGTGAATATACCCTCCAAATTCTTTTAAAACTGGAAAATTTTCAGAAAATTTTAAATTAAAAACAACTTTGTTACACAGCTATTTGATGAAATCCGCTACGAGCTTAATGGCATTGAAATCGATCATACAAAGTATTTAGGAACAACGACCACAATAAAAAATTTAGTATCTCTATCACCAACCGAAAGCGTTGTAATGCAAAATGGTAGATGGCACAAAACTGATGATTTGAATGTTAAGAATGAATATTTTAATTTTTATGTACCACTAAAAATGCTTTTGGGATTTGCTGAAGACTACAACAAAGTTATACTTAATGGAAAACATGAATTGATACTCTTGCGCAATAAAAATTATGAAACTTTTGTACACTCGAGCGTTTCTACTGAAAAATCGGAACTTACGATTTCACTCATCTCCTGGAGAATTCCACACGTACAATTATCTGATCAGAGCAAGTTCAATATGATTAAAATTATTAACAATGGTGCTGCTATACCGATGGCATTTCGTAGCTGGGATTGTCATATGAATCCACAATTGAATACAGGAACAAGTTATATTTGGAATGTTAAATTGGCTGCAAGTAAAGAATGACCACGTTTTGTATTGGTCGCATTTCAACGAGATAACAAATTTGCTCACTGTGACCTGACTAATTTCAAAGTACATTTAAATTCAACCTCTTATCCATATGGTCAAAAATTTGAAAAAGTAAACCAGAATAAAAATTTTTTTTTTTAATTTTGCTGGATTTGTTGTCATAATCTGATAAAGGGTAGTTCCATGCACCTATCCCCAAAAATCCAAGCTCAAAAATTATCAAAAACCCTATTTTTAGCGGTCTTTTTCATTGCTTTGAAGTAAGAAAAATATTGTTCATTTGTTGATCATTTACAAGAATTTCGAAATTTGGCCTTTTAAAGTTATTTTAAATATAATTTTTTGCAGTATTCTGAAACTATTTTTTCCCTTTTAAAGTGAAAACCAAAAATAGTATCGTTTCTTTTGTTATTTTCCGATTTAAAAGAAATTAAAAACTGCCGCAAATTCGATTCTCACGTAGCAGATAAAATACTGAAAAAGTTTTTATACAGACGAACAATTGTCTAAATTATCCGTGCTTTCGGATTTATCGTGTGTTTTGCCCACATTTTCAGAAAATAAAAAAAATCGGTAGGTTTGTATTTTAAATTCGATAAAAAATAGTGATAAAATATTCTCATGTAACAGGCCGGAGAGAGAGGACAGGGAGGTGAAAGGAATTAAACGGGGTACAGACTTGCCCGTACTTTATTTCGTTTTGTTTTCTTATTCGCAATTTTCTGCGCGGTGTGTTTTATACGTAAATCTGTTGAAATCGTAATGAAAAATAAAAATCAAAGCAAACAAAAAAAATTTTGTAGCTCACACTTTATCAGGAGCCGGCACTGCTTGTTCTTTAATTTTGTCAACTTCAAAATTGCAAAATTATTATTTCAAGCTGTAAAAGATTAAAATAACCATGGCCAAAACTAAAGACAATGGAAAAGATGTAAGTTTTGTGCTATCTACGCACATTTA
Organism: Linnaemya tessellans; assembly: GCA_951800035.1. Taxonomy (NCBI): domain Eukaryota; kingdom Metazoa; phylum Arthropoda; class Insecta; order Diptera; family Tachinidae; genus Linnaemya; species Linnaemya tessellans. Next base: position 73,617,851 of record OX637533.1, on the reverse strand, counting down.
TTGTTTGCATACATTTCTTAAAAACTGTTTATTAAAAATGAAGTCAAGAGTTCAGATACAGCAAAGGTACGTAGACAAGTTGAAAAAAAACGCAGAAGTGGGAAGAATTTAAAAAAAACGCGCAGATGCACAAAGAGTACGCAGAGCTAAGGAAAAGGAAAATGAGAAAAATTTTACTATAAAAGAGTTATCTAATCGGAAAAATAAGAAAGTGTGGTGCAAATCGATTTTGCCGAAAACTATGTTTGCGAAGCACAGGACGATGTTCAAAGTGCACACTGGAATCAGCGTCAGCTCACATTATTTACTTTCGCCACATTTCATCAGAGCAGCACGCATTCAAAAATTTTTGTCTCTAATAATTTAAGCCATGCCAAAGAAACTATTGTACCATATTTGTATAAACTTTTGTTGCAGTTACCATCGACAGTGACAATAGTAAAAATTTGGAGTGACGGTCCATCTTCGCAATTCAAAAACAAATTTATTGCAGCTATCATCCCGCTATTTGAGAAAAAACTGAACCTTAAAATCTTTTGGAATTTTTTTGCCACCTCGCACGATAAAGGTTGTGTGGATGGTATTGGCGCGACTGCTAAAATGCTGGTGCGAAGACAGGTCTTGTCAAGGAAATTCTCTGTGAACAGTGCAACCGATTTTGCAAATGCATTAAAATCAAAAGGAACAACAATAGAAATTGAAGAAGTTACTGATGCGGAGGTGGAAAAAATCAACAAAGAACTAAATACGGCGTTAGTTTTTACAAATGCAAAAAATGTAAAAAATATTGCTTCTTCGCGCCATTTGCAAGTACAAAATGATACTACCATCTCATTTCTTACGTCAAAGTTAGGATATAGCAGTGCAAAAATATTTTGTTATATATTTTGCCTCTTAACTTGTTCTTAAAACCAAGAAAATAAATTTTGAAACAAATAAATGCTATTTTCTCTTTTAAAAATCGCTCAAATTTTGTAACAAACTTCTTTCTCACGTAGCAGATATAAAATTTTTGGAGCATGGTAACCATAATTGTGCACCAATTATTACGTTCTTGGACTCAAAATGTTCTCTGAACTATTGGCTATAAGTTTGCCGAAGAAACTTTCAATTTAATTTGAACAGATTTGCAGATTTTATTAGCTCTTTGAAACTTACTTAAAATCGGCTTCCAAATTTTCTCACGTAACAGATCAATGTTTGACTCCAATTATTTTCTTACCGTAATACATACAGATGTTCTTTATATAAAAAAATTGTGTACCTTTGAATATATTATTGAAATATTATAAAATTTTGGCACAACGATGTACAATGTGCCGTATTTTTAGAGCTAAAGACGTTTTTTGTCGTTCGAATGTCACGTAACAGACCAAATTTTCGACCATATGATGATCTTAACATTAAATTTAAAAATTAACGGTATGCAATTCTATACGATATGTATGTAAGACTTCAACAAAGTTACTATATGAAAGACCCTCAACCATTGTTAACTGCCCAGGAGTTTAAGGACGACACTCCAATTATTGTAGTAGATCTAAGCTTTCAGAATGAATCAGTCAATACCGGACCGATTGATATAAAAATTGAATTTGAAACAGCAACAAATATTCCAGCAACGACATCAGCTTACTGCGTTCTTATTCATGATCGCGTAATAGAATACATACCAATAAACGGTGAAGTCCGTAAGGTTTTATATATTAAATAACATAGATGTTGATATTGTTTTTGTAGACTTGCAAGGTTTGAAAAATAATTCAAATGACTTCATCGCAAAAGAACTAGCTGTAGTTTTCAGCAATGCCTCAATTTCATCATAAATCCGCCTTTTGATTTCGAATGCTTATCAACCTAAAAGCAGAGAGAAGCAGTTTGGTTAACCAAAAACTATCATCATATTAACTGCTTCAAAGCGTTTGCAAGTTTTTAAAATCCAATATAAGAAATTCACAGATATACATATGTTAAGGGAGAAGAGAAGAAAAAATGGCTAGAAAAAATTATTCATCAAACAGTTCATAACATTGAAGACATTGGCTGCATTAATTTTAAACAAATGGAAACTGGGAACTCGAAATATTTCTATTGTAGCTATCACGACTATGGTGTTTGTGCCTTCAGGAATGCAATTTTACTTAAAAATGAAAATGTTAACAAACTTTTAAATAAATGCTTATAAAAATTTAATTAAATGTCTTTTTATTTCAAATAAAAATCTACATACATATTTATTTCAGAGAACACACAAACAAAGACAATGGTTCATTCCAGGACACACTGATACAGGTAGGAGCGATAGCCCATACGGTTATTTTGTTTTTGGGAGAAATTCTAATACAAACGTCAAAATTTCTTTACATATTTACATACATACAAAACATAAGAGCAAATGTAAAAACAAACATGTATATTTTGTTTTTGTACTTTTTCGTTTTGCTTTGCTCTACACAATTAATTGTGACGTTTGAATTAGAATTCACAAAAACAAAATACATGTAGGTTTTTATTTGTGTAAAACCGCTCCTACCTGTATCAGTATGCCCTGGGTTCATTCATTCAAATTTGTTTGAATGTACATGCGTAAATGAAATAAATTTGTAGATATTTATGTATCATGAATATGTACATCTTATCATACTTCATTCTGACCCACTTGCGCTAAATACAGGAAAGCAACTGTCATACAGCGGAATGCGGACTGTCATACTGACTCACCAATCGTCACACACAGCCTGTCTGAATGACAAACATTGCAACCGCCGCTCACAACAACAACACACTTGAAAAATAAAGAAATTATATCATCCAGAACACCAAATATAATCCATGGATTATATAAACAAATTCAATATTAATATAAACATACATATGTAGTATTATTATCAATATGAAGGAACAGTAAATTTTTCACAATGCCTTCAAGACGAGAATAATGGAACTATTGACTACATTCTAACATTCCACACAAAAAATTGCTGGACAAAATTCTTAAATAAACACTCCAAAATTTAAACAACAAAAAATAAAAGAAAAAATCAGACAGTAGCAAAAAGAAACGATTCACAAAAAATTAGGAGCATCCATTTATACAACACTTTTAATAAAGAACAGACCGACGTAAAGTCACGTATGGACAGAGAGGAGCTCTCACGCTCACATATACAAACTCGTCTTGGTTACTACAGCACCGCTCCATGAAACTCCCACATTCACATATGGACAGACAAAAATTCCCACGGCCACGACAGACAGAAGATCTCAAGGTCACTCTTAAAAAACCTACCCCCCTCCACGAAATTACACACATATAATGACGGACAGATATTCCCACACCTACACACTAATTCTCAAGCTCACATATGGACAGACAGACATTCCCACAGTCTCATACGGACAGACAGAAATTCCCACGGTCTCATATAGACAGACAGAAATTTCCGCGGTCTCATGTGGACAGACAGAAATTCCCACGGTCTCATATGGACAGACACAAATTCCCAAGGCCACATATGGACAGACAGAATTTCACACGCCTACACCAACATTATAAAGAAAATACAACAATGTGAACACCCTTATGAAACCGTGGGATATACATACACACAAACATCAAAGCATACCGACAAAGCAATTAAAATCAAAACTTTGCCAATTTACATGAAAATTTTTAAATTTTGGCAATTAACGTCAACATTTTTAAAATTTAGGCAATTAAAATCAAAATTTTAACGACCGGCTAGCCTCAATTGATAACTACTCTCAATCGTCATCGCTATTCATAAGGATTCAGAATATATATACTTTATGGGGTCCCCTATTGATATCGAAGAAATTACACACGGAATGACAAACCTATGTATATATGACCTTTCACTTTTTTCTAAAGAATATAACAAAAAATATTTAAAACAAAATTTCGAACTTGACTTGCCTTTCTGCCTTGGAATATTTATCATGTCTTTCTGAGATTTAAATTAAAATTTCGAACTATTAGCCCATAGAATCTTAATAGCAATAAAAAATGTTCGTTAAAATTCTTACTACATAAAATTTCGAACAATTATCCTACAGATCTTAATTGAATGTTATATAGCAATATAAATGTTCGTTAAAATAATACTTTATATTTTTATTTACTTAGTAAGTGCGTTTGCATTTATGGCGTGGTTTTATGAACTAGCCCTTAAATATTTACACTTTTTGTAATATTTATTCGAAAATTTCCGACATAATTTAATAATTAACAATGAATTACTTTATAATATTGAATTACAACATAATTCAATATATAATGTTCTTTCACATGACAACTTTAAGAATGGTTCTAACGACAACCATGTCCACATCTGCACATGTGAATTAATTATCATTCGTTTAGTATGGATTTTAACAACATATTGAAAAAGAGCTACTGAAAGAGGCAGACAAATCAACTTCACGTGAGCTGCAAGAGCACTTTAATGAAAGATTCAGTTCGCTCAATTCAATGAATGATGAATTGAATTAATTCATTCAGAAGACGTACAACACTAGTTTTTTTGCATATTGAAAATATGATTTCATGCTTTAAAAGTGTTCATTCTCACGTACAGGTGGATGGGCCGTGCGTTTCAAAAAAAAAATTTCCAGCAGAATATTATTTTTAACGAAAGTTTTCTGCGTAACAATTCCTGCATTTAAAATATTTCGTACGAATATATATGTCTATATATATATATATATATATATATATATATATATATATATATATGTATATATATATATATATATATATATATATATATATATATATATATTTATATATATGTATATATATATATATATATATATATATATATATATATATATAAATATATATATATATATATATATATATATATATATATATACATATGTATATATATATATATATATATATATATATACATACATATTTAAAACAAAACACCTGGTTTTAATAAAAACTATTTTATGGAAACGCACTAAACATATTTGGGTGGTTTTGTTGCTTCATATTACATACGTACATACAAAGTATATCCATATCAAGTTTTTGCAAAAGCCCAGCTGACTAAAATTCTTTTTAGCTTTTACCTGAACGTATGTCAAAATTTGTTTACTTTTGTAGTGAGTCATATTTGTTTATTCTGTTGAAAAAATAATTTTGTAAAATTGTGAAACGCATTATTAATTCAACAAAAGTAGCAAAAAAGAATTGTTGTGGAAACGATTTTTGTGAAAAAGTGTATTGTTTAAGAAAAGTAACAAAAAGAAATTGTTTTAAAAAAGTTCTATGCGAAAAGTATTTAAATTTTTGGAAATAATTGTGAACAAAACAAAATAAAATAAAAGAAAATTTCTGATATAAGATATTAATTTTACACAAACAAAATGTACGGTGGTTTTTGTAATTTTATGTTGTACTCTTGCGACTACTTGATATAGATATACTTTG